>OZ038381.1:44818607-45418607 GCA_964036045.1 Eutreptiella sp. 'Long Island Sound 2002'
GCTAAAACCACTTGTTTGAGCACCCCAAATGGTCCGGGATCACTTTTGGAAAAACGCGTTTTTGACCCATTTTTGACCCATTTTTGGTCCCAAAATGGCCCATTTCAAGGCATTTTGGGATTTTCCATGGCCCAAAACGCGCCGCCACGGGCTCAAAACGGCCGAAAAACACTTGTTTGAGCATCCCAAGTGGTCTAGGAACAACTTTGGAAAAAATGATTTTTTTCGCCCTGGGGACCCTGGTGGACCCACCGCTGGCCCCCACTGTGCGTGGGCTAGCCGGCCCTCCGGCTGCACCAAGTGACCACTAGTACGGGGGTCTAGGCGTCTCGTTGGGCGACTCTGAGGCTTGGAAACCATAAAAAGTGGGGGGTTGCGGGTGGACTAGGTGCCCTCGGAATTCGTTTTTGAGCCACGTAGCCCAAGATACGGCCCGTTCTTGGTTTCGGGGTGCTGGTGCACATTGCGCAGTTTTTGGGGCTTTGTGGCGCCTTTTTGGGCCATTTCTCGGACATATCGTGGAGTTAGAGGGCACCAAAGGTCCCTTGGTCACGAGAAAGTCAAGCCGCACGTGGAGTGTAGCAGCCGTTTGCCTTCGTTTGGCTGTTTTGAGCCCTTACTAGGGCCGTTTTGGGCGAAAAATGGCTATTTTTGGCCCAAAACTGCGCAGATTTGGGAGGGCAGCTACCGACTTGGCCGCCCCCGCCCCGGGCCGCCACCGGTGAGTTTTTGGCTCAAAACTTGGATATGGCAAGGCCACCACCTAGGCTCTAGGATGGCTAAAGTAGAGTCAAGCTCGAGGCGATAGGAAGGTGCAGTGGCCAAAACGGAATGGTGACGTGTTGTTGTTGCTTGTTGCTTGTTAGCTAAATTTAAGGGGAGAGGGGTGTAGTAATATATATATATATATATATATATATATATATATATATACCACCCCTGACTCCTCATATCCCACTGCCAGCACGCAATAACCCTTTTATGCACAGCCAGGATTTCTGGGAGGCTCCAGCCTAGCCTGGCCCTCAGCCTTCATCGCCCCCGTGTCCCCACAATGTACGCCGCCAACCCACCGCATCAGTCCCCTAGTATAGTACAAAAACACGGTATCAATTCCACGTCCCCGTGGCCCTGAGCAGCACCCACACCCCAGATATATATACTGTGCCCAATCAGCTTCGAGGCATCCTCTTGCCCACGTATAATATAACATGAGGGTCTACACGGGGGGACGCT
Source organism: Eutreptiella sp. 'Long Island Sound 2002' (assembly GCA_964036045.1). Classification (NCBI taxonomy): domain Eukaryota; phylum Euglenozoa; class Euglenophyceae; order Eutreptiales; family Eutreptiaceae; genus Eutreptiella; species Eutreptiella sp. 'Long Island Sound 2002'. Next base: position 44,819,844 of record OZ038381.1, read on the forward strand.
GGCCGCTACGCGACGGGAGTGGCGCAACCCGTGAATATCGCTGGCTGGGATTCGGGCTGGTGGGTGCCGTAGCTTGATTATCGACCCCCTGTAGGGGTACCCACCAGAGGCTCGCCCCGGGCTGTGGTAACCAGGTGCACCTCATCTGGCCCACACACTTTGCCATGGCGCCTAGCCTTGACCCTTACCTGCACTGATTGGCTAGCTCCCGTGGTTGCGCCTCTTCCGCCACAGCAGCGGCCAGGCCGCAGGTTCGGCCCCCACCGACGACGTGGCGAGCCTACTCATAGCATTGGCCCGCGCGTCACCCCCCGGACCACTCGGCATGCTGCTCCTCCTCTCTCCCCGCCTCTAGCCGACCGGACTGGCGCCCCCCAGGGGTAAGTCGTTACAATGGTGAGGTGACCGCATACTCTTCGCTACGACGCCGTGTAGTACCGCCGTTGCCACACCGATGCCACCTGCGAGCCGCCACCACACGCACCACCGCAACCGCAAGGCCATGGTCAGAGGTTAGACTATGTACATGCTCGCAGGCACGGTCCCTCTAGTTTGTTAACGGGGCCAGGGGATGCCCCTAGCGCCCCCTGAGTTGTTAGAGGGGTCAGGGGGACACCCCAGTACCGCCATGCATCCCCGCAGCTCCCCCACCGTACGGTTCCCCAGTACCGCCGCGTACCCCCACCGTACGGGACCCAGTACCGCCGCGTATACCCCCAAGACGCCAGTACACCGTCACCTTGAACTCCGCGTGCCCCTCGTGAGTGCTCCTCCCAGGCTGCCACGCCGTCTCAAGTACGCCCGCCATACTGTCCACCTGACGACCTCGCCGTCACATCCCTCTACGCACACATCACCACTTCGTCGCCGCTCCCGGGGCCTGCAGGCTGTCCCCGCAACCCCGTGTAACACTTCCAGGGGGCGCCACAACGCGTGCACCGCAGCGCCGGCAACGATGCCGCCCGCCCCTAGACAACTCCGTGCACCCCCGGTGTATCCCGAGCAACCACTCCCAATACTGCCGTAGCCAGGCCGCCAGTAGAGACCCCGGTGCCATGGGAATACCCTACAGGGGTTTGGGCCTTATTACCCTGGTCGGGACGACCCATGACACCTCACTGTTGTATGCGGCGACCCGGGGCAGGCGGGTGAAGCATCCCTGTCCGACCCTCATGCACGGGGGCAGTACGGCTAAATACGGCAGTACGGCTATATATATATATATATATATATATATATATATATATATATATATATATATATATATATATATATATATATATATATATATATATATATATATATGTATATATATATATATATATATGTATCTTGGGCTACGTGGCTCAAAAACGAATTCCGAGGGCACCTAGTACACCCGCATCCCCCCACTTTTTATGGTTTCCAAGCCTCAGAATCCCTGTCTGACCCTCATGCACGGGGGCAGTACGGCTCACCATCAGGCCGGCACGACCTGTCACATCGCGTTGGCCGTCATACGCCGCCTGCCAGTAGCGCACAATCAGGCCATGAGGGCACTGCTTCTCAGGTGCTACCCCCTCCGCTGCGTCCAGCGTAGGGACGGTAGCTGGTGCACCCACAATTCCTAACCCCATCAATCTGCATCACCCCCGGCCCCCACCACGCCGTCACCATTTCCTCCGTGATGCCACAACCAGAGTATCCGCAAGTCGCCCTCCAGACCCGCCCACCACAGCAGCAGGGGCAGGGCTGCCGACGGCGCTCCAGGGCACCGTACCCCTTCCACGCGGACGCTCTTCAGGCCACCCTGGATTGTCTTCCAGGCACTTGAGGACATCTGTCCAGAGTGCCGCAGTGCCCACCTCGCCTTAGGCCACCCCCTATCGGCACGCTCCTTACATGTCCCGCATAGTGGGACGGAGGCACACTGATGAACCCAAACTGACGCTCTTCCCCGCACCCGTGGCATCGCTGCGGAAGCACAGACCGCGACGGAACGCAGCTACCATCACAACACTGCGACCACAGGTCCTGCCATACATCGCAGCACACGTCGTGGAGTCCGAGCAAAGCACCCGCCAGCGTGCGTGCTGTGGCACTACTGAGGAGGCTGCGCCTCGCTTCCTCCCACGTGGACACCGGGCGGAGTATCGGTCGCCCGTCGGGCAACACCGGCAGGCTCTCAAGCAGCCGGGGCCACTGCGCAACTTTGGGTCGGTGTGTGCCATGCGCCAGGAGCTCCCAACCGTAGTCCCGTAAGACCTCCCCGATGACATCACCCCCGTCCTGCCCCGGGCCCCTGGCGCATGCTAGAACCAAGCGTTGTCCTCCCGCCCGAGCCTCAATGACCCCCGCGAGGCCCAGGGTGTCAAGGGTGTGACGGGCATCGGCAGCCACGTGGTCGTCCCCCTCTGGCAGACAGAACATGGCCTCCGTGACGTGGCCTTGCGCGTCGTCACCCTGTACCCGTGCCAGCTGCTTGGAGCCCACTAACACTGCCATGGACCGCTGCTCCGTGACCGCTGGTATGGCTCGTCGCAGCTGCCGGTCATACAGCCACAACGTACCCACGTCAAGTACGACAGCCACCGCCAGGATTGGGAGACTGCACAGAGGTTGCTGAAGGACCGGCAGCACCTCGCGAGGCCAGCCCATGACGTTCCCCACAGCTGGATGGTTGGCGTACACCTGGAGCCAGGGATCACTCTGGCCGTCAGGGCTTCTCACCTTGGTACCACGCACCAGGGCCCACGATTGCGCCGACACCACGCGGGACCACTCCCTGAATGTCGTGATGTCCCGTGCCACCCAGGAACCGATCCACTGGCTGAAGGCCTGCGCCACCGCCGCCATCCAGTGAGGGAACAAGGACATGGCCTCTTCGTGCGCGATGCACGACCGTGGCACCAGCAGTGCGTGCAGCGGTGCCCTCCGAAAGGTTGCCCGCAGGTCGCCGGGGAGGCCGGCAAACGGGTTCCACGGCGGACGCTGCTGGATCCTCCCTGCCGGCGGGCAGAAGGGTGTGTCACCTCGCAGGAACGCGTATACCGCCCTCCTTCGATCTTGCATCGGCAGCTGCATGATCTGGGTGAGCAGATGGTTCCTGCGGGCATACACATCTTCCCCAATCTGGACCATGTCCTCCACAAAGAGCGTGGCCTTGGCAGGGCCCCGGGACGACGCCGCTCGCACCGCAGCGAACAGCCGCTTGAGGTCCCCGGGGACGACACCCGCCATCAGGCATTCAGTCCACCTGCAGCCGTGCTCCCTCCACGCCACGAACTCCACCGCCCTGTCTTTCAGGGGTAGCTCCGCTGTGAACTCCTCCACACGCCTGCACAGGAGCCCAGCCACCTCCTCGTCCCGCGCACACAGTAGGCGCATGTGGCCAATGTCCTCCTCCGGCCCCCCACAGAAGATACAGGGGTGGGCCGGTATTGCCATACGCATGAGCTTTTGTCTCCACCGTCGCATGACCTGCATTGTGGACAAGCGACCGTCACGTGCCCGCAGCATATTTCTGTGCGTTGGGCCGTGGTGTACAGCTCCCAGGGGCACCGCCTCGCAAGCGCCAGCCAGTGGCGTGTGCGCCCTGGTGCGTGCCGCTAGCGAACACCACTCCATCTCCCGGACTTGCTGAAGGGCTTGCATGGATGGCACACGCGGCTCGAGCTCTCCATTATCCCCCGGCACTAAGAGGATGGCGTGCTCCTTTGGCAGGACGAGATGGACAGGCGGGGCCATTGCACGGGCCGCGGCAGAGTCCGGCGCCTCGAGCGGGACCGCCGCCAAGTGCGAGCTCTGCCTCACCACCCAGTGGTGCGGCCCCCCAACTCGGCGTGGCAGCCGCCGCAGCCCCTCCACTATCTAGCTCAGTGCGTGCTGATTGACCAGATGTGATGTCGGCCCCTTGATGCCACGGTACAGGGCCTCCTGCGCCCTGCGGAGATGCGCTCCTATGATGGACGCATCCACCACGTGCACCGTGCACGCTGACGGGGGCGTGTGCAACAGGTATGCCGCCGCGCCGATGATCTCTGCCTCCGGGACCGTGCCGTAGATGGCACCCGTCCACGTGGGGATTCCGCGGCTGGCCACCGCCACGTTTGTGGCGTCGTCTCCCTAGGGCGACGCGTCAGACGATGTGACTTTAGTCGCCACCGGCACCCAGCAGTACCGGTGGGGTTGCAGCCACGCCACGTCGGAGTGGGGGCTCTGCACCACCCTTCCAAGGGACGTCGCACTGGAGGCCGTGAGCTCCGGGGACAGGACTACCTTCGGCCGATACACCGCATGTGGTCTCCAGGCCAGGTCACATCCACAGACTGACTTGATGGCGTCCAAGGCGGTGGTATACTCCGCCCCCCAAACCGTTGCGTATATATAAATACAGTCATAGTCATAGTCATAACCACTTATCATGCCGTCTACTGGAGTTACCGGGCATCTCGCACCGATAGATGGTTCCTGCCTTGCTCGATCCCGTGGGTCCCAGGGCTGCCTGAGGTGGCCCACAGCATGACCGAGGACCCAGAGGACTCGGGATACCGGCCAACCAGGCTTTGGGGGCAGTAGCGTTAGCCTTAGCAACGGCGACGAGCGTTGGACCGTTGATTCGCCGGGGGTAAGGGGCAAGACATGGCAGAGGAGCAGCACTGCAACAAGCAAGCACAACTCCTAGGGGGGCAGCACTGCAGCAACGAAGAAACAAAGCTGCAAGCATGGGCACAAGACGAGATTGAAGATGGTGATGCTACCCACGTGCTGACTCGAAGATCTTGGGGCCTGCTGCACACCCAGCGCTGTCCCAACCGTAGTCACCGGAATACTCACCGATCAAATTGTCATAGACGTAGCTGTCCGCAGTGTTGGGGCCCAACCACTTCTTGCGACCAGGACCATACCAGCCAGACGAATCCACCTTGGGGGCGGCCTTCTTCTTCTTCCCAGCAGCTGCGAACATGGCAACATATAGTGTGTACTTGGCGGCAATCTCAAGAATCAACATGTTCACCGCATATGGATCAGCCATGTGGGAGGGCCAGTTCTCAACAGGGCCCCGGCCGGTGACGGCAGGCTGCAGGTAGGAGCCGAACATGAAAAACATCGCCAAACGGCAGTTCCTGATCTCCTTCACCTTCAGCTCGGCAGCCATATCAGATTCGTCGGCCAAACCCAGAGGGTCAATCACTTGCCACTAGGGTACACCACATCAAGATCACGTCCACCGAATGGACCATCGTTCACACGATAAGCCTTCATGGCACCCATCGGAACAACTTGGCAGGCCAACACGGCATGGACGAACTGGGCGAGCACCAACACGGGGGCATCCATGTAGTTCAAGCCATCAGACTCCAAGATCATGGCACGAGCCTTGACCCACACACCTTTGCTGGCACCATTGGTGATGGCAGTGTACTTCTGCAGCAGCTCTGGGGTCAGGCACTAGAAAGTACCCAACATAGCCCAGCGATCGTGCAGCACCTCAGCTTCGCTGAGGCGCTTGAAGGTTTTGGGGTCTGCTGCAAGCCCAACGCTATCCCAACCGTAGTCACCGGGGTACTCACCGGTCAAGTAGTAAGGGACGTAGTTGCCCGCAATGTTAGGGCCAAACCACTTCTTGCGGTCAGGGCCATACCAGCCCGACAAATCCACCTCGGAGGGCGGCAGCCTTCTTCTTCCCAGCAGCTGCGAAACATGGCAACAGATGGCGTGTACTGAGCGGCAATCTCAAGGGTCAACCTGTTCACCGCAAATGGATCAGCAATGTGGGAGGCCCAGTTCTCAACAGGGCCCTAGCCGGTGACGGCAGCCTGCACGCAATAGCCAAACATGGAGTACGTCGCCAAACGGCAGTCCCTGATCTCCTTCACTTTCAACTCGGCAGCCACATCAGGGTAGTTGGCCAAACCCAGAGGGTCATATTCCTTGCCACCCGGGTACACCAAATCAAGGTCACTTCCACCGAATGGACGACCATTCACCGATAAGCCTCGATGGCACCCATCAGAACAACGTGGCAGGCCAACACCGCAAGGATGGACTGGGCGCGCACCAACACGGGGGCACCCATGCAGGTAACGCCATCATACGCGAAGATCATGGCACCAGCCTTGAATCACACACCTTTGCTGGCACCATTGTTGATGGCAGTGTACTTCTGCAGCAGCTATGAGGTCAGGCACCAGAAAGTACCCAACATAGCCCACCAATCGTGCAGCACCTCAGCCTTGCGCAGGCGCTCGAGAATCTTGGGGTCTGCTGCAAGCCCAAGCCCAGCACCGTCCCAACCGTAGTCACCAAAATACTCACCGATCAAATAATGAGAAACGTAGCACGACACTGTGCAAAGCAATCTACACGGCATTCCCCGCACTATCCTACCCTTCCCTGTTCTGCCCCTCTGCGTGGGTTGTGTTGGGCCCTGCCCCCATAGTGTCGTGGCCCTGACCCCCCGTCCTGCTCTAGGCCCCGTTGTCTGAGCACTAAGCACGACACTATGCTAAGCAATTTGCACAACATCCCCTGCCCCACCCCACCCTTCCGTGTACTGTCCCTGTGCCCGGCTGTGTTGGACCACCGCCCCCCCCCCCCGGTGTTCTGGCCCTGTCCCCCCGTCCTTCTCCACCCCCCTCTGTCTTTGCGCCCACCGTGCAGAGCATTATGCGTGGCAAACCCGCTCCCCCTCCTCCCTCTCCCTTTCCATGCTCGTTCCTGGGGCTTCCCCGGAGCCTTGGCCCTTCCCTCCTTCTGGTTGTCCTACCCCTGTCCCCTCTAGTTGCACATGCACTATGCAGAGCACCAAGCACAGCAAGGCAGGGCAATGAGCACAACACTCACCCGCGATACCATCATTCGAACGGCCCCATGAGCAGCTTGATCTGCCACCCCCCGTGGGTAGCACGCTGCGGCCGCCCTCAGCTCGCATACCCCCATGCAGGAGCTGCTGCCGCAGGTGGCCTTTCCTAATGCCGCGGGGGGCGTGACCCTTGCAGAACCCGGCTGCCACCCGGCCAGGGTTTCACCGTACCCCCCGCATCGGCCGGTCGCCGAAAAAAAAAACCTGCCAAAATCGGGGGGGGGGGGGGACTTATAGACACCCAAAAAGCCTTGAACCACACAAACTCATCGAACTGCACACCAGCGTACTTGGCCAACAACTCAGGGGTCAAGCAGCCCAAAATGCCCAACATAGCCCATCGAGCGTAAACCCTTGGTACACGCTAGAATATCCAATCTCGTTCTAGCCTAGAACCGGCTAGAGCGGCTAGAACGAAAAAAAGAGGGGGATACCCCCCCCGCTTGGGGGGGGGGGATGAGATGTCTAACCTGGACCCCCCTGTCCATACTCGGGGCCCATACTTATTTTTTCACAATTTCACTGTTTTCACCTAATTTTGGAGTCCAAAAAATTTTCTTTCTAGCGGCATTCTAGCGGCGTTCTAGCGAGCGTCGCTAGAACGCCGCTAGAACAGTTCGCTAGAACGCCGCCAGAACAATATATATGAATGCTCAGCCACTCCTCAAAAAGAAGGTGCCCCGGCTACCATGGCCAGCCGTGGCCAATCACAGGGTCCCGATGCTGGACCCGACTCACGGAGCGCCGGGTCCCCTCCCCCCCCACCCCCCGGGTAGCCCGGTTAGCCCCCCACCACACCCCATAGGTCACTTGGAAGGTCACTTGGTGGGCCGGCGCCGGGTCACTTGGTGGTGGGTTGGCCCGATTAGCCCGGTTAGCCCAATTAGCCCCCCTGCCCCCCCAGGCCCCCATTCGCGAGTCGCGACACGCAGGTTACCCCTCCTGTGTGGTGGGGGGTTGCCGGGGCTCATCCTTGTTCCCGGCACCCCCCTTGTCATCCCCCGTGTCCCCTTCCTTCTCACCCCCCTTGTCACCCCCCACCTCACCCCCCTTGTCACCCCCCTCCCCCTTGTCACCACCCTCGTCCCCCCCGTCATCCCCGTCATCCCCGTCGTCCCCCTCGTCCCCGGCCCCCAAGGCCTCCCGGAGGTGGGGCTCCGCCTCCTCTCGGGTGCAGAAGAGAAGCTCTCCTGGCAGCCGGAAGGTGCCCCCCTCTTTCTCCCGCTTCCTATATATATACATATGCATATGTATATATATATATATATATATATATATACATATATATATATATATATATATATATGGCAAATACGCCACCCCCCCCCCCCTGTGGGCCAACCAGTGCACTATGGGACAAGGTTGGGGACCCCCCCCCCTATTTTGGGGTCGGTAAACACAAAAAAACATGTTTTAGAAGTCAATTGGATGATTGATAGTGGGTATCTGCCCCTATAAAGGGCTAAAATGGCTAAAATTGGGGTATGACATCAGTGATGGTAGGATCCTAAGCGGAGTACTGAACATAGGTACAATTATGGTCCAAACCCCTAATATTAGCACCAAATACCCCCAATAATAGTTTGAGGGACATTGAAATTGGACAAGAGTATGTTAAAAACGCCAAATTAGTATGTTATTGGGTGTATATAGGGGTGGTGTGGGTTATTCTTAGGATTTGGTGGTTATTTTTAGTACTCTGGTTTTCATCCTAACAGCAGTGATGTCATACCCTATTATTAGCCCAAAAACGTTGTATAGAGGCCTCGCACTGTCCCATCCGACCCCAAACCCCATTTTTTTGTGTTTTCCGACCCCAAAATAGTGCGGGGGGGGGTCCCCAACCTTGTCCCATAGTGCACCGGCTGGCCCACAGGCGGGGGGGGGGGCTGGCGTATAAGCTATATATATATATATATATATATATATATATATATATATATAGATATATATATATATATAGATGTATATATATATATATATATATATATATATATATATATATATTGTTGTTGTTGTTGTTGTGAGGGCACCCAGCACGTGCCGGCGGGAGAAATTGCCAGACACGCTCTCCCTGGGCAGGGCGCAAGGGAGCAGTCGGCCGGCGTCACGCTGGCCGGGCGTGTGCCGACAACGACCGAGGGGGGGGGGGGGGGTGGGGCCGCCGTGGTGTGGAGGGGGGGGGGTGCGCGCGCACGGAGGAGGGAGGAGCCACCTGTGTGTGTTACCCTGGAGCCCTCCCCCGCTGCGGGGGGGAGGGTGACCCGACCTGTGCGTGACGGAGGCGGGGTGGGGGGGCTGGATGGAGGGACCACCTGTTCGGGGACCTGCGGGGCCCCGATTCCCCTTGCTTCCGGCCGCCTCTCCCCCACGACAGGGGAGGGGGCAATCTGCCTGCGTGCCCCTAAACCGCACGAGCGCGGGCGTGGGGGGGCGCTGCCCGTTTCCCGTGGGGCCTGCACAGCACAGCTGGTGCGGCCCTGGCGTGCGGGGGTTCCTGTGGGGGCTGCACAGCACTGCTGGTGCTGCCCTGGCGTGCGGGGGTTTCTGTGGGGCCTGCACAGCACCGCTGGTGCGGCCCTGGCGTGCGGGGGTTGCTGTGGGGCCTGCACAGCACTGCTGGTGCGGCCCTGGCGTGCGGGGGTTCCTGTGGGGCCTGCACAGCACTGCTGGTGCGGCCCTGGCGTGCGGGGGTTCCTGTGGGGCCTGCACAACACTGCTGGTGCGGCCCCGGCGTGCGGGGGTGCCTGTGGGGCCTGCCAAGCACTGCTGGTGCGGCCTTGGCGTGCGGGGGCTGCTGTGGGGCCTGCACAGCACTGCTGGTGCGGCCCTGGCGTGCGGGGGTTCCTGTGGGGCCTGCACAGCACTGCTGGTGCGGGCCTGGCGTGCGGGGGTTCCTGTGGGGCCTGCACAGCACTGCTGGTGCAGCCCCGGCGTGCGGGGGTGCCTGTGGGGCCTGCACAGCACAGCTGGTGCGGCCCTGGTGTGCTGGGGGCGGGGGGGGTGGGGGGGGGCGCAGGAGTGAGGGAGTAGGCCTGGGACCCCCGCCGGCGGTGGGGGGCCCGTAGTTGTCTTGACGTCACGGCGCGAGGTTGCTTCTCTCGCTGCACCTGTGAGGCGAAAAGGAAGGGAGGGGACCGGGAGGGAGGGGCGGCGTGTGCGGGGAGAGGGGGGGGGGGGCGTGGGAGGGGCGTGTGCGCGCGTGCTTGGGGGGAAGGGGGTCGGTGCGCTCGGCCGCCAAGCGTCACCGTGAGGCCGTCCGTAGCGGGTGCGCGGCCGGGGCTGGCCAAAGTCGGCCGGGGAGCCCGGGGCGCTGCTGGTGACGGGGGGGCAGCGGACGGCGATGGGGCCCGCACCCCGCTCGGCGGGGACGAATCCCGCCGAGCACCATCCACGGGGGCGAATCCTGGTGGAGGCGGGGGGAGTGCCACACCGTCCCCTCGCGGCCGAACCGGACCGGGACGGGCCCCGCCGGAGGGATACCGGTGGGGCGGGTGGGGCTGGGCACCGGGGCTCCGGGGCCCGGGTCCCTGGTGGTTGTGGGCCGGCGCGGGGGAGACCGGGCGGGCCTCTGGGCTGCGGCCAGTGAGGGGGGGCGTGGAAGGGCCGGGCGGGCTCGGGGGCGAACCCCGAGAGGCCCCCGGGGGCTGGGCGAGGGCTCCCGAGGGCGGCCGTTCCTTGAGGGGGGGGGGGTGCTTCCTGCCCGGGGGACGACGGGGGCCCCTCTTGAGCGAGGGGGGGGGGAGGCTTTGTATCGCCCGGTGTAGGGCCATGTGGATTCATGGCCGCGCGGCATGGACCTATATCCCCAACCCTCCGCGCCGGAGTCCCTTTTTTGGGGGGGCTGTGGGGGGGGGGGGGGGGGCTGGCGGTTGTTGTGTGCACCCTCCCATGTGCGGGGGGGGGGGGGGGCGCCGGTGGGAGCTCCGTCCGGCTTGGCCGTGAAAACCCGGCGGTGTCCCCTGGGCTCGTGGGCCCCTTCGAGGAAGAACCTCAGATTCGCCGGGGGGGACTCCGCTATATATATATATATATATATATATATATATATATATATATATATATATATATATATATATATATATATATATATATATATATATATATATATATGGCATCTCGCGCCGACAGGTGGTTCCTGCCTCGCTCGATTCCGTGGGTCCCAGGGCTGCCTGAGGTGGCCCACAGCATGACGGAGGACCCAGAGGACCCGGGATACCGGTCAACCAGGCTTTGGGGGCAGTGGCAACTGCATTGCGTTAGCATTAGCAACGGCGACGGACGCTGGCCCGTTTATTCGCCGGGGGTAAGGGGGAAAGGCACAGCAACGCAGCAGCATCGCAACAAGCAGAAAGCAAGGGCTTCTCTGTCCGGCGCAAAGCGGCAACCAAGGAACAAAGCAGCACGCATGCGGCGAAGCGAGAGCGGACCCTCCGTCGTTCGCGTACCCCCGCCACCGTGGAGACGTCCATCACCCGTGACCCCACGGAATCCATTGCCATCTGCGTTCTCGTAATTGCCCACCACCCCTGACTCCACGTATCCCTCTGCCAGCACGCAATAGCCCGTGTATGCATAGCCAGGATTTCTGGGAGGCTCCAGCCTAGCCTGGCCTTCAGCTTTCATCGCCCCCATGTCCCCACAATGTACGCCGCCGACCCACCGCACCAGTCCCCTAGTATAGTACAGAAACACGGTATCAACTCCACGTCCCCATGGCCCTGAGCTGCACCCACACCCCAGATATATAACATGCCGGCACTCCATGTCAGGGGCCAGCACCCAATCAGCTTTGAGGCATCCACTTGCCCACGTATAATATAACTTGAGGGTCTACAGGGGAGGACGCCGGCCGCTACGCGATGGGAGTGGCGCAACCCGTGAATATCGCTGGCTGGGATTCGGGCTGGTGGGTGCCGTAGCTTGGTTATCGACCCCCTGTAGGGGTACCCACCAGAGGCTCGCTCCGGGCTGTGGTAACCAGGTGCACCTCATCTGGCCCACATACGCTGCCCTGGCGCCTACCCTTGACCCTTACCTGCACTGTTTGGCCAGCTCCCGTGGTTGCGCCTCTTCCGCCACAGCAGCGGCCAGGCCGCAGGTTCGGCCCCCACCGACGACGTGGCGAGCCTACTTATAGCCTTGGCCCGCGCGTCACCCCCCGGACCACTCAGCATGCCGCTCCTTCTCCCTCCTTGCCTCTAGCCGACCGGACTGGCGCCCCCGAGGGGTAAGTCGTTACAATGGTGAGGCGACCGCATACTCTTCGCTACGACGCCGCGCAGTACCGCCGTTGCCACACCGATGCCACCTGCGAGCCGCCACCACACGCACCACCGCAACCGCAAGGCCATGGTCAAAGGTTAGACTATGTACATGCCCGCAGGCACGGCCCCTCTAGTTTGTTAACGGGGCCAGGGGATGCCCCTACGCGCCCCCTGAGTTGTTTGAGGGGTCAAGGGACACCCCAGTACCGCCATGCATCCCCGCTGCTCCCCCATTGTACGGTTCCCCAGTACCGCCGCGTACCCCCACCGTACGGACCCCAGTACCGCCGCGTATACCCCCAAGACGCCAGTACACCGCCACCTTGAACTCCACTTGCCCCCCGTGAGTGCTCCTCCCAGGGTGCCACGCCGTCTCCAGGACGCCCGCCATACTGTCCACCTGACGACCTCGCCGTCATATCCTTCTACACACACATTTTCGCTTCGTCGCCGCCCCTGGGGCCTGCAGGTTGTCCCCGCAACCCCGTGTAACACTCCCAGGGGGCGCCGTAACGCCGTAACCCCCAAACAACTCCGTGCACCCCCGGTGTATCCCGAGCAACCACTCCCAATACTGCCGTAGCCAGGCCGCCTGTAGAGACCCCGGTGCCATGGGAATACCCTACAGGGGTTTGGGCCTTATTACCCTGGTCGGGACGACCCATGACACCTCACTGTTGTATGCGGCGACCCGGGGCAGGTGGGTGAAGCATCCCTGTCCGACCCTCATGCACGGGGGCAGTACGGCTCACCATCAGGCCGGCACGACCTGTCACATCGCGTTGGCCGTCATACGCCGCCTGCCAGTACCGCACAATCAGGCCATGAAGGCACTGCTTCTCAGGCGCTACCCCCTCCGCTGCGTCCAGCGTAGGGACGGTAGCAGGTGCACCCACAATTCCTAACCCCGTCAATCTGCATCACCCCCGGCCCCCACCACGCCGTCACCATTTCCTCCGTGATGCCACAACCAGAGTATCCGCGAGTCGCCCTCCAGAGCCGCCCACCACAGCATCAGGGGCAGGGCTGCCGACGGCGCTCCAGGGCACCGTACCCCTTCCACTCGGACGCTCTTTAGGCCACCCTGGATTGTCTTCCAGGCACTTGAGGACATCTGTCCAGAGTGCCGCAGTGCCCACCTCGCCTTAGGCCACCCCCTATCGGCACGCTCCTTACATGTCCCGCATAGTGGGACGGAGGCACATTGATGAACCCAAACTGACGCTCTTCCCCGCACCCGTGGCATCGCTGCGGAAGCACAGACCACGACGGAACGCAGCTACCATCACAACACTGCGACCATAGGTCCTGCCATACATCGCAGCACGCGTCCTGGAGTCCGAGCAAAGCACCCGCCAGCGTGCGTGCTGTGGCACAACTGAGGAGGCTGCGCCTCGCTTCCTCCCACGTGGACACCGGGCGGAGTATCGGTCGCCCGTCTGGCATCACCGGCAGGCTCTCAAGCAGCCGGGGCCACCGCGCAACTTTGGGGCTTTGTGTGCCATGCGCCAGGAGCTCCCAACCGTAGTCCCGTAAGACCTCCCTGATGACATCAACCCGGTCCTGCCCCGGGCCCCTGGCGGATGCCAGAACCAAGCGTTGTCCTCCCGCCCGTGCCTCAATGACCGCCGCGAGGCCCAGGGTGTCAAGGGTGTGACGGGCATCGGCAGCCACGTGGTCGTCCCCCTCTGGCAGAGAGAACATGGCCTCAGTGACGTGGCCTTGCGCGTTGTCGCCCTGTACCCGTGCCAGCTGCTTGGAGCCCACTAACACTGCCATGGACCGCTGCTCCGTGACCGCTGGTATGGCTCGTCGCAGCTGCCGGTCATACAGCCACAACGTACCCACGTCAAGTACGACAGCCACCGCCAGGATTGGGAGACTGCACAGAGGTTGCTGAAGGACCGGCAGCACCTCGCGAGGCCAGCCCATGACGTTCCCCACTGCTGGATGGTTGGCGTACACCTGGAGCCAGGGATCACTCTTGCCGTCAGGGCTTCTCACCATGGTACCACGCACCAGGGCCCACGATTGCGCCGACACCACGCGGGACCACTCCCTGAATGTCGTGATGTCCCGTGCCACCCAGGAACCGATCCACTGGCTGAAGGCCTGCGCCACCGCCGCCATCCAGTGAGGGAACAAGGACATGGCCTCTTCTTGCGCGATGCACGACCGTGGCACCAGCAGTGCGTGCAGCGGTGCCCTCTGAAAGGTTGCCCGCAGGTCGCCGGGGAGGCCGGCAAACGGGTTCCACGGCGGACGCTGCTGGATCCTCCCTGCCGGCGGGCAGAAGGGTGTGTCACCTCGCAGGAACGCGTATACCGCCCTCCTTCGATCTTGCATCGGCAGCTGCATGATCTGGGTGAGCCGATGGTTCCTGCGGGCATACACATCTTCCCCAATCTGGACCATGTACTCCACAAAGAGCCTGGCCTTGGCAGGGCCCCGGGACGACGCCGCTCGCACCGCAGCGAACAGCCGCTTCAGGTCCCCGGGGACGACACCCGCCATCAGGGATTCAGGCCATCTGCAGCCGTGCTCCCTCCACGCCACGAACTCCACCTCCCTGTCTTTCAGGGGTAGCTCCGCCGTGAACTCCTCCACACGCGTGCACAAGAGCCCAGCCACTTCCTCGTCCCGCGCACACAGTAGGCGCATGTGGCCAATGTCCTCCTCCGGCCCCCCACAGAAGATACAGGGGTGGGCTGGTATTGCCATACGCGTGAGCTTCTATCTCCACCGTCGCATGACCTGCATGGTGGACAAGCAACCGTCACGTGCCTGCAGCATATTTCTGTGCGTTGGGCCGTGGTGTACAGCTCCCAGGGGCACCGCCTCGCAGGCGCCAGCCAGTGGCGTGTGCGCCCTGGTGCGTGCCGCTAGCGAACGCCACTCCATCTCCCGGACTTGCTGAAGGGCTTGCATGGATGGCACACGCGGCTCGAGCTCTCCATTATCCCCCGGCACCAAGAGGATGGCGTGCTCCTTTGGCAGGACGAGATGGACAGGCGGGGCCATTGCACGGGCCGCGGCAGAGTCCGGCGCCTCGAGCGGGACCGCCGCCAAGTGCGAGCTCTGCCTCACCACCCAGTGGTGCGGCCCCCCAACTCGGCGTGGCAGCCGCCGCAGCCCCTCCACTATCCAGCTCAGTGCGTGCTGATTGACCAGATGTGATGTCGGCCCCTTCATGCCACGGTACAGGGCCTCCTGCGCCCTGCGGAGATGTGCTCCTATGATGGACGTGTCCACCACGTGTACTGTGCACGCTGACGGGGGCGTGTGCAACAAGTACGCCGCCGCGCCGATGATCTCTGCCTCCGGGACCGTGCCGTAGATGGCACCCGTCCACGTGGGGATTCCGTGGCTGGCCACCGCCACGTTTGTGGGGTCGTCTCCCTGGGGCGACGCGTCAGACGATGTGACCTTAGTCGCCACCGGCACCCAGCAGTACCGGTGGGGTTCCAGCCACGCCACGTCGGAGTGGGGGCTCTGCACCACCCTTCCTAGGGACGCCGCACCGGAGGCCGTGAGCTCCGGGGACAGGACCACCCTCGGCCGATATACCGCATGTGGTCTCCAGGCGAGCTCACATCCACAGACTGACTTGATGGCGTCTAGGGCGGTGGTATACTCCGCCCCCCAAACTGTTGCGGAGCAGGAGGGCTGGTACACCACCACAGACCCGTGTTCCACCGCGCCGCCATCACGCAACGACGTGACGGCGACGTGCGGATCGTGTGGCACGTTGGACATCCGAACCACTTCCGGGACCGAGTACTCGTCCGGATCCGGGATAGGGCTTGCTGGTAGCAGAAGCACAATTGCCCACTCGCCGCACCCGTGCACCGCCGCGCATGTCGCGAAAAACGCTGGTCGCCCGTGCACAACCCACAGTGGTGGCGGGCTTATGCCGCCCCCGGCGTGTGGAGTGAGTAGGGGGACGGACGCCGGATCGTCTTGCTGCTGGTAACCCTCAAAGACGTCCCCCGATAGAAACAGGAGGGCGGCTAGCGGGACGAACGGCATGGATAGCCCCGGGTTGGCTGGGTCCCATCCTTCCTCCCTGTATCCGCCCACCACATACACGTCCCCCGCACTGGACTGTTTATTGCGTTTGCTGGCCTTCTTTCGGCGCACCGGGTGTATTAGCCGGTGAGTCAACGGACTAGGCAGTTGCGGCCGGAAGACGTCGCGGAGCCCCGTGAACCACACGTGGTCCAGCTGATGGGGCCCTACTCCTGCGTGCGGAAGGTGCAGGTGGTCCTCATGACACTCCTGAAGCTGGACAGCCCAGTGCCCTGGCGCAGGACAGGGGAGCCGCGCATGCAGGAGGTCATTTGCGGGATCAGTCAGGGACTGTACCGTCGCATGTGTGCGGGGCCCCGAGAGAACGCATATGTCTCTACCCTTGAAGGAATAGGATTGGGACACCCACTTCCGCCCCGCCCACTGCACTTGCGGCAGATGGGCGTGTACACACGAGTACACCGACGATGGCATGAGAAACCCTACGCGCAACGTCCCCATCGCCCGGAGTACCCTGTCCACCCACGTATTGCCAGCATGTGTGGCGAATGACGCAGAGGGCACCATGAACTGCCCGCACACTCCGTACTGCACGTGCATGTCCCGGAGCATGGCCCGCAGCTCATCCCGGACCGTCGTCGACCTGTGGTGGGTGAGCTGAGCCATGGTCGCCACGACGGAGTCGCGGCAGATAACCTGGACATCCGCCAACCGTAACGCATGACCCGACCGCACCGCTACGTTGGACAGGTCCTTGGGCAGCTTCTCGAATTGTAGGGCTGCAGCCTTGATGGCAGTATTCAGCTTGATCACCGCCTCCGCCGTGTCGGACAGGTAGGGAGCCGCGTACCGCACGATGCCTCCAACCACAGCCGCCATCACCTCATGAGGCACTGACGCCGGCCCCAACGTGTTCTTGCACCAGCCCAGCAGAGCTTCACACCGGAGTACATGTTTCTCCTTCATGGTCGCCACCCCCCTGGGATCGAGGCGCAGGCCCAAGTATGGTACCGTGCCCTTGGCACGTAAGCATACCCATGGGGCCGCCGTGTTCCTTGGGCTTAGGCACACCATAATCGAATGGATGCGAGCAGTATTGGCATAGGAGCACTTGCCGACGTTGAGGGACATGCCCATGTCCGTGAGATACCGCGCTATCGCCGCTGCATACTCCAGGAATTGCGTCAGGGAGTGCGCTATCAACAGGACGTCATCACAGTACGCCTGCACCAGGGGTGGCACCGCATGGCGAGCATCTCCCCGCGCCTTGCAGGCGAGGCTCCGCAGGAGAGGTTCCAAGAGGAGGAGGTAGAGCACACCGCTCTCCGCACTGCCCTGCCGCAGGCCCCTGTGGAGCCGAATGCTCGGTGTCGGGCCGTGCGCGGTGACGCTGCGCACCAGAGACCCGGAGATGAGGGGGTGGAAGAGCCTGATGAGCTCCTCCGGGACTCCCATGTGGCGCACGAGGCGCGCCAGCGCCCCGTGCGGCGCTGTGTCAAAAGCTTTTGACACATCGAAGGCCAGGACGTGGTTTTCCTCCAGCCCTCGCTGCAGCCTGCGCTGGGCCAGGAACGCCGGGGCAGCCGCCGTGGAGCCCGGCATGGCTCCGAACTGCCAGTCCGCAGCCAGTCCCTTGCGTGCCAGGACAGCTGTGAACCTCCGCATGAGGGGAGTCATGAGCATTCGCATGTCTTGCTGCCCCAGCGCTATCGGCCTGTACTCGTCCAGGTTGCCCGTGGTTGTGCCCTTGGGCATCAGCCAGATAATGGCCTCATGCCAGGACTCCGGGACGTCCGCACCCCGTAGGATAGCCCTGTACGCGTGCACCAGGAGCCCCTGCACCGGTTCAGGCAGCTTTGCTATGAGGGCAGCCGTGACCCGGTTGGACCCCGGAGCTTTGTCGTCCGCCACGGCCTGCCTCACGGCGTCTTTAAGGTCCTGCATGGTGTAGTCCTGTACCGACCTCCATTCCTCCGGCACCTACTTGGGAATGTGTGCCCGGACTAGCCGCTCGAAGGCCGGCAGGTTCACTGGCCGCTTGGCGTACAGCGCCTCCCAATACCTCTGGACCTCGCCAATGACGTCCGAGGCCTCCAAGAGCACCTTCTCCGACTCGCGGACGCGTACGAACCACAGGCCCGACGGGGCATAGTTCACCACGTTGATGGCCCCCCGTATCGCCGTCCATCGGAGCTGCAGATCCGGTACCCTGCCCCGCCAAGAGTCCTTGATGGACCGGCGCCTGTTGCTCCTGAGGACACCCCGCAGCTCCTCCACGAGTGTCTCTAGCTGGTGGAGCTGTTGGTCCAACGCGGCACGTAGGTCCTCCACCGAGGCGGGGGATAGGTCGGGGTCCACCCGCCGGAGGTGGTGTAGCAGTGCAGTCGCTTCCTGGGAGTGGAGTCCGGCTGCCGCCGCGTCCCGGTGCCACAGCTCATGGGCGCGCCAGGCCAGGGCTTGCTGATCCGAGAGGACCTGGGACGGAGACTCCTCCGTCTCCGCCTGCCCGTACGGGTACTGCGGGTCCACGCCCGTTGGCATGCGCACTCCCGTGACCCTGGACACGTCATCACGGAAGGCGTAGAGCAGGTCAAAGACCGCTTGCACCTCCGACGTGCCCATGGTGGCAGTGTCCTGGTCCGACGAGAGCCACGCCTGTAGCCGCCGATCCCCGCAGGCCTTCTGCAGTATTGCCGCCGCTGCCTCACGAACCCCCAGGGAGTCCGGGCGTATGGCATGCAGCCTGCCTTGGGCGTGCGAGTAGGCCATCCTGGTGACCCTCTCTTTGCCGGCTACAGCCAGCGGGAGGTCCAGGACCACAGGGCCGTGATCCGACCCCAGCGACGCTAGAGACCGCCCCGGCGCCAAGTGTGGGCGCTCACGCGCCGCCCATGGGACCAGAGGCGAGTTTAGAAGGAAAGAGTCCAGTCGGTGCCCTGCCCTCGTGGGCCTCCTGTCCTCCTCCCGTTCCGGGCCTGCCCTGTGGAAACCACACCGTTCCCACAGGGCTTGGAACCTCCTCGTGGTGGGGTGCCACGGGGACTCCAGCCACACGTTGAAGTCCCCTCCGAGGAGCACGGCCCTGGTGCCACCCGCGCTCTTGGCCGCCGCGTACATGGCCACGTCAGCCCAGAAGGACGCCTTAGACGCCCAGGAGTCGCCGCCGCTGCCCGGGCCGTGGACGTTGATGACCGTGAGGGTGCCACCTGCGGTCACCACATCGAGGGCCATGGCCTTGCCCGGCACGATGTCCACGATGTCTCCAACTTCCTCCGCGGCGAACACGTCCGCCCGAAGGGCAATCAAGAGCCCGCCGCGCACCGCTGCCGCCGACGCTGCCTGGGCATCCACCCCTGGGTACGCATGATACCCGTGGTGACGCCACTGATTCTCCGAGTGCACCACACCCTGAGGGTCCTGCAGGCCGGTCTCCTGGAAGAGGCCCAGGATGGCACCCTCGGCCTTCATGATGCCCGCCGCCACCGCCTAACCGTCGACCATACCTGGGGCCACTGGTACGCCGTCCCCCCGCATCGAGCCCTGAACGTTCCAGGACACCGCCGCTCGGGTGTCGGAGGCGGGGCCCCTTCATGGCTGCACGTGTGGACCGGGGCCCCCCGCCGGATCCGGATCACCGGACGGAGGGGGGCCACCAGCAGGTTCAGGGGGACCACCCGCACCCGGCGCGGGGTGCCGGCGAGGTGGCCCCTGTCCCAGTGGGCCTCCGCCCGAGGCGGCCGTCGTCTGCTGAGACCCGGCAGATGCGGCGGGCTCCCCCTCTGCCTGTCCGCCGGATGTACTTGCCGCCGTACTCCCCGTAGAAGTCACTGCCCCACGCCGTGCTGCAGACCCGATCGCTCCAGATCGTGCCACCGACGGCGACGCCCCGCGCTCCGCCGCAGGGCGGGCACCCGTGGGCAGCATGAGCGCTCTGGACCTCGCCTGGGCCGACGCGAAAGGCCCCGCCTGGCCCCCCGGCATAACGCCAGCCAGCATGGCCAGCGCCTGGTCCCGTTGCGCCGGATCAGTCGCATGGTCCCGCTGGATGTGGTCCAGCAGGTCCTTGGGGTGGAGGTGGGTAGGCCGGCAGTGCGTGCCAGCCTTCCATGTGCAGTGACCAGCCCCATCCAGCCGAGACCAGGGGCAGACTTTGATCGTCTTCGTCCCACGCTGCTCCGTGGCCAAGTCACCGCCGAAGTGCTGCAGCACGTACCGAATGTTGGTATAGCCGCCATACTGAGGCGGCGGGCCCCTCTTGGGCGGCGGCTTGGGCGCCACATTCGGGGCCTGCCTCGCCGCCGCGGCCGGGGGTGCCGCAGGCCGTACCGGTGGCACGCTTGGGGGCTGCGGCAGGTGCAGCATTCCCCCCACGGAAAAATGCTCCTCCACCCAGCGGCGCCACGCGTCGGCGAACTTCTCCCGGTAGCCCTCGACCTTCCACCTGGACGCGGAGAATGCTCGGAGCCACGGCCCCATGTTCTCCGCCATGACCAGGCGGAGGGCATCTCCTCCGCTCTGCCGGCGGAAGCGTGTCGCGGCCGCGCCTGCCACGGTCCCTTGGAGGTACAGCGCGTCGCCCCCGTCGCCACTCAGTGCACTAAGGTGCAGGGCCTCCAGGTCGGCGGGGCGGACCGTGAGCACCGTGCCCTCTCCGCGATCGTACAGGCGTAGCGCCGAGGAGTGGGGCTCCAATGCCGCCACAACCCAGCACCACGCCCGCGACACGCTATGCAGCAGTGCCAGCGAGGCTGCCGGCCTGTTGCTGGAGGACTGCGCTGCCGGGGCCCTGGGGAGGGCCGCTGCGTGACCCTGCAGCGCCCTGCACATGATAGCTGCATGCTCAGCCTGCCACATGTTGCTCGGGGCTATGGGCCAGACGTCCTGCCCCTGGATCGCCGGCGGTCGCGTGACCTCCACGAAGACCGCCGGCGCCGGCGGGATGTCCTCGGCCGTGCACCTGTGCGCCCTGCGCACCGGCCCCAGCTCCCTGAGGCACTCCCGGAACACCCGGTAGCATGCCGGGCCCCTGGACTGCTGCCTCCTGAGCCGGCACGCGGTGACTACGACCCACTCCAGTCCCCCTGTTTCCACCCGAACACAGGCCCAATACTCCGCCCCTTCCAACACCACCAGCCGCCCCATATCCGCCACGCCCACCGTATGGGTGGAAGGCACGCTCTCCACCCTCAACCACCGCTTGGCGCTTTCTTCCCACGACTGGAGGGCATGCATCCGCTGCTGCTGCATCGCGTCCTGCACGTGCTGCAGGGACACCGTCGCCAGCATGGACATCCCCCCGTCCGCTGCCGCTGCCATACACAGCAGGGCATGTTGCATGCGCGCCCCGGGCAACCAAACGCCGTGCTGGACGTCCGCCACGTCCAAGGGTGTGCGGGGCGCCGGCAGGGCATCCAACACCGCTGCAGGCAGCTCGCCCAGGGACGGCAGCCGAGCGATGGGCCCCATGTCCCTGTTGAGGACCACCGCCTATATATATATATATATATATATATATATATATATATATATATATATATATATATATATATATATATATATATATATATATATATATATATATATATATATATATATATATATATATATATATATATATATATATATATATATATATATATATATATATATATATATATATATATATATATATATATATATATATATATATATATATATATATATATATATATATATATATATATATATATATATATATATATATATATATATATATATATATATATATATATATACATATATACACACACACATATATATATATATATATATATATATATATATATATATATATATATATATATGTATATGTATATATATATATATATATATATATCTATATATATATATATATAGCTATATATACCTATATATGTATCTATATATATATCTATATATATATATATATATATCTATATATATTTGTATATATATATATAGATATATATATATATATATATATATATAAATATATATATATATATATATATATGTATATATATATATATATATCTATATATATATATATATATATATATATATATATATATATGTATATATATATATATATATTTATATTCATATATATATATATATATATATATATATAATATATATATATATTTATATATATATATATATTATATATATATATATATATATATATATATGTATATATATATATATATATATATATATATATGTATGGCAATGTGATCAAAGATGCACCCCCCCCCCTCAAGTATCAAACATGCACCCACTTTTTTATTTCTCTTCCTCTCTGACATGAAGGTTGCCCGCTTGACGCTAGCCTGGCCGGCGAGCCTGGGATTTTCGGGCCTTGCCTATATAAGACAGGCTGTATGAGGTCAGTCTCGCCGGCGAGACTGGGATTTTGGGGCCTTGCCTATATAAGAGAGGCTGTTTGAGGCCAGTCTCGCCGGCGAGACTGGGATTCTAGGGCCTTGCCTATATAAGAGATGCTTTATGAGGCCAGTCTCGCCGGCGAGACTGGGATTTTGGGGCCTTGCCTACATAAGAGAGGCCGTGTGAGGTCAGTCTCGCCGTCGAGACTCGAATTTTGGGTGCTCGCCTATATAAGAGAGGCTATTTGAGGTCAATCTCGCCGGCGAGACTGGGATTTTGGGGCCTTGCCTATAGAAGAGAGGCCGTTTGAGGTTAGTTGCGCCGGCGAGACCGGGATTTCGGGGCCTTGCCTATATAAGAGAGGCTGTTTGAGGCCAGTCTCGCCGGCAATACTGGGATTTTGGGGCCTTGCCTATATAAGAGAGGCCGTTTGAGGCCAGTCTTGCCGGCGAGACTGGGATTTTGGGGCCTTGCCTATATAAGAGAGGCTGTTTGAGGCCAGTCTCGCCGGCGAGACTGGGATTTTGGGGCCTTGCCTATATAAGAGAGGCTATTTGAGGCCAGTCTCGCCCGGGAGATAGGCAATTGTGCTTCTCTCCTCGAAAATGGTTGAATTGAGCTAAACGGATAGTTCCATTGCGTCGGGCACCCTCGAAAACCCCCCGGAAGCACAAAACAATCATAAAAGCAAAAACGCGAGAAAATTTCGTGCTATGCGTTCTACGTGTGGTAGCCAAAGGAATATATTAGAGGCTGTTTGAGGTCAGTCTCGCCGGCGAGGCTGGGATTTTGGGGCCTTGCCTATATAAGAGAGAGTGTTTGAGGCCAGTCTCGCTGGCGAGACTGGGATTTCGGGGCCTTGCCTAAATAAGAGAGGCTGCTTGAGGTAAGTCTGGCCGGGAAGACTGGGATTTGGGGGCCTTGCCTATAGAAGAGAGGCTGTTTGAGGTCAGTCTCGCCGGCGAGGCTGGGATTTGGGGGCCTTGCCCATATAGAAGAGGCTGCTTGAGGCCAGTCTCGCCGGCGAGACAGGGATTTTGGGGCGTTGCCTGTATAAGAAAGGCCGTTTGAGGTCAGTCTCGCCGGCGAGGCTGGGATTTTGGGGCCTTGCCTATATAAGAGAGAGTGTTTGAGGCCAGTCTCGCCGGCGACACCGGGATTTTGGGGCCTTGCCTATATAAGAGAGGCTATTTGAGGCCAGTCTCGCCGGCGAGACTAGGTGTTGGGGGCCTTGCCTATACAAGAGGGGCTGTTTGAGGTCAGTCTCGCCAGCGAGACTGGGATTTGGGAGCCTTGCCTATAGAAGAGAGGCTGTTTGAGGTCAGTCTCGCCGGCAAGACTAGGATTTTGGGGCCTTGCCCATACAAGAGAGGCTATTTGAGGCCAGTCTCGCCGGCGAGACTGGGATTTTGGGGCCTTCCTTAGAAAAGGGAGGCTATTTGAGGCCAGTCTCGCCGGCGAGCCTGGGATTTTGGGGCCTTGCCCATATGAGAGACGCTATTTGAGGCCAGTCTCGCCGGCGAGACTGGGATTCACGGGCCTTGCCTATATAAGAGAGGCTGTATGAGGCTAGTCTCGCCGGCGGGACTGGCATTTTGGAGCCTTACCTATATAAGTGAGGCCGTATGAGGCCAGTCTCGCCGCGAGACTGGGCTTTGGGGGCCTTGCCCATATAAGAGAGGCTGTTTTAGGCTAGTCTTGCCGGCGAGACTGGGATTTGGGGGCCTTGCCTATAGAATAGAGGCTGTTTGAGGTCAGTCTCGCCGGCGACACTGGGATTTTGGGGCCTTGCCTATATAAGAGAGGCTATTTGAGGCCAGTCTCGCCCGCGAGATTGGGATTTTGGGGCCTTGCTTCTGTAAGAGAGGCTTTTTGAGTCCAATCGCGCCGGCGAGCCTGGGATGCGGGGGCCTTGCCTATATAAGAGAGGCAATTTGAGGCAAGGCTCTCCGGCGAGCCTAGGATTTGGGGACCTTGCCTATATAAGAGAGGCTGTTTGAGGCCAATCTCAGCGTTGAGACTGGGGTTCCCGGGCCTTACCTATATAACAAAGGCTGTATGAGGCCTGTCTCGCCGGCGAGCCTGGGATTTGGGGGCCTTGTCTATATAAGCGAGGCTGTTTGAGGCCAGTCTCGCCGTTGAGATTGGGATTTTGGGGCGTTACCTATATAACAGAGGCTGTATGAGGCCAGTCTCGCCGGTGACACTGGGATTTCTGAGGTGTGGCCTGTACCAGAAAGGCTCTTTGGGTCCAGTCTCGCCGGCGAGACTGGGATTTGGAGGCCCTGCCTATATAAGAAAGGCTGTGTGAGGTCAGTCTCGCCGGCGAGACTGGGATTTTGGGGCCTTGCATATATAAGAGAGGCTATTTGATGCCAGTGTCGCCGGCGAGACTGGGATTTTGGGGCCTTGCTCATATAGGAGAGGCTATTTGAGGCCAGTCTCGCCGGCAAAACTGGGTCTTCGGGGCCTTGCATAAGAGAGGATGTTTGAGGCCATTCTGGCGGGTGAGAGTGGAACTTTGGGGCTTTGCCTATATAAGAGAGGCCGCATGAGGCTAGTCTTGCCGGCGAGACTGGAATTTTGCCCCCCCCCCTATCCCACGTGTACATCCGCCCCGTACCCCCCCCCCCCGCACCTCCCCCCCTGTAACCCCCCCCATACCTCCCCCCCGTAACCATCCCGTACCTCCCCCCCCCGTATCCCCCCCGTAACCGTGGCTCGCCTCGCTTCGCTCGACAAACGGCTCGCTTCGCTCGACGCGAAGGCCAACCCCCGCACCTTCGCTTAGATTACAAGACTCCTGGGGTGGCTATACACCGCGTGTTGTGTGCACCGCCTTGTATGTGCACCGCCCTCTGTGTGTACCGCCTTCTGTGTGTACCGCCTTGCCCGTGGCCCCTTAAATAACAAGACTCCTGCGATGGCTACAGGCCGCCTTTTGTGTACACGGCCTTGTGTGTGTGCACCGCCTTCTGTGTGTACCGCCTTGCCTGTGGCCCCTTAAATAACAAGACCCCTGCGGTGGCTATAGGGCGCCTTTTGTGTGCACTGTGTGTGTACCGCCTTCTGTGTGCACCGCCTTGCATGTGGCCCCTTGAATAACAAGACTCCTGCGGTGGCTACAGGCCGCCTTTTGTGTGCACGGCATTGTGTGTGTACCGCCTTCTCTGTGTACCGCCTTGCCTGTGGCCCTGTACATAACAAGACTCCTGCGGTGGCTACAGGCCGCCTTTTGTGTGCACGGCATTGTGTGTGTACCTCCTGCTGTGTGTACCGCCTTGCCTGTGGCCCCCTAAATAACAAGACCCCTGCGGTGGCTACAGGCCGCCTGTTGTCTGCACGGCATAGTGTGTGCACCGCCTTCTCTGTGTACCGCCTTGCCTGTGGCCCCCTAAATAACAAGACTCCTACGGTGGCTACAGGACGCCTTTTGTGTGCACGGCCTTGTGTGTGCACCGCCTTCTGTGTGTAACGCCTTGCTTGTGGCCCCTTAAATAACAAGACCCCTGCGGTGGCTACAGGCCGCCTTTTGTGTGCACGGCCTTGTGTGTGTACCGCCTTCTGTGTGTACCACCTTGCCTGTGGCCGCTTCAATAACAAGACTCCTGCGGTGGCTACAGACCGCCTTTTGTGTGCACGGCCTTCTGTGTGTACCGCCTTCTGTGTGTACCGCCTTGCTTGTGGTCCCCTAAATAACAAGACTCCTGTGGTGGCTACGAGCCGCCTTTTCTGTGCACTGCCTTGTGTGTGTACTCCCTTCTGTGTGCACCGCCTTGCCTGTGGCCCCTTAAATAACAAGACTCCTGCGGTGGCTACAGGCCGCCTTTTGTGTGCACAGCCTTGTGTGTATACCACCTTCTCTGTGTACCGCCTTGCCTGTGGCCCCTTAAATAACAAGACTCTTGCGGTGGCTACAGGCCGCCTTTTGTCTACACCGCCTTGTGTGTGTACCGCCTTTCGTGTGTACCGCCTTGCCCGTGGCCCCTTAAATAACAAGACTCCTGCGGTGGCTACAAGCCGCCTTTTGTGTGCACGGCCTTGTGTGTGTACCGCCTTCGGTGTGTACCGCCTTGCCTGTGGCCCCTTAAAAAACAAGACTCCTGCGGTGGGTACAGGCCGCCTTTTGTGTGCACGGCCTTGTGTGTGTATGGGGGTACGGGGGGGGGGTTAGGGGGGGGGTACGGGAGGGGTACGGGGGGGAGGTACGGGGGGGGTACAGGGGAGGTACGGGGGGGGTACGGGAGGGAGGTACGGGGGGGAGGTACAGGGGAAAGTTACGGCGGGGGGGTATGGGGGATTCGGCGGTTCACACACAAGGCGGTGCGCACACAGGGCGGTGCATACACAAGGCGGTGCATACAAAAGGCGGTCTGTAGCCACCGCAGGAGTCTTGTTATTTAGGGGGCCACAGGCAAGGCGGTACACACGAAAGGCGGTACACACACAAGGCGGTACACACAAAAGGCGTCCTGTAGCCACCGCAAGAGTCTTGTTATTTAAAGGGCCATAGGCAAGGCGGTACACACAGAAGGAGGTACACACACAAGGCCGTGCACACATAAGGCGGCTTGAAGCCACCGCAGGACTCCTGTTATTTACGGGGCCACACCCAAGGCGGTACACGAAGAAGGCGGTGCACACACAATGCCGTGCACACGAAAAGCGTCCTATAGCCACCGCAGGAGTCTTGTTATTTAGGGGGCCACAGGCAAGGCGGTACACACAGCAGGAGGTACAAACACAAGGCCGTGCACACAAAAGGCGGCCTGTAGCCACAGCAGGAGGCTTGTTATTTAAGCGGCCAGAGGCAAGGCGGTACACACGGGGTACACACGGAAGGCGGTGCACACACAATGCCGTGCAGACAAAAGGCGGTTGTAACCACCGCAGGAGTCTTGTTATTTAAGGGGCCACAGGCAAGGCGGTGCACACAGAAGGCGGTACACACACAGCGCACACAAAAGGCGGCCTGTAGCCACCGCAGGAGTCTTGTCATTTAGGGGGCGCTAGGCAAGGCGGTACACAGAGAAGGCGGTATACACACAAGGCCGTGCACACAAAAGGCGGCCGGTAGCCAAAAATAGCCCCTAAATCCCAGTCTCGCCGGCCACAATGGCCTCAAATAGCCTCTCTCATATAGGCAAGGCCAAAAATCCCAATCTCGCCGCCGAGACTGGCCTCCAACAGCCTCTCTTATATAGGCAAGGCCCCAAGCTCCCACTCTCGCCGGCGAGACTGGCCTCTTACACCCTCTCTTATATAGGCAAGGCCCCAAAATCCAAGTCTCGCCAGCGAGAGTGGCCTCAAACGACCTCTCTTATATGGGCAAGACCCAAAAATCCCAGCCTCGCCGGCGAGACTAGCCTCAAATACCCTCTGTTGTATAAGGAAGGCACAAAAATCCCAGTCTCGCCGGCGTGACTGTCCTCAAACAGCCTCTCTTATATAGGCAAGGCCCCCAAATCCCAGTCTCGCCGGCGAGACTGGCCTCAAACGACCTCTCTTATATAGGCAAGACCCGAAAACCCCAGTCTCAGCAGTGAGACTGGCCTCAAGTAGCCTCTCTTATATAAGGAAGGCCCCAAAACCCCAGTCTCGCCGGGCGAGAGTAGCCTCAAATAGCCTCTCTTACATAGGCAAGGCCCCAAACGCCCAGTCTCGCCTGCGAGACTGAACTCAAACAGCTTCTCTTATATGCGCAAGGCCCCAAAATCCCAGTATTGCCGGCGAGACTGGCGTGAAATAGCCTCTGTTATATAGACAATGCCCCCAAATCCCAGTGTCGCCGGCGAGACTGGCCTCAAATAGCCTCTCTTGTACATGGAAGGCTCCAGAATCATAGTCTCGCCCGCGAGACTGGCCTCCAACAGCCCTCTCTTATATAGTAAGGCCCCAAGCTCCCACTGTCGCCAGCGAGACTGGCCTCTTACAGCCTCTCTTATATAGGCAAGGCCCCAAAATCCCAGTCTCGCAAGCGAGAGTGGCCTCAAAGACCCTCTGTTGTATAAGGAAGGCCCGAAAATCCCCGTCTCGCCGGCGAGACTGGCCTCAAACAGCCTCTCTTATATAGGCAAGGCCCCCAAATCCCAGTCTCGCCGGCGAGACTGGCCTCAAACGACCTCTCCTATATAGGCAAGACCCGAAAATCCCAGTCTCACCGGCGAGACTGGCCTCAAGTAGCCTCTCTCATATAAGGAAGGCCCCAAAACCCCAGTCTCGCCGGCGAGAGTAGCCTCAAATAGCCTCTCTTACATAGGCAAGGCCCCAAACACCCAGTCTCGCCGGCGAGACTAGCCTGAAACAGCCATTCTTATATAGGCAAGGCCCCAAAACCCAAGTCTCGCCCGCGAGACTGACCTCAAACAGCTTCTCTTTTATACGCAAGGCCCCCAAATCCCAGTATTGCCGGCGAGAGTGGCCTCAAATAGCCTCTGTTATATAGACAAGGCCCCCAAATCCGAGTCTCGCCGGCGAGACTGGCATCAAATAGCCTCTCTTGTACAAGGAAGGCTCCAGAATCATAGTGTCGCCCGCGAGACTGGCCTCAAACGACCTCTCTCATATAGGCAAGACCCCCAAATCCCAGTCTCGCCGGCGGGACTGGCCTCATAAAGCCTCTCTTATGTAGGCAAGGCCCCAAAATCCCAGTCTTGCTAGCGAGACTGGCCTCAAAAAGCCTCTCTTATATCGGCCAGGCCCCAAAATCCCAGTCTCGCCGGGGAGATCGGCCTCAAATAGCCTCTCTTATATGGGCCAGGCCCCAAAAACCTAGTCTCGCCCGCGAGACTGACCTCAAACAACCTCTCTTACATAGGCAAGGCCCCAAAATCCCAGTCTCGCCGGCGAGACTGGCCTCAAACAGCCTCTCTTATATAGACAAGGCCTCCAAATCCCCGTCTCGCCGGCAAGACTGGCCTCAAACGACCGCTCTTATATAGGCAAGGCCCCAAATCCCAGTCTCGCCGCCGAGATTGGCCTCATGCAGCCTGTCTTATATAGGCAAGGCCCGAAAATCCCAGTCTCGCCGGCAAGACTGGCCTCAAACGACCGCTCTTATATAGGCAAGGCCCCCAAATCCCAGTCTCGGCCGCCGAGACTGACCTCAAACAACCTCTCTTATATAGGCAACCCCCAAAATCCAGTCTCGCCGGCAAGACTGGCCTCATACGGCCTCTTCTTATTTAGGCAAGGCCCCAAAAACCCTGTCTCGCCGGCGAGACTGACTTCAAACGACCTCTCTTATATAGGCAAGGCCCCAAAATCCCAGTCCGCCGGCGACATCGACCTCAAACGACCTCTCTTATATAGGCAACACCCCAAAATCCTAGTCTCGCCGGCAAGACTGGCCTCATACGGCCTCTCTTATTTAGGCAAGGCCCCAAAAACCCAGTCTCGCCGGCGAGACTGACTTCAAACGACCTCTCTTATATAGGCAAGGCCACAAAATCCCAGTCTGCCGGCGACATCGACCTCAAACGACCTCTCTTATATAAGCAAGGCCCCAAAATCCCAGTCTCGCCGGCGAGAATGGCCTCAAATAGCCTCTCTTATATAAGGAAGGCCCAAAAATCCCAGTCTTGCCGGCGAGACTTGCCTCAAATAGCCGCTCTTGTATAGGCCAGTATCGCCGGCGAGACTGGCCTCAAATAGCCTCTCTTATATAGACAAGGCCCCAAAATGCCAGTCTCGCCGGCAAGACTGGCCTCAACTGACCGCTCTTATATAGGCAAGACTCCCAAATCCCAGTCTCGCCGGCGAGACTGGCCTCATACAGCCTCTCTTATATAGGCAAGGCCCCCAAATCCCGATCTCGCTGGCGGGACTCACCTCAAACGACCTTTCTTATATAGGCAAGGCCCCAGAATCCCAGTCTTGCCGGCGAGACTGGCCTCAAATAGCCTATCTTATATAGGGAAGACCCAAAATCCCAGTCTCGCCGCCAAGACTGACCTCAAGACCTCTGTTATATAGGCAACGCCCCAAAATCCAAGTCTCGCGGGCAAGACTGGCCTCATACAGTGTCTCTTATATAGCCAAGGCCCCAAAACCCCAGTCTCGCTGGCGAGACTCACATCAAACGACCTCTCTTATATAGGCAAGGCCCCAAAATCCCAATCTCTCCTGCGAGACTGCCCTCAAGTAGCCTCTCTTATATAGGCAAGGCCCCAAAATCCAGTCTCGCCGGCGAGGTTGACCTCAAACACCCTCTCTTATGGAGGCAAGGCCCAAAATCCCAATCTCGCCGGCGAGACTGGCCCCAAATAGACTCTCTTATATAGACAAGGCCCCCAAAACCCAGTCTCGCCGGCGAGACTGGCCTCAAATAGCCTCTCTTACATAGGCAAGACCCATAAATCCTAGTCTCGCCGGCGAGACTGGCCTCAAATAGCCTCTCTTATATAGGCAAGGCGTCAAAATCCCAGTCTCGCCGGCGACTGACCTCAAACAACCTCTCTTATATACGCAAGGCCCCAAATCCCAATCTCGCCGGCGAGACTGGCCTCAAACAGCCTTTGTTATATAGGCAAGGCCCCAGAGTCCCAGTATCGCCGGCGAGACAGGCATCAAATAGCCTGTCTTATATAGGCAAGGCCCCAAAATCCCAGTCTCGCCGGCGAGACTGGCCTCAAATAGCCTCTCTTGTATAGAAAAGGCCCCAAAATCCCAGTCTCGCCGGCGAGACTCACCTCAAATAGCCTCTCTTGCATAGGCAAGGCCCAAAATCCCAGTCTCACCGGCGAGACTGGCCTTAAACGGCCTCTCTTATATAGGCAAGACCCCAATATCCCGGTCGCCGGGGTTTCGCGTCCCTCCTTACATACAAGATGTTATTTGAGGGGATTTTGCGATATTGAGATTGATGGGCCAACATCGTGCCAGACAGGGTACATGTGTTTATTTGTACCGTAAACAAGAGAAATTAAAAAGTGGGTGCATGTTTGATACTTGAGGGGGGGGGGGTGCGTCTTTGATCATAGTGCCATACATATATATATATATATATATATATACATACATATATATATATATATATATATATATATATATATATATATATATATATATATATATATATATATATATATATTACTACACCCCTCTCCCCTTAAATCTAGCTAACAAGCAAGCAACAAGCAAGCAAGCAACAAGCAACAACAAGCACTTCTCCTTTCCGTTTCGGCCATTGCTCGGCCTCATCGCTCCGGCTCTGCTCTACTCTAGCCATCCTAAAGCCTAGGTGGTGCCCTCGCCAAATCCCAGTTTTGAGTCAAAAACTCACCGGTGGCGCGCCGGGGCGGGGGCGCCAAGTCGGGACGTGCCCTTCCAAAACTGCGCATTTTGTGCCCCAAAACAGCCTTTTTGGCCAAAAACGTCCCCAAAACCCAGTCATAACGGCAAAACGAAGGCAAACGATTCCTACACTTCACGTGCGCCACGATTGCCCCATGAACAAGAGCCCTTTCTTGCCCTCTAGCTCCACGATATGTCCGAGAAACGGCCCAAAGGTGGCCAAAAATGGCCTAACTGTGCGTTATTTGTGTCCAACATGGCCAAAACCAAGAACGCGCCGTATCTTGGGCTACGTGGCTCAAAACCAAGTTCCGAGGGCACCTATTCCACCCGCAACCCCCCACTTTTTGTGGCTTCCAAGCCTCAAATTTGCCCAACGAGACACATAGACCCCCGTACCAGTGGCCACTTGGTGCAACCAGCGGGCAGCCCAGCCCGCGCACGGTGGGGGCCAACGGTGGGTGCACCGAGGTCCCCAAGGCGAAAAAATTATTTTTTCCAAAGTTGTTCGTAGCCACTTGGGATGCGCAAACAAGTGTTTTTGGCCCGTTTTGGGCCCGTGGTGGCTCATTTTGGGCCATGGAAAATCCCAAAATGCCTTGAAAATGGGCTATTTTGGGAACAAAACTGCGTCAAAAATGCGTCAAAAACGCATTTTTCCAAAAACGATCCTGGACCACTTGGGATGCTCAGGGAAGCGTTTTTAGCCCGTTTGGAGCCCATTGGGACGGGTTTTGGCCCACGAAAAATCCCGATATGGCTTGAAAAGGGGCCGCTTTGGGAGCAAAAATGGGTGAAAAATGGGTCAAAAACGTGTTTTTCCAAAAGCAACTGTGGACCATTGGGGGTGCGCAAACAAGTATTTGTAGCCCATTTTGAGCCCGTTTTGACCGAGTTTAGCCGCTTCAGCCACATGTATGCCACCAGTTGTACCCTTCGCACATACCTTAGAGCCGTATGGTGGAGCCACCTAGAGTTGGGGAGAGGGGTGTAGATTGGAAGATATATATATATATATATATATATATATATATATATATATATATATGTGTGTATGTATATATATATATATATATATATATATATATATATATATATATATATATATATATATATATATCCTCCAATCTACACCCCTCTCCCAACTCTAGGTGGCTCCACCACACGGCTCTAAGGTTAGGCTCTAAGGTACGTGCGAAGGGCACAAAGTGGTGCATACACGTGGTGGAAGGGGCTAAACTGGGTCAAAACGGGCTCAAAACGGGCTAAAAACACTTGTTTAAGCATCCCAAACGGTCCAGGATCACTTTTGGAAAAACGCGTTTTTGACCCATTTTTGACGCACTTTTGGTCTTGAAACGGCCCATTTTCAAGGCATTTTGGGATTTTCCATGGCCCAAAACACGCCACAACAGGCTCAAAACAGGCTAAAAACACTTGTGTGAGCATCCCAAGTGGTCTAGGAACAACTTTGGAAAAAATGATTTTTTTCGCCCTAGGGACCCCGGTGGACCTACCGTTGGCCCCCGCCGTGCGCGGGCCGGGCTGCCCCCCGGCTCCACCAAGTGACCACTGGTACGGGGGTCTAGGTGGCTCGTTGGGCGATTCTGCCGCTTGGAAACCACAAAAAGTGCGGGGTGGCGGGTGGACTAGGTGCCCTCGGAATTCGTTTTTGAGCCACGTAGCCCAAGATACGGCCCGTTCTTGGTTTCGGGGTGCTGGTGCACATTGCGCAGATTTTGGGGCTTTTTGGCGCCTTTTTGGGTCGTTTCTCGGACATATCGTGGAGTTGAAGGGCACTAGAGGGCTCTTTGACACAATAAAGTCAAGCCGCACGTGGCGTGTAGCCACCGTTTCCCTTCGTTTGGGCGTTTTGTCCGGGTTTGGGGGCTATTTTGGGCGAAAAAAGGCTTTTTTTGGCCCAAAACTGCGCAGATTTGGGAGGGCACCTCCCAATCTGGCGCCCCCACCCCGGGGCGCCACCAGTGAGTTTTTGGCTCAAAACTTGGATTTGGCAAGGGCACCACCTAGGCTCTAGGATGGCTAGGGTAGAGTAGAGCCCGGAGCGATGAGGCGGAGCAATGGCCAAAACGGAAGGAGAAGTGGTTGCTTGTTGCTTGCTTGTTGCTTGTTGCTTGCTTGTTAGCTAGATTGAAGGGGAGAGGGATGTAGTAATATATATTGGGGAGGGGTGTAGATTGGAGGATATATTACTACACCCCTCTCCCCTTAAATCTAGCTAACAAGCAAGCAACAAGCAACAAGCAACAAGCAACAACAAGCACTTCTACTTTCCGTTTTGGCCATTGCTCGGCCTCATCGCTCCGGGCTCTACTCTACTCTAGCCATCCTAAAGCCTAGGTGGTGCCCTCGCCAAATCCAAGTTTTGAGCCAAAAACTCACCGGTGGCGCCCCCGCCCCGGTGACGTGCCCTTCCAAAACTGCGCATTTTGTGCCCCAAAACAGCCTTTTTTAGCCAAAAATAGCCCCCAAACCCGGGCGAAACACCCAAATGAAGGGAAACGGTGGCTACACTGCACGTGCGGCTTGACTTCACCGTGGCAAAGAGCCCTCTAGTGCCCTTCAACTCCACGATATGTCCGAGAAACGGCCCAAAAAGGCGCCGAAAAGCCCCAAAATCCGCGTAATATGCACCAACCCCCCGAAACCAAGCACGGACCGTATCTTGGGCTACGTGGCTCAAAATCCGATCCCGAGGGCACCTAGTCCAGCCGCAACCCCCCACTTTTTGTGGTTTCTATCCCTCGGAATCGCCCCACGAGACGCGTACACCCCCGTACCACTGGTCACGTGGTGCAGCCGGAGGGCAGCCCGGCCCGCGCACGGCGGGGGCCAACGGTGGGTCCACCAGGGTCCCCGGGGCAAAAAAAATCATTTTTTCCAAAATTGTTCCCGGACCACTTGGGATGCTCAAGCACGTGTTTTTGGCCCGTTTTGAGCCTGTGGTGGCGCGTTTTGGGCCACGGAAAATGCCAAAATGCCTTGAAAATGGGCCGTTTCAAGACCAAAAATGGGTAAAAATGGGTCAAAAACGCGGTTTTCCAAAAGTGATCCTGGACCATTTGGGATGCTCAAAAAAGTGTTTTTAGCCAATTTTGAGCCCGTGGTGACGTGTTTTGGCCCAGGTAGAAACGGAAAATGCCTTGAAAAGGGGTCGTTTTGGGACCAAAAATGGGTCAAAAATGGGTCAAAAACGCGTTTTTCGAAAAGTGATCGTAGACCATTTGGCATGCTCAACCAAGTGTTTAGAGACCATGTTGAGCCCGTTTTGACCGCGTTTGGCCCCTGCCGCCACGTGTATGCACCACTTTGTACCCTTCGCATGTACCTTGGAGCTGTATGGTGGAGCCACCTAGAGTTGGGGAGAGGGGTGTAGATTAGAGGATATATATATATATATATATATATATATATATATATATATATATATATACCCATATATATATATTACTACACCCCTCTCCCCTTAAATCTAGCTAACAAGCAAGCAAGCAACAACAACAACAACAACACGTCTCCGTGCCGTTTTGGCCATTGCTCCGTCCCAACGCTTCGGATCATTTGCCCATGTAGCCAGCTTGGAGCCTAGGTGGTGGCCTTGCCAAATCCAAGTTTTGAGCCAAAAACTCACCGGTGGCGGCCTGGGGCGGGGGCGCCAAGTCGGGAGGTGCCCTCCCAAATCTGCGCAGTTTTGGGCCAAAAACAGCCATTTTTCGCCCAAAACGGCCCTAGTAAGGGCTCAAAACAGCCAAACGAAGGCAAACGGCTGCTACACTGCACATGCGGCTTGACTTTCTCGTGACCAAGGGACCTTTGGTGCCCTCTAACTCCACGATATGTGTGAGAAACGGCCCAAAAAGGCGCCAAAAAGCCCCAAAAGCCGCGCAATGTGCACCAGCACCCCGAAACCAAGAACGGGCCGTATCTTGGGCTACCTGGCTCAAAAACGAATTCCGAGGGCACCTAGTCCACCCGCAACCCCCCACTTTTTATGGTTTTCAAGCCTCAGAATCGCCCAACGAGACACGTAGACCCCCGTACCAGTGGTCACTTGGTGCACCTGGAGGGCCGGCCAGCCCACGCACAGTGGGGGCCAACGGTGGGTCCACCAGGGTCCCCGGGGCGAAAAAAATGATTTTTTCCAAAGTTGTTCCTAGACCACTTGGGATGCTCAAACAAGTGTTTTTAGGCCGTTTTGAGCCCGTGGTGGCGCGTTTTGGGCCATGGAAAATCCCAAAATGCCTTGAAAATGGGCCATTTTGGGACCAACGATGGGTCAAAAATGGGTCAAAAAGATGTTTTTCAAAAGTGATCCTGGACCGTTTATGATGCTCTAACAAGTAGTTTTAGCCCATTTCCAGCCCCTGGCGACGAGTTTTGGCTCATGGAAAATTCCAAAATGCCTTGAAAATGGGCCATTTTGGGACCAAAAATGGGTCAAAAATGGGTCAAAAACGCGTTTTTCCAAAGTGATCCCAGACCATTTGGGATGCTCAAACAAGTGTTTTTAGCCCGTTTTGAGCCCGTTTTGACCGAGTTTAGCCCCTTCCACCACGTGTATGCACCACTTTATGCCCTTCGCACGTACCTTAGAGCCGTGTGGTGGAGCGACCTAGGGTTGGGAGAGGGTGTAGATTAGAGGATATATATGTATATATATATATATATATATATATAATATATATATATATATATATATATATACATATATATATATATATATATATATATATATATATATATATATATATATGTATATGTATATATATATATATATATGTATATGTATATATATATATATGTATATATATATATATATATATATATATATATTACTACACCCCTCTCCCCTTAAATCTAGCTAACAAGCAACAACAAGCAAGCAAGCAAGCAAGCACTTCTCCTTTCCGTTTTGGCCATTGCTCCGCATCATCGCTCCGGGCTCTACTCTACTCTAGCCATCCTTGAGCCTAGGTGGTGCCCTTGCCAAATCCAACTTTTGAGCCAAAAACTCACAGGTGGCGCCCTCTGGCAGGGGCGCGAAGTTTGGAGGTGCCCTCCCAAAACTGCGCATTTTGTGCCCCAAAGCAGCCTTTTTTCGCCCAAAATAGCCCCCAAACCCGGGCAAAACACCCCAACGAACGGAAACGGTAGCTACATGCCACGTGCGGCTTGACTTCACCGTGTCAAAGAGCTCTCTAGTGCCCTTCAACTCGACAATATGTCCGAGAAACGGCCCAAATATGGCCAAAAATGGCCGAAATTTGCGTTATTTGTGTTCAACACGGCCAAAACCAAGCACGGGCCGCATCTTGGGCTACGTGGCTCAAACCCAACTTCCGAGGGCACCTAGCCCACCCGCAACCCCCAACTTTTTGTGGTTTCCAAGCCCCAGAATCGCCCAACGAGACACGTAGACCCCCGTACCACAGGTCACTTGGTGCAGCCGGAGGGCCGGCCAGCCCACGCACAGTGGGGGCCAATAGTGGGTCCACCGAGGTCCCCGGGGCGAAAAAAATAATTTTTTTCAAAGTTGTTCCTAGACCACTTGGGATGCTCAAACAAGTGTTTTTAGGCCGTTTTGACCCCGTGGTGGCACGTTTTGGGCCATGGAAGATCCCAAAATGCCTTGAAAATGGGCCATTTTGGGACCAACAATGAGTCAAAAATGCGTCAAAAACGCGTTTTTCCAAAAGTGATCCCGGACCATTTGGGATGCTCAAACAAGTGTTTTTAGCCTGTTTTGAGCCCGTTTTGACCGATTTTAGCCCCTTCCACCACATGTATGCACCACTTTATGCCCTTCGCATCCCATCTGTCAGGGGCATTATTGAGGACTCACACACTTGTGCACTAGCTTTCGTCAAAATATCCATGTTGTGAGCGCCAGATTTCGCCGAGTAATTCCTTGTCGTGTTTTTGTGTGCTTTGTTGTTCTCTGCCCGTTGCTGTTATTGATTGGACTTGGAGTACAGGTGTACTCTTAACGGAGTTACCTTCACATTCACGCCATGTCTAATCATGGGAGCAAGAGTTGGTACAAGAAGGACGAGTAGTTCCTTGCCGTGTTTTGCCGTTTGTGTGCTTTGTTGTTCTCTGCCCATTGCTTTTAGTGATTCGACTTGGAGTACAGGTGTACTCTTAACGGAGTTACCTTCACATTCACGCCATGTCTACATTCACGCCATGTCTAATCATGGGAGCAAGAGTTGGTTCAAGAGGGATAAATAGTCCCTTGGCGTGTTTTGCTGTTTGTGTGCTTTGTTGTTCTCTGCCCGTTGCTCTTAGTGATTGGACTTGGAGTACAGGTGTACTCTTAACGGAGTTACCTTCACATTCACGCCATGTCTACATTCACGCCATGTCTAATCATGGGAGCAAGAGTTGGTTCAAGAGGGATAAATAGTCCCTTGCCGTGTTTTGCTGTTTGTGTGCTTTGTTGTTCTCTGCCCGTTGCTCTTAGTGATTGGACTTGGAGTACAGGTGTACTCTTAACGGAGTTACCTTCACATTCACGCCATGTCTACATTCACGCCATGTCTAATCATGGGAGCAAGAGTTGGTTCAAGAGGGATAAATAGTCCCTTGCCGTGTTTTGCTGTTTGTGTGCTTTGTTGTTCTCTGCCCGTTGCTCATAGTGATTGGACTTGGAGTACGAGTGTACTCTTAACGGAGTTACCTTCACATTCACGCCATGTCTACATTCACGCCATGTCTAATCATGGGAGCAAGAGTTGGTTCAAGAGGGATAAATAGTCCCTTGCCGTGTTTTGCTGTTTGTGTGCTTTGTTGTTCTCTGCCCGTTGCTCTTAGTGATTGGACTTGGAGTACAGGTGTACTCTTAACGGAGTTACCTTCACATTCACGCCATGTCTAATCAAGAGGCAAGAGTTGCAACAGTAGGCTGGAGTGTTTGGTACTTGAGGGACGAGTAGTTCCTTGCCGTGTTTTGCCGTTTGTGTGCTTTGTTGTTCCATGGGTACCAAAAGGTGAGGTTCTCTTTGGGTTTGGGTACTAGTGGGTAGGAATGGGGCTCATTGTTTGGGGAGGATAAGGCCCACCAATGCAAAACAACACACTGCCGTCCGGTTGGGTTTGTACAAGTATAGGCGCTACCAACATTGGGCAATAAGGTCGCATCGCAACCTATCAATGATGCTTGTACGCCCCAAGTAGTTACTTACCTTTTTTCCAACTAATGTCTTTCCTTGCTCTCGGCAGTTGGACTTCGAGTATAGGTGTACTCTTAACGGAGTTACCTTGTATTTCGCACCATGTCAAATCGCTGGGAGCAAGAGTTGCAACAATGCTTGGACACGGACATTGACTTCCCGGTGGCCGAGTTCATCAAGCTGCATAGCGAAGTACCCCAGCGTACGATCCGTCGGCGACATGCGCAGTTGCGCGCCACGCTGATGAAGCGATTGCAAAAGGGCGCCGCACTTGGGATCACAGCGTATATATATACATATATATATGTATATATATATATATATATATATATACATCATCCCCATATATATAGCGGAGTCCCCCCCGGCAGATCCGAGGTTCTTCCTCGAAGGGGCCGACGAGCCAAGGGGGCGCCACCGGGTTTTATTGGCCAAGCCGGACGGAGCTCCCACCGGCCACCCCCCCCGCGCATGGGTGGGTCTAGGTGCGTCTTCAACGGGAAGTAAGGACATCCCCCCCTATTTTGAGGTTGGGGAACTCAAAAAAACATGTTTTAGAAGTGAATTGGATGGTTATTAGTGGGTATTTGCCCGTATGAAGGTCTAAAATGGCTCAAAATTAGGGTATGACATCACTGCTGGTAGGATCCTAACCAGAGTACCAGAAACAACCACTAAATCCTAAAAATAACCCACACCACCCCTAGATACACCCAATGACATGGTAATTCAGCACACCCTTGTCCATGTTCATGTCCCTCAAACTATTATTGGGGGTATTTGGTGCTATTGGTGCTATTGGTGCTATATATATATATATATATATATATATATATATATATATATATATAGATATATATATATATATATATATATATATATATATATATATATATATATATATATATATATATATATATATATATATATATATATATATATATATATATATATATATGGCCCAGCGCAGGCTGCAGCGTGGGCTGGAGGAAAACCACGTCCTGGCCTTCGATGTGTCAAAAGCTTTTGACACAGCGCCGCACGGAGCGCTGGCGCTCCTCCTGCGCCACATGGGTGTCCCGGAGGAGCTCATCAGGCTCTTCCACACCCTCAGCTGCGGGTCTCTGGTGCGCATCATCACCGCGCACGGCCCGACGCCGAGCATACGACTCCACAGGGGCTTGCGGCAGGGCAGTGCGGAGAGCGCTGTGCTCTACCTCCTCCTTTTGGAGCCTCTCCTGCGGAGCCTCGCGTGCAAGGCGCGGGGAGATGCTCGCCATGCGGTGCCACCCCTGGTACAGGCGTACTGTGATGACCTCCTGTTGATAGCGCACTCCCTGCCGCAATTCCTGGAGTATGCGGCGGCGATGGCGCGGTATCTCACTGACATGGGCATGTCCCTCAACGTGGGCAAATGCGCCTATGCCAATACTGCTCGCATCCATTCGATTATGGTATACCTGAACCCAGGGGACACGGTGGCCCCATGGGTATGCTT
This sequence comes from Eutreptiella sp. 'Long Island Sound 2002', assembly GCA_964036045.1. NCBI lineage: Eukaryota > Euglenozoa > Euglenophyceae > Eutreptiales > Eutreptiaceae > Eutreptiella > Eutreptiella sp. 'Long Island Sound 2002'. The sequence continues at coordinate 44,860,374 of OZ038381.1, forward strand.
ACGTGCCAAGGGCACGGTACCATACTTGGGCCTGCGCCTCGATCCCAGGGGGATGGCGACCATGAAGGAGAAACATGTACTCCGGTGTGAAGCTCTGCTGGGCTGGTGCAAGAACACGTTAGGGCCGGCGTCGGTGCCTCATGAGGTGATGGCGGCTGTGGCTGGAGGCATCGTGCGGTACGCGGCGCCCTACCTGTCCGACACGGCGGAGGCGGTGATCAAGCTGAATACTGCCATCAAGGCTGCGGCCCTGCAGTTCGAGAAGCTGCCCAAGGACCTGTCCAACGTGGCGGTGCGGTCAGGTCATGGGCTACGGTTGGCGGATGTCCAGGTTATATGCCGCGACTCCGTCGTGGCGACCATGGCTCAGCTCACCCACCACAGGTCGACGACAGTCCGGGATGAGCTGCGGGCCATGCTCCGAGACATGCACGTGCAGTACGGAGTGTGCGGGCAGTTCATGGTGCCCTCTGCGTCATTCGCCACACACGCTGGCAATACGTGGGTGGACAGGGTACTCAGAGCGATGGGGACGTTGCGCGTAGGGCTTCTCATGCCATCGTCGGTGTACTCGTGTGTACACACCCATCTGCCGCAAGTGCAGTGGGCGGGGCGGAAGTGGGTGTCCCAATCCTATACCTTCAAGGGTAGGGACATCTGCATTCTCTCGGGGCCCCGCACAGATGCGACAGTACAGTCCCTGACTGATCCCGCAAATGACCTCCTGCATGCGCGGCTCCCCTGCCCTGCGCCTGGGCACTGGGCTGTCCAGCTTCAGGAGTGCCATGAGGACCACCTGCACCTTCCGCACGCGGGAGTAGGGCCCCACCAGCTGGACCACGTGTGGCTCACGGGGCTGCGCGACGTCTTCCGGCCGCAGCTGCCCGGTCCGTTGACTCACCGGCTAATACACCCGGTGCGCCGAAAGAAGGCCAGCAAACGCAATAGACATTCCGCTGCGGGGGACGTGTATGTGGTGGGCGGATACAGGGAGGAAGGATGGGACCCGGCCAACCCGGGGCTGTCCATGCCGTTCGTTCCGCTAGCCGCCCTCCTGTTTCTGTTGGGGGACGTCTTTGAGGGCTACCAACGGCAAGACGATCCGGCGTCCGTCCCCCTGCTCACTCCTCACGCCGGGGGCGGCATAAGCCCGCCACCACTGGGGGTTGTGCACGGGCGGCCAGCGTTTTCCAGGGCGTGCGCGGCGGTGCACAAGTGCAGCGAATGGGCAATTGTTCTTCTGCTGCCGGCAGGCCCAATCCCGGATCCGGATGAGTACTCGGTCCCGGAAGTGGTCCAGATGTCCAACGTGCTGCACGATCCGCACGTCGCCGTCACGTCGTTGCGTGACGGCGGCGCAGTGGAGCACGGGTCTGTGGTGGTATACCAGCCTTCCTGCTCCGCAACAGTTTGGGGAGCGGAGTATACCACCGCCCTGGACGCCATAAAGTCAGTCTGCGGATGTGACCTGGCCTGGAGACCACATGCGGTGTATCGACCGAGGGTGGTCCTGTCCCCGGAGCTCACGGCCTCCAGTGCGGCGTCCCTGGGAAGGGTGGTGCAGAGCCCCCACTCCGACGTGGCGTGGCTGGAACCCCACCGGTACTGCTGGGTGCCGGTGGCGACTAAAGTCACATCGTCTGACGCGTCGCCCCAGGGAGACGACGCCACAAACGTGGCGGTGGCCAGCCACGGAATCCCCACGTGGACGGGAGCCATCTACGGCACGGTCCCGGAGGCAGAGATCATTGGCGCGGCGGCGTACTTGTTGCACACGCCCCCGTCAGCGTGCACGGTACACGTGGTGGATGCGTCCGTCATAGGAGCGCATCTCCGCAGGGCGCAGGAGGCCCTGTACCGTGGCATCAAGGGGCCGACATCACATCTGGTCAATCAGCACGCACTGAGCTGGATAGTGGAGGGGCTGCGGCGGCTGCCGCGCCGAGTTGGGGGGCCGCACCACTGGGTGGTGAGGCAGAGCTCGCACTTGGCGGCGGTCCCGCTCGAGGCACCGGACTCTGCCGCGGCCCGTGCAATGGCCCCGCCTGTCCATCTTGTCCTGCCAAAGGAGCACGCCATCCTCTTGGTGCCGGGGGATAATGGTGAGCTCGAGCCGCGTGTGCCATCCATGCAAGCCCTTCAGCAAGTCCGGGAGATGGAGTGGCGTTCGCTAGCGGCTCGCACCAGGGCGCACACGCCACTGGCTGGCGCCTGCGAGGCGATGCCCCTGGGAGCTGTGCACCACGGCCCAACGCACAGGAATATGCTGCGGGCACGTGACGGTCGCTTGTCCACCATGCAGGTCATGCGACGGTGGAGACAGAAGCTCACGCGTATGGTCATACCAGCCCACCCCTGTATCTTCTTTGGGGGGCCGGAGGAGGACATTGGCCACATGCACCTACTGTGTGCGCGGGACGAGGAGGTGGCTGGGCTCCTGTGCAGGCGTGTGGAGGAGTTCACGGCGGAGCTACCCCTGACAGACAGGCCGGTGGAGTTCGTGGCGTGGAGGGAGCACGGCTGCAGGTGGACTGCATCCCTGATGGCGGGTGTCGTCCCCGGGGACCTGAAGCGGCTGTTCGCTGCGGTGCGAGCGGCGTCGTCCCGGGGCCCTGCCAAGGCCAGGCTCTTTGTGGAGGACATGGTCCAGATTGCGGAAGATGTGTATGCCCGCAGGAACCATCGGCTCACCCAGATCATGCAGCTGCCGATGCAAGATCGAAGGAGAGCGGTATACGCGTTCCTGCGCGGTGACACACCCTTCTGCCCGCCGGCAGGGAGGATCTTGCAGCGTCCGCCGTGGAACCCGTTTGCCGGCCTCCCCGGCGACCTGCAGGCAACCTTTCAGAGGGCACCGCTGCACGCACTGCTGGTGTCGCGGTCGTGCATCGAGCATGACGAGGCCCTGTCCTTGTTCCCTCACTGGATGGCGGCGGTGGCGCAGGCCTTCGACCAGTGGATCGGTTCCTGGGTGGCGCGGGACATCACGACATTCAAGGAGTGGTCCCGCGTGGTGTCGGCGCAGTCGTTGGCCCAGGTGCGTGGTACCAAGGTGAGAAGCCCTGACGGCCAGAGTGATCCCTGGCTTCAGGTGTACGCCAACCATCCAGCTGTGGGGAACGTCATGGGCTGGCCTCGCGAGGTGCTGCCGGTCCTTCAGCAACCTCTGTGCAGTCTCCCAATCCTGGCAGTGGCTGTCGTACTTGACGTGGGTACGTTGTGGCTGTATGACCGGCAGCTGCGACGAGTCGTACTAGCGGTCACGGAGCAGCGGTCCATGGCGGTGTTAATGGGCTCCAAGCAGCTGGCACGGGTACAGGGCAACGACGCGCAGGGCCACGTCACGGAGGCCATGTTCTCTCTGCCGGAGGGGGACGACCACGTGGCTGCCGATGCCCGTCACACCCTTGACACCCTGGGCCTCGAGGCGGTCATTGAGGCTCGGGCGGGAGGACAACGCTTGGTTCTGGCTTCCGCCAGGGGCCCGGAGCAGGACGGGGTTGATGTCATCGGGGAGGTCTTACGGGACTACGGTTGGGAGCCCCTGGCGCATGACACACACAGTCCCAAAGTGGCGCGGTGGCCCCGGCTGCTTGAGAGCCTGCCGGTGATGCCTGACGGGCGACCGATACTCCGCCCGGTGTCCACGTGGGAGGAAGCGAGGCGCAGCCTCCTCAGTAGTGCCACAGCACGCACGCTGGCGGGTGCCTTGCTCGGACTCCAGGACGCGTGCTGCCATGTATGGCAGGACCTATGGTCGCAGTGTTGTGATGGTAGCTGCGTTCCGTCGCGGTCTGTGCTTCCGCAGCGATGCCACGGGTGCGGGGAAACGGTGTCAGTTTGGGTTCATCAGTGTGCCTCCATCCCGCTGTGCGGGACATGTAAGGAGCGTGCCGATAGGGGATGGCCTAAGGCAAGGTGGGCACTGCGGCACTCTGGACAGATGTCCTCTAGCGCCTGGAAGACTATCCAGGGTGGCCTGAAGAGCGTCCGAGTGGAAGGGGTACGGTGCCCTGGAGCGCCGTCTGCGGCCCTGCCCCTGATGCTGTGGTGGGCGGCTCTGGAGGGCGACTCACGGATACTCTGGTTGTGGCATCGCGGAGGAAATGGTGACGGCGTGGTGGGGGCCGGGGGTGCAGATTGATGGGGTTGGGAATTGTTGGTGCACCAGCTACCGTCCCTACGCTGGACGCAGCGGAGGGGGTAGCACCTGAGAAGCAGTGCCTTCACAGCCTGATTGTGCGGTACTGGCAGGCGGCGTATGACGGCCAACGCGATGTGACAGGTCGTGCCGGCCTGATGGTGAGCCGTACTGCCCCCGTGCATGAGGGTCGGACAGGGATGCTCCACCCGCCTGCCCCGGGTCGCCGCATACAACAGTGAGGTGTCATGGGTCGTCCCGACCAGGGTAATAAGGCCCAAACCCCTGTAGGGTATTCCCATGGCACCGGGGTCTCTACTGGCGGCCCGGCTACGGCAGTATTGGGAGTGGTTGCTCGGGATACACCGGGGGTGCACGGAGTTGTCTGGGGGTTACGGCGTCGCGGCGCCCCCTGGGAGTGTTACACGGGGTTGCGGGGACAGCCTGCAGGCCCCGGGAGCGGCGACGAGGCGAAGATGTGTGCGTAGAAGGATATGACAGTGGGGTCGTCAGGGGGACAGTATGGCGGGCGTCGTGGAGACGGCGTGGCAGCCTGGGAGGAGCACTCACGGGGGGCAAGTGGAGTTCCAGGTGACGGAGTACTGGAGTCTTGGGGGTAAACGCGGCGGTACTGGGATCCGTACGGTGGGGGTACGCGGCGGTACTGGGGAACCGTACAGTGGGGGAGCAGCGGGGAAGTTCCAGATGAGGGTGTACTGGCATCGTGGGGGTATACGCGGCGGTACTGGGGACCGTATGGTGAGGGTACGCGGCGGTACTGGAGGGCCGTACAGTTGGGGCGCTACGGGGTTGCATGGCGCTACTGGGGTGTCCCCCTGACCCCTCTAACAACTCGGGGGGAGCGCGGGGGCGTCCCCTGGCCCCGTTCACAAACTAGAGGGACTGTGCCTGCGGGCATGTACATAGTCTAACCTCTGACCATGGCCTTGTGGTTGCGGTGGTGCGTGTCGTGGCGGCTCGCAGGTGGCGTCGGCGTGGCAACAGCGGTACTGCGTGGCGTCGTAGCGAAGAGTATGCGGTCGCCTCACCACTGTAACGGCTTACCCCTGGGGGGCGCCAGTCCGGTCGGCTAGAGGCGAGGGGGGAAGAGGAGCGGCATGCTGAGTGGTCCGGGGGGTGACGCGCGGGCCAATGCTATAAGTAGGCTCGCCACGTCGTCGGTGGGGGCCGAACCTGCGGCCTGGCCGCTGCTGTGGCGAAAGAGGCGCAACCACGGGAGCTGGCCAATCAGTGCAGGTAAGGGTCAAGGGTAGGCGCCAGGGCAATGTATGTGGGCCAGATGAGGTGCACCTGGTAACCACAGCCCGGAGCGAGCCTCTGGTGGGTACCCCTACAGGGGGTCGATAACCAAGCTACGGCACCCACCAGCCCGAATCCCAGCCAGCGATATTCACGGGTTGCGCCACTCCCGTCGCGTAGCGGCCGGCGTCCCCCCCTGTAGACCCTCAAGATATATTATACGTGGGCAAGTGGATGCCTCGAAGCTGATTGGGTGCTGGCCCCTGACATGGAGTGCCGGCATGGTATATATCTGGGGTGTGGGAGCAGCTCAGGGCCACGGGGACGTGGAATTGGTACCTTGTTTCTGTACTATACTAGGGGGATGGTGCGGTGGGTTGGTGGCGTACATTGTGGAGACATGGGGGCGATGAAAGCTGAGGGCCAGGCTAGGCTGGGGCCTCCCAGAAATCCTGGCTATGCACATACGGGCTATTGCGTGCTGGCAGAGGGATACGTGGAGTCAGGGGTGGTGGGCGATTTCGAGAACGCAGACGGCAATGGATTCCATGGGGTCAAGGGTGATGGATGTCTCCACGGTGGCGGGGGTACGCGAACGACGGAGGGTCAGCTCTCGCTTCGCCGCATACGTGCTGCTTTGTTCCTTGGTTGCCGCTTTGCGACGGACAGAGAAGCCCTTGCTTTCTACTTGTTGCGATGCTGCTGCGTTGCTTTGCCTTGCCCCCATACCCCCGGCGAACAAACGGGCCAGCGCCCGTCGCCGTTGCTAATGCTAACGCCATGCAGTTGCCACGCCCCCAAAGCCTGGTTGACCGGTATCCCCGGTCCTCTGGGTCCTCCGTCATGCTGTGGGCCACCTCAGGCAGCCCTGGGACCCCTGGGATCGAGCGAGGCAGGAACCACCTGTCGGCGCGAGATGCCCGGTAACTCCAGTAGACGGCATGATAAGTGGTTATGACTATGACTATGACTATATATATATATATATATATATATATATATATATATATATATATATATATTGGCTCAAAACTTGGATTTGGCAAGGCCACCACCTGGGCTCCAAGATGGCTAGAGTAGAGTAGAGCCCGGAGCAATGAGGCGGAGCAATGGCCAAAACGGTGAGGAGAAGTGCTTGTTGCTTGTTGCTTGCTTGTTGTTGCTTGCTTGTTACCTAGATTTAAGGGGAGAGGGGTGTAGTAATATATATATATATATATATATATATATATATATATACATATATATATATATATATATATACACATATATATATATATATATATATATATATTTCGATCTCTTACAGGAACTTTTGATGGATCCCCCCCGGCGACCAGGCGCCGCGGGGGTACAGTGAAACCCTGGCCGGGGGGCAGCCGGGGCCTGCTAGGGCCGCGCCCCCCGCGGCATTTGGAACGGCCACCCGCAGCAGCGGCTCCTGCGGGGGCTGTGGCAGCGGCGGGCAGCCGCAGCGTGATGCTTCTTTGGCAGCACGTGCAGTCCGGCGCCCAGAGTACAACTGGTGGGTGAGGTGCAGGATTGCAAGATTGCAGGATTTTGTGATGGATCCCCCCCGGCGACCAGGCGCCGCGGGGGGTACAGTGAAACCCTGGCCGGGGGGCAGCCGGGGCCTACCAGGGCCGCGCCCCCTGCGGCATTTGGAGTGGCTGCCCGCGGCGGCGGCTCCTGCGGGGGCTTTGGCAGCGGCAGGCGGCCACAGCGTGGTGCCAACCAGCCCGACGACGCCGCCGATAGCGGCCAGGTGCGTGCCTGCGACATGCGTGCAACTTGCCTACACAGTGTCCTGCGTAGTGTCCGAGAGGGAAAAGGGCAAGGGAGGGAGGGGGAGGCAGGGCGGGCGTAGAGGGACAAAGGTCGCAGGCGGGTGCAGTGCGACGTGCGTGCCACAAGCCAGGGACCAGGGCACCAGGGGGCGGCAAGGTGAAGACGGAGTGGGAGGGATGCCTCGCGTATTGCTCCGCGAAGTGTATGCCGGGGGGGTAAAGGGAGGACGGGGACAGGGAGACAGAGGGCCAGGGACCAAGGGGCCTGGGAAGGGGGGCAAGGGAGGACGAGGGAGGGCGAGCAGACAGGGGGCGGGACAGGGCCAGGGGGCCGGGGCAGAGAGAGGGGGCAGAGAGGGAGCGCTGCCTCGCGAATTGCTCCGCATCGTGCTCGCGCTGGCCGGAGGGCAGAGGGACAGTGATGGCAGGGCAGGGAAGGGGGCGTGCCACGGCGGCTTGAATGAGCGAACGTGGGGCAGGAGCAAAAAAGGTGCCCCACAACCAAGCAAGCCGCCCGCAGTGCGCGGGGGCACTGGACAAGGCGCGGCGCCGCGGCGTGCTGCCACAAGGCAGTCCACCCCCAAAGGTGCAGTGTCCTGCGTAGTGTCATGCAACGAGGGCCGCAAGGACGAGGGAAGAGGGCATGAACAGGGCGAAAGAGGTGGGACACTTAGGAGGCGAGCGCAGGCCGGACAGCCGGGGCAGAGAACCCTGGCCGGGGGGCAGCCGGGGCCAACCAGGGCCGCGCCCCCCGCGGCATTTGGAGTGGCTGCCCAGGGCGGCGGCTCGTGCGGGGACTGTGGCAGCGGCGGGCGGCCGCAGCGTGGTGCCAACCAGCCCGACGGCGCCGACGATAGAGGCCAGGTGCGTGCGTGCGACATGCGTGCGACTTGCCTACACAGTGTCCTGCGTAGTGACAGAGGGGGCAAAGGGAAGGGAGGAGAGGGGGGGGCAGGGCGGACATAGAGGGAAAAAGGCCACAGGCGGGTGCAGTGCGACGTGCGTGCCACTTGCCCAGGGACCAGGGCACCAGAGGGCAGAAAGGTGAAGGGAGAGAGGGAGGGATGCCACGCGTATTGCTCCGCAAAGTGTATGCCGGGGAGGGAAAGGGAAGACGGAGACAGGGAGATAGAGGGCCAGGGACACAGGGGCCTGGGAAGGGGGGCAAGGGAGGACGAGGGAGAACGGGCGCACAAGGGGCAGGGCTGGGCCAGGGGGCGGGAGCAGAGGGGGGGAGCAGGGAGGGAGGGTTGCCTCGCGAATTGCTCCGCACCGTGCTCGCGCTGGCCAAAGGGCGGAGGTAAGGAAGAGGAGGCGAGAGAACAGAAGCATGCTAAACACGGACCTTATGCACGGCTAGTGTGAGCGGACCAGGGGCAAGAACGACGAGGGTGCCCCGCGACCGAGCAGACCGCCTGCGGCGAGCGGGGGCCTCGGACGTGCCGCGGCCGCTAGGCAGCCTGCCCCCGGAGGTATCGTGTGCGGTACAAAGTGCGTGCCACATACCAGGAGCTCAGGACACCAGGGGGCAGCAAGGGAGAGAGGGAGTGGGAGGGTTGCCTTGCGCATTGCTTTGCACGGTGCACGCCGAGGGGATAGAGGGAGGAGGGGGACAGAGAGACAGGAGGCCGGAGACCCTGCAACCAGGGACGAGGGGCAGGGCAAGGTGAGCGAGGGCGAGCAGACAGGGGGCAGGACAGGGCCAGGGGGCCGGGGTAGAGAGGGGGGCATAGGGGGAGCGCTGCCTCGCGAATTGCTCCGCACTGTGCTCGCACTGGCTGGAGGGCAGAGGGTCGGAGACGGCAGGGCAGAGAAGGGGGCAACAAGGTGCCCCACAACCGAGCGAGCCGCCCGCAGCGCGCGGGGGCACTGGGCAAGGCGGGGTGCCGCGGCGTGCTGCCACAAGGCAGCCCGCCCCCAAAGGTGCAGTGTGCTGTGTGCCTGCGTAGTGTCATGCATCGAGGGCCGGCAAGGACGAGGGAAGAGGGCACGGGCAGGGCGAAAGAGGTAGGGCACTTAGAAGGTGAGCGAAGGCCGGACAGCCGGGGCAGAGAGACGGAGCGACGAGGGAGACAGGGGCTTTGCTCGGCACCAAGCGAGCACAGAGGGCGAGGGAGGGAGCAGAGGGGGCAGGGTAGGGGATAGTTGCCATGCGTCGTGCCGTGCGCCGTGCGCGTCCTGAAACCGACTCTGACCTCAGCCAAGTGCCTCACCCCGTGCTTGCGTCGTGCTTGCGTCGTGCCTGCGACATGCGTGCAACGAAGGGACGAGGACAAGGGCGCCCCCCCCCCCCAACCACCTCCGCCCCCCCGGGGGTGCGCACGCAGGGTAGGAGGGGCGACGACGGGTGACACACGGCAAGCCCCCCCCCTTGCAGAGGGACAAGTGCCGCGCCTCGTGCCTGCGCCATGCTTGCGTCGTGCCTGCGACGTGCGTGGTGCGGAGGGAAGACGACAAGGGCGCCCCCCCCCCCCCCACACACCTCCGCCCCCCCAAGGGTGGGGGATGCAGGTAGGGGGGGGCGAAAAGCGCCCCCCCCCCCGAGGACAAAGCGGTAGGGTGGGGAGGCAAGCTGTGGGCCACCTCAGGCAGCCCTGGGACCCACGGGATCGAGCTTTGTGCTTTCCAACCCTCGGAATCGCCCAACGAGACGCCTAGACCCCCGTACCAGTGGTCACTTGGTGGCGCCGGGAGGGTAGCCCGGCCCGCGCACGGTGGGGGCCAACGGTGGGTCCACCGGGGTCCCCGGGGCGAAAAAAATCATTTTTTCCAAATTTGTTCCTAGACCACTTGGGATGCTCAAACAAGTGTTTTTAGCCCGTATTGAGCCCGTGGTGACGCGTTTTGGGCCACGGAAAATCCCAGAATGCCTTGAAAATGGGCTGTTTTGGAACCAAAAATGGGTCAAAAATGGGTCAAAAATGCATTTTTCCAAAAGCGATCCTAGACCATTTTGGATGCTCAAATAAGTGTTTTTGGCCTGTTTTGAGCCCGTGGTGACGCGTTTGCGCTCATGGAAAATCCCAAAATGCCTTGAAAATGGGTCGTTTTGGGACAAAAAATGTGTCAAAAATGGGTCAAAAAAGCGTTTTTCCATAAGTGATCCCAGACCATTTGGGATGCCGAAACAAATGTTTTTAGCCCATTTGGAGCCCAATTTAACCCAGTTTAGCCCCTTCCGCCACATGTATGCACCAAGTTGTAACCCTTCGCGTGTACCTTAGAGCCGTATGGTGGAGCCACCTAGAGTTGGGGAGAGGGGTGTAGATTAGAGGATATATATATATATATATATATATATATATATATATATATACCCATATATATATATATATGTATATATATATATATATATATATATATATGTATATATATATATATATATATATATATATATATATATATATATATATATATATATATATATATATATATATATATATATATATATATATATATATATATATATATATATATATATATATATGGGGATGATATGGGGATGATGTCCCTCAGTAAGAAACACCTATTTGTTGTAACTTTGACGTGTCATAGCGCCCACCACCGTCTCCAGTCACTCTGATTCCTATTTTTTTGAATTTCTCGACCCAAAAATAGGGGGCCCTCTTCACCTCAAAAAACCCACAAAACCCCCATCCTATTGCCGTCAATGCCTTCCATTGGATCCATTCATTACCCTTTTGCCCCACTAGGGGCAAGGGAAGGGGCACCTACACCCCGGCGTACCAATTGTCCAGCCAACCTTGGATCTTTTGCTATTTTTAGTTCACTGGTTAGGACCCTATTTCTGGTGATGTCATACACTATTTTTAGCCCTACCCACACCTTTGTGCGCCCAAATGCTCCACCCCAACTATCCGTAAACCTTCTCAAAGGTGTTTCTTTGTGTTCCCCACCCTTAAAATAAGGGGTGTGGTTGTCACTTGCCCTCCAATCCTCCCCAAGTCACGGGGGTGGGGCGAGGGGGGGGCATGCCGCCTTATGCTATATATATATATATATATATATATATATATATATATATATATATATATATATATATATATATATATATATATATATATATATATATATATATATATATATATATATATATATATATATATATATATATATATATATATATATATATATATATATATATATATATATATATATATATATATATATATATATATATATATATATATATATATATATATATATATATATATATATATATATATAGTCATAGTCATAGTCATAACCACTTATCATGCCGTCTACTGGAGTTACCGGGCATCTCGCGCCGACAGGTGGTTCCTGCCTCGCTCGATCCCGTGGGTCCCAGGGCTGCCTGAGGTGGCCCACAGCATGACGGAGGACCCAGAGGACCGGGGATACCGGGCAACCAGGCTTTGGGGGCAGTGGCAACTGCAAAGCGTTAGCATTAGCAACGGCGACGGACGCTGGCCCGTTTGTTCGCCGGGGGTAAGGGGGCAAGGCAAAGCAGCGCAGCAGCATCGCAACAAGCAGAGAGCAAGGGCACCTCTGTCCGTCGCAAAGCAGCAACCAAGGAACAAAGCAGCACGCATGCGGCGAAGCGAGAGCTGACCCTCCATCGTTCACGTAGCCCCGCCACTGTGGAGACACCCAACACCCATGACCCCACGTAATCCATTGTCGTCTGCGTTCTCGAAATCGCCCACCACCCCTGACTCCACGTAACCCTCTGCCAGCACGCAATAGCCCGTATGTGCATAGCCAGGATTTCTGGGAGGCTCCAGCCTAGCCTGGCCCTCAGCTTTCATCGCCCCCATGTCTCCACATTGTACGCCATCTTCCCACCGCACCAGTTCCCTAGTATAGTATAGAACACGTTACCAACTCCACGTCCCCGTGGCCCCGTGCTGCCCCCACACCCCAGATATATACCATGCTGGCATCCCATGTCAGGGGCCAGCGCCCAATCTGCTTCGAGGCATTCACTTGCCCACATATAATATATCTTGAGGGTCTACAGGGGGGGACGCCGGCCGCTTTGCGACGGGAGTGGCGCAACCCGTGAATATCGCTGGCTGGGATTCGGGCTGGTGGGTGCCGTAGCTTGGTTATCGACCCCCTGTAGGGGTACCCACCAGAGGCTCGCCCCGGGCCGTGGTTACCAGGTGCACCTCATCTGGCCCACATACAATGCCCTGGCGCCTACCCTTGACCCTTACCTGCACTGATTGGCCAGCTTCCGTGGTTGCGCCTCTTGCGCCACAACAGCGGCCAGGCCGCAGGTTCGGCCCCCACCGACGACGTGGCGAGCCTACTTATAGCATTGGCCCGCGCGTCACCCCCCGGACCACTCAGCATGCCGCTCCCCTGCCCTCCTCGCCTCTAGCCGACCGGACTGGCGCCCCCCAGGGGTAAGCCGTTACAGTGGTGAGGCGACTGCATACTCTTCACTACGACGCCGCGCAGTACCGCCGTTGCCACGCCGACGCCACCTGCTAGATGCCACGACACTCACCACTGCAACCACAAGGCCATGGTCAGAGGTTAGACTATGTACATGCCCGCAGGCACGGTCCCTCTAGTTTGTTAACGGGGCCAGGGGATGCCCCTGCGCTCCCCCTGAGTTGTTAGAGGGGTCAGGGGGACACCCCAGTACCGCCATGCATCCCCGTGCTCCCCCACTGTACGGTTCCCCAGTACCGCCGCGTTCCCCCACCGTACGGACCCCAGTACCGCCGCGTACCCCCACCATACGGTCCCCTGTACCGCCGCGTACACCCCCACGATGTCAGTACACCGTCATCTGGAACTTCCCCGCTGCTCCCCCACTGTACGGCTCCCCAGTACCGCCGCGTACCCCCACCGTACGGATCCCAGTACCGCCGCGTTGACCCCCAAGACTCCAGTACTCCGCCACCTGGAACTCCACGTGCCCCCTGTGAGCGCTCCTTCCAGGCTGCCATGCCGTCTCCACGACGCCCGCCATACTGTCCCCCTGATGACCCCACCGTCATAACCTTCCACGCACACATCTTCGCCCCGTCGCCGCTCCTGGGGCCTGCAGGCTGACCCCGCAACCCCGTGTAACACTCCCAGGGGGCGCCGCAGCGCTGTAACCCCCAAACAACTCCGTGCACCCCCGGTGTATCCCGAGCAACCACTCCCAACACTGCCGTAGCCGGGCCGCCAGTAGAGACCCCGGTGCCATGGGAATACCCTACAGGGGTTTATTAGGGCCTTTACAGGGCCTTATTACCCTGGTCGGGACGACCCATGACACCTCACTGCTGTATGCGGCGACCCGGGGCAGGCGGGTGAAGCATCCCTGTCCGACCCTCATGCACGGGGGCAGTACGGCTCACCATCAGGCCGGCACGACCTGTCACATCGCGTTGGCCGTCATACGCCGCCTGCCAGTACCGCACAATCAGGCCGCGTAGGCACTGCTTCTCAGGCGCCACTCCCTCCGCTGCGTCCAGCGTAGGGATGGTAGCTGGTGCACCCACAATTTGCATCCCCATCAACCTGCACCCCCGGCACCCACCACTCCGTCACCATTTCCTCCGTGCTGCCACAACCAGAGTATCCGTGAGTCGCCCTCCAGAGCCGCCCACCACAGCATCAGGGGCAGGGCCGCAGACGGCGCTCCAGGGCACCGTACCCCTTCCACTCGGACGCTCTTCAGGCCACCCTGGATAGTCGTCCAGGCACTTGAGGACATCCGTCCAGAGTGCCGCAGTGCCCACCTCGCCTTAGGCCACCCCCTGTCGGCATGCTCCTGACATGTCCCGCACAGCGGGGCGGAGGCACACTGATGAACCCAAATGGACACCGTCTCCCCGCACCCGTGGCATCGCTGCGGAAGCACAGACCGCGATGGAACGCAGCTACCATCACAGCACTGCGACCACAGGTCCTGCCATACATCGCAGCACGCGTCCTGGAGCCCGAGCAAAGCCCCTGTCAGCGTGCGTGCTGTGGCACTACTGAGGAGGCTGCGCCTCGCCTCCTCCCACGTGGACACCGGGCGGAGTATCGGTCGTCCGTCGGGCATCTCCGGCAGGCTCTCAAGCAGCCGGGGCCACCGCGCCACCTTGGGGCCGCGCGTGCCATGCGCCAGGAGCTCCCAACCGTAGTCCCGCAAGACCTCCCCGATGACAACAACCCCGTCCTGCTCCGGGCCCCTGGCGGAAGCCAGAACCAAGCGTTGCCCTCCCGCCCCAGCCTCAATGACCGCCCTGAGACCCAGGGTGTCAAGGGTGTGACGGGCATCGGCAGCCACGTGGTCGTCCCCCTCTGGCAGAGAGAACATGGCCTCCGTGACTTGGCCTTGCGCGTCGTCGCCCTGTACCCGCGCCAGCTGCTTGGAGCCCACTAACACTGCCATGGACCGCTGCTCCGCGACCGCCGATACGGCTCGTCGCAGCTGCCGGTCATATAGCCACAACGTACCCACGTCAAGTACGACAGCCACCGCCAGGACTGGGAGACCGCACAGAGGTTGCTGAAGGACTGGCAGCACCTCGCGAGGCCAGCCCATGACGTTCCCCACAGCTGGATGGTTGGCGTACACCTGGAGCCAGGGATCACTCTGGCCGTCAGGGTTTCTCACCTTGGTACCCCGCACCTGGGCCCAGGACTGCGCCGACACCACGCGGGACCACTCCCTGAATGCCGTGATGTCCCGCGCCACCCAGGAACCGATCCACCGGTCGAAGGCCTGCGCCACCGCCGCCATCCAGTGAGGGAACAAGGACAGGGCCTCCTCACGCTCGATGCACGACCGCGACACCAGCAGTGCGTGCAGCGGTGCCCTCAGAAAGGTTGCCCGCAGGTCGCCGGGGAGGCCGGCAAACGGGTTCCACGGCGGACGCTGCAGGATCCTCCCTGCCGGCGGGCAGAAGGGTGTGTCACCGCGCAGGAACGCGTATACCGCCCTCCTTCGATCTTGCATCGGCAGCTGCATGATCTGGGTGAGCCGATGGTTCCTGCGGGCATACACATCTTCCCCAATCTGGACCATGTCCTCCACAAAGAGCCTGGCCTTGGCAGGGCCCCGGGACGACGCCGCTCGCACCGCAGCGAACAGCCGCTTCAGGTCCCCGGGGACGACACCCGCCATCAGGGATTCTGCCCACCTGCAGCCGTGCTCCCTCCACGCCACGAACTCCACCGCCCTGTCCGTTAGGGGTAGCTCCGCCGTGAACTCCTCCACACGCCTGCACAGGAGCCCAGCCACCTCCTCGTCCCGCGCACACAGTAGGCGCATGTGGCCGATGTCCTCCTCCGGCCCCCCACAGAAGATACAGGGGTGGGCTGGTATTGCCACACGCGTGAGCTTCTGTCTCCACCGTCACATGACCTGCATGGTGGACAAGCAACCGTCACGTGCCCGCAGCATATTCCTGTGCGTTGGGCCGTGGTGCACAGCTCCCAGGGACATCGCCTCGCAGGCGCCAGCTAGTGGCGTGTGCGCCCTGGTGCGTGCCGCCAGCGAACGCCACTCTATCTCCCGGACCTGCTGAAGGGCTTGCATGGATGGTACACGCGGCTCGAGCTCACCATTATCCCCCGGTACCAAGAGGATGGCGTGCTCCTTCGGCAGGACAAGATGGACTGGCGGGGCCATCGCACGGGCCGCGGCAGAGTCCGGTGCCTCAAGCGGGACCGCCGCCAAGTGCGAGCTCTGCCTCACCACCCAGTGGTGCGGCCCCCCAACTCGGCGCGGCAGCCGCCGCAGCCCCTCCACTATCCAGCTCAGTGCATGTTGATTGACCAGATGTGACGTCGGCCCCTTGATGCCACGGTACAGGGCCTCCTGCGCCCTGCGGAGATGCGCTCCTATGACGGACGCATCCACCACGTGTACCGTGCACGCTGACGGGGGCGTGTGCAACAAGTACGCCGCCGCGCCAATGATCTCTGCCTCCGGGACCGTGCCGTAGATGGCACCCGTCCACGTGGGGATTCCGTGGCTGGCCACCGCCACATTTGTGGCGTCGTCTCCCAGGGGCGACGCGTCAGACGATGTGACTTTAGTCGCCACCGGCACCCAGCAGTACCGGTGGGGCTCTAGCCACGCCACGTCGGAGTGGGGGCTCTGCACCACCTTTCCCATGGACGCCGCGCTGGAGGCCGTGAGCTCCGGGGACAGGACCATCCTCGGTCGATACACCGCATGTGGTCTCCAGGCCAGGTCACATCCGCAGACTGACTTTATGGCGTCCAGGGCGGTGGTGTATTCCGCCCCCCAAACCGTTGCGGAGCAGGAAGGCTGGTATACCACGACAGACCCCTGCTCCACTGCGCCACCACCACGCAACGACGTGACGGCGACGTGCGGATCATGCGGCACGTTGGACATCCGGACCACTTCCGGGACCGAGTGCTCATCCGGATCCGGGATTGGGCCTGCCGGTAGCAGAAGAACAATTGCCCATTCGCTGCACTTGTGCACCGCCGCGCACGCCCTGGAAAACGATGGCTGTCCGTGCACAACCCACAGTGGTGGCGGACTTATGCCGCCCCCGGCGTGAGGAGTGAGCAGGGGGACGGACGCCGGATCGTCTTGCTGTTGGTAGCCCTCAAAGACGTCCCCCAACAGAAACAGGAGGGCGGCCAGCGGGACGAACGGCATGGACAGCCCCGGGTTGGCCAGGTCCCATCCTTCCTCCCTGTATCCGCCCACCACATACACGTCCCCCGCAGCGGACTGTCTATTGCGTTTGCTGGCCTTCTTTCGGCGCACTGGGTGAATGAGACGGTGAGTCAACGGACCGGGCAGCTGCGGCCGGAAGACGTCGCGAAGCCCCGTGAGCCACACGTGGTCCAGCTGGTGGGGCCCTACTCCCGCGTGCGGAAGGTGCAGGTGGTCCTCGTGGCACTCCTGTAGCTGGACCGCCCAGTGCCCAGGCGCAGGGCAGGGGAGCCGCGCATGCAGGAGGTCATTTGCAGGATCAGTCAGGGACTGCACTGCCGCATCTGTGCGGGGCCCCGAGAGAATGCAGATGTCCCTACCCTTGAAGGCGTAGGATTGGGATACCCACTTCCGCCCCGCCCACTGCACTTGCGGCAGATGGGCGTGTACACACGAGTACACCGACGATGGCATGAGAAGCCCCACGCGCAACGTCCCCATCGCCCTGAGCACCCTGTCCACCCACGTATTGCCAGCGTGTGTGGCGAATGACGCAGAGGGCACCATGAACTGCCCGCACACTCCGTACTGCACGTGCATGTCTCGGAGCATGGCCCGCAGCTCATCACGGACCGTCATCGACCTGTGGTGGGTGAGCTGAGCCACGGTCGCCACGACGGAGTCGCGGCATATAACCTGGACATCTGCCAACCGTAGCCCATGACCTGACCGCACCGCCACGTTGGACAGGTCCTTGGGCAGCTTCTCGAACTGCAGGGCCGCAGCCTTGATGGCAGTATTCAGCTTGATCACCGCCTCCGCCGTGTCGGACAGGTAGGGCGCCGCGTACCGCACGATGCCTCCAACCACGGCCGCCATCACCTCATGAGGCACCGACGCCGGCCCCAGCGTGTTCTTGCACCAGCCCAGCAGGGCTTCACACCGGAGTACATGTTTCTCCTTCATGGTCGCCATCCCCCTGGGATCGAGGCGCAGGCCCAAGTATGGTACCGTGCCCTTGGCACGTAAGCATACCCATGGGGCCGCTGTGTCCCCCGGGTTCAGGTATACCATAATCGAGTGGATGCGAGCAGTACTGGCATAGGCGCATTTGCTCACGTTGAGGGACATGCCCATGTCAGTGAGATACCGCGCTATCATCGCCGCATACTCCAGGAATTGCGGCAGGGAGTGCGCTATCAGCAGGAGGTCATCACAGTATGCTTGTACCAGGGGTGGCACCGCGTGGCGAGCATCTCCCCGCGCCTTACAGGCAAGGCTCCGCAGGAGAGGCTCCAATAGGAGGAGGTAGAGCACAGCGCTCTCCGCACTGCCCTGCCGCAGGCCCCTGTGGAGCCGTATGCTCGGCGTCGGGCCGTGCGCAGTGACGATGCGCACCAGGGACCCGCAGCTGAGGGTGTGGAAGAGCCTGATGAGCTCCTCCGGGACACCCATGTGGCGCAGGAGGAGCGCCAGTGCTCCGTGCGGCGCTGTGTCAAAAGCTTTCGACACATCGAAGGCCAGGACGTGGTTTTCCTCCAGCCCACGCTGCAGCCTGCGCTGGGCCAGGAACACCGGGGCAGCCGCCGTGGAGCCCGGCATGGCTCCGAACTGCCAGTCCGCGGCCAGTCCCTTGCGTGCCAGAACAGCTGTGAACCTCCGCATGAGGGGGGTCATGAGCATTCGCATGTCTTGCTGCCCCAGCGCTATCGGCCTGTACTCGTCCAGGTTGCCCGTGGCTGTGCCCTTGGGCATCAGCCAGATAATGGCCTCGTGCCAGGACTCCGGGACATCCGCACCCCGCAGGATTGCCCTGTACGCATGCACCAGGAGCCCCTGTACCGGTTCAGGCAGCTCTGCTATGAGGGCAGCCGTGACCCGGTTGGACCCCGGAGCTTTGTCGTCCGCCACGGCCTGCCTCACGGCGTCTTTAAGGTCCTGCATGGTGTAGTCCTGTACCGACCTCCATTCCTCCGGCACCCCTTTGGGAATGTGGGCCCGGACCAGCCGCTCGAAGGCCGGCAGGTTCACTGGCCGCTTGGCGTACAGCGCCTCCCAATACCTCTGGACCTCGCCAATGACGTCCGAGGCCTCCAAGAGCACCTTCTCCGACTCGCGGACGCGTACGGACCATAGGCCTGACGGGGCATAGTTCACCACGTTGATGGCCCCCCGTATCGCCGTCCATCGGAGCTGCAGGTCCGGTACCCTGCCCCGCCAGTAGTCCTTGATGGACCGGCGCCTGTTGCTCCTGAGGACATCCCGCAGCTCCTCCACGCGTGTCTCCAGCTGGCGGAGCTGTTGGTCCAATGCGGCACGCAGGTCCTCTACCGAGGCGGGGGACAGGTCGGGGTCCACTCGCCGGAGGTGCTGTAGCAGGGCAGTCGCTTCCTGGGAGTGGAGTCCGGCCGCCGCCGCGTCCCGTTGCCACGGCTGATGGGCACGCCAGGCCAGGGCCTGCTGATCCGAGAGGACCTGGTCCAGCGACGCCTCCGTTTCCGCCTGCCCGTATGGGTACCGCGGGTCCACGCCGGAAGGCATGCGCACTCCCGTGACCCTGGACACGTCATCACGGAAGGCGTAGAGCAGGTCAAAGACCGCTTGCACCTCCGACGTGCCCATGGTGGCAGTGTCCTAGTCCGATGAGAGCCACGCCTGTAGCCGCTGATCCCCGCAGGCCTTCTGCAGTACTGCCGCTACCGCCTCACGAACCCCCGGGGAGTCCGGGCGTATGGCGTGCAGCCTGCCCTGGGCGTGCGAGTAGGCCATCCTGGTGACCCTCCCTTTGCCGGCCACCGCCAGCGGGATGTCCAGGACCACAGGGCCATGATCCGACCCCAGCGACGCTGGAGACCGCCCCGGCGCCAAGTGAGGGCGCTCACGCGCCGCCCACGGGACCAGAGGCGAGTTCAGAAGGAAGGAGTCCAGTCGGTGCCCCGCCCTCGTGGGCCTCCTGTCCTCCTCCCGTTCCGGGCCTGCCCTGTGGAAGCCACACTGTTCCCACAGGGCTTGGAGCCTCCTCGTGGTAGGGTGCCACGGGGACTCCAGCCACACGTTGAAGTCCCCTCCGAGGAGCACGGCCCTGGTGCCACCCGCGCTCTTGGCCGCCGCGTACATGGCCACGTCAGCCCAGAAGGACGCCTTAGACGCCCAGGAGTCGCCGCCGCTACCCGGGCCGTGGACGTTGATGACCGTGAGGGTGCCACCTGCGGTCACCACATCCAGGGCCATGGCCTTGCCCGGCACGATGTCCACGATGTCTCGAACCTCCTCCGCGGCGAACACGTCCGCCCGAAGGGCAATCAAGAGCCCGCCGCGCACCGCCGCCGCCGACGCCGCCTGGGCATCCACCCCTGGGTATGTATGATACCCATGGTGACGCCACTGGTTCTCGGAGTGCACCACACCTTGAGGGTCCTGCAGGCCAGTCTCCTGGAATAGGCCCAGGATGGCACCCTCGGCCTTCATGATACCCGCCGCCACCGCTTCACCGTCGAGCATACCTGGGGTCACTGGTACACCGTCCCCCCGCATCGAGCCCTGGACGTTCCAGGACACCGCCGCTCTGGTGTCGGAGGCGGGGCCCCTTCATGGCTGCACGTGTGGATCGGGGCCCCCCGCCGGATCCGGATCACTGGACGGAGAGGGGCCACCAGCAGGCTCTGGGGGACCACCTGCATCCGGCGCGGGTGGCTGGCGAGATGGCCCCTGACCCCGTGGGCCTCCGCCCGAGGATGTCGTCGCCTGCTGAGACCCGGCAGATGCGGCGGGCCCCCCCTCAGCCTGTCCGCCGGACGTACTTGCCGCCGTACTCCCCGTAGAAGTCACTGCCCCACGCCGCGCTGCAGACCCAATCGCTCGAGACCGTGCTGCCGACGGCGACGCCCCGCGCCCCGCCGCAGGGCGGGCACCCGTGGGCAGCGTGAGCGCTCTGGACCCCGCCTGGGCCGACGCGAAAGGCCCCGCCTGGCCCCCCGGCATAACGCCAGCCAGCATGGCCAGCGCCTGGTCCCGTTGTGCCGGATCAGTCACATGGTCCCGCTGGATGTGGTCTAGCAGGTCCTTGGGGTGGAGGTGGGTAGGCCGGCAGTGCGTGCCAGCTTTCCATGTGCAGTGACCAGCCCCATCCAGCCGAGACCAGGGGCAGACGTTGATCGTCTTTGTCCCACGCTGATCCGTGGCCAAGTCACCGCCGAAGTGCCGCAGCACGTACCGAATGTTGACATAGGCGCCAGACTGAGGCGGGGGGCTCCTCTTGGGCGGCGGCTGGGGCGCCGCTTTCGGGGCCTGCTGCCGCCGCAGCCGGGGGCGCCGCAGGCCGCACTGGTGGCACGCTTGGTGGTTGCGGCAGGTGCAGCATTCCCCCCACGGGAAACTGCTCATCCACCCAGCGGCGCCACGCGTCGGCGAACTTCTCCCGGTCGCCCTCGACCCTCCACCTGGAAGTGGAGAACGCCCGGAGCCACGGCCCCATGTTCTCCGCCATAACCAGGCGGAGGGCATCTCCTCCGCTCTGCCGTTGGAAGCGTGTCGCGGCCGCGCCTGCCACGGTCCCCTGGAGGTACAGCGCGTCGCCCCCGTCGCCACTCAGTGCACTAAGGTGCAGGGCCTCCAGGTCGGCAGGGCGGACCGTGAGCACCGTGCCCTGCCCGCGATCGTACAGGCGCAGCGCCGAGGAGTGGGGCTCCAACGCCCCCACAACCCAGTACCACGCCCGCGACGCGCTATGCAGCAGTGCCAGCGAGGCTGCCGGCCTGTTGCTGGATGACTGCGCCGCCGGGGCCCTGGGGAGGGCCGCCGCGTGACCCTGCAGCGCCCTGCATATGCCAGCTGCATGCTCAGCCTGCCACATGTTGCTCGGGGCTACGGGCCAGACGTCCTGCCCCTGGACCACTGGCGGCCGCGTGACCTCCACGAAGACCGCCGGCGCTGGCGGGATGTCCTCGGCCGTGCACCTGTGCGCCCTGCGCACCGGCCCCAGCCCACTGAGGCACTCCTGGAACACCCGGTAGCAGGCCGGGCCCCTGGACTGCTGCCTCCTGAGCCGGCACGCGGTGACTACGACCCACTCCAGTCCCCCCGTTTCCACCCGAACACAGGCCCAATACTCCGCCCCCTCCAACACCACCAGCCGCCCCATATCCGCCATGCCCACCGTATGGGTGGAGGACACGCTCTCCACCCTCAGCCACCGCTTGGCGCTCTCTTCCCACGGCTGGGGGGCATGCATCCGCTGCTGCTGCATCGCGTCCTGCACGTGCTGCAGGGACACTGTCGCCAGCATGGACATCCCCCCGTCCGACGCCGCTGCCATACACAGTAGGGCATGTTGCATGCGCGCCCCGGGCAGCCCCACGTTGTGCGGGACGTTTGCCAGGTCCAAGGGCGTGCGGGGCGCCGGCAGGGCCTCCAACACCGCTGCAGGCAGCTCCCCCAGGGACGGCAGACGCGCGATGGGCCCCATGTCCCTGTTGAGGACCACCGCCGCCACCCACCGCCTGTCCAGCGCGGACAGGAGGTTGCCCGGCCTCGGCACTCTGAGGAGGGTACCGACGGCGGACATGAGGGCGCACACGCCACAGTCCTTGGTGTTGCCGGCCGGCTGCTGCACCTGTGCCGCCCGGGCCTCCGCCAGCAGACGCTCCGCACCCGGCCATCCCGCCCTCTGGCCCCTGGGTGCCATGCGCATCGTCCGGACCGCCATGTCCCACGTGTGCGGCCATTGGGGCGGGGCCCCCGACACCACAGGCCGGCCCAGCGGGTCCACTGCCAACCGCGTGTCAGGGGCCACGAGGTGGTGGGCCGTCCAGTGCCGCATGTCCGGCGTCTCCAACCGGTCGAGGTACACCGCCTCTGAGCCCCCCAGCTCGACGTACCTCGCAATGAGGAGGGCAGCCGGGGTTTGGTCGTGCCGCTGGCCTTCCCACCCCTCCCTCGGGAGCATCATGGCGTGGGGGGCCAGGCACTGCACCACGTCGGCTGCCAGCGCGACCACGTCGTCGCTGAGCTCCACCCCATGGTCCGCGGCCACCAGGAATTGGTGCCTGGGCTTGGAGTACACGCGCTCCAGGGCGCCCCGCAACTCAGCTGGCGGGGGAGAGGCGTCTCCGCAGCCCCGCAGCCAGGGGAGTGCGCCCGGGAGATGCCGCCCCGCTCCTCCTGACCAGACGGCGGCCCTAAGGACCGGAAGGTCCCGCCAGACAGCCACTGCGACCTGATCGCGCCAGGGCTGCGGCTTGTTGGCACCCCACTGGAGGACGGCCACTACAGCATGCGTGGTCAGGGGCTCCGCCGTGAGCTGCAACGCCGTCCCCCCGTCGGTCTCGATCACCGTGCCCCTTGGGGCAGTGAAGACGTGGGCATCGGCCCCACGGACCGCCACCCATCCCCACAAGACCGCCACGGTCTCCCAGCTGGGCTGGTTGGTTCTCCTGGGCAGGACCACCACCGGTGGGCACGGGCCGTTGGCGGCCCACACGCGCCATTCCACTCCCACCAGACGCTCGTGACCAGGGGACCGGTACACCTGGGGCCACGCGTCTGGGAGCTGGCGATGGACAGCGGTCCACACGTCAGCCCCGCTAGCCCGCGTGAACTGAAGTCCCCCCAGGATGTCCCCGTCCACAGGGCTGGGGAGGCGGGCGGTGCGAACTTCCAGCCCCTGACTCAGGCGAAGCCCTGGCCCCTCTCGGTCTCCCAGCAGCGAGACCTCCGGGTCCGTGGTCGCAAGACGAGCCGCCACCGTGGGGAGATGCAGGGAGACAGTCCACGGCTGGACTGAGACGGGCTCGCGAGGGAGGTCAGGGCAGGCCGCCACAGCACTGCCATCCCTCGCCCAGCTGAGCGCCCTGTCCCACCACTGCGCCCACGCACCCGGCGCTGCCGGCAACGACCAGGACAGGTACGTCACGACCGCCTTAGCCTGC
This sequence comes from Eutreptiella sp. 'Long Island Sound 2002', assembly GCA_964036045.1. NCBI lineage: Eukaryota > Euglenozoa > Euglenophyceae > Eutreptiales > Eutreptiaceae > Eutreptiella > Eutreptiella sp. 'Long Island Sound 2002'. Next base: position 44,884,128 of record OZ038381.1, read on the forward strand.
CACTCGCGAGGGTCCATGCCGGCGGGGTGTGTGTGCCACGTGCACACCCATCCCAGGTTGGCCTCCTGGACGGTGACCATGTCCCTCCACGGGACCACCGGGAACGGAGTGAGCAGGGCCGCCATGCCACACGGCAACGCCACCGCCCACTCAGTCAGGCCCCCACTCTCCACCGCATACACCACCGCCGGGAGTCCTCCCCCTTGCGCCTTTACCACCGCATCCTGCAGCAACGTCCCGTGGCCCCTGCCGTGGTCCCGGCTGCGGTCCAGGCTGAGAGCCCCCACACGGGCCATGGCCTGGAGGATCAGGAGCAACTCCTGGGGTACTCCCCGCGGCACCGGCGGCTGGGGGTGGGCGTACCGGCAGGCATCTGCCCGCATGCACCACCCCTTGGCCCAGTGCCTGCAGGTTTCCTCCTCCCCCGTCTTCGGCCCAGCCTTATCCGCCACCCCCGGCTCCCTGGGACTCACCTCACGCGCTTTCTTCGCCCCCACGATCACCAGCTCCTCGTCCTGCTCCCCGGCACCCTGCGCCTCCTCACCCTTGAACTCCGGCTCCTCGTCCTGCTCCATGGCGACCTGCGCATCCTCACTCCCCCTGCGCTGGTCCTCCTCCTCCAGTTCCTCCGTCGTCGGCGGCGGGCCCGCAGCATCCGAGATCCTCGCCAGGGCCGCCGCCACAATGGCCTGCACGTCCACCTCCTCCCTGGCCACCTCCGGCTGATCCTGCTGCTGCTCCTCCCCCGTGGGCTGCTCTTGCCCCACCCCGTCACCGCCACGGCCTGCTTCCCCGTCTCCCCCCACCGGGACCGCGCGTTCGGACCCCTGGGGGGCGGCGCTCCCGTCGAGGCGCGTGCCCACCACCACCAGCAGCTTGAGGTCACCGCCGCGGCTCTCAAGGCGGTAGCTGCTGGAGGTGGGGACGAGGACCGCCCCATCCCCGGTCAGCAGCAGGCGGTCCGCGCCGAACACGACCTCTGCACCCTCGGGGTGCAACGCCACCAGGAGCGCATGGGACCCCAGCGCCTAGGGTGTGAGGGGCCGCCCAGCCTGCTCGTGACGCCAAGCGTCAGCCCCACCCCGCCACAAGGCCACGTACAGGCCTTCGTCCCGCCGCACGTCCTCCAGCCCTGCCTCGCCCATCAGGCGCACCACGGACAGGCGCACCGACAGGGGGAGGCTTTCCTGGGGCTCGGCCGCCCGGACATCACCGGGGTGATGACCCAGGACCGCCGCATCCCCCAGTTGGACACAGCGGACCTGGCCGTCGCCCGGGGACGCCGCCGCCAGGGCCATCTCCCGGGCGACCTGCCCTGGGCGCTGGAGCTCATAGCGCTCCAGGGCGCTCGCCAGCATCCCTGCCTCCCGCTGCCCCGTGCCCGTGAGGCGGTGCCTGTGGGCGCCCTCGGCCGCATGGTACCTGCAGTGCCGCCGCTCACAGCTCCCCAGGGGAGGGGGCGGCACCGCAGTGGGCATGGGCCGCAGCGGCTCGTTGGCCGGGTCCTCGTCCATGCCGGCGTAGACGTCGGGCCCAGCGTCGTCCTCAAACATGAGGGCCAGCGCCGACTCGCCGGGCCCGTATGCCTCCTCGTCCTCCACTTCCTCCGCTTCCTGCCCCCCCTCCGCCCCGTCTCCGGCTGCGACCACCGCCGGCGGCGTGTCCGGCCGCGGCGGGAAGGGCGCCAGAGGCCGCTCGTCAGCGCCTCCGCCCCTTGCCTCCTCCGCCGCGTCCAGCCGTGCCCGCACGTTGTCGGGCAGCCGGCCCCAGCTGGTGCCCGCATGGAGGTCCATGCTGTACGCCAGCCCCGCCGGACACGGCTCACCGGGTGCCACCTGGCGCCACTCCCGCCACTCCCACATCCACTCCTCCACTCCTTCCCCCTTGGCACGTCCCCCACTGGGCTCCACAACCCCGCCGCCCCCCGCTGGCGTTTGCGCCTTCGGCACACCCCGCCCCGCGTCCTGTCCCCCCGAAGAAACCGCCTCCGTCGACGTCTCCTTGGCCCCGTCCGTCCTCGGGGCGACAGCCGCGAGCGCCTGCGCTATCAGCTCGCCGGCGTCAGCCCCTTCCGGCGCGGCTCCCCCACTCCTCACGGCCGTCCGCCGGTACTCCTCCAGGGCCTGCGCGAGCAGCTCGCTGATGTCTCGCGGGCCAGCCACTGCCGCCTCCTGCGCCGCATCCTCCCCCGCTTGTACCCCCGTCGTAGTCCTCCCCACGGGGGCCGCGCCCTGCATCCCACCCGGCACCACTGGCTCCGGGCCCGTCGGCACCACGGGCGGGGCCTCGCGCGGCACGGCTGGGTCCGGCATCTGGACCGTCCGCGGTGGCGACCCCGCCGCGGGAATCTCCGGCTGAGGCTCTGCCAGGGGTGGCGCAGGTGCCCCCATACTCTTCGCCTCGCCCGGGGGCACACCATGTGCCTCCCCTTGCGACACCCCCTGCTGCTGGGCGCCCCGCCCCGGTCCAGGAGCCGGCACCGGTACCGGCACCGACATGGTGTGCTGAGGCACCGGCCGTGAGTGCTGCTGGGGCGGGGGGCGAGGGCATTCCACATGCAGGTGCGGACGGTGATGGTGATGGTGACGGTGAGGGTGGACGGGGTGCCGTGGCACAGCCCCTTGCGACACCCCCTGTTGTTGGGCGCTCCGCCCCGGCCCAGGCACCGGTACCGGCTCTAGCACCGGCATTGTGTGCTGAGGCCGCCGTGGGTGCTGCTGGGGTAGGGGATGTGGGTACTCCACATGCTGGTGTGGACGATGTTGGTGATGGTGATGGTGAAGGTGGACTGGGTGCTGTGGCCCAGCTCCTTGCGACACCCCCTGCTGCTGGGCGCCCCACCCCGGCTCAGGCACCGGAACCGGTTCCGGCACCGGCATCGTGTGCTGAGGCGGCAGTGATTGCTGCTGGGGCAGGGAATGTGGGTACTCCACTTGCTGGTGCGGATGGTGATGGTGACGGTTATGGTGAAAGTGGACGAGGTGCTGTGGCACAGCCCCTTGCGACACCCCCTGCTGCTGGGCACTCCGCCCCGGCCCAGGCACCGGCACCGGTTCCGGCACCGGCACCGTGTGCTGAGGCGGTCTTGGGTGCTGCTGGGGCAGGGGATGCGGGTACTCCACATGCTGGTGCGGATGGTGATGATGATGGTGATGGTGTAGGTGGACAGGGTGCTGTGGCACAGCCGCCAGTTGGTGGTGAAGGTGAAGATGGACGGGGGGCTGTGGCACAGCTGCCGGGTGTACGTGTTGGTGTGGGAGGTGATGCTGCATCATGGGGAACCCGACGGGGTGATGAAGTAGGTGATGGAGATGAAGTTGGTGGTGGTGGTGAGTCCCAAAGGGCGGGATGGGCATGGGCCCGAGGCCAGGGGGCGGCGGCATCGGAAACGCACCCGGCGCCGCATACCCCGGCTGCCCCGCCGACCCCACTGGGGGCCGTCCGCGCTGCGCGTCCTCGAGCTGCCCGAGATCTTGTAGACATCGGAGTAGTCGGTTGAGCAGGTGCACCCCGAACGGCACCGTGCCCGCCGCGAACCGCGCCTGAACGTCGGGCGCGTTGTACGGGTGGGGATCGCGGGCCAACATCTGCCGCAAGCAGACGTCGACGAAGTGGTCCCACCCGTTGTCCCTGGCCGGACGGTCCGCGTCCACGCGCGCCTGGAACGCCGCGTACGTGTGCGGCCCGTGTCTGACGAGATCAGACACTGTGTCTACCAGGCGCCGGGCACGTCGCCGGAAGGCTGGCAACTCCGCGGGATTGGTGGGGACATATAGCGACATTTAGCTAACGAAGGCTGTGTGAGCTAAGGACACGGGAGAACGGGTGGACTCCATGGCCCGTCCCGCTTGCCGTTGGCGTATGGTTGCACGACACTTCGCACGACACAGCTGCGCACCCCTCTTGCTCGCCCCTTCTCCCCTCCGTGTTCCTGTGCCCCCGACTGTGCTCGCTTGGTGTGCCCCTTGGCCCTTGGGTTGGGGGGGGGGGGGGGCGCCCGACGCTGGCTCTGGTCCCTCCCCCCGGGAGTTTCCCCACGGGGGGGCCGATGCATGCACTCCCCGTCAGGGTGTAACTCTGTTGTACGGGCCGTCCATTTGTACCCGCTCCGTACAAATGGACCTGCGTCGTATCCAGGTACGTCGGCCCTTCCCCACACCGGGGTCGGGTACACTGTGGGTCTCTGGGGAGTCCTTGCGGGTTAGGCACGTCTCTTGCTTACCCCGATGGACGGTGTGCCCTACCCGCAGCCCCTCACAGGACACGAACCGCAGTACGTGCCGTGGGGAGTGCTCTTGGTCAGGCCCATTGGCCACCCCCCCAGGCCGGTGCCACCTCGGGCCGCTGGCCATCGGTCCCGGGCGTAACCCACCTTATTGCTCGCGCTCAGATGGGGCCGATACGGACACCGGGGGGGCCCCCAAACCCCAGAGGTCGGGTACCTCACCAGCGTTGTTCGCGGGCTCTTGTCACCACGCCCCCCCCCGTTGGTCCCTGCATCCCTTCTTTCATCCCCAGGGGCGCTGTCCCTGGCCCCTTGCTGTGCCCCCTGGCTCCCGCCTTGTCCCGTCTGCCCCTGCTGCCTGTCCCTGCTCTGGCGTGTTGGTGTCCTTGGTTGCTCGCTTTGTGTTTTTTTTTTTTTTTTTTCTCCCACTGTCTCCTCGCCGCCCTCGCCCTTTATGCGGGTGGGCGTCGGAGAAGGGGGCGGGGGGGGGGTGGTTCTCGCTGTCCTCCCTTTTGCGCAAGCACGTCGGAAGCACGGCGCAGGCACGAGGCTCGGCACTTGTCCCTCCGCTGGGGGGGGGGGGTTGCCGTGTGGCCCCCGTCGTCACCCTACCCTTCCTGCGGTTGCACCCCCGGCGGTCCCCCCGTGGGGGCTTGCACGGCGCGTGCCCCCCTTGGGCACGGTCGTCTCGCCCCTCTGTCTCTCCACCCCGCCGCGGCGTCCCCGGGGGGGGGTCCGCCGCCCGCTACCGTCATCCCTCTTGTCCCCTCGCCATCTCCCCGTTGCCCTCGCCTCTGTCCTTGGTGGGTGCGGGAGGTGGGGGCGAGGGGGGGGGGGTGCGCCCTCGTTGCCCTTCCTCCGGCGTAAGCACGTCGCAGGCACGGCACTGGCACGCGGCACGGCACTTGTCCTCCTGCTGGGGTGTGAGGCACGCCGCGTGGCCCTTGTCTTTGCCCTATCCACGCTGCGTGCTCTCCCCCGGTGCCCCCCCCGCTGGAGAGGGGGGGCCGTTGCCCGCCCTTCCCTTCCCGCAGCCCCCACCCTTGGGGGGGCGGAGGCTTGTGGGGGGGGGGGGGGGCTTGTCGTTTTCCTGCCGTTGCCCTCGCGTCGTAGGCACGAGGCGTGGCTTTCGTCCCTCTGCAGGGGGGGGGGGGGGTTAGCCTCGCGGCTCCCTCCGTCGCCCCTTCTATCCTACGCCCGCACCCCCGGTGGTCCCCCCGCCGGGGCTTGCACGGAGCGCGCCCTCTACGGGCACGGTCGTGTGGCTCGTCTCGCACTCTCCTTCCTCTGCCTCCCCACCCTGCCGCGTTGTCCTCGGGGGGGGGGGGGGGGGGGGGGCGCTTTTCGCCCCCTCCCTTCCCGCTTTCGCCCTCGGGGGGGTGGTGGTGGTGGGGGGGGGTGGGGCGCCCTTTTCGCCTCCCCTCCGTTGCACGCACGTCGCAGGCATGTCGTAGGCACAGCACAACCACGGGGCGAGGCACTTGGCTGCCGCGGGGGGGGGGGGGAGGTTTCCCTTTGGGCCTTCCCGCCCTGCTCCATGGTAAAGGCCCCGCACTCCAGGATCACCAGCCGCTGTTGCCCCCTCGGCGGTAGTCGCCACGTCTCCGCATGGTGCTCAGTGTCCCGTGCCTGCTCCCTCATGTGCCCATACTTACTGGAGGAAGTACGTACCCGGGTGGATTCGGAAGATGATGAAGTGCGGGCAGCGGGGAGGACTTACCGTACGCCTCGAAGGCTTCTTGCGCCATCCGCTGCCCTGGACGAGGGGAGGGCCCCTGTTTCGGCACCCAACAGCCCGGGGGGGGCCGACCTCCCATCCTCTCCCTGGTGCCTGTGTATCCACTTCCGAGCGTCCTGATACCGGTGCCGTGGTATCAGTCCGCTGGAAGTGGCGGCTACAAAGCGGCCGGGCGCTCTCGTCCCCCGGGCCTCTGCCACCCCCGAGCGCGATGGAGGCCCCTGAGGTCCTATGGCAGAGACGCGGGGAGGCGGATGGGGGATTCATTTGTGGCATCCCCTGGCCACCTAGTTAATCAGTTCAGTTCAATTTACGCCGCAGGGGGCCCACCGGTTGGCGCCGCTGGTGCCCGTCCCCTCTGCGTCACACGCTCTGCAACAGGCGCAGGGGGTCCAGTGGATGGCGCCACTGGCGCGCGTCCCCTCTGCGCCACTGGTGGGGTCACTGCACGGGAGGCCCTACGGATGGCGCCGCAGGTGCCCGTCCCCCCGTGTCGCTTCCTGCTTCCTGTCCTAGGCGTGACGGACATGACATGACGCATGGATGAGGTCAGAGTCGGTTGCAGGACGCGCACGGCGCACGGCACGACGTTTGGCAACTATCCCCTACCCTGCCCCCGCTGCTCCCTCCCTCGCCCCCTGTGCTCGCCTTACGCTGCGCTTGCCCCTGTCTCCCTCGTCGCCCCCTCTCTCTGCTCTGGCTAGCCCTTTGTGCCCCTGTCTCCTTGTCCTCGTCTTCGCTGTACCCTCCCCGCCACACACCTCTCCCTTTCCCTCTCCCCCTTGCCTCCCCCTGGCGCCCCGGCCCCTAGGCTTGTGGCTCGCTGGTCGCTCCGCACTCCCCTGCGGCCTTCATCACTCTTCGCCCGCCTTGCCTCCCCCTCCCTCTCTTGCCCTGTGTCCCCTCTACCTCTTGCCGGCCACCGTGTTGGCAAGTCGCACGCACGCACCTGGCCCTCGTTGTATGTCTCTACGCTGCGCTCCGCCTTGTCCGGTGCCCCCGCGTACTGCGGGCGGCTCGCTCGGCAGTGGGGCACCTTTGTGCTTCTGCCCCACGCCCACCCCTTCATGCCGCCGTGGCACGCCCTCGTCCCTGCCCTGCCTTCTCTGCCCCTCCGCCCTCCGGCCAGCGCGAGCACATTGCGGAGCAATTCGCGTGGCAGCGCCCTCCCTTTGCCTCCTCTCTCTGTCCTGGCCCCTTGGCCCTGTCCTGCCCCCTGTCTGCTCACACTCCCTCGCCCCCACATGCCCCCCTTCCCAGGTCCCTTGGTCCCTGGCCCTCAGTGTCCCTGCCCTCGTCTTCCCTTTACCCTCCCGGCATGCATTTCGCGGAGCAACACGCGAGGCACCCCTCACTCCCCCTTCACCTTGCCGCTCCCTGGTTCTCTGGTTCTGTCTGCACCGCAGCCCGCGGCCCTCTTCTCCCGCCCTACCTCCCCCTCCCTCCCCTGCCCTTGCCCCTCTCTATTCTTACTATTGTCCCCTCGCTGGACACTTTGTTGGCATGTCGCACGCATGTCGCAGGTTCGCTTCCGGCCCCTCCCTTCCTGCCCCGCCCTTTCCCCCCTCATCTCCACGCAGATTACTTCGCAGGACACTGCGTAGGCAAGTTGCATGCACGTCGCAGGCACGCACCTGGCCCTCGTCGTGTGACTCTACGCGGGGCGGACCTCTTCGCGGCAACGCGCCGCGGCGCCCCGCCTTGTCCATTGCCACTGCGCATTGCGGGCGGCTCGCTCGGCGGTGGGGCACCTTTGAGTTTCCGCCCCACGCTCGCTCTTTTGTGCCGTCGTGGCACGCCCCCTGCCCTGCCCTGCTTTCTCTGCCCCTCTGCCCTCCGGCCAGCACGAGCACAATGCGGAGCAATTCGCGTGGCAGCGCTCCCTCTTTGCCCTCTCTCTCTGCCCTGGCTCCTTGGCCCCGTCCTGCCCCCCGTCTGCTCGCCCTCCCTCGTCCTCTCGTGCCTCCTAGGTCCCTTGGTCACTGGCCCTCGGTGTCCCTGTCCCCGTCCTCTCTTCACCCTCCCTGCTTACACTTCGCAGAGCAATTCGCGAGGCACCCCTCCAACTCCCCCTCCACCTTGCCGCTCCCTGGCGCCCTGGTTCCGTCCGCACCGGCCCGCAGCCTGCGGCCCTCTTCTCCCGCCCTATCTCCCCCTCCCTCCCCTGCCCTCTTCCTCCTCCACACTCCGCAGTACACTTCGCAGGACACTTTGTTGGCATGTCGCATGCATGTCGCAGGCACACGCCTGGCCCCTCCCTCTCCGCCCTGCCCTGTCCTCTCTCTACACTACGCAGGACACTCCGCAAAACACTGTGTTGACACTTCGCACGCATGTCGCAGGCACGCACCTGGCTTTTATTGGCGGCGTCGTCGGGAGGGCTGGCTCCACGCTGTGACCGCCCGCCGCTGCCGCAGCCCCCGCGGGAGCCGCCGCCGCGGGCAGCCACTCCATATGCCGCGGGGGGCGCGGCCCTGGTAGGCCCCGGCTGCCCCCCGGCCAGGGTTTCACTGTACCCCCCGCGGCGCCTGGTCGCCTGGGGGGATCCATCACAAGATTCTGCAAGACATCGAAAAAAAATAGACATATAGATATATATATATATATATATATCCCCCAATCTACAAATCCAAGTTTTGAGCCAGACCCTCACCGGTGGCGGCCCGGGGCAGTGGCGCCAAGTCGGGAGGTGCCCTCCCCAATCTGCTCAGTTTTGGGCCAAAAGCAGCCATTTTTCGCCCAAAATAGCCCCCAAACCCGGGCGAAACGCCCAAACGAAGGGGAACAGTGGCTACACCCCACGTGCGGGTTGACTTCACCGTGTCGAAGAGCCCTCTAGTGCCCTTCAAATCCACGATATGTCCGAGAAACGGCCCAAAAAGGCGCCAAAAAGCCCCAAAATGTGCGCAATGTGCACCAACCCCCCGAAACCAAGCATGGGCCGTATCTTGGGCTACGTGGCTCAAACCCGAATTCCGAGGGCACCTAGTCCACCTGCAACCCCCCACCTTTTGTGGTTTCTAACCCTCAGAATCGCCCAACGAGACGCCTAGACCCCTGCAGTAGTGCTCACTTGGTCCAGCCAGAGGGCAGTTCGGCCTGTGCAGGGTGGGGGACAACAGTGGGCCCACCAGGGTCCCCGGGGCGAAAAAAAACTTTTTTTCCAAAGTTGTTCCTAGACCACTTGGGATGCTCAAACAGGTGTTTTTAGCCCGTTTTGAGCCCGGAGTGACGCGTTTTGTGCCATGGAAAATCCCAAAATGCCCTGAACATGGGCCGTTTCAACACCAAAAACGGGTCAAAAATGGGTCAAAAACGCGTTTTTCCAAAAGTGATCCCCGACCATTCAAGATGCTCAAACAAGTGTTTTTAGCCCATTTTGAGCCTAATTTAACCCAGTTTAGCCCCTTCCGCCACATGTATGCACCAAGTTGGCCACATGTGGGGGTGCCCAGGGGGCTGGCAGCTACCATTGCCACGCCCCAGTCATGCATACAGGGCGTGGGAAGGGGCAGAAATAGGGAATGTCCACATCCAGGGTGTATGTGTGGGTGTTGGCGTACCAAGGATGGGCCGACTCGGCGTTAGTCGGTTCAAAAATAGAAAAAGGCAGAGCAAGGACACACACAATAAGAGGGAAGCAGCAGGTGACAATGACAGGCTGCAGTGAACACTGTGTTGTCGCCTGGGATATGTAGAGGGCCCTGATGGCGACATCCCACTTATTTTAGGGCAGAGAGCCGGTTCACAGTTCACTTCAGGCCTGGGCAGGTGGGGTGGATGGGCAGGGGTATGGTCGAAGGGAGTGGGGCAGAGATTGGTGGAGGGGCAAACTCTGCGGGGCCATCGGTGCAGTGTGAGAAACGTCAGTTGAATGCGTGTAACGTTGCCCGCAAACGAAGCACTCGCTGGGGTGCAAGGCCTGTAGGGACATACAGTGGAGGGCGGAAGAATTCATGGCCGGACGGTGGTCGAACCAAATTCAATCTCCTCGTATTTTCTGCAGTGGAGGGATGGCTAGACGGGCCGCGAAGTGGTAGACCACGCGTGGGGGTCAAAGGGATTGGGCTTTTGGGAAGGGGGGGGTACAGCAGTGGAGAGGATGGAGGTGACTGAGGCCAAGACCCCGCATTGGAACTGTCCCACGACTTTTCGGGCGGCGCGTGAAGCCCCTTGGTCGCGGTACAATAGCCGGTAGAGGGTGCGGGGGATGGCAAGGCGCCCAATGATCCTGTGGTCACGTCGGAGTGCTGTGGATCGCCACTGCTGGAGGAGGTGCGGGTTGGGCCAAGATGCAAGCCACGCCTTGACAAGGGGGTGGGAGGGCGCGCAGTACGCGAGGACACCGTGGACGCTACCATCATGCAGTGAGCCACAGTGGCTACATGCCGTGGTGGGCGACTCGTCTTTCCAGTAGCTGGCGTAGTGGCTGAAGCCGCTCCTCGTTTGCAAGCCGAACAGCCATTTGTGCCAGGCCAGGCGTCGGTATTTCAGTGGGGTCCATGAGGAAGGATGGAAGTGCTCATGCGTGTGTGCTGGTACAAGGTCCAGTGTCCAGACTTTGTGGGGGGGCAGGACCTTCTCACCGTGGCGAACGATGTCCTAGGGGGTGGTTGGGGCCGCGGGGGGGGGGGGGTAGTGTAGACCCATACTTGGCGTACTCATCTGAGCATTCCTGGTGAACTTGTCTTGTGTGTCCCTCAATCCACTCAAGGGCGTGGTTTTTCTGCAAAAGGGAGTCCCTCGCGAGCAAGACCTAGTGAGAGTGTCTGAATGGTCGTCCGGTCCTTGTGGTGGACGGTGTGGCGCCTGTACAATCGACCCGTAGGGTAGTGTGTGGGGGTGAGAGGGAAGAGCCCAGTAGCACTCCAATGACTTCCGCTTTGTAAGAACTGGGGGCGCCTGGCACACGGCAGACCGCGATGCGACCGTCTTGCAGGACGGCAGCTGCGCCAGATGCTGGCGGGAGGCCTATTTTGCTGCCATCGGTGTATGCGCAATGAGGGCGGGTGGAGGGGTTGGGGAGGAGATAAGCCCGCAGTCCAGCCACCGAGACAATTTCGGTAGCCTTTTCGGATCTGGCGGCAGGCACTCCATGTGGTGGTTAGTGGAAGCATGGAGGAAGAGTGGTGAGGCCCAAGTAGCTGGAGCGCCGCTTGGAAAATGCGGAAGGGGCAGAGGTGGAATGTGGTAGTTGTACGTAGTTGTCGGAGGGTGGCGTTGATGTGAAGGGAGTCGAGGACTCTGGTGGGCTGGAGGACGCGTAGACAGCGCAGGCGGAGGCCGTGTGTGTGGTGCGTGTACAGTGTTTTGTGTGCAATGAGCGAGGGCAGACCTGCGACTCCTAGGACGTACCGTTCCAGAGGGCGTGCCAGTGAGAGCAAGTGCTGTTCGGTAAGGGGGAAGCACTCACACCGGTAAAGCAACCGGGGCAGGACTACTGTGTTCACTAGTAGCACCCTGTCCAGAGTCTGGGAGGGGTGGGCATTGAGGTCTGCTAACTGGCTGAGTAGTTCAATGAGCCGGAAGGTAGCCTGCACGTTGAAATGTGCACGTATGGGGTGCCCTAAATGCAGGAGGTAGGATACCTTGGTCAGCAGATGTTGCGAATCGTCTGACCATTCTGGCGGAACAGGGGTCCAGAAATCTGTACCGGCGTGTAGAGGTTGTGGTGGGTGGGCGTACTTGGGTAGGGTTGGCGGGGGGGGACTGGAGGGGGATAGGGGCAGGGCCTCCTTCTTAGTAACGTTGAGCTGACAACCAATCAGGGCCACCCCTTGCTGTACAGTGGTAGCGATGCGCGGCCCGGCTCCCTTGGGTACGGGGACAGAGATGTCGTCCACATACGCAGAAATATGAGCCCCTGTGATTGGAAGAAACGGAGGGGGATCTCAAAGACCAGAACAAATAAAAAACAGGACATGGGGCATCCCTGCTTTACGCCGTGTGTAGTGGTGAACTATTGGTCTGGTGAGCCTCGGATGAACGTGGAACCATGCTCCAGCACCGTAGAGATAAGGAGCAGTAGCTGAAGCGGGGTTCCCATTCAATCCAAGACTTCCCGGATCACAATCTTGGGGGGGCTGTCGAAGGCGTGGTATATGTCGAAGGCGAAGATGCCTTCCCAGGGGGCGTCACTGTCCATGTCATTCAGAAAAGTCTGTGTGGCATGGGCTGTGGAGACCCCTTGGCGTCCTCCGAACTGACGTGAGTGTATTTGGTGAGTGTATTTGGGGGGATAGGAGGGGGTATAGTGTTTTATGCCACTTGTGGTTTTGTTCCCCGGTGTGAAGCGTTGCAGCCCCGACAAGCGGCAAGGGTTAGGTAGCCAATCCACCCACTTGTCGGCCTCTTCTGATTTTGTCCGCCACATTGAAGCGCCGGGGAGCCCCTAGACGGGAGGAGTCCACTTGTGGGCCCATTCTGATTTTGTCCCCCGCTCTGAACCGTTGGGGAACCCCTAGACGGCAAGGGTTATGTAGAAACCTGGCCCATTTGTGGGCCTCTTGTGATTTTGTTCCCGCTTTGAAGCGTTGGGGACCCCCAAGACGGGAGGGGTTATGTATCCAATCCGCCCACTTGTGAGCCACTTCTGATTTTCCCTCAATTTTGAAGAGTTGAGGACCCCCGGTCATGTAGCCAATCCTCCCACTTGTGGGCCACTTCCGATTTTGTCCCCCGCTCTGCCGCGTTGCGGACCCCCCCTTAGCCGGGAGGGGTGATGTCGCCAACCCGCCCACTTGTGGGTCACGTCAGATTTTGGTCGCCCGCCTCGAAGCGTTGGGGACCCCCAAGACGGCAAGGGTTATGTAGGCAATCCGCCCACTTGTGGGCCCTCTCCGATTTTATCCCCCACTGTGAGGGGTTGGGGACACCTTAGGCGGCAAACGTTATGCAGCCAATCCGCCCAATAGTGGGCCACTTGTGATTTTGTCTCCAAAGCGTTGGGACCCCGCAGACGGGAGGGGTTATGCGGCCAATCCGCCCACGTGTTGGCCACTTTTGATTTTTCCCTCGCTCTTTCGCGGTGGGCCCACCGATACAGAACTCATTTACAAGCGCCTTCTGCAGTTACTTGTAGCGGGGCCATGATTGGCTTTTCGCTCCACTATTTTTTCCTTCGCCTATTGGGTGTGCCACTTGTACCGCCTATTGAGTGGAGCGTTTCGGCGTGCTATTATATTGGCCCCAACCCAGTGCCTTTTTGGTCACAGGCAATACGATGATCGTTGGCCATGCCCTGATAGAAGTCGTTTTTTGAGCTTGATTTTATTCCGAGCGATGGCACACTGAGCTTGGCCATGGCCCACTCGGGACTTTTCTTGAGCCTGATTTTGTTTCTAGTGCTGATTACACCATGTGATACTATGTCCTGTTGGCTGAGTCCCAACTAATTGGTGGCCACACAGAGTACTTGGTGCTTTGTGGATTCGGCATTGCATCGTTAAGGTCGTTGTGGGGTGCCATACGGAACCGGCAATTGTACATATTGCGTACGTATTGCAAAAGTCGCTTTTTTTTAATTTTCCAATTTTTTAAACTTTACACGATTTATTGCAACAAAAATTGCACCACTTTACCGCTAGAAACACGACTTGACGATTTTTTTTGCGCACAAGTTACATTTTTGACCACCGATACACCCATGCACACTTACACACAACCATACCACAGCGGAGGGCTCGCGTACAATCATGCTAGTTGCCTGATTCAAGGGGTATGGCGGAAGGAGTAGCATTGGGCCTCTGCTACTTCTGACCGAGGCGTTGACATCCCTCCTCTTTAACCGTAGTAGAAGGGTGGGATTTCCTACCAAGCTTTGCATGTTGAGCTGGGGCCTCTCACTTTGTGGAGAGTGATGGTATCAGCAGATCAACGTGCACGGAATTTTTGTGTTCCGGAGTATATTTCCTGGACAGTGTACACTAAAGCTAATTGCCCTTACTCTGCAGCGCCTGCAGCACGCAGTCAGTGCTCCCTGTGAGTGGGTGGGCTTTCCCTGGTTTGAAAGGCCTTGTGAAGCAAATCACCTGGCAGAAGATGTGAAGCAAATCACCCGGCAGAAGATGTTGGATCAAAACCACCCAGGGCGGCATATATGGGAAACACACGGCCCCTGTGTGCAGCCCATAGTGCCCCATGCAATGGACGATGTCAGGGGACATGCTTTTGGGGCCCAAGGGGGTCTTTCGGCTGACATCCCTTTCAGGCTTTTGTTGTGTTTCCAGGCGAACTCGGCTGCTCCTTCGCACTTGGCGGCTGCATACGAGAGGGCGAGACGGCGGTCTCGGGCGTCTACCGTGTGTTCAAGTTCGTGCGTATCCTGCGCCTCGTCAAGCTGTTGCGGCTCTTCCGAATTACACGGGTCGTCCACCGCCTGCAGGACTACTTCATGTCATTAATGCGCTATGTGCCACTCTTCCGTCAGGTGCCTGTCCCCCATGTCCCTCGCCTCCCCCCCCCCCCCCCTCCCCCCGCCCTCCCCAATCTCAACAAACACCAACGACCTGGATTCACAACACAGGTTAGCCGCAAGGAACGGCACTGGACACCAGTATATTACACAGTAGCCACCCAGCCTTCATGGAACACCCCCTACGACATGCGCAACACTAAAGGTTTCGGGCTTCATATGGGGACCCAGTTGTTTGGGGCACTGCATATCGGGTGCTCCCTGTCCTTTTTGACCATCCTTAATGCCCCCCCCTGCCTCCCCTGCCTCGCTCAGGGATTGCCAGTCGCCTCCAGGAATGTGACCTTTTAGTTATGAGTCCAAAGCCCAGGGGCCTTGAGTATTGAAAAAGGGGGGGGAGGGGGCCAAGAAGGTGAAGCAAAGTCCTGCCAAAACATCCGCACTGGTTCATGAGTGTTGTCGTTTCCTGAAGGAAGTCCTCCACTTCACAATCCGGCATCTGGGCTGCCCCACTTCGTCGTACCTGCCGAAGCGTCAAGTGCTAAATTGAGGGACCCCAGGGCCAGCTGTCACTGCCCCGCAGAAAATGGTCATACAACTCGACACTCGGCGTGCACACGCACGCGCGCGCACACACAAACACACAGCCGGAGCTTTTACATTGTGGCCTGATTCTGTAGCCCCCCCCCCCCCCCACTCCCCCTGCCATGCTCGACCTTTAATCCAACTTCTCCGCCACATGAATGTGGCCCCTCCCCCATGCTCGGAAACATACTTCCTAACACCACCTTGCTCGCAGGTTTGCACCCCGGATTGTTCAGAGTGGCCATTCACCTTCCTCCAATGGCCCGAGTGCCCATTGGCTTTGCTTGTTTTGCCTTTATTGCTTTCCGCCACCGCCCCTTTACCGTCCACGTTTCCCACCCTCGTGCCCCCCGATTCACCGCCCCCTTGCCCTTGATGGTTCACCCCTGCACACTGCATGTCACAGATGTTTTACTTGTTCTTCTTGGGCCATTTTACCGCTTGTACGTTCTACATCTTCTCTGGCGACACTTTCCACACAGCTCGGGAGCAAGAAGAGGTGTATGTGTGCCCGCGTGTGCAGTACCAGTTCCCCATGCACCTGCTCATTTCCCTGAAGCCCTATCCCGCTGCAGCATGACCAAATCACCCACCTCTATTTCTTGCTGCAATGCAATGGCAACATCCACCTCCTCTACCATGCTCACCCAGAGGCACCCAGTGCTCAAGCTGCCCACCATACAAATACACCACACTCTCCAGTCCCAAGAGTCTGGGCAAATGGGCAGCCTTCATACAAACGCCCACTTCACATCCCCTGCGATGCCCACCTAGCACTCTGTATCCCCTGCTCCACCGAGGTCCTCGCTGGGGTGCCGCCCTGCCTGGCTCCGGCTTCAGTTGCGGCTCTGGCCCCGGCCTGGGCTTTGGCCTCAGCTCGGGTCTGTGCTCTCGCTCCGATCCTGGCTGTGGTGCGTGCTTGGGCTGTGGCCCTGGCCTTGGTGCTGGTCCTAGCCATGCCTTGGCTCCAGCCCCAGCTCCGGTCTCATGTAGTCTCTGCCCTTGCTGTGGCTTTGTCTCTTGTACCTCCGTGGAGTGAAGTGTCATGCGAGTCACTTGTCAACACTCGCGTGACACTTCATGTCACGCGAGTGTGAAAAAAGGTATAAAAAGATAGAAAAAGAAAGATAGAAAAAAATAGACAAAAGATAAAGTTTTTAGCGTGTTAGCGCGAGTATCTGTTGTTTTTTTAGTGTCAGCGCAAGTACCCAAAAAAAGTCAAATGGCTGTTTTGCGCTTCCAACCCCTCATTTTGAGGCATTCCCGGGTTATTTAGCCCTTGCGGCCCAACCTACCCACTCGCAGGCCATTTCCAATTTCATCCCCCGCTTTGAGCGTTGGGGACCTCCTCAACCGCAAAGGTTGTGTAGCCAATCCACCCACTTGTGGGCCACTTCTGATTTTGTCGCCCGCTCTAGAGCGTTGCGGACCCCCCAAATGGCAGGGGCTATGTAGCCAATTATCCCACTGCGGGCCACTTGTGGTTTTTGTCCCCCGCTGTGTTGCAAATGGACCCTAGTACCGATTTAGGTAACTCCACTGCCGAACACATGCCACCGGCCTTTGTGTCACATGTTCAAGACATTCAAGACATTGTGTGTATCCAACGCCCGCCCATTGTCCCCCCTCCTATCCCTGTCATCAGCCATCTGCGCCACCGCTTCATTGCCTTGCCCATGCTTGGAGTGCCCAAAATGTCCGTGGGAGTGGAATGGTCAGATTCGATTTTACCCCCTCAGCACTCGCGCCAACAACCCCCAAAAAAAATTCTGGGGGTACACTCGCGCTGACTCTCAAAAAACAAAAAGTTAAAAACAATTTTTTCTGATTGTCAGGCGAATACATTTGCGTGACACTTGTCAACACTCGTGTGACACTTCCCCCTCTCCCTCTGTCATCACCTTGTGCCCAACTATCCCCACCCCTATGTGTGCCAAGGCAGGGATGGGGGGTTGGCAAACAGGAGGGACCACTTGTGCTGACCACCATAGGGGCTCAAATTCCCATTTTCCCCACCCCTGCATGTGCCGTCATCGGGCATGGGGACTGTCTCCCCACCCCTGTGCACTACCATTGAGCGGAGGGGGCTGCCACGCCCCCCCATGTGTGCTTCATGGGAGGGTGGGGAGTAGGCGCAAAGTGTGGACCACTTATGGTGACCATCACCGGGGGCTCGCTCCCTATTTTCTCATTCCTGCGTGCGCCAGCACCAGGTAGGGGCCGGGTCAAGAGCCACAGCGGTACCAAGGCTTGGGCCAGAACCAAAGCACGGCGAGAGGCAGAACCAGGGCTAGGGCCGGAGTGGAGCCAAAGCTAGAGGGCAACAGGTGGCAATTAGCCCTTGACCACTGAATTGATTCGACTTTCTCCTAACCGCCCTCTGTCTCCAAGGATGACTAGTCTTTAGCCTCACTCCACTCTCCCAGTGAGGAAGAAAGTCTCAGACCTCACTGCCCTTTGTCCACTCCCCTCCCTCTCATCCAGACTCCCTTGCGCAGCGACGGCACGAGCCTATTGGGCTAGGGGAGGGCCAAGGGCACTGAACAACCTAAGTGCAAGGGCTGGAGCAAGACCCCCTCCCCACCCACAAGCTAGGGCAAGAGCCACGGCCACAATCTACCCACCCCGGAGTTCCCCGGCACAGGGCAGAGGACCGTTTGCTCACCCTTGTGCGCACGGGCACAATGCGGACGGGCTCTCTCCCCACCCTTGTGCACACCAGTGCCCGGCTGCGCAGGCTGGGGTGTAGGAGAGAAGGGAAGACCGCCTTGGTTGACAGCTGTGGGTCACTGGGCGAGGGGACGGTTTCCCTACGCTTGCATGCACTTGCACAGGGCAATGTGATGGGCCGGGCACCCGTGAGCACAGAGCGGGGTGGAAATTGTTCCACCCTTGTGCGCACCTAGGCAGGGCTAGGGGGTATGAGAAAAGGGAGGACCAACTGTGTTGACCATTGCGGGGGCTAGCTTTCCATTTCCCCACCATGGGCTAGCACACGGCATGTGTGCACTAGCATGGGGCAGTGTGGGCACCAGGCCACGGTTGGGCATGGATCGGGGGCAAGTAAGAAGGGAGGACCACCTGTGCTGATCACAGTGGGGGAAGGGGGATGGGGTAGCTCTCGGTTTCCCCTCCTCTGCATGTACCAGCACAAGGCAAGGGCACGCATGTGCACGAGCACAGGGAGGGGTGGTTGTTCCATGTTTGTGTGCATTTGGGCAGGCAAGCCAAGCTAGTGAGAAGGGAGGCCACGTGTCCACCGTGCAGGACTAGCTCCCTGTTTCTCACCCTTGCTTGTGCTTTGTGGGTAAGGACGCGGGTGTGTATGCGTCTATGTTGGGTTCGGGTTGTGTGAGTAGGGGTTCGGGTTTGAGAATAGGGTTAGGGACGTGTGGGCAGTGGATCATCACGGCAGTGATGTGGGTGTGATGGCTGGGACAAGGGGCATGTTTGCCCCATACCACCTCATCCCCCTGCGGCACTTCTGGCCCCATCAACATCCACAACGTCTGGTGAGTACGTGCCCAAGTCCCCGCTGCCCTCCGCCCCCTGTCCCCCCTCTGTTGTCCCATTCTGCCTTCCTACCCTACACCCCTTACACACACGTGCGCACACACACAACACTTGAATTGAAGGACAACACCTCTTGGCCCCACTATTAAATCTCCACCCTGCCATCCCAAGGCCCAATCCCCGGTACTCCCACCCAGCCCCTTTCCAATCCAATGCGGCCCTATAATGAGCAGGTGTGCTGAGTACTATGGTCCACTAGTCTTCCGTTTACCAGCTGTTTTATCAATTGGCCAGTGCGTTGGTGATGTAAATCACACCTGGCTCATCACATTACAGACATCAAACTTATTGCCACTGGGCCTGTAAGGCCCGCCGTACACCGTCCGGCCGCAGGGGAGCGGCCACGCGGTCGGCGACGTTCAGTTGTAAAGCTAGAAAACGATGATTATCCCGCCGGATTGGCCCTCTCATTCAGCTGGCAACGGACGCGGTTTCGGACGAACCGAAAGCATATTTGTGAACGGCAAGTCCGGCCCCATGTCGTTGTATATTGCAAAGAAATTGTCGTGGCCGGAATCCGGACTTCTGGTCTAAAATTGGTGTACGCGTGACCAGTGGTAGTCGCCGACATTGGCGATCTTTGTTTGGGGTTGTCCAACTCAGCCCCTAGCTACATTGCACGAAAATTAGATTTTAGACCACCAATGTGAATGGTTTTACAGCCCAAATAATGCCGTCAAATCGCTTTTTCGCAAAATTCACGGTTCACTGTTCTGCAACACCGATCGTCGATTTGCGTGATAAGCCTGTCAGACGCCGTGGTTTTGACCTCTTATTCGTGTTCAGCATCAAAAACTACCCAGATTTAGCTTTCTGTTTACCAAAGTTCGAGCCGGTAGGCCAAAGATATGACTTTTTCAAGTTTTGATACCGTTGGCTCAGTTTGGCCATTTTGGCCTGTTTCGTAGGCGTGTTGTAGTGTAACCACGAGGCTCTAGCAACGAACCAAGTGACATCCCACCTCCATTTGCACCCAAACGATGTGAAGAGCATTAAGGTGGACCCCTCTAGCCTCTTCTTGATGCTTAGAACGAGGGTACAAAAGGTAAAAAAAGTAGTACTCGGGTGAGTTCATATGTCTCCGTTATACAACTTTGTCTAAGTGCTATATCCCGGGCCCGGGATTGAACCTTTGTGTCCGCTAGTCCTGTATGGGTCCCATGGAACGGGGATAAGCAATGGTACGTCCCTGTGGCCTCTATAGAGAGGACATCGGGGCGAAAACTCAACGATACAAGCTTTGTGAGCTGTGTTTTTAGGTGTCGTCACAACACCAGCCTGCCAAAATCATGAGTCTCCCTCTTGGTGTTCGAGTTGCATCCATATGCTTCTGTGGGACTTGAACCAAGAAGATTTGAGTAGTTTGGGCCTAGGAGGATGGGAATGGCCACTTGTTTGCTAAGTGTAACCCCAATGGTCCCTAGATATCTCGGGTGGGGGTTTGGCATTTTGGTCAAAAATGGCCATTATGGGTTCATGGGTCCATTCGTCGGAGGTCATTCTCCGACATACCGTGGAGTTGGGACAAAGTGTTGGGATCGTTTGAAAGCTGAAGACAAGTCCTAAAAGGATAATAGGACCCGTCACAGGCCGTCTCACACTCATTTCTCCTAAAAATGGCGCCTTTGGTGGTCATTTTTATGTAAAATTAGATGTATGTTTTGCATACCCTGCCACCTCAAAACGTGTACCCGTTGGCACGTATTTGGG
Source organism: Eutreptiella sp. 'Long Island Sound 2002' (assembly GCA_964036045.1). Lineage (NCBI taxonomy): Eukaryota > Euglenozoa > Euglenophyceae > Eutreptiales > Eutreptiaceae > Eutreptiella > Eutreptiella sp. 'Long Island Sound 2002'. Next base: position 44,904,372 of record OZ038381.1, read on the forward strand.
TATGAAGCACATAAGTTACCGGGCCCTCAACCAAGCATATGAGAGTTTTTCGGACCTAGAAGAATGCAAAAAGTCAATTGTTTGCCCGTTGAAGCCCCGTTGGCCCTAAGTTATAAGCGTTGGGGGTTTTGCAATTTCGTCAAAAGTGGCAATTTTGAGTTCATGCTTCCATTTGTCGGAGGTCATTCTCCAACATACCGTTGAGTTGGAACGAATCGTTTGGCTCGTTTGAAAGGTGAAGACATGTCCTAGGAGGATATAAGGACGCAGCATAGGCCAGCTTGCACCCATTTTTTTTGGTAACCATTTTTAGCTAAAGTCAGACATGCTGAACTCAGAACATGGCATATTCAAACGTGTACTTGTTGGCATGTAGCGACGTTTCCGGCACTTTCGGCGTTTCTAGGCTTGGGGAGGACGAACATAGCGAGTCCTTCCGTAGCCTAGTCACGTAGGAGACGTTGAGGGTAGCTATAGTAGCATGTAGTGATGTTCTTTGTACGGCATCATACGTTGTGATAATAGAATGTAATGTGCGCCGAAATTCATTCATAGTGTCATCCGATAGCATTAGGTACACCCCATGAACGAGACTCATGAATTAGGTATTTTTTTCTGTCAATTGTCGTGACTAGATACTGTCAACGGATAGGACGTAGGTCTATTAAACGGTGTCAGCAATTTAGAAAATGGAACAAGGTGGATGGTACAGTTGTAGATATGTTATTGCTACTGCCGCCACTACTACCGCTTACCACCACCACCACTGCTACCACTACCTACGACCACCACTACAGCTCCCGCCGGGTCTTGTCGCGGGTGGGCGGGCCAGCTTTTCTGGAGAACGCTTGTTGCCGCCGGGCCTGTAAGGCCCGCCGTATGCTGTCCGGCAGCGGGGGGGGGGGGGGGGCTCCCGCCAGCGACATTCAACTGTAAAGGTGAAAAACGGTGATTATCCCGCCGGATTCGTGCTCTCATACAGCTGGGAACGCACATGGCTAGAAACGAACCGAAGGCACAATTCTGAATGGCAAGTGGGTCGGTACAAAAGGTAATATTGCAAAAAAATTTTCGTGGCCACAATCCGGAGAGCCGTTTAAAAATCGCCAAGAATGAAACTTCTCGAAATTCGATTGCGAGCGCTTTTTTGTGAACAGCACGGAAAAACGATCCATATGGCATTTGGAATTTCGAAAAGCGGATCCAATTTTGCAGCTCGGCAAAGGTTTCAAGTTTGGGAAAGATTGGAATTTTTGAAACGCGGGTCACCCGACGACAGAACAGCTCCATGCGTGCGGCTCATCTAGCCCATATTCAAGCATCATCACCTCCGGACAGCTCGTAGGGTCGTGGAAAAAAACTAGGTCCCAACGACCCGGTGGCCCTGAGATAGGGCCGTTTGAGTGAGACCGATTTGGGCAAAAAAGTGCATTTTTTCAATCATGGACGTTACGGAATTTGGCGTTGCGCGAATACAACCTTGAGATACGAAGCTACCCCCCAACCAAATCAAAACGCTAATGTCGCCCTTCGATCTATACTATGTGGTCTTGTGCGTGCGCTCGTATGGTCATAGAACCAGAGCTCTCTAGTGGAGGGTTTCAGGGCATGTTGTCAGCAACATAAACAGGCTGCATTTGTTGGCCACCATGGGTCTCCCCCTAATGGGTACTGCGCGGAGCCGAGGACATTGACCCAACACTGGGTGTACCGGAGGACATTCCCCCGACACTGGGTGTGCGGGAGGACATTGCCCCAACACTGGGTGTGCTGGAGGACATTCCCCCGACACTGGGGGTGCGGGAGGACATTGCCCCAGCACTGGGGATGCGGGAGGACATTGCCCCAACACTGGGTGGGCGCGGATCCACCTACCTTCAAACCTTTTTTATCAAGGTCCTTCGTGGTGCGTAGCACGTGTTGGGTTGGTATTTCGGTCCGCGAAGTTATACGATGCAGATGTTTTACGCGTCGGAGGTTTGACATTTCGCAGTTTTTTCAAGTTGCGTTGTCACGTGTTTTGGACGGCATTCGGATACGCCGCGGAGTTACGCCCCAAAAAGTAGCTCATTACTATCCTTGAGAGATCTAGAAGAGAATGACCGGGGGGTAGTATTTGGCAGCTCCAAATATCGGGTTCGAAAAATACGCCAAAAGGTACTTTTTTGGCGTCGCAGCCAACGACCGTTTTGGGACTTTTTGGAGTGACTATTCAACGAAGCATTCCCGTGGTCAGGTATGGTCTCATCACAAACTAAAACGGACATGGTTGTGTAGAATGGACTGACACACTTCGGAATCCGTGGCGGGTTGCTTGGTCAATTGGTATAATAAGGTTGTTTCGTGAGTTGGGGTTTTGGCACTCCTGTTGGTAGCGGTTGCTCGCCAAAAACCATGGGAATGGGAACGAGCCACGGGCTAACCAACTAGTGGTTCCGTTAGGCACGAAAGGAAAATCAATACAAGCAATGGCCTAAGGGCTTCAACAATTGTTAGAGACAAGAAGAAATGGGCGCTTGCTGTTCTTGGGGGGAAATCAGCTCGGAGTCAAAATTTTTAGCTGGCAATTTTCGACAAAAACGTGCCGAGAAAACATGCATATTCCAACAAGCAGCAACGTTGCATCGTCGCGGTTGAAGCAATGGTACATAATGCAGGGTTTGTCGCCCATTCGTACACGAAAAAGTCCGAAAAAGTCCGAAAAAGTGCGAATCAGAGGAGAACCGGGAATTACGAATAGGTACGAAAATGTACGAAAATGTACGAATAGTGGGAATGATGGATATGACGATTTTGCCGATTTGAACTGCCGACTCACTGGGGTTTTGCCGGGTGTTCATTGGGGTTTTCAGTGCCCTCTGGTTTCTTGGTTTTTGGGATTTTGGGACACCTAATGAGAAGGGGTTGGGGGTGCGTTTGACTATACCCTGTTGTATGTTTCAACCAACACCATGACCTTAGCCATGAAGAGTCTGTGAGCACGGTGTCAATTGACACTGTGTTCTTTGTAGGGCTCCGGCATGCGAAGCAGGCTGATATAAAGAACATCTTCAGCCCCCTGTCTATTGTGCAGTCCTTGTGTAACACTCATGACTAGTACCACTGAGGAGTCCTCTTCCGAGGATTTGCAGGGAAGAGAACCGACAATAGCATCGCGGAGACCACAGCAACGCAGCCCGCACATGACAGCCTGCAAGCGGGCAGCCCAATTCCAATACACAGTTAGAGAGCCACGGGGGTCACAGTCATCATCATAGTGATACGTTCTGGCGAGCCCCTGGCACCTTGATATATGATGCAGTTGCACCATACATATGGTTTCCAACGACCGCTGCGCTTGGGGAGCGTTCCTTCAGCTTGGCAGGGCTCATTGATGCCAAAAATAGGCAAAAGATGAGCCCTGCTTTCAGGGCCACTGCTGTGGCAATGTTTTGTAACGGTGATGTGCAGGAAAGGTTCACCAAGGAATAGACGCAAGCACTTGCAGTTGTGAATTACCAAACCGGTGCCAGACCATGCCTGTGTGCCGTTGAGTGTTCTGTTTGTGTGCCAAGGAACGATTTTGGGCTCGGCAGGTCACCTAGACTTGGCTTTTTTTTCAGTACGAAAATGTACGAATATGTACGAAAATGTACGAATATGTACGAATGACGTTTTTTCTCAAAAGTACGAATCAGTGACAAACCCTGCATAATGATCTGTGTTTTGTCTGGATATGCATTGTAGCCCACGCTTGCTCTTGGGTGCTTAGGCAGAAGAAAGGTAGAATCTTTTTTCGGTGCGGTGGTATTTTTGACACTTTTTGCATTTCGAGGCTTGGGAAGGAGGAGCATAGGGAGTCCTTCCCAAGCCTGGTGACAATACTAATGCCATGGATTGGTTTATTTTTTATTGCCGTATCTTCTTCCAATTGCCTTTGTTGTTTCTTTTGCAAAACGACTAAACATTTGCTCCGACGTACATTATGCTTATTTACTTTATATTTCTTTTCTAATAATGGATCCCACAAAGGTGCAAGGGGTTGTTGTGGGTAGGTGTAGTAGCATGTAGTGATGTTCTTTGTACGGTACATTGTTCTTATGGTTGTAGAAGAATATCGTGTGCACTCAGATTGTTCTATGCAGGAAAACTATTATCTAACAATACAAATATCACCAATCAGCAAGATTTATGAATTGTGCATCCTTTTTTGTCCGCTGTGTTGATTACTTTCTCCAACGAACTAAGATATTGCCAACTGAACTGTACTCATGTGTTCACGAAGCGAAATTGCCGAATGGTGCACTTGTATAAATGTCACCGGGCATGTGATATGGAAGATGAACTACTAGTTCCACTACCACTACTACTCCCGCCGGCTCTTGTCGTGGGTGGGCGGGCCGGGCTTTCTGGACCCCCTCATTGCGCAATCGTGACACACAAAGCGACAAACACCAACGCGACATATAGGCACTGAAGTGGAGCAGACACAGTGGAGCGTCTAGCTTCTCGTCAAGCCCAAAATAGTACAGCACAACAAAAATCTACGCAGTCATTGAAGATGTAGCATATGTGTGGTTGGGTCACACTGTGGCGGTGCCTTTCGTCACATGTGACACAATCTTTGTCAGTTCTGGTGAGCGTGTGCTAGCTAGGGTTGGACACTCACAGGTGAGCAGACTGCCTTGCCTGGCCTTCACACAGACATATAATGTATGTGTGCTGTGTGTGCAATGTCTTACGCGAAGGGGGCAGATCAGCCCAACAATCAGCCTTTCTGCAGAACAGTAGCAAAGTGCAATCCCTGCTCACTGACATGCATATTACCCAGATCATGAAACTTTCTCCAATTCTTGTTGCCCCCCCAGATGCAGTGTAAGTCTCCCAGTTGGGAGGAAAAAGAGCCCCCCATAGGAATGCATCACTGGCGACGCTACAAACAACCAGCGCATTGAACACAATTGTTGTTGTTTAACTCAAAGGCAATCATATCTGACTCGGAAACCAAAATTTTTTGGAGTTGGCTGAATCAAACATTGTCTATGTGGCTGCATGAGTCTGCCTTTCCACCTTCTCTGACTCTACTGCAACCTCAATTTCACCACGACTCACTTCCTACTGGAGTGTCTGTACTTGCTGCCCCTGCCTGCGACATGCATTCCGGCAGATTGAGAATGGCAACATCACCACGTGGCTCGAGGGCCAGTTCGGAAAGAATCCTGAAGCCACGCCTGCAGGAATTCGCTATCTTGCAGCCCTATACTGGTATGCCTCATACCGGGGGGATTAAAAATATAATAATAATGTATAATAATATACATATAATATAATATACATAGTAGAAATTCTAAAAACATTGATGGGGGAGGGGGCAAGGTGACCCTTAGGACTTTCTTCCCAGCAAAGACGAGAAAGCGCTATTATCACATACATACCTCCATACCCCCAAACCTCAGACACACATCCCCCCTGGAGGTATGCATGTGGTAGTAGTGGGTCGCGCGCACCCCCCCCCCCCCCCCACCTTGGGAACCACCCAGCGGCCGAACCCTCCCCCCCAGTTTTGACAAATAGCTGGGTTGTGTGTCGCATCAGGACCGGTTGTATTCGTCCCCCCGCTTGTGCTGCAGTCGATTCCAGCCCCTTTCGTGGATATGATGCAGCTTTCTGGGCAGCGTAATTCCATTGACCTTCTTTTGTTGTTCATGTGATGCTCCACAATTCTGTGAGGCTGTTCCAACACTGTCCCTGCCTAGCACCACCGTGCTCCTACAAAAATATTGTGTGCACACTGAAGGAGGCATTGCTGTGAGCTTTACTATTTTGAGGCAGACATGGTACAACACCTAATGCACTGCCTCTCAAACAGGTCGTTTTCCGGCTACGTTACCTCATTTGCAGAGAGCTTCAAGGCCCCACTTGAGGGTACGTTGTCGACAGGGTGGCCCTGATGAAGGGCAAGGTAAGTAAGATGTTTATGGCCAAAATCACAACGTGTTGTTGCTCCTGCCCTTGGTAATACTGGCCTTCAGCTGTCAATTCTTCGGGCTAATTTTCGTCAAAAGTGCAATCACAGAAAAATGCAGACAGTTTCACAATGGAAAAGCATGCACACCTGCATATGATACAAAAATGTAACACACAATCCCAAAGTCCCATGAAATCACCTCCAAAGAGAGGTTGTTAGATCAAGCGCAGGCGCGGGCGTCGTATACCCCCCTTTTTGGGGGTCATTCGCGTGGCATACCCCAAGGCATGATATTTGATGTCCAACCCCTTGTAAAATCATTATTTTGCCCAATAAAACAATCCCCCAATGGATTCTTTGATTTTGAGGCCTCTATCTCCTGAAACTGGATCTCACTTTTTTGAGTGGGGGTGGGGGGGGGTGGGGGGGGGTCAAAAGTTTGTGCTCAGAAGGCTTCAAGCAGTGGGGAGAGCCAGTGCTGTCAGAGGAAGCAGCGGTCCAATGGTAGTGCAGCCGACCGCAGACTTAGAGGTCGGCGGTTCGATGCCCGGCTGGCCGGCTTTCGTCGGCGTGGACGCCGCAATTGGACGGCTGGGGTTGGAAGCGCCGACCTGCAGGTTTGCGGTCGGCTGCTTTACCACTAGACCGCTGCGCATTCTGCAGTATGTGTTCTCCCAACTGCTTGAAGCCAAGTCTGCCACTGAAAAAAAACCCAAACTGTGTGTTTTTGTCTGCCTGCCTGCTTGCCCGACAGACTGTCTGACTGACTGCTGGCCTGACTAACTGACTGATTTGCTGACTGTCAGGCCCCTCAGCCTCTCTTCAAGGTGCACTGCCGAAGGCAATAGAATTTTCAGACCTGCAGAAGAGGTTGTGATTTTGGGTGGGGGGTAACAAGGTGCCAATTACACCCTCCTGTTTTGCACTCGAACTTTTCTGTCCGGCCCTGCAGGCCCATTTGGCAGAGTTCTGTCTTGGTCTCTACATAAACGTTCCAACTGTTGAAATTCCTTTCCATTTGTTGCCCAAGACACAAGCCCATCAAAGAGGCGCCCAGGCGGGGGGCGTTGTACTGAAGATCCGAGTGCGAGCTGTTTCCTGTTGTGCTTTGCAGTACTGCTGATTGCCCTGCCACGTGGGACAAAGGTTGATGACTGCTGCAACCACACCTCAAACATGAATGGGTAGTTGTCAGGCAGTTGAGAGGTACCACCTCTGACAGGATCTGTCACTGGCTTGTGCCCACAACTGTGAACAGCCTGCACTACCTCCAACACCAACAGGGCGTACACGACCCTGACCACAGTGGGATACGGAGACATCGTGGGCATCACCATAGCGGAGCGGATCTGTTGCATGGTGGTGCAGGTGGCCGGCACTTTCTATTTTGGGTTTGTGATAGGTGTGAGGCCTCAATCCTGACTGCACCACTGACACAAGCCTTGCTTGTACCTGCCAGTTCTCCTGCCGGGTCCGTGAACATCGCACCATGGACAGCCGCAGAGCCAGTCTTTTGCATGGCAAGATGGTTCGTTCGCCACCAATGTCCCTATGGCGTTCTCTGCAAGTGTTGATAGATTGCAAAGGAGTAGCAACGGGTCTGTAGTAAAACCTAGTAAAAATTTTTTTGAAAAAAATTTTTTTTGCTACGTTACAGTTTACTAGGTTCACTAGTTTTTACTAGGTATCGGGATCCTAGTAAAAAAAAATATTTTTCAGTGGGTTTCAGAACCTAATTCAAAAAAAAGGTTTTTTTTCACCAAGTTTCAGAACCTAGTGAAAAACGAACAAAAAATTTAATAGGTTTCAGAACCTTCAAGAACAAAAGAATCAGGCTTTAGAACTTTCGGGCCACTTGTTGGCCACTTTTGATCTTGTCCCCCGCTCTGAGGGGCTTTTTTGCACTGGCCTGGTGAGGGCCCTTTTTGAACCTCTGTTCGGGGACCCCGGAGGATGCAGGGTCCATGGTAGAACTGAGTAAAAAAATTTTTAAACAAATTTTCAAATTTCAAAACTTATTAAAAGATATTTATTTACTAAGTTTTTCCTCTGGGTGGGTTTTTTACTAAGTAAATTACTTAGTAGGAAATTTTTTTTGCTAAGTAAATTACTTACCCAAAAAATAAGTTTTTCCATTTCTGACTGCCACAGGGCCTATTTGTGGGCCATTTCTGATATTGTCCCCCCGCTCTGAAATCCACGCTTTGTTGCGTGGCCCCTTGAGTTGGGGTTAGGGACTCTCAATCCACGCTTTGTTGCGCGGCCTCTTGAGTTGGGGTTAGGGACTCGCAATCCACGCTTTGTTGTGTGGCCCCTTGAGTTAGGGTTAGGGACTCTCAATCCACGCTTTGCTGTGTGGCCCCTTGAGTTGGGGTTAGGGACTCGCAATCCACGCTTTGTTGCGTGACTCGCAATCCACGCTTTGTTGCGTGGCCCCTTGAGTTGGGGTTAGGGACACTAAGGAGTTGGCCATAGTCAACCTCATTGCCGAACAAGAAGGCATTGAGCCAAGGCTGTAGAAGAAGTGGGACAGGTTTTTGGGTGAGTCTGGCAGTGTAGCTTTTGCTATAGCCTCCCTCTACTCCACCCTCTGACATCAAGAAGACACAGCTACCATCTTGCCTGCCTTCTGATGCTACATTGCCTTTTGTCTAGGCGTGTTGTCAACGGTAGCATCCAACTTCCACAAGATAGATTGTGGTTATTGCGCGAGATTGCACATGCAGCTTTGCACTATCGCGATTTTGCGCATGCCTCCCCTATTTAGACCACACCCAGTTGGGCCTTGGCATGGATGTATGCTAGGCCTATTGTTCACCCAGCCGTTCGTCGTGCTTTTTTTGCGACGACACGGTCCACATCATGTGCCCTCAATGTGGAGTTTATCGGTGTGCCCTACATGCTTCCGTTTTGTGTCCCTCGGAGATATGTGTGGCATTGCGCAGCTGGAGGGTGCAATTTACGGCCACACCGGCGTGCATTGTATTGACATTCGCGTTGGGTGAGCGGCTTGTGGTTGACATGCCGCCTTCAGTAGATGAGGTCCGTCCAAAGGTGGTGATCCTTGGTAAGGAATTTTTTGTTCTAGAGCATTACCCCAAAGATGCCTCTAGTTAATTGCAGTGTGACAAAAAATTGATTGAAGAGGTGGATATGAAGACCACGGCCGTGTTTCGCAACATGTGCAAGCACAATCCTCCCTTAGCACAACCCACCTACAAAGATAAAAAGGCGGACCTCATCTACAAGCGTGTGTTTTGCGACTTCATATAAAGCACACGTGTGTGCACCTCGTATATATATATGTATATATATATATATATATATATATATATATATATATATATATATATATATATATATGGATTATACGCAGATCCCCCCCCCCCACCCTGGACCCTAGTGTGCGACTTGGGGCAGGACTAGGGACCCCTCCCCCCTATTTTGAGGTCGGAAAACACAAAAAAATGGGTTTTGGGGTCGGATGGGACAGTGGGAGGGCTCTATACAAGGTTTTTGGGCTAAAAATAGGGTATGACATCACTGCTGTTAGGATGATAACCAGAGTACTAAAAATAACCACTAAATCCTAAAAATAACCCACACCACCCCTATATACGCCCAATAACATACTAATTTGGCGTTTTTAACATACTCTTGTCCATTTTCAATGTCCCTCAAACTATTATTGGGGGTATTTGGTGCTAATATTAGGGGTTTGGACCATAATTGTCCTATGTTTAGTACTCTGGTTAGGATCCTACCAGCAGTGATGTCATACCCCAATTTTAGCCATTTTAGCCCTTTATAAGGGCAAATACCCACTAATAACCATCCAATTTACTTCTAAAACATGTTTTTTTTGTGTTTCCCGACCCCAAAATAGGGGGGAGGGGTCCCTAACCTTGCCCCATAGTGCACCGGTTGGCCCAGGGTGGGGGGGGGGAAATCTGCGTATAATCCATATATATATATATATATATATATATATATATATATATGATATAAAAGCTCCTTCTTTTCTTGGGCCTGATTTTGTTTCCGCTGACCTTGCAATACATGGTTTGGCCCGCTCGGGGCGCCACTTACACAAGTGGCCTGGAATCGACTAGGGGGCACCATGCCCTTAAACACAAATACCACCTACCGTTGACCATCCCCCCCCATAAATTTTTTTTGAAATTTCTGCTTTTTTACCTAGTAAAAAAAACCTTTTAAAAATTTTTAAAATTTTTTACTAGGTTTTACCACATTTTATTAGGTTTTACTGCATTTTACTCGGTTTTACTACGGCGCGTACTAGGTTTTACCAAATTACCAGTAGGCAACGACTGGAGGCACAATGCTGGCAGGCCATCGGTTTTGGGGGCAGCTGCAGAGATTTGGAGCACGTGTGGTTTTGTGCGTCCTTCGCAGCATCAGCAGCAAGCAGCGCACACTGTGTAACAGCAGCAACAGGTGGGAAGCAGTTAGATAGTCTTGAACATTCACTCAGCAGCTGTAAGCACATCACCTGGCGTCACCTGGTCAGAAGACAACAAGGAGGCACAACGGACTTCATTCTGGTTCAACAGGACGCTGTGATGCGTGCATGGGGGCTCGGAGAGAGCAGGGCATTGGCGCATTGGCGCGGGAGCGCGGCGTCCTTCCAACAAGAGAGATGAAAAATGTTTCAGCAAAGAACCAGAGGTCATTCCCCAACAAAGTGTGCAGTTTGTTTTGGTGTTCAATGCAGGTCCACAGTGCACGTGCAGCGCAAGCACGTCCAAATTGGACCACGGCAGTGGTGAGTGCGATTGTACCCCAAGGGTACCTTGGATTAACAGAAAATGCCCCCAGATTTAGTGCATTCCAGCACCTGTGGGCACTGAGGATGTTCGTGTCTCATTTCATGAACATGTGACACTGATTCCCCGCCAAGCAAGTGTTCCTGCACTGCCTGTGATGTGGTTACATGGTTTAGGTGGTTTCTTCTAGTGCCTGTCCCATGAGGCATGGAAAGCCTAGTCTAGGGGGGGGGGGGGGGGCGACCAAAAACTGAATGGGGCATACTCTTATTAAACATTATAAGGATTTTACAGGAGGTTAAACCAACAGTTCACCCCCTTGGGGGTTGGTGGGGTTCCCCTACACTTTTGATCTCAAAAGCTGTCTACTGCCTCGGCAAGTCCACGTTATCAAGGCAGTATTTCGCTAGCTAGGAAGGTCAGTGATATCAACTTGTGGTATCAATATGACATCTGTAACTTCTTGGCCACGGGTTCGGGTTCGGGTCACCAGGCTGGTGGAACTAGTAAGGTTTTACAACCCTCTTTAGTGTTTAGGGTTGACGGACCAAGTTTGGCAAGCAGCAGCAAGCAGCAACAGATGCAAGCACGCAGCAGCAAGCACGCGCGAAATGAGCAACAATCTGTCGCGGTGCTTCAGATTCGGCCAAAATTTTGATGGATGATACCTATGGGTGTGAAGTACAATCACACAAAGTTTCAAATAACTCAACGGTGGCGGCTGAGAACGGGCATCACAAGTGGTGGGCCTAGGGTTCAGAATCTGTGAAAAGTAGCAAAAAATGCCCTTTCAGAGGAAGTTTGGGTGCCTAGCATGTCCTTGGGGGAGGAGGGGGGGGGGCATTTGCATTGGAACCAACCTAGATAATGAACAAACACCTCTCATCATTGTCTAGTGGGTTTTGCACCCAAGTAGTGGGCTCAACGACCTCTTTTTGGGCCCAAATTACTGCAAAACTAGCCACTACGTGGGCCCCCATCAGTGGGTCCCCATTTGTGGTCAAGGGGGGTGCAATGAGGCGAAAGCCATTTGCCGATGCAAGAACATGCCCTTCGGATTGATAACCCATTGTAGTTTGAGCAACACCGTGCCAACACAAGGAAGCGGGGGGATTGTACAGCACTTTCGGGCCCAAAATTGGCCATTTCAAGGCTTTTTGAGAACTCACATGGGCCAATATGGGTCAAAGATGGTTCAAAATAGCCTTAAACCACTTGTTGGGGCACCCCAAGTGGTAATAATTTTGGAAAAACATTTTTGACCACTTTTGACCCCACGGATGACCCTTGTAAGCCTACCCCAGCACGTGCACCATGCGCGCTACACCACTCCATGGTGCCAATAAGGCATTGAAGGGTTGACGACAGTATGGAACTAGCTTGCAAATGACCCCCTTCATCATCATTTTATTTTATTTTATCACCACAAGGGTGTGCAACACAATCTATCGTTGTCAAACAAAGCACAGCAAGATGGGAGTCAAAAAAGGGTGCTTTTCAAGGCGCCGTCCATGCCGTTGGAGTGAGTTCTCACAAACGGCTTGAGTGGGATATGACCACCGGTGCGGAGTGAAAGATTGCCAAAGACAACCACGCCGTTTGCCATGCCATCTGTCCATGCCATTGGAGTGAGTTCTCACCAAGGGCTTGGGTGGTCACTACTACAGAGGGAATGTCCGAGGTACCACCATTGTTGGTGACACAACACTCAATCTGCCAATTGTATTTCATGAGGGGAGCGCCTGACGTAGCACGGATATTTAGCTGTTTGGCCCGACCAAGCACTGGTAGATTAAATGGTGGCTAGGCCAAAAGAGTGATCATTTCTGTCCACTATTTGGACAAGGGCAAGAAAAACCAACAAACAGCAAGGAGACCTAGACCCCTAACTAGGGTGGTGGTTGCTCCCAAGGGGCCATCTTATGTTTTTTTGTACCTTGGGAGGCACCGAATAGGGCAAGGTGGGGCTCCATATCAATGCCATTTGTTGCCCATCTAAACGCGATTTTGCTGCGGCCAAACTTTGTGAAAAGGGCAGAGTCACCATCCAACCTCCAACTAGAGGCATGTGTCTACATCTTCCGCCCTATCATCAAGCTTTGCACGTGGGGATGGATTGCTGACACACAACAAATTATTTCATTGATTTGCCTTTTGTGGTTGCTCGTGTAATGTTTGTTGGAAGGAGGGATGTTTACACAGGTCTTGTACAAGTATCTTTCTTTAGGCGACATTTTGGGAGGGGGTAAGTGCCAACCCATTGTGGGCAACCCAGCTGCAAAAGTAGCATGCGCATAGGGAAGATACTCTCCCATGGCCAGTACCTTGTAATGACATGTTGCCAGCAACGTTCAGCTTTTGCATTCTTGCTTTGCTTACGTGTTGCACCCCTTTCCCAACTTCCCCAGCAACTTGGTCAAAATATTTAGTCTTTATTGGGGTCACCAAGGGGGTGGACAAGGTTTTATAACACCTTTTAGGGTCTAGGATGGACCTACCCCTTTTAGCAAGCATCAACAACAGCAGAAAGCACATGCAAAATGGGCAAAAACAAATCTCCATCGCAGTGCTTCGGATTTGGCTGAAATTTGTGTGGATAATAGCTATGGGTACAACCACACACAATTGAGCAACAACCTCAACAGTGGCGATCAAGAATGGCTGCTGTAGGGGGGCACCCCGAGGAGACTAGGGCAGGACACGGATCTATGGATCCCCCCCCCCCCCCCGGTTTGCCCAACAAGCTCCCTACCCTTGGGTGGGGAGGCTCATGGAGATCCATGCCGACACCCGCAGCGTCGTGGCAGTCTGGCCGGCCCGTGTTCCTCAACGCGCGCAGGCAGGCAACCCCTTTTTGCCCTGGGTTTTCTTAGGAGGGCCAGCTAGGGCGCCCAATGAGGGCAGGGACCGTTGTGGCGACTGCACAAGAGGGCAAGCATGAAAGAGACCTAGTCCTGACCGTCTCGTCCCTTTGTGCTGCCCTACTCTATTTAGGCAAGGGGCACCAACGGGGAGGTGGGTGTCTAAACTCTTGACCGGCCCACCACCCAAGCCCCTCAACCTCTGCACATAGGCCTATGGACATTAAAAGGAGACATGCCCTCTTTGTGTGACCTTCTGCCCATTTGGCCATGGGGTGCCGGGGTGTGTTGAAGGGGGGGGGGGGGGGAGGGTTATCCAAGAGACTGGTGCAGACCTAATTGGCTAATGCAGTTTTTAGCCTCAACAGCTCATCAATCGAAATATCCAAAAAGCGGATTTTTTTGACCAGCCACAATGATGAAATGTGTTGCAAAAGGACTGTTTTCAGGCTATATCAGCCCAGTTGAATAGATGTGTGCAAAACCTGAGGGCCGCTTTGTAGTGCCGGCCAAGGGAAATTCTCCGCAAGGGGGACTTGCCAAAGGCAATGGAATTTCTTCACGGCATGCCTCTTTCGGTGCTCCCTTCCCCCCAGCACACCCTGTCTCCCCATGCCACTCCCCCTCTGTCAATCCCCAAGCCACCACAGGCATTGCCCCTGCCCCCAAGCCCCCCCTCCCAGCATTGCCCTAGGCCATTCCCGGAACTGGCCCTCAAGCCGCCCCTGGCACTGACACTCTTTGTCTCCCCCAGCCGTCCACGGCTCTGCACCCCCGACATTGGCACTGAGTACTGTGCATTGAGCCGTGCGCCAGTTCAGCAGGGTACTGATCACTGGGTGGTCCGTATGCAGACTCTACATGATTCACTTTGTTCAGGTGAAGTGGCTCAAATGGTCGCTGACCTCCGCTCACAAGACCCTTCAGAGGACAAGAAAATTAAAAGAGCAATGCAGTTTGCTTTGGACCGTGGCTTCCCAGGTCCTGAGGGAATGAGGACAGGAGGGGGGAGTGGAGGCTTCTACTGTAATTTTCGGTGCTGATGCAGTGACCGGTGCAAGATCACCCATACTTTGTCGGTGTGCACTGCATATTTCCAGTCGGTGCAGACCAACAGATATGCCCCCAACACCCCATTCTCACATGTGATTGAGATAGTCTGAAGACACATCTCTTAAAGAGGTTGACCCCCAACGCTCGGCATTTACGCAGCGTTGGGCTGCTGCTAATTTTTCAAAGGCGGTGTATGATACCAATGCGGCAGCAGAATTTCTTTTGGTGATTGGAGCAAGGCCAGGCTCAGGATGATTTGAAAAAGGAGTGTGACCCGCCTGATGGCAACTCCAACCCACCACACACACACACACACACCAAAAGCAACACTGGACACTGATTGTGTTACACGGCCGTCGCGAAACACCCAAATTTACGAACGAAGTCCGTGTCAGAAGGATGTCAGGCGTGCAGTCAGAGCTGCATGGACAACTCCAGTTATGAACAGACAAGAACTTGGAGCCAATTTGCCTGTTCCTGCCAGGAACCTTCCTGGCCTTTGGTTCAGCCCACCAATTGTGGAAGTGAGGTATGCGTGGGCCCGTATTGTACTGTGATGTATTCCCTAGATGGCAAACAGGGAGGCAGACACACCAAATGCGTCTTACAATTGAGGTGGAAGGTTGATGCGAGGGCAAGGGCGAGTGCTATGGACACGGAGAGATGTGAAAGAACCTGCTGTCTTGTACCATGTCAGAGGACCTGCGTCGCAAATTTGTGGATCATTTCCGAGTGCAGCAGAAGTACAAACATGGCGTTGCATCGCTGCTCTATGGGGTATGAATTTGAAACCAGGCTGTTTTGAATGGCTGTGTTCTGTGGGATATAAGACTGTGTTGTAGGGTATGGCTGTTGCATTGAATGGATAATGGCTGTCTTCCATAGAGTATTGCTGTGTTGAATGCGCTGTTGGTATGTGCTGTTGTATTGTATATCTCTTGGGGACAGCCATAACATGCCAACACGGAGCAAATTGGCATTTTGGGGGCCTTTTGGCACATTTTGTTGTATTGCGAAAACATTTCGTCCCCTAGGGGGGGGGGGTATGTCATACCTTTCTGAAATCTGCAGGAAATGGTGGTTTTGGAAAGGTATGGGTCATGTGGGGCCCAAACCTGTATTTTTGAGTACTGAAGACCACCTTTTGAACGTTTCAAGCTTTGTTGGCCCAATTCCCCCAACATATTGTTGGTCGGAGGTCACATCATTCTAGGTGGATTTGTTGCATTTGATGTGCAGAAGCCATGTTCAAAGTGGCACCCCTCTGATATGTTGGCTGTGACTGATCCCCACCCCCATGCAACTTGCCACTGCTCATCATTGTCCAATTTGCATTCTGCCACCAGGACCGTAATTCATCAATTTTTCAAACACATCCTTGAGACTTACACCAGTGGATTCAGCATGAAAAACTGCATCTTTTGCCCAGGCAAAACTGGCTGAAGCGCCGATATGTCAGAGATAACTCTGGGCAGGGTCTTGGGTGCCTATATTGAGCAGCAAAATACGGCTGCATGGAGCACCTGCACCGTCACAAACGTTCTCTACCATTTCGTCAATTCAGCCTGCAGACCTGGCGTGTTCGAAAAAGCCTTTCTCAAGGACATTTGGAATAGACCCACATAGCCCCCCCCCTGCCCGCCCCTACAGGACACTCAGTGGGCACAAACGACGCAACAATGAACTCTCAAAAGCGCTCCATGTTGGCAGGATTCTCGTGTCCCTGAGAGATATGTTCACTCTGTATGTTTACTCTGCCTTTGCAATCTCCAGTACAATACCCGAAAAGGAGCAAACCGGCACCAAATGGGGTAAAGTTTAGGTGAAGTGGGATAAAATGAGGAAGGGTTTGTTACCCAAGTCGAACCAAACGGTTCCCAACATTTGTGGGTGACAGCAGAAATTGTATTTCATAGTATTCCGCAGACCTAGTTTTGGTTTTGGGGGTTTTCATCTGGTTTATGCCTCAGTTAACAGTGTCGCCTGCAATTTATGAAAATTTTGCTGCCCCTCTTCATTTTGCAGCCCTTTTGCATATAAACATGATGATTTCCCTTTTGGGCAACCTGTGCAAGTAATGCGAGCAGAGAAAAAGGCCTTTGCATTCGAGAAATGGAGTAAAATGCTTGACAGCATCCAAATGAGGTGCTCTGTTGTTGGATGATGTCTGGTGCAAACGTAGGGAAGGTGGTAAAGGTTTGCCTTGGATCAGCTGCACCTGCACAAAGTCCATGTGAAGCGAAACCAACAACAGAGATTTTAGCTACAGGGGGGGGGGGAGGGATTTCGCGAAGGGAATATTTTGTTGTGGGAAATTTTGTGTTTCAGATGTGTCTGCGAAATTTCTCACTCAATTCTCAGGCCGCTGTGCAAAACAAACTTGTGTCGAAATCTAGCCACCTTGGCGCGCCACCACCCCGCCTGGTTTGGTTAGATTCCTCCCTCCTGTGGCGCTTGTTGTGCAACTCCATAAACGAAGAGGCATCTGATGGCCTCTTCCTTGTCTGTTTTTGAGGCACCACACCCAGGGCACAGCGCTTCTTCAATTCATCAATGATCTGCAATGCATGGCCCTCCAATACTTTACAAGCTTTCAAAGACTTCGGAGTTTTCAGGGCCAGCTCGGCCACTGACATGTGCCAGCTCAAGGACCATTTACAGACCGAGGGGCGGAATTTTTTCTCAAAAATTCAGGACTCTGGCTGCGCAGTAACCAAAAGGAAGGTCTGCTTGGGGCTGGGATTGAGATCCAGGTCATGCGGGAACCCCCTGGGGGTAAAAAATCCTGGAAGCATGCGAAATTTCCCACTCAACTTTCCGGCCACTTTGCAAAATAAACCAGTTGCGAAATTTTGTCGTGTGAAAAATTCCCGGTGCAACCCCCCCCTCCCCCCATGTACATAATCTTCTGCAAAACCAAGGAGGCAAAATCTGCAATTTTTACACCACACAAAGGGTGCGGGGGATTACCAAGAAGATGATGCAGCTGAATATGCATGGGGGGGGGAATGCGGACCGCATTTTACCGCATTTTCCGCATTTTTTCGCATTTTCTGGGCAGGTCCCTTAGTGTAATAGTCAAGAGGAAACATTCTAGTGGCATTGTCTTGTAGTCAGTCAGTTGTGAGGAACAATGGGTTTTGTGGGCGCCTGAGGCGCCGGAGATTTTGTTTTAGGCAGACGGCAAGGGGAAATTTTTTTGTTTGACCCTATCTGTCTATACCCTCAAAATACTCAGAATTTTGTGGAGAATTCAAAAATGGATGAAAAACGCAAAAAAGGATTTTGACCCCGACCGGACCTCCGGCTTGGACCTTGGTGGGAGCTTGAGTTGATCGGCAAATTTTTTTGAAAAAAATTTTCCCCTAGTTGTGTATATTCAAAATGATCAGTGCGTCATGGGGATCATTTTGAGTTATGTATGTTGGGGTCCCCCCCCCCCCGGGAGCCTAGCGGTTTAGGTCAATGGGGAAGTAGCTGACGCGGCGCATCCGCTGCGCGGAGATTTAGTGGTTTGGCCTGACCAAGCAGCTGCAGCTTCTGCCCCTAGGGGTTTTGAGCCTAGTCCGTGATATTCTTGAGTTGAACTACTGCACTACGCACTACGTTGTTCCATCAAACCGTCCATGCTTTGAGCGCCCGATCGTGCAAGACGAGGCGAAACATAGGTGTTTCGGGGGGCATACACCATTCTAACAAAATCGCGTTTTCCATCGCATTTTTGCCGCATTTTCCGCATTTTTCCGCATTTTTTGCCAATCCCGGCGACCGCATCCCCCCCCCCCCCTGAATATGGCAAGAAAACCCAGAAGACTTTGTTGCAGCATTTCTGTAAGCAGCTCGGGTGTTCAATCCCCTCTCTGATATGTCACATATAAAAACGATGACCCTTTTTGGGGTTTGTCACTAATTAAAATCAGGTTGGAAATTTTGGAAATATTTGGAAGAATTCGAAACAGTGGAGACCAAAATTTGCAAGTGTGGACAGTGGGTAGTAGAGGTATTTGCATGTTACTGTCCCACATGCGGGCATACGTGAGTTGCACCGACTTTGGACACTTTTGGCATGATAGCAATCGTTCATGCATGTGTGACCAAATTGCACCAACCCTGAAAGCAAGATTTCTCTTTTGCCTGTTTTTGGCAACCAGTCCGACCAAGAGCTGCAGTTGATAGGATTGCGTACCTCTCCACTCACCAGTGGTTCGCACATCTGCAGATATATTGTGAAATTTCTTCCCAAGTGCTCCCAGCCACACTTGGCCCTTATGCTTGCACTTGCGCTACAAAGGAACCCTGCCTAGGAAGAGGGGATCATGCATTGGAACCCCTGCGGAAAGCCCAACCAAGGAGTCACATTGAAAAATGGCAACCATGGATAATCATCCACGGTGATCCACGGTGATAAAACGAGCGAAATTGAACAATGATGAGACCGTTCACCTAGATGTTTTTCAGGAAGCATTCATTCATCACCATGCATATCCATCCAGTTCAAGGTGTTTGCCTTATGGGCATGCCAAAAAGAAACAACAGATAGCAAGAGTTGCAACTCATGCATTGGCAGACTGCAGACCAACCACTGTGCTTTGGAGTTAATTGGCGCGCCTTTCGATGATACCATGCATGCCAATGGGTAGATGTGCTCCTTCCGTGGGTGTGCTGTTGTTTTGTCTTGCTGGCTGCCATGCATTTCCTGAAGCTTCTTCTGTACAACTTCCAGGCCCACCACAGGACTGATGGGTGGGGTTTGTCAAATTGGGCCTGGCCTGGCAACATTTCCGGCCGGCACATCCACTGTTAGGAGCCCCTTGACCAGGCAGGATCCTAGACAAGGAGGTTACAACCCTCTTTGTCTGCTGGATTGGGCTGCAAATAGGGACATATAGCAAACGCTGTGTTTCGTGGGGTCTATCACCAACAGTTTAGCTGTTTTTTACCTCCTGCTTTATTGGTCCTGGTCTTGGCTTGGTTCAGGAAGTGGGAGGTATACATCCGCTCTGTAACCTGTACATACTCACTCCAACCATCTGAGTAACCTGTCTTCTCGGCTGGAGGCTCAAACCAAGCCTTGACCCCGATCTGCAGGTGCCCAGAGATATGCGGCAGGAATGCATGGTACACATGTACAAGGATTGTCTAAGAGGTCTGTGATTTGCACGCTTCTTTCATCTGCATCCTGCAGTCCCTGTGCTGTGCTTCTACATGGACGGGTAAATGCCCACCCCCTGTTTTTGCTGCAGTGGGACAGGGATTTTCTGACCGAAAATGGAACGGGATGCTGTAGTATACAAAGGCAAACGAGTAAGTTGGGAGTGCATGGTAGAGTGTTTGTGTGTGCGCACGCGTGCGAGTGTGCCCACTCCCTGCCATGTGTGTGCGCGCGGGCGCATTTGTGTTTGTATGTGTGTGTGTGCGTGTATAGGGGGGGTGTTGTTTTCGCTTTGTGGGTGTGTTGGTGCGTTTTGGTGTGTGTGTGTGTGTGTGTGTGGGTGGGTGTATGTGTGTGTATGTGTGCGAGCAGGCAGCTACGCCTGTCTCAAAGAACTCAACAACATGACAACTGGTGCTGCAGTACACGTTACACATCTTCCCTCTCCTCGGCTGGCCCGGAAGGTCGGGAGGGTCGGGAGCCTGTGACTCAAGAACATTGCGGAGAAACCTCCTACGTCTACTTAGTACAGAAAGGCGCGACTTATTATAGAAAGGCGCCTGGCCAATGACTTTCTTCAATATGTTCAATATGTTGGCCTGATGAGATGTTTGGAGACTAGTGCCCTGTGATCTGCTTGCCTTGTTGTGCTCATCCACAGTGGGTACCTAGGTCGTTGGTTAATTGGTTTCCCTGACATTGTGTGTGGTCTGCCGTTGGCACAGCCCCATGACCGCTCGGCAATTTTGTTGTCTACGTGTATACTTGCTTGGCACCATTTCGTTGCTCTGAGTTCACTTGCACACTTCTATACAATTCCATCATGTCCTTGTAATCCATGTTCGCTGCCACAAGGGTGGCCACAAAGTTCATGAATGCCCCGAAGCTTTGTCGGGCAACGCCCCTTCCCGGGGTGCACATGGAGACCCCCCTGCGCCTTGCTGGACATGTGAACTCATCCCAGGGGCCAACGGCAATCATTGGGGGGATGAATGTCCTGTTGCCGCTAATTGTTTGAAAAATCTCTACTGCACTCTCTGCGGTAGTCCAGATCATTAGAAAAAAGGGCTGCAATAAATTTCAGCCTAACAAACACACAGCAAAAAAACCAAAAAGCAGTCTACTACCCCACAAGCCCAAAGAGGGCTAATATCTCGTGGTATCTAAGATGTGGCACAAAGGGGCAACATTCCACAATGGACTGTGCCTCTTCCAGCCCGCCCATTGTGCTGCCCGCAAGTGAGGACAAAGACGAGCTTTCTGGAATCTGTTGCTGGTGTGGCATTAGGGGGCATCATCATAAGGATTGCATGAGACGAGCACCGGTCTAGGCAGAGGAAAACCGTGCCGCCATATCCGACCTCTCATAGCGCGTAGATGCCATGCAAAAAACCGTCTCGACAGTATCCAAGATCGGCGACAAGTTTAGCGACCTGGACACCAAGATGGCTGGCCTCCTGGATTGGAAGTCTGCACAGGAAAGGAGAATGGGTGTCCTCGAAACCTGGAAGTCGGATGCCACCTCCATGCTATCCCAGGCAGTCCTCTCATCGCGCTTTGATGTATTTGTGCAATCTCGCTTCGCCGAAACAGACCAACGAGCCCAACAAGCGGTCTCCGCATTGCGTTTGATGCCTTCGTGAATACCCGATTCAACCCTGTCGAGCGAATGGCCACCGAGAGTGTTTCCTCCAAATTTGATAGCTACGTGCCGCGCATGCAATCAACACGGTACACGGCCCAGCGTGAGGATTCGATTATGCTACCGCCACGGGTGACAGGCACCGCTCGGCCAGCATCAGAGGTGGATCTGGAAGTGGGGGGACCAGCACAATCGGCCAAGGAGCATTCGGCCAAGCGTACCAACAGCCAAGGGGCCACCTCCCACTCGCTTCCATCCACTCCAAATGCTCACTCCTCTTCCACACGCACATCAACCCCAGGCACCGACATTTTTGCAGCTTCTAGTCCACCATGGCTCACATTGGGTGTGTGTGTGTGTGTGTGTGTGTGTGTGTGTGTGTGTGTGTGTGTGTGTGTGTGTGTGTGTTGACCACTGCGCGTCTGCGATCCTTTGTGGGTTGTGTTGTGGCCCTCCTCCACGTAGTGTGTGTGTTGCCGTATCTCGATCTAGATACGCTATGCTGGTGCGTAGGTTTCGTATGGACCAGAACCAAGTGCATCCCCCTGGGCGGACCGTTCTCCGCCCGGTGCCGACTTGCACTCCATTTGGCAAGCATGCACCCATCGCCACCTGTTCCGACGGCTAGGCAATCTCATTGTTTCTCCTAAAGGTTTTCCACTGTGGGAGGGACCGTACGGCCAGGTTGCTTTGTGTTAGTTTGGAGACAACAGCCTGGTTGCGACTGATTGCCCAGGGGCATTATGCGCTGACCTAATTCATTGCATCAGGCAAATACTTCGCAGGTCCGAGGGTCTGCATGTAGACAGTGATTGCATCAGCCCAACATGTGGTGCATGTACCGGCACCTGTTGCTCAGGTGTACGCAAGGCGGTTGGCGTGGTTATGGTTGTGGCTCCAGACACCTCCGGGTGTGCTTTTGTTGAACCGGCGGTGGTGACGTCCAGGTGGGAACTCAGATTAGGGCCTCCATTGATGACACCGGCGTGTAGCTACCCGTCTTACTTGCCCTCCATACTCATAGGGTTCCTCAAAAATGGTCTTCTAGACACATGCCACCACATTGCTGGGTTGTTGCCGCAAAAATTGGACATTGGTTACAGACACATGCATACTAGCGTAACGGACAATACAGCTCGTGGATACCGCCGGCTAAGTAGGTAGTGCAGGGCGTGAATGGCGCATGGAACGATGATTTCCAATGCGTTGAAGCTATTCGTACTAGTTCCTGCTCTGGCATCGGTGAATGCCCCTGTACCTAGCAAACCAATCTGTGTGTGTAGCCCACTGGTTACGGTGTGCTTTCATCTACTGCACATGATTTGCTCCTGCCGTCTCTGTTTTCTGTTTCCTGTTTTCCAACCCCTCCCCCCCCTCTTTTCCCACAGAGATACGCCTGGTCCACGAACTCGCAGAGAGTGCTGGGGTAGGAAGTACATAGTAGGAGCCCAAACACCATCACCCTGAGCGATGTGAAAGGACGTGGTCACACGTGCACATAGTGTGGTGCACACAAGGACTGGCTCGCATCTGTTGTCAGGTCCACTAGGTCCACCTGCGGGTCTGTCGGGGCCGGGGCCTGAGAATCACACTGTAGCTACCCAAACGCCATCACCGTTAGTGGTGTGAAGCGACAAGCCATCGTGCACATGGCATAGGCATAGGCATTGTGCATACGGGGCCTGGTCCGCATCAGCCGCCAGGTCCACAGACTGACCGCGTCTTTTGCTGTTCGGAACCCTACTCCAATGAGGCTGAACTGCCTACGTGGCAGCGCAGTGCCTCATTCTCTCATCGGGACTCTGGGCGTGCGGAACTTCTGCTGGGGCTTGCCTCATATCGGGGCGCCTATTGGCGTTGAACCTGCCTTTGTTTGACTCCAATTGACGAGGATTCACACTCAGCCACTATTTTTGTGCTGTGTTTCGCAATTGTGTGTGTGTGTGTGTGTGTGTGTGTGTGTGTGTGGAAGACTTTTACGGACTCATGCTTGGATTGAACTGTTGTACAGATCGCATTTTTCAGATGTAAGCGTCAGTGTGAAAAGGTACGAGAAATCCTGCTTGACAGTATAGGACATGTCTCTCATTTCCCTACACTCTCAGACACTTTCCTGTATACAAGATTGATATATTTGCTGTAGGTAAGACAAGTGATTTGCAAATGCTGACGTTCGCATGATTTCGATAACTCCCTTTGGGCACAATGTGACTTCATACATCGCTGTTCACGATCTATGACGTCGACATGACATCATGTTGCATGTGTTCGTCACTATAAAAATCAACAGTCCCTGTTGCAATGACCTGTCTAATCTTGTGACATGATTGTGACGTTTCTCCATTCGGACTCTCATGAGAATGACAATCACCCTATCACTGTCTAAGATTCATGCTCTGTTGAGAATCGGCTTTTTCTTGCTTACATTGCTGCACTGTGTGTGTGTGTGTGTGTGTGTGTGTGTGTGTGTGTGTGTGTGTGTGTGCATGCCTTCATCCAATGGAATCCTCTGGACTTTTTCACTTTCAGGGCTTGTACACGTGTTGTTATCCCCGCCGTTGCACCAGCAGCATCATATCCCCCCCCCCCCCATGAGGAATTCATTCAGCTTTCCTTTGATTTAGGTGGCTAATTAATCATGCAGTTGTCACCTGACCAAAGACAGTCAGCGGCTGGCGGCCAAGTCAGTCCTGATGTCCACTTTTTGTGGCTCTGCTGCTCTGCATTTGAATTTTTCTTTCTTGCCCTTCTTGAAGCGAGTTGTGCAATTGCAGTGGCACAAAAAAGTTGATTTTCTGTTCCCCTGGTGATGGACAGTCCCACGGGGGACGCATTAGGTGTCAGGCATCGGCTGAGATTTTGTAGGTGTGTTCGGGAATAGAGAGCATGATATTGGCGGATCATGTTCTGGTTCGTGCAGAGATTCCCCTTTTCAAGGGTTGCAGCGAAATTTTCTATGAAGAAGTGTGCCGTATGGCTAAGTACGAGACGTTTCCCAAAGATACAACTATCTTCTTGAATGGGGACAAAGGTGTGCTGTGCTGAGGAGGCGATCCAGAGAGGCAGCTGCAATGTGGCGGTTGGGCACGAGGGTCTAGCTACTGTGTACTGTTAGTGTACTGTGTGTACTGTGAGCAAGGGCCGGGGTTTGATTTGTGTGCTGTGCAGGTGAAGATGGGTTTTTGAAGCAGGCAACAAGACCCCTGTTTCCAAGGGTACAAGCACAACATTTGAATTTTATGGCGGATCTGTAAGATTCAATTCACCCAAATCTCTACAACGCTGGCTAGATTTTACAGCTATGGCGCTGTAAATACGAGTAGGGAGGAAACAGCAGGGTGTGCTGTTTTCATCATTAATTTGCCTCAATGCAATTTTTTACGGCGCCAGCGCCGTAATATTTTTCCAGTTTTGTGTGTGCCCAGGGTGGGAAACACGCATTGCGCACATAATCAACGGCAAAGTGATTAATTTTGCCGGGGTGGGAAACACGCATTGCGCACACAATCAACGGCAAAGTGATTGATTTTACAGCGCCCCCTGTTTCAGGGTTTGCAGCGCTTTTCTGCTCTTAGTGCACCCCAAGCTACAGATTCATCGATGGAACTGAGGTTTGATGTCACAGGTGCAAGTGTTAGATGCAGTGCAAGGCCTTCTCTGTGGGTCTTCCGGTCGGCTGCGCAGGTCCAGCCAATAAGTCTAGGCTCACAAGTGGAAGTTTCGTTCTGTCCACTTTGTTTTCCCGCAGTAGTGAAATTTCATGGCAACTCTTTATATGCCTAAAAAAAATGCGCAGTTTCTGACACCCTGAGGACACGACTGATTACAAGTACTCATGTCTGTGCCACTGCGCTGCGAATCATACACTTGCCGCCCTTTCCGCTACGCTGTTATGCCGATGCCCATAGGCCGCCCAGCTGACGCCCTGGGACTACCGTCCCCCCTACGAAGCCTCCCTAGGTGGGGTGGGGTTGAGCGCATGTGGGGGGGCTGTGCCATAAACGCTGAGGCCTCCAATTCATGAGCTCCTGCTGCTGCTGCTTGCCTCTGCCTTTGGTGGGATGCATGCTTGGTGCACCCCAGCATCCCGTGGCGGCATGCACACTGCTCACGTACTGCACTGCCATGCTTCATTGTTGCAGCTACTGAGTTTTACATTCTAATGACGGGCACCTGCCAAATCCGAGAGAATGCGCTGCACATCGAGTCCGTCAGCGTTTTTGGACAGGTGTGCAGTAGCCTGTGCCCAGCGGCCTATCGCTTCAACTGCACATCCGAGGCCCCACCAGTGGCAATTCGGCGCCTGTTCACGAAGTGCAGAAAAACAAGGCTCAAGATGGACTGCAAATGGACACGGTGCACTTAAAGCGGTACAAAATGCGCCAACAGGAGGCACCCGTCGCGTTTGACATCTGTGGTCTGACTGTGACCAGATGAGACTCGAACAATTTGGCTGAGCGTTGACCTGTGCATATCTGTTGGTTGTCATGGTGCTTTTGGATTGTTGTCAATGCCGGTGCTGGTGCAATTTCTGCTCTTTCGTTGTGTTGTCTGCTGTCCAATCCTGCTACAGGAATGCATTTGGGGGCACGACAACCGGCAATTCAGTGTTCGTGTCACCAGCACGACAGCAATGTTGGTGGTATCCCTAAGCAATCTAAACCAGCTTCTGGTCAGGTATAGGCTGCTGCCCCTGTGCACGTGTCATTGGTGCAGTGGAAACTGCACGTACTGTGTCATGTTGGCCTCATATGTGGTGCAGCACAAGCACGGAACATATTTTCCCTGCCATGAAGGCAGGGAAGACTGTGATTGTTGCAGAGATGTTGAAGAGGTTGAAGAGATGGCGTATTGCACGCAGCACTGTGCACGCAAAGCCACTTGCACGGAAAACTGCCTTGCTGCAGCATGTGCACTTGCATGCACTCAAGCGCATTTGTTGTTCCAGTTCTGTGGGGGCTGGGGGTTCTTGGCATGTGACAGGTTCATTCAAAACGACAACAGATCGGTTTTTTGTGATTTTCTCTGTTCATCAAAATCCCAGGAGCTCATAATTGCACCCGTAGTCGTGTCCAAACCAGGTGGTGTATCATTGTTGCTACAAGCACGAAGCCCGCACCCCCTCCATCCAGAAGAAAACTGGCTCCCAGGAGCTAGTTCCTGAAGCTCCTTGTCCATGGCTTTCCCAAACAACCAATGTCTTCCGGAGTTTACCTTGATACTGTTTGTCTGCCAGCCAGATATGTCGAACATGTCGGGAAAATGGTGCTTGTAGTTGCACTGGGATCATACACCGGCTGTATGCCCTTGTGGGTCCCCTTTGCCCTCAAGCATTAGTTGGACGTGCGAATGCATCAGGCAACAAAAACAGATAAGCATCGGCGTGCAGATGTAGATCACGCTGGCAAATCAAGGATATCAAGGATCGGTGACATTCAGCATGAGACAACAATTTGCCCCTCCACAAAAATGTATTGATCCATGTATGAGTTCGTGTGTTTGCATTTGCATGACTGGGAGCTGTTAGATGAGGAATTGCTTTGACCGTGCCTCCATGTTCCGTCCTGGCGATCGTAGGGAGCCAAAGACCCGCAAAGATCTGGTCAATATTTACCAAAGTTCGGGCGTCCCGGCGGTATGATTGTGTGCCCAGTGAGCGAACAATCCAGAGGTCTGTAGGCCCTGATTTTTTTTGCCAGTTTTGGTTCAATTCAATGGACAGAGTGGGTAGTGGTGCATTGTGGTACGTTTTTCACATGTTGACATGGGGTCTCCTCACGCACGTTTTTGGGTCATCCTTCCACGAAATTTCCCTCTTTGTGGCCACATTGTTGGCCTCAGCCGTCAACCGGAGAAGTGTGAGCCTCGGTGGGAGCAGTGCAATGCATACGGAATGCCACACACAACGTTTTTTGCAATAATACATGCAGGCAAACATGAGCAAACTGTCATTTCCAGAATGAGCTGCACTGGTGAAAATCGCAGTTGGGCATTTTTACTCCAACCATATTGCAAGTGGGCATGTGTGTGCGGGGATTATTTCTTGTCCCACCCCATCCAAAAGAAGTCAGACATGCATGTGTAGTGGTCTCAGTCTGTCCGACTCCTCAAGGAGTAAGATGTTTTTGCTTTTGACCTGTATGACATTGTTGCTTTGAAGAGCTTTTGTAATGCACTCCAGAGCGAACATTGGATGGTCCCACAAATCATTGTAAAGGGATCCCCTATTCTGCCAAAGTATGTTTGTGGTGTTGGTGGGGTACTCTTGTTGGCATTTGAATCATTGCATTGAATTCCAAGACTATGGTCATTGTTTTGGTGTTAGACAGTGGTTCAAGCAAGGAACATTCCAGCACACACTCAAGTCATTGCAGGGGGTGTCTGAAACATGTACCAGTAGGTATATTGTCGCGACATCGCCAATCCCACCTCTTTAGGGTGCATGCCCTGAAGAATTGTCGGTGGATGGTTCAGCAAAGGCCGCACCACCAATTTTGAAAGCCTTGTTGTGTGTGAATTTTTGAGGGGCCCTCCTACCCAATAGGTAAGGCGCACAGCCCGCCTCTTTTTTGCAATTGCATGGCCGAGTTTCAAGAGAGTGCATTGTTGCTTTCATTTTTTTCATTCCAAATGCAAATTTCCTTCGCCCTAAGGCCTCTTCTTGGGAGGAAGTTCAAATCAAGGGGGGGGGTTACCTGTGAGGCTTGAGCCCCCCACCCCTTCCCCTTTTAGACCTGCCAACCCATACTACTTAGCACTTGGTTAGAATTGGCCAATTTCCCTGGCTCAACAAAAAGTTCGGCGTCCGGAATTTTGCAACACACTTGATTTCTCCCCTTTGTTTACATTGAAAATGCTCACAATGAGTTAGGGAATGCCGGGCCACATGTCTTCTGCTGCTGGCCGGGATCCCTTTGCTAATTCAGAGGTTCATATGTTGAAATACAGATCGGTTTTCATTTGTTGTGAGTTTTAAATCCAAATTTCACCCCACTTGTGTAAATTCAAAATGCTCAGGATGAAACGGGGAATTCAAAACTGCCCCCAAAATGGAGAAACATTTTCGACCCCCCTCCCCCCTCTAGACGCCCCTCCCCCCTGCCGCCGCCATGCCGCGGGAGGTTGGGGTCTAGAACTGAACTACAGACTCCCCCAGTGGTTGAAACGAGAGTACAAATCAAGGCCATTGCTACCCAATTTGTGAAATGTGGTGCGCAAGGGGCGCATTCAAGCACCAAGGCCATGAGGTGCGTCAAGGCCAAGGCCCAAACCTACTCACAGGAGCATTATTGGCAACCCAGTCCATGTACAAGATTATTCAAATTGCTTCCCATTGCATTGTAGTATTCTGTGTTGTTGCATGCCCCGGACTACTATTGTATGCAATAGCATGCCATGCAGCTTCATATTATGGCAAACTATTGCATATTTAATCAATTGTTGAGCAGCAGAGGGCCTCAATGCAGCAAACATGTGCAAGCTATTGGTAGCACTCTGTAGACAATGCAACCATCTCACAATTCAAGACTATTGTGTGGATGGTAAAAGTGTGTAGACCATCTGGCAGCTACAACGCATTTGCAAATTCTGCAGGTGACAAATCATTTGGCAAAAAAAAGGTTTTTGTGGATTCAAGCAATGTGCAAGCCATCGGGAAACTGTGGGTTATGTTGGAAATAGCACAAGTGTGCAAGACATCTGTCAATACGACAAAAGAGAAACAAATGAGCAAATTTGAACTTTTTTGTAGGTAGCACAAGTGTGCCACCTTCCCAACAACTCAAGACTCTTTTGTGGTAACAAAAGTGTGTAGATTGCGGAGCAACATATGATAGCAACTATGTGTAGACCACCTATCAATGAAGGCCTTTTTGTAAATTGCAATATTATGCAAACGGTTAGGCGGCTAAATTTTCTTGTGCAAACAGCAACATTGCGCAGATATGCTAGAATGGTATGTGGTTCTCAACAATATGTTGACCATCCAACTATTTAAAGATGTATATGGCAAAAGTGTGTCAAGTCTAGGATCTCAAGAATCTTTGGTAGATGGCAACAATGCACAACGTCTCACAACTCAGTCCTGTTTTGAAGGATCACAGTAGTGTGCCAACCCATCCAATAATTTTGGGCCATTTGGTAGCAACAAACCTGTGCAGCCGACCTTGCAACTTTTGTCAATCTAGACCGCACTAATTGTGTGTATATTACAGAAGTGACGGTACAATTATCGGCCACCTTTCTCGTACAATTGATAGCATCTTAGTCCCAGCGAGCTTCAATTGCCCGCATCACACTATTTCTTGATTGTACATAACTCTCAACCTCGTCGGCTAGTCTACCACTATCCGGCGCCAACCAAATGTCATGGTGACAAGCGGACCCATGTTGATGCCAACATCTTGCTGACAATGAACCAACCCCACTGGTACATGTTTGCTTTTTTGATCCGGGTACACGGTGTCCTGCCCGGGTGGCAGTTGGTGACTATGGAGGGCATGCGGGGGACTGTAGTTCCCAACGGCCCGGGCCCACCAACTGGGGGGACGGAGAATCCTTCCCCGGCGGCGGTCAGTGCCTATGGAGGGCCTGTGGGGGACGGCAATTTCCAACGGCCCGGGCCCACCAGCTAGGGAGAACGGGAGTCCTACCCAAGTGGCGGTAGGTGCCTACTGAGGGCGTGCAGGGGACGGCTGCTCCCAACGGCCCGGGGCCAACATCTGGGGAGACAGGGAGTCCTACCTAGGCAGCGGTCAGTGCCTATGGAGCGCCTGCCGGAGACAATAGCTCCCATCGGCGTGAGCCCACCAGCTGGGGGGCCGGAGAATCCTGCCGAGGTAGCTGCCGGCCCGTCCAGGCGGCGCTCGGAGTCTATGGAGCGCCAGGGACTGCCAGGGACAATACCTCCCATCGGCGCGGGCCCACCAACTAGGGGGACGGGGAGTCCTTCCCAGGTGGCGGTGGGTGCCTATGGAGGGCGTGCGGGTGACTGCAGTTCCCAAACGGCCCGGGCCAACCGCTGGGCCAACCGGCTGGAGGGGACGGGGAGTCCTGCCCATGCGGCGGTCCGTGCCTATGGAGGGCCGGCGGGGGACGGCAGGTCCCAAACGGCGTCGTCCCACCAGCAGGGGGGACGGGGAGTCCTGCCCATGCGGCGGTCGGTGCCTACGGAGCTTTTGCGGGGGACAGTAGCTCCCATCGGCGCGTGCCCACCAACGGGGGGGACGGGGAGTCCTTCCCAGGCGGCGGTCAATGTCTATGGAGGGCCTGCAGGGGACGGCAGTTCCCAATGGCCCGGGCCTACCATCTAGGGGTACGGGCAGTCCTGCCTAGGTAGCGTTCGGTGCCCATGGAGGGCATCACGGGGACGGTAGTTCCCAACGGCTCGGGCCTACCGGCTAGGGGTACGGGTGTCTTGCCCAGGTGGGAGTTGGTGACTATGGAGGGCATGCGGGGGACGGCAATTCCCAACGGCCCGGGCCCACCAACTGGGGGGACAGAGAATCTTGCCCAAGTGGCTGTACGTGCCTATGGAGGGCATGCGGGGGATAGCAGTTCCCAAACGGCCCGGGCCAACCGGCTAGAGGGGACGGGGAGTCCTCCCCGTGCGGCGGTCCGTGCCTATGGAGGGCCTGCGGGGGACGGCAGGTCCCAAACGGCCTGGGCCCACTAGCTGGGAGGACGGGGAGTCCTCGCTTTGCGGCGGTGGGTGCCTACGGAGCTCCTATGGGGGACAGTAGCTCCCATCGGCGCGGGGAGTCCTTCCCAGGCGGCGGCCAGTGCCTATGAAGGGCGTGTGGGGGACGGCAGTTCCCAATGGCCCGGGCCTACCAGCTCGGGGTACGGGGAGTCCTGCCCAGGCAGCGGTTGGTGCCTATGGAGGGCATGCGGGGGGGGGGGGGGGCGGTAGTTCCCAACAGCTCGGGCCTACCAGCTAAGGGTACGGGGTGTCTTGCCCGGGTGGCAGTTGGTGACTATGGAGGGCATGCGGGGGACTGCAGTTCCAAACGGCCCGGGCCCACCAGCTGGGGGGAACGGGAGTCCTACCCAGGTGGCGGTCGGTACCTACTGAGGGCCTGCAGGGGACGGTTACTCCCAACGGCCTGGGCCCAACATCTGGGGAGACGGGGAGGCCTACCCAGGCAGCGGTCAGTGCCTATGGAGCGCCTGCCGGGGACAATAGCTCCCATCGGCGCGAGCCCACCACCTAGGGGGATGGAGAATCATGCCCAAGTAGCCGCCGGTGCCTATGGAGGGCATGCGGGGGATGGCAGTTCCCGGCGGCCCGGGTCCACTAGCTGGGGGGACCAGGAGTCCTACCCAAGCGGCGGTTGGTGTCTATGGCGGGCCTGCGGGGCATGGCAGCTTCCAAGGGCCCGGGCCACCATCTGGGGGGACGGGGAGTCCTACCCACGCGGCGATCAATGCCTATGGAGCGGCTGCGTGGGACAATAGCTCCTGTCGGCTCCAGTCCACCAGCTGGGGGGGACGAGGAGTCCTGCCCGGGCGGCGGTCGGTGCCTACGGAGGTCCTGCGGGGATTGATACCATGTTTCCCTCCTTGCTTGTCGTATTTGAAAAGATATTGGGAGATCTTTACCCAATTGAAAAAAACACACCCAAACCCAAGCAGATTCGTAAAGTAGACGACAAGGACGATACAATACTGCCCTTGTCAGATACTCCAATGCCGAGCAGTCCCAATTCCAATGCCAAGATCTGGTGGGAGCTATAAAGTACAAATCTCCACATAGCGTGGTTCTTTACGGCTCATCATGACCGCCATGACTCCAGTGACACAGGGGTCTGTGGCAAATTTGCTCTGGCAAAAGATCCCCACTTTTCAATAGGCGACGGCGGCGCCAGGCGGTTGCGACGGCAACGCGTGTCAGAAAACACCGATCATCTAAGTAGTGGAGACGAGATTTCGTACGGGAACACCAGGGATCGATCAGGCATTGAAACCCTGATTGATTTCGCGCATCACGAAAGGACGGCGCGCCGGCAGGCTGCTAGTTCCCACACCATTTCCTGGAAAACGTTGAAGGAATGGACAGAATGGATCCCGAGGGTCGTGGTACCGAGTGAATTGGTTTGAAAATGATTGGCGCCAAAAGAAGGACTGCTTTGGGGGCTGGTTCCTTGGCCTACTCGGTGGTCTTTTCCCGCGTGGTTTCTTGCTTGGTGTTGTGGGCGGTTGTGGGCTTTGCAGGTAGAGGTCCCGGGTGTTGCTTTGGAACTCCAGGTATGTTTGCCACACCATAGCTCGTTGCAGCGGCGGGTTGCTGGCGTGGCAGCGCCAGCTTTCACACTACAATTTAGGCCACCGTTGTCTCCAAGCAAGCAGTTTTCTTGTTTTCACACGTGTACACATGTACATCACAAACTATGGTGAGCATACCACAGAACCCTCTTATATCGTATAGCCAACCTTCCAGCACACAACGCCTAAGTGCTCTTGCATAGACTTTTCCTGCATTTCATCATTGTCAAGTTCAGTACAGAGAAGCCCCATGCCAATCGACAGCCTCGGCAGGGTGGTTGTTGATTGCACGGCCTGTAATGGTGTGGACAAACGCGGCACCCCCCCCCCCCCCTCACCCGGCGCGGCATATGCCACTACGAGTGAGGAACCGTTGATGTCATCACCAGACACGTGTTTCAGTGGCATAACAAGTTTCATTGGCAAGAGCAATTGCAATGGCATTGCACAATCACCTGTGACACACCGGCAATGACTTACCGTTCTTGTTCGTGCGACTTGGGCAAGGAATTGCACCATCCAACTCGGCGGCTCCACATGATTGTTCAAGCAGTTTTTTGAAAGTCTGCAAAGGGTCCGTGCAACGTGCTGCCTTCATCGAATCCAATGCTGCCCCAAAGTGCCCCGCCATACAATAATTCGAATCTTAGCAGCCTCTAGTGGGCTCCTTCGCAGTTTTTGCATCTTTTGCAACACTTCATCCTCGTCGAAACATCGAAATTGCCGACACTCCCTTTTTTTTGTCCTTTTGCAGTCTGCGGAGAGGCAACATGACCTCTTACTCCTCAATGTAGTCCCAAATTTTCATGTGGGTTGCCTCCCCCTTCGTTGATTCGTTGCACTTCCGCTCCTGCGTGGTTTGGGGGTCCTTTGCAGGGAACTTGGGTGCTAAATGAATGGACGCTTTTGGCATGTGCTGATTGCCCCCACCCACATTGTCACACATGGCAAAAAGGAATGTGCGCAAACCGGAAAAAACACATGTGTCCTTGCTAGTCATTGTCGTTTTTGCAGCCAAGCCTTCTTAACCTATTACCCATGTTATGCGGAATTCCCCATGTTGCTACCTTATTTGGGGTATGATTTTTTGCACGGATGTGCACAACAATGCAGCTTAGTGTAGCACAGTGTAGTTCAAAGGAGCACAGGCTGGTTCAGGCATTGAATGTCAAGCGCATCCAACTCACAATGACACTGACAACACCATATCTATTCTGTATAGCTGTTTTGTCACAATTTGCCTCATGGTGTGTGGATCATCCCCTATGACTCCGTTCTGCCTACATGCAAAAGAAAGTTGTTTGGTTCTAGATGCACATTGTATGACTTTGAATCTGACAAGGGTGTAAAATAAAGCACATGATGTTTGGTTTGAAAAACTCGTGCACAACTCTTGAACGACGGACACCAATTTGCTTTTTGGTCCGACATAGCAACATTGCCGGGGTATCAATATGCCACTTGAGTTCTACCAAAGACGGCTTGACATTTCCACTAACACTAGTGTTCATCACTAATGGGAATGAGGAGCCCAAGGGTGGGAATACGGTTGGCAAAGGTGCGTGTGGCCTTGTGCTCTCCCGAACATGCTACAACATCTACCTCCTTTTGAGTCTTGAACTCGCACTATCATTTAAACTTATTTCGCGGGTGTGCACAACGTTATCGACGGAAACATGGCGTCTTACAATGGTCTTGGTTCTATGAATCCAAGGCATCACATGCCAAGGCACATGGGTGGCGTTGCACCACGAAACCGGGGTGTTGATCATGTATGGGTTGCAACCTTAGGAAAACGGTCTTGTAATTCGCCGTCATCAAGGTGAAGTGCAACCATGTGTGTGTGTTGGGGCGGGGGGAGTGTCCAAAAGCTGCTCAATGTTTCGACCACTGCTTGCTACCACGCTTTCTGCAATCCAGGCACCACTGGCTTGGATACCTTTCCCTTGCCTTTGGGTTCAAGGGCTGCTGCTACTTGTGGAGCATCACCTCATGAAGAGGAGCCTGCTGCATGTGTCTGCTGGGAGGGGGTGGAATGTGCAGCAAAAGCATTAGAAACCTTGCTAGTTTGGGAATAGGCTTGGGGGTTTGGTGTCAGTGCACGCGGGGGTCCTGGCGCTGCACGCTTGGGTTTTTTGGCCTTGGCTAGGGTCCCCCCCCCTCCTGAAGGCTGTTTGGGGTAGAGAGGTGTCTTCCTCCAATTGTCCATAGGGCGGCACGGATTGCTAGGTGGCAACATGCACAACTCGGTCGTGTACTTGAATTGTAGGGGGCACAACAACACTCGGTGACTCATCATTGGAGGCCATGGGTCAAAATGACAAAAAATGCTACCCAAGGTTCTGAGTTCAGTCATATTGATGCCACCATGACAAGAAAAAGGCTGTAGAATACCGTAAAAACATAACCTCATTATACAAATAGCATTATCAATGGCCTAGTATGGCACATGGCAAGAGCAATGCAAAAATCCCAAGCATACATGGTTAATACAAAGTTCTGTCCCGCTTGAAGCATTTGAGGATATCTGTTTTCTTTTTGCAGGTGTAGCTTCTTTTTTCAAAATGTATTTTCAAAGTGGCTGTGCCGTGGACACACATTGACACGTACGAGTACTCCTTCCCTCATCCCTGTTGTGTGTGACGGTGGTGTTGTATAGCTTTCCGCTTTCCACCATCCCTTCTTCCTTGCCAACCCCCCCCGCCCCCCAACTAGGGATGCATCACAAGGGAAGGGACTTCAAAGGCTGTTCCACAAGCAGTTGAGCAGGCGTTTGCAAGAGGTTGCCAAAGCAGTAGGATCGGTTACTGCCGGTTACAAATGCCGTTCCGGCTGGCATTTGCCTTTCGGGGGACGGTAGCTTGGCATAGGCTGGGCGCCCTGCAAGCCCCCCGCACCCGGCCCTTCCAATGCATCGCTGCCCCCCCCACCCCGGGTCACGGACTTTGCCCCCCAACTGACTGTGTGAGGGGAGTTGTGGTGTGCTTTGTCCCCCCTCCTCTTAGGTTATGGACCCCCCCCCCTTGTGTGCATTGCCACTTGCCTTGTTGGTGGTTGATTTTTGTGTTGGTGGTTTGGTTGTTGGTTGGTGGGTTCGTGGGGTGCTGAGTTTGGTTGGTTGGTTGGTTGGTTGGTTGGTTGGTGTGTGGGTAGGGTTTGTTGGTAAGTTGGGTGTGTGCACATGTGCTGTAGCATGCTCTGTGTTGGCTTGGTACTGTGCTGCATGCTGTGTGGTGTTGCTACATGGTGTGTGTGCATGTGAGCATGTATGTGCAGCCAGTGGAAGCGTTCCTTTTTTTTTCTTGCGTGGTTCTACAAACATTTCATTTTGCTGTCCGAGCGGCGTTCCAGTAAGGCGCGTTGGCGGCCGATCGCTCGCCAGAACACCGCTAGAACGCCTCACTAGAACGCCGCTAGAACGGTGAAATGAAATGTTTGTAGAACCCCCCATGACAATCCACTTGCTGCACATACAATGTCACAGACACACACACCATGAAACAACACCACACAGCATGCAGCACAGTGCCCAGCCAACACACAGCCTGCTATAGCACGTGTGCACATACCCAACTAACTAACAAACCCTACCCACACACCAACTAGCCACCAACCAACCAACCAACCAACCCGCCAGCCAAACTTAAAAGCCCACAAACCAACCAACCAACAACCAACCAAGCAACCCAAAAAACCAACAGCCAACCAACCAACAAGGCAAGTGCCACTGCACACCGGGTGGGGGGGGGGGGGGTTCAGTAACCTGGGAGGAGGGGGGACAAAGCACAACACTGCCTCACATCCCATAGCCCCACACAGCACACCTCCGAACGAGGCGGATGTACAACACAACCATAGTCACACACAACAAGGATGGGGGAAGGAGTAACACACCTACTTGTCAACGTGTGTCTACGGTGCAGCCACTTCGAAAATACACTTTGAAAAAAAAAGCTGCACCTGCAAATAGGTAACACATACGCTACCTCACCTTAGGCCCAACAAGGAGGCCACTCCCAGCATTCACACCGCAACATGCAGGGGGTGGGGGGATACCTCAACGCCCAAGGGGTGTGGGTGCGGTGTTTGTGTCCTTGACATATATTTTTTTGTGTGGTGTGTTGTGCATATGCCCATGCCAAATTGTGTGTGTATGTGCGTGGGACCACATATGCCTATGCATGCGTCAAGTGTGTTGATTCTTATGCATGCATGCGTATAATCCCCCCCACCTCCAACGTGGTGTCCCTTACATGCACAACATGCGTGAATGTTTTTGTTGTAGTTTTGATCTAGGCTAGATGTTTTAGCGACCTTGTAGCGAACACGCTAGAACGGCGCTGGAGCACTTTTTTTGTGTCTTCGGTTCGGGCTCATAAATGTGTTTTTCTAAAAATGAGATTTGGACCCCCTAGTATGGTCCCAGGGGACCAAATTCCGCCCCCATACCCACGGCTTGGGGTGATCCCCGCTTTTTTCGTTCTAGCCGTTCTAGCGCCATCTAGGCGAGTACAAGATTGGGTTTTCTACCGTGTACCTAGGGTGTACCTGCACTCCCATGCCTTAGGTCGGGTGTGCGTAGGGCTGGCTGGGTGTCGACCAAAACCAAATCCAAATCCAAGAGGCGCCCCCCCCCCCTGCATAGGCGAGGGGGAGGCGCAGGTACGTGGAACAAATGCCGTCGTACAAAAATAGGCACATAGAAAGAGTATGGGTATGGTATGGTATGGTATGGGTATGGTATGGTATGGGTATGGTGGGGGCTGTGACGCGTCATATTGGCGTCATGTGGCATGGGCCGTGTAGTTGGTCTAGGCCCGGGCAGGCTTGTGCCGTGAGATTTGGCCCCGGCACCTCAATGGTTGCACGGAGAGGTCAAGTACATCAATTTCTATGCACGTTGGAACGCACACACGTCGTGAAGAACGAAAGGAACCGAAATCAGGGCTTCCGTACAAAAGCAATTAGCAGAGTCACACCATAGCAGGGCCTCGCAATAGCCAACGACACCGACACCTACATCATCAGCTACAAGACCCATCAGGCCATGAGCAACCTCACGGCCCTGCGAATGCAGCTGATATTATGTGTTGCCCTTTGCCGTGTGAAAGTGGATGGCTACGAGACGGGCATGCCGAGTGCCACCCTGCCCCAATACCACACAGTACCGCTGTGGCGGAACGCCTTTGCTGTGGAGGACCAGAGATTTGAATCCGTCTCGAGGAGTTGTGAGGCCGTGTTCCCCGTCTTCATCACCTATTGTGTTTTGAACATCGATTCTTCGTGCACAAAATCGCGACGGACGGGCCCACTATTACCCGCATCTGGTGAAAAGAGACAGGAGCCAGTGCCCGCCGAGGAGAATACGGAGTCGGACCTGACCATCTGGCCGATGCACGAGAAATGCCACTATGATGGCTGTCGCGGGGTAAACTAAGCGACGCACAAGAACATTAGCCTACTCAATTTACACCAACTCGCAATGAGGCCGAAGTGAAGACTCACAATCCTGTTGGGAGGTTACTGAAGTGGACAAACTCACCTGGAGCAAAAATTGGCCAAAGATACTATTAGACAATGGGAAACTGAGTCAGACCAAGAAGGTCAACACACACCGGATCCCCCAACCAAATGGGCACCACATACAGCACAATCAAGCACGAGACCAGCACCCGAGGAGATCCTTATGCTAAAACCCACGAGGGAGGCAAGCCCACCTCGTGCAGATGTACAAGACGCCGCCCTTGAGTCCTCCAAGGACACAGACCTGCCCCACGAGGCAACCCAAATTCCCATTAGTCGGCTGTCTGTTAGGGAACCTCAACTATCAGAGCAAAGTGATACAACTCCGCATAGAGAGCTAGAGTAGGTGGTATCGTGTGGACATGGGGATCTACTAATTATGGTGAACCCGCAATCATCGCATTTGCTATATTAATGTGATTCGCTGTGCAGGGCGAGCCCCTGAATAATACAGCGCGTTCTTCTGATGTGCAATTCCGCATGCACCCTGCTCAATACTATACATCACAACGACCATCATATTTTCCTTGGCGAACACCAAGAAATCACCACACGCTTTGACAACCCAATGAATACACGTAGAGGCAAAGGCGGAGGCACATATGCTCATGCTAGTGCATTCTCATTGGTTCCACAATGATGCCCGTACCGTCATTAACGCAGTCCGTTCCCTCACGGCCGAGTACATCCGTCCGGAAGTGTGAAGCAACCACACCCTCCGTCAAATGTATGAGCATTAAGCTGAACTGATTGCATACCGAAATACCAGGAGGCACACACCGAGTCACAAAAGCGACAACACTGAGTCAGTACGTCCGGGGCGAGTCCCAGGCCTTCATTGGCATACAAGAGCCACACTTGTTCAACCAAAAGGATGTATCAACAGTGGCGTCCATTTGGAATACAAGGTTTTACTAATTTAATAGCCTCCCCACAAACACAGGGGGGGGGGGGGTTGGGGGCAACCATAGCAATCCATCACAGTTGGAATGTGAAGCCTGTCTTTGCTGTGGATTACCGCATCTGGGGGGCTCAATATATAGAACTCTTAGGGCCAATCCCTTGTCATCGTTAATGCACACCCGGATCATGATCTTGAGCTTTGGAAAACGCAATGGCAGCAACTTTTTCGCTCACCACCATTTCCTCATACCGGCTGCATGCGATGTTGAGTGCCTGCTATACAAGGAGATACGTGAAGTGCGTGGCACGAGAAAAAGAGGTTCCCACATTGGCTCGTTTAGATTTGCAGGATGCATGGCATGAAGTGCATTACGACGCAGCAACACGGGAGGTACCACCATGGTACACCTTCGGCTATCATGTCCACAAGCAACCACACACACCACAGCTACGCAGACTAGACAAGGTCCATGTTACCTCAAGGCTTAAAGAATCCCTGACAGTAGTCCAAGCTGCCTTTTTTGGGAGCGGGGACCACAATGCGGTGATCCCATACTTGCCCCCCCCCCCCCCCGTTGTTGTGCAGTGCCCATGCAGGTGGAAATGCCCCCTTGGCTTCTTGGCAGTTCTGCAATCTCTGTCAACACAATTAAACAAAAACTCAATACCATCGAAGGCCCTGATCCCATCACCCAGTGGGCCCAGGCTCGAAAGATAATTCAGAAAAGAGAAACCAAATACCATAGCGAGAACACGGTTGAGCCACCCACATCCACCTTGGCCTTACTCCTTGCGTCCAATAGGGACCAAAAAGGTGCCGCCAAGAAGGGTTATATTTGCAGTCGCAAGGGCTGGCTCCGGCCACACAAAAACATGCATATATCATGTTGCTTCAATGCTATAACAATGAAGCGCAGGATAGGATTGGGTTACAACAAATGGGAGATTTAAAAGGTCTTTTGGCAGGTGATAACATCAGTGAAGAATCATACAAAATCCAACGGAAACAAGTAGAGCGTATGATGCTAAACGTAACAAAGGCCAAACAAATGGCATGGATTAGAAACAAGAAGGGATACACATCACGGAATCCACGAGAGTGGCCCGTGCTGTGAGCAAACATTGGTTTGGCAAATCTTGTGAAGAGGGGTGGGCTCTTTTGAGACCTGCCTTCACTACCTCCGGCCCCTCCCCATACTGGCCCCGCTGAAACGCGGGCACTCTTCAAGCCTTTAACGAAAAGAATC
Organism: Eutreptiella sp. 'Long Island Sound 2002'; assembly: GCA_964036045.1. NCBI lineage: Eukaryota > Euglenozoa > Euglenophyceae > Eutreptiales > Eutreptiaceae > Eutreptiella > Eutreptiella sp. 'Long Island Sound 2002'. Next base: position 44,944,749 of record OZ038381.1, read on the forward strand.
GTGGTGGAGGCCCTCAAGTACCGGGGGCCTCCCCGGGCATTGACAGATTTGGGCTTTTTGTTTGCCACACCTTCAAAGTTTTTTCAAACCTAGAATGCTGGACATTCTCACACAGGGCCAAGTGCATGGGTGTTTCCTAGAAGCATGGAAAAGAGGATCAAGTGCTTACGAAAAGCGGTAGGTGCGTGCTCCGTCGACAAATCAAGGCCCATGGCCTTCCAGCAGCTAAAAAGGAAGTGTTTCATGATCATATGGTTAATTGAAGCCGAAAACATATTGCACTACATTACCACCACCACAGATGGGGTGCATTAAGCACAGACAAATGCAGCATCACACATGGGGTGTCCGAGGTGAATGGATCACCGCAGATGCTACCATGTTGCTCACAATGCATTATTAGAATGCCTTTCCGAAATGGTCGCATACTTGCATTCAAGCCGTGCTCAATTTCTTTTCTTTCCCCCCAATGTTTGCAAAGCTACTCATTGCGTCCCTTTGATTGCTGTACCACTTTTTAGTGGGCAGTACATCTATCAAACAAGTCACTGCCCCACAAGAAGTAGGCATCGGCCATGGGGACCCCCCTTTCCCCCAAATGTTCTCCTTTTGTGCGGCGATTGTCATCTACCCACTCCGTCAAGTACAAGCGCCGTAGGGATTGTACTTGTACGTGGATGACTTTCTCATCACATTTTGCCTCTGATGTCACTTTGAGTCAAGTGGAAGAGGCTTTCCACAAATTGAGAAACTTTTCAGCAAAGTCAGGCTTGCAGCTGAATCCGGGCAAGTCTGCCTATATGTCATAAATGGTGTAGTGGCACATGCAGTATTAGGCCACATGGCGCAATCAGGACTCCAACATGCGACCATGTTCACTACTTGGTTGTCCAACTAGGGCATGTTTCCACTAAGAGGGCATTCCTTGGCCCATTGTAGGAAGCCTTCCGGAGAGCACACATAGCAGCTACCATGTCTCTTTAAATACGAGAGAAAATTTCTCTCCAGAAGTTGTGGATTGTCCCCACACTCCTCCTTAAAGGCAGAGTCGATGTGGCACAAATTTCAGTCACATCCGCACTTAACAATGTGTACAACGTCCTTTTTGGATTTGACAGTTGGAGGATCCGTGTGCACCAACTTTCCCCGCACCGAGAACCGGGATGGCAGTCTGTCTGCATGCCCAAACCCTAGCTGGCAACCAAGGAGGGTATTGCAGTGGTGACGGCTTTATCAGCAGCCATAATCATGCCTACAAGTGTACTACAGGCCTTTGCCAAACATTTGCAACTCGTATGCCATACCTATGAATCACCGTGTTCTTGCGGTCCCACAAGCACGGTTTGTCCTAATGACAACAGCCGTTTATCTGGTCACAAGCTACAAGGCTACTCGCTTGCTAGGAAGGAGTCAAAGTAAAACTTAGCATGCCTACGTGAGATATGCCATTGTGGCACTCCACGGCTTTTCTCAATCGCCACAACAACACATATTACTCCTCCCTCCTAATTCGACAGGGAGTCCACAAAGTGTCGGACCCTTTTGATGACAAGTTGCACATACACACACACTTGGCCAAACACACTCGGCGATGCAGGCTTCCGGTATGCCAGTCACCGCTACCCAACTATGTTCTCGTGCCATCAAATGAGTGGTCTCCGCTAGCAGCGTGCTTAGGGTGTTGGGCCAAGTCATCTTCCCCAGGGCTCATCGCACCGTCACTCCAAATATAGCACAGGTCCCCGGCGGTTGATTGGAAGGCCTTTTGTGCCGCAATGCTACCCTTGCTCTTCTATTGTTTTTTCGGTGCTTGTGATACAAGCTGAGAGTGCGGACCCGCTTAGAGCCCTAGCTTAAGACCCCAGGATGCCCCCTTTGTGCGGCACGAGAGACAATGTTTCACGCCTGTCACAACCGCACCTTCTATGCCGGTATCAATCATTTTATGGTGTCATGTTTCGGTGAATGGAGCGTCCAAGGAAAAACTGGGCGATGGGGGCACTTCCCTGTGACACACTCCCTCTCTGTTGCACCAGGGCCAATACTATGGGCGGCGCGCAAGGCGCACTGGGCTGTCCGGTGTGCGGTACTGCCCTCTCCCCCCCAACACATTGGTCACCAAATGGTTGGGTGAGCTAACGGGCTTGCTTTTCTGAGCCCCGCTAAGGGCCCTCAGCCCAGCCTTTCAAAAATTCTTCAATTCACTCATGCATTACAGCCACGGCGGTACCTTCCCCCCCAAGCACATTAACTGGCGCTTGTGATCCCATTGCCCGGGCAGTGGATCTTTTGCCCAGACTTCTAAGAAGCCGAAACGCGACGAGAGAACGGCAACAATCGCTCAACAAGCCAGTTCAATCCAGACAGTGTATTTACCTTAGGGGTGGAATGTTTGTCATGTTGACGGCTCATGTAAATCCTTCCCCAGGTAGGCATGATGGGGGGTTTGGGCAACTGCCACCTAAGGCATTCATAATTTTCCTCACTGCTAGATACACTCGAGAATGAGACGAATAAGGGGGCCGAACTTAAAGCAACAATCTCCGTAGTAGTGAAAGTCACTCGAAAAACAACAATTGTTATGAAAAAGCGTTCCCATGGACCTGAAGCAAAAAGTCACCCAAATTTGGTTGTTGGAGACTACCGTGGTAGCATTAGGCCCAGCCCCGGGTTCTCCTTCCCACTTTCAAATCCTCATCTAGCATCACATTGTATCTTACCACACACAACGTGGAGAAAAATTTGTCCAGCTCTTCATCGACCACCGTCGCCATCGTATACATTTAGACGGAATTCTTTTTTTGATAAAACCTGGGGGAAACAATGATAAAGTCTTGTGTAAATAGCATAACAACAGGAGGGCAGTTCGACAAAATTGCATCCAGGATCCGAATTCGTCCATATAGAGTCTTTATTCCATGATTTTCAATTTTTAAACGAAATTTCGTCCAGCCTTATGTTACCAAAAAAAGATTTTTATTTTTTTTGCTACGTACCAAGGGCTGGACGGAATTTCGTCCAAAACGGGCATAATATAAGGTAGACACATTAGTTTTGCTAGTGTCGACAGAACCCCCCCTCCTCATGCCAAACCTCAACCACCTTGCACCACACACGGTCCCCAAAACGCCCAGCTCGTAGGCCCTGGCCGTTGGGAACTACCATCCCCCCCCGCATGCCGTCCTTAGGCACCAACTGCTGCCTGGGCAGGACTCCCCGTACCCCTAGTTGGTAGGCCCGGGCCATTGGGAACTGCCGTCCCCCACACGCCCTTCATAGGCACTGGCCGCCGCCTGGGAAGGACTCCCCGTCCCCCCCCTTGGTGGGCCCGCGCCGATGGGAGCTACTGTCCCCCATAGGAGCTCCATAGGCACGCACCGCCCCATGGGCAGGACTCCCCGTCCCCCTAGCTAGTGGGCTCAGGCCGTTTGGAACCTGCCGTCCCCCGCAGGCCCTCCATAGGCACGGACCGCCGCATGGGGAGGACTCCCTGTCCCCTCCAGCCGGTTGGCCCGGGCCGTTTGGGAACTGCTGTCCCCCGCATGCCCTCCATAGGCACCGACAGCCACCTCCCTAGGCACACACTAGAAGAGCCAGTGTTGATCTACCCTAGAACGCTCTAGCTAGATCGTTCTAGCCTAGATTAGATCAATACTAGACTGATACAATGTCTAACCACATACCCCAATTTCTTCATTGTTCCCCCGTGCATGCTTGCTATTGTCTGTAGTTCATTGTTCCATGCTTCCTTCTTACGCGCTTAGATATTGCACATTTCTTTGCAATGAAATGCCCCGCCACTTCCCCCCTTGCTCCCTCCTCAACCAGGAAGGATGCTTCCCTCTTGTCTAAGGCACTACGGGAGTTGAGTGGGGCTTCAAGCCTCAAGGGTGGGCCATTACTTGGCCACGTGGGCGCTATCATGCCCCCTAGCACGGCGACAATTCAACAACGCCGTCCAATATGTGAACTTCGACACTTCTACCCATACCACGGGTGAGGCATGCAAGGCCGCCATTGAGGCATACGCCGCCTTCCTTCTCCCCGCCACCGCCATGTGTGAACTAGTGCTCTACATGAGGGCCCCCAAGTCCTCTTGGAGGACCCTCTGGGAGCTCTATACGCTCCGTAAGTTGCAGCATCACCGCACCGTCCCCGGTGGCCCCTACTCCCGTCCCATTTGTACCGAGCGAGCTTTCCAAGCCCGTTGGAAGGAGTTGGTCGCCCCGGTGCAATTGGATGAGCCCGTTGCCACGGTGTTGCCCAAGGCCACCGGGATCTCATGGCCCTTCGCCTCATGGGTCACATACATCCTCTCCTGGCCCGGCTTGGTGCGGTCAATCACCGCAACTTCCCGTTGACGTTCATCGTCCGGGGATATGCCTACCCCGTGGCCGGGGGCAATTGGACCCAACTCACCATCCCCTTGGCCAATTTCGACCGCTTGGCCCGCTCCCCCGCGGGCCTTTGCGTGTTGAGCATGGCCAATTGCGATGACAAGGCCATGGGCACCCTTGGGACGTTGTGGAAGAGCAAATGGGAGGTAGGCCTCTCACCTAGTGCCTTTCGCTCGTTCTAGTTTTGATCTAGGTAGCCTCGAACACCGCTCGCTAGAAGCTAGATTGGACCAGACTAGAACAAAATGAACCACCCCCCATGTCTCGTGTTTAGGTGATTCAACACATTATCGACACGGGGCCGGTCCAAGGGGGGGCCTCCAAGGAGCAGGCAAAGGTGATCCTCAGGGGGGATCAACCGTGGACACGAAGGGTGATTAGGGTGCCCACATGCCCCCAAGCGGGCTCCATGTTCAATGAGGGGATATGGAATGCCCAAAAGAAGGCTTGGTAGGGTAGTGCTATCCCGCGGACCATGGAGGGTGACGAGGCCAACTACACAGCCTTCCTCCTTGGGACGCCTCCCTTGCAAGCCGCTGGGTGCAGTACGCAGCGGACTTTGAAATTGCCACGTGCCTGGGTCGTCTTGTGCATTTTGCACTAGACAATGGCCATGGGCCGCTTGTTGTGGGGTGGACGAGGTGTCGGGTCGTCAGTGGTCGGCCGTCCATAGGGAGGCCAATGTGCATGCACAGTGCATGACATGGTTGTTTGCATACTTTGACGTGCCGTTGGTTGTGCATGGGGGGCCGCGGTCGCAAGTGCCATGGTCGGGCAGGGATGCCATGGAGGTAAGGAGGGGCAAGGGCCACATGCAGGCTTCCTTGAACCAGAAGATTGACGAACAAGATGGCATCGCAACAGTTGATGGACAAGCTGCTCCGCCGGGTATATTGTCTTGTTGTGCGTTCCAGCGCTGATCTAGGGAACCGTTCTAGTCTTGATCTAGGCAGCACCTTCGGTCGCTAGAACGTCGCTAGAACGCCGCTAGAACGGTTGCCCAGAACACCGCTAGAACGCTCCTGTGTTTCCTATAGAACTAGGCGACCCAGGCGCTGATTGCGCAGGTGATGGCGGCGCAGCAGCAGGCACAGCAGGCGCAAGCCGAGCAGGCCGAGCCGAAGGCCGAGCAGGCCCCGAAGGGCAAGCCACCGGCCTTCGTCAAGCTCAAGGCCAAGCCCCAGCCCCAACCCCAAGCCACACCACCGCCATCGCCACCCCCTCACCCGTTGGCCGCCAGAAAGTCGGCGGCGGCGGCCCCGGCGGAGGACACGGAGGTGGAGGAAATGCGGGGGGGGGGCTCAAAGGGCTCTCGGCTTCCCTCGCAACCTCCAAGGGGGCCAAGGCCAAGCTGGAGGCCAAGGTCTCCCAATGGGAGACCAAGCTGGCCGAGGTGCGGGCGATGGGGGATGAGGAGAGGATCCTCATGGCGGACGCCACACTCCGCAAGGGTGAAGGTCAAGGTCGCGGAGAAGAGGAGGCGATCGAGGCGCTCGATCGCAGCGTGCGGAGGATGAAGGTGGTGTTGGCGAGGACGGTGGAGAAGGTGAAGGAGGAGGTGATGGACGAGGTGGTGGAGGTGGAAGTGGAGGCGGAGGAGATGGAGGAGGGGATGGTGTAGGAGGAGGTGGAGGCGCAGGTGGTGGTGGAGACGCCGGCGCGGGGGGGGGGGGGGTCAGCCAGTGGCTCAGGAGGGTTGATGGGGTCGAGGGATGCAGGGGCCATCCAAGACCTGCCATGGGACCCGGCTATCCTGGCTGGCCCCCAACCCCCAAACCTGGACACCCCCCTCCTCGTCGCCCCGGAGAGTCCGGTTTGGACCGTCCGGTTTTGGTGCAGCGGGTGCACCACCGGCTGTTGGGGGCGGGCGGTGGGTATTGGTGAACGAGGGGGGGGTGGCCCACCTAGACAGGCCCCTGCACCTAGAGGTGGTCAACGGGTGGTGGGGGTGGCAACCTGAGTTGCCAGGGCCGGGGAAGAGATGGGGGGAGGTGTGCCCCCCCCCCCCCCCGGAAATGGGGGTGAAGATGTTCGAGTTGGCGCAAACCAACATCTTCACCCCCGAGAGGAAAAAGAAGGAGGCCACCCATTGGCGATTCGTCGCCAACCGATGGCAGGGGCCGGGCTTGGGGGGGATGAGTATGCGGGGAAGGGCTGGACCTGGACGACGACCTAGTCGGCGCTGTCGGACTTCGGGGGCTTCAACCCGGAGGCGGCGAATCAGGGGGCGTATGCTGGGGTGGTGTACGCATCGCCTCCCGGCCCAAGTCCAAGCCCAAGCCCGCCGCAACCCCCGGTGGGGCCCCCCCGCAGCCGCACCCCACCAACCCCTGGGTTCCCTTCGCCAAGGCCCTGGAGGCCACCTCCCCCGCCCTGGACCGCCAAGGCACGGTATGTTGATTGCGTTCTAGCGTTGATCTAGCGAACTGTTCTAGCGTTGATCTAGCCACCCCCGTGCCGCCGCCGCTAGAACGTCGCTAGAACGCTGCTAGAACAGTTGCCTAGAACGCCGCTAGACCGCACCTACATTGTGTTTCTGTCCTCGGGTTGTCAGCGTGCAGACGTGTGGAGCCGACCGCCACGGGGTGCGTGTGGAGTGGCGGGATGGCGGAGGCCGGACGCGCCTCGTGGGGGTCACTAAGTTGGGCCGGATGATGGGGACGGACCCCAATATGGCCCTCTCGGTGCCGGAGGGTTTGGGTAGGTGGGAAGCGGGCAGGAGCGCGGGGGCATGGACCCGCAGCGCAAGGGTTGGGGGAGGTTGCAGGACCGGGCGGAGGAGACCAGTAGCAGCAGCAGCACCACCACCACTAGCGGGGGGAGGACACCCCCCCCCCAAGGCCCCCAAATCCCCCCCCAAGGCCCCCAAGAAAAAATCTCGCCACTTTGAGAGTAGCGAGGAAGACGCCCCCCCCCCCCCCCAAGCCCCGCAGAGCAAGCCCAAGGCCAAGGCCAAGCCCCAGGGCAAGGGCAAGGGCAAAGCCAGCCCCCCCCCCCAAACCCTAAGCCCCCCCCTTGCAAGATAGGGGCCGGGACCCCTATGGGAATGTGCTGGGTGTGGGGGACATCCGGTATGTCCCTTGGGTGGAGGGGGGCAATGGGGGTATTGTCAGCTAAGTGACGGTGTTGGGGGGTTAGGATGAAGAGTTGGACCCGGGGGAGTGGTGGGTGGTGTCGCAGGTGTCCGATGGGGAGGGGGGGAAGAAGGGGAAGAATGGGAAGAAGAGGAAGAGGGAGAAAGAGGGGGGCACCTTCCGGGTGCCGGGGGAGCTTCTCTTCGGCACCCGGGAGGAGGCGGAAGCCCACCTCCGGGAGGCCTAGGGGGCGGGGGACAACGGGGACCACGGGGATGACGGGGATGACGAGGGGGACGAGGATGGTGACAGGGGGGAGGGGGGTGACAAGGGGGGTGAGGTGGGGGGTGACAAGGGGGGTGAGAAGGAAGGGGACACGGCGGGTGAGAAGCGGGGTGCCGGGAGCAAGGACGAGCCCCGGCAACCCCCCACGACGCGAGAGGGGTAAGCTGCGTGTCGCGACTTGCGAATGGGGGCCTTAGGGGGGGGGGGGTAGGGATGTTAATCGGGCTAACCGGGCTAATCGGGCTAACCCACCACCAAGTGACCCGGCGCCGGCCCGCCAAGTGACCTTCCAAGTGACCTATGGGGTGCGGTGGGGCTAACCGAGCTAACCGCGGGGTCGGGGGGGGGAACCCGGCGCTCCGTGAGTCGGGTCCAGCATCGGGACCCTGTGATTGGCCACGGCTGGCCATGGTAGCCGGGGCAGCTTCTCTTTGAGGAGTGGCGGAGCATTCATATATATTGTTCTAGCGACGGTCTAGCGAACCGTTCTAGCGGCGTTCTAGCGGCGCTCGCCAGAACGTTGCTAGAACGAAAATTTTTTGGACTCCAAAATCAGGTGAAAACAATGAAATTGTGAAAACAAAAAGTATGGGCCCCAAAGTACGGATAGCGGGGTCCAAGTTAGACACCTCATCCCCCCCCCCTACGGGGGGAGGGGGGTATCCCCCACTTTTTTTCGTTTCGGCCGCTCTAGCCGGTTCTAGGCTAGAACGAGATTGGGTCTTCTAGCGTGTACCAAGGGCTGGGCAAGATTCTCTGTCGCCCAATTGGTGGGCCTGGGCTGTTGGAAACTGCAGTCCCCTGCATGGCCTCCATACTCACCAACTGCCACCCGGGCAAGACACCCCGTACCCCTAGCTGGTAGGCCCGGGCCGTTGGGAACTACCATCCCCGGCATGCCCTCCATAGGCACCGAACGCTACCTAGGCAGGACTTCCCGTACCCCTAGCTAGTAGGCCGGGGCCATTGGGAAGTGCCGTCCCCCGCAGGCCCTCCATAGGCACTAACCGCCGCCCCGGTAGGACTCCCCGTCCCCGCCGTTAGTAGGCACGCGCCGATGGGAGCTACTGTCCCCCGCAAAAGCTCCGTAGGCACCGACCGCCGCATGGGCAGGACTCCCCATCCCCTCTAGCCGGTTGGCCCGGGCCGTTTGGTAACTGCAGTCCCCCGCACGCCCTCCATAGGCACGGACCGCCACTTGGGCAGGACTCCCCGTCCCCTTAGTTGGTGGGCCCGCGCCGATGGGAGCTATTGTCCCCCATAGGAGCTCCATAGGCACCGACCGCCGCCTGAACGCGCCTCCCCATCCTCCAAGATGGTGGGCCCGGGCCGTTGGGAACTGCCTTCCCCCGCAGGCCCTCCATAGGTGATGACCGCCTCCTTGGAAGGACTCCCCGTCCCCCCAGCTGGTGGGCCCGGGCTGCTGGGAACTACCGTCCCCTGCACGCCCGCCATAGTCACCGACCGCCGCCTGGGCAGGACTCCTCGTCCCCCGAGCTAGTGGGCCCGGGCTGCTGGGAACTACCATCCCCTGCATGCCCGCCATAGGCACCGACCGCCGCTTGAGCAGGACTCCCCGTCCCCCGAGCTAGTGGGCCGTTTGGGACCTGCCGTCTCCCACGTTCCCTCCATAGGCACCGACCGCCGCCTAGGCCGGACCCCCGTCCCCTGGAGCTGGTGGGCCCGGGTCCTTGGGAACTGCAGTCCCGTGCAGGCCTCCATAGACAGCGACCGCCACCTGGGCAGGACTCCCTGTCCTCCTAGCTGGTGGGCCCGCGCCGATGGGAGCCAATGTCCCCCGCAGCCAGGCACCGACCGCCACGTGGGCAGGACTCCCCGTCCCCCCAGATGGTGCGCCCGGGCCGTTGTGAACTGTCATCCCCTGCAGGCCCTCCATAGGCGATGACGGCCGCCTAGGAAGGACTCCCTGTCCCCCTAGCTGGTGGGCCTGGGCTGTTTCGGGTTTTCCTTCCACCGCAGGCCCTCCATAAGCACGAACCGCCGCCAGGGCAGGACTCCCCGTCCCCTCCAGCCGGTTGGCCCGGGCCGTTTGGTAAATGCAGTCCCCCGCACGCCCTCCATAGGCACGGACCGCCACTTGGGCAGGACTCCCCGTCCCCTTAGTTGATGGGCCCGCGCCGATGGGAGCTATTGTCCCCCATAGGAGCTCCATAGGCACCGACCGCCGCCTGAACGCGCCTCCCCATCCTCCAAGATGGTGGGCCCGGGCCGTTGGGAACTGCCTTCCCCCGCAGGCCCTCCATAGGCGATGACCGCCTCCTTGGAAGGACTCCCCGTCCCCCCAGCTGGTGGGCCCGGGCTGCTGGGAACTACCGTCCCCTGCACGCCCGCCATAGTCACCGACCGCCGCCTGGGCAGGACTCCTCGTCCCCCGAGCTAGTGGGCCCGGGCTGCTGGGAACTACCATCCCCTGCATGCCCGCCATAGGCACCGACCGCCGCCTGGGCAGGACTCCCCGTCCCCCGAGCTAGTGGGCCCGGGCCGTTTGGGACCTGCCGTCTCCCACGTTCCCTCCATAGGCACCGACCGCCGCCTAGGCCGGACCCCCGTCCCCTGGAGCTGGTGGGCCCGGGCCGTTGGGAACTGCAGTCCCCTGCAGTCCTCCATAGACACCGACCGCCAGGATGGGCAGGACTCCCCGTCCTCCTAGCTGGTGGGCCCGCGCCGATGGGAGCTAATGTCCCCCGCAGCCAGGCACCGACCGCCACCTGGGCAGGACTCCCCGTCCCCCCAGATGGTGCGCCCGGGCCGTTGTGAACTGTCATCCCCTGCAGGCCCTCCATAGGCGATGACCGCCGCCTAGGAAGGACTCCCTGTCCCCCTAGCTGGTGGGCCTGGGCTGTTTCGGGTTTGCCTTCCACCGCAGGCCCTCCATAAGCACGAACCGCCGCCTGGGCAGGACTCCCCGTCCCTCCACCTGGTGGGCCCGGGCCGTTCGGCACTGCAATCCCCCGGAGGCCCTCCATAGGCACCGACCGCCACCTGGGCAGGACTCCCCGTCCCCCTAGGATGGGCTGGAGATCTTCAGCTCCGGATTTACCAAAGGTCGCTTTGGGGCTTCTAGCAATGTGCTGCACATGGGAGCACTGCAACTAGGGGTTGCCACGCCATATTTCCAAGGGGGCCATAGGCTTTTTGCTGACCATTTCCAAGAATTGGGCATTTGTTTTGGATAGAAGACAATCACCTCGCTCAGCAACGCTTTTGCGACTTAGGTCCACAAGATCGTTATCCGAATAGCACATGTGCTATTCCCAAAGGCATTGGGCATTCAATTTCTTTGCTTATTTGGTAACAGTTGGCAGTGACGCCTTTGCAGAGCCCATGTACTGCATAACGTCTTCCGGCTTGCATGGTATCATGCCTTCCCAGCATTTCCAAAACTGCAGCTTCAATGGGAGCCCACGCTTCGTCTCTGATGTTCCTCACCGTGAACATTGTGTGTAAAACCCCAGAAAAGGTGGTGGCTGACAACTTTTTCTTGGATGGTGTCATGATTGTCCCACCAATGGCACCAGGTACTCCACTGCATTCAATTGTTGCAAACATGCTGCACTGCCTCATGTTGTCGAAGTTCCAAAGGGACATATGATTCGGCAAATATGAGTTTGGGAGTACTCTAAAACAATGCCGTTTGTGTCCTGTGTTAAAAAAATTTTGAATTTTCGTGCTGTCAAACCCCCTTTTGATGATCACCTATTGGCGGGATTTTGAGGAGGGGGGGTTGTTTTTTTTTGGGGGGGGGGGTTGGGCCGTCTAAGTTGATGGTGGTGGCCAAGGCATGGGACACCAAAGGTGGTGTTTGCACTAGCGCCATACAGTGATAAGCCATAGTGTTTGCGGCGTTGCCGGTGCGCTCGCTGTTGAACGGACTACCGCAGGCTGTCTTTCTTAGCACATTCCAACATCCACTTGCGGGTCCACTTTTTCCTAGCTGACTAGTGAGACCCGTCTGCCAAAAGAGACTCTAAAGGCATGGCGGGCATGTGTTCTAGGCCAGTTGCCCCATGGCTTCACCATTGAGTAGAGAATGTCACCAAGTAATAGGGCGATCCCCGTTTGCCGGTCATAGAGAATGTCTCCCTTGCAACCAAGCAATGCACTATCCGTTGATGGACACTACACAATCGGCATGAAAGTTTTTTGTGTGTTGCACCATGTTGTGGCATACATACGCCAAGAACATACACCTCAAAAGGGGTGAACTGTGGTTCCCAACAATTTGGGATGCCCATGGGTTCAGGAAACCTACATCCAATTTGAAGAAATAGAAAATGGTTGCGCAATCCAATTAATAGTCGTCAAGCCTCACACACTACATGCTCCCGCGACGACCACCCATCACAACATGGCCCACCAATGCATTTTGAGAAAATTAGCACACAAGCACCAAGTATCTTTTGCTTGCATCCCACAATCTTTTGGTCCCATACACTTGCAAGAAACCCCTTGTGCGGCTTTCCTTTACAGATGTTTGTTACCACCGCTGCCGTGAAGCCAATGTGACTATAGTACGTTGTGGGTTCATGGGCTAGTGCGTTCTGAATCCTCATTGGGCAACAAATGCCCTGCATATCCTATGCATTGTAAGCGTCATTCATGCTGGCGTCCATGACAATTCCTTTTCTAGTCCAACAAATGCATTTGTCCTATACTCTATAATCATTGCTTCAAATCGCTCAAGACGGTGCTTGTGTAAATCCCCTGTACTTGCCTCCAAGTAGCATTTCTTTGCATTCTCACTCTACACCCTTGCTCACTTCGGAAGCATTGGATTGGGATGCTCTTTCACACAGCACGCTGTTATGCTGCCACGCATTGGTACACAACGGTGTACCTAGTGTTCTACTCCTTGAAGCCATGTCATTTGGATTGTTACTTTAGACCAAGAATGAGGACAAGGTACTCAAGTGTCCGTTGGAGGGGGGAGGGCATTGCAAACTCCTCTTCACAACCATCAAACCAATCACTGCGATCTATGGAATACCAATTGGCGCTTTGGGTTGGGGGGAATATGTAGCAAATGTGTCCAAGCAAGTGTTCACACCATCTACTTAGTTTCCCTGCATCCCATGAAAGTGGTGCTTTGTTGTATCCTTTAGGCAGAAGTCTGACGACAGCTAGTGACATGTATTTCCATCACTACTATCGCCACCTCTTTGAATTGACGCTTGTCATTTTCCAGTCCATCTTGAAGACCTACCTAAACAATGTCTGCCGCATACACATTTAGTATTCTTGTATCACTATTCTACCAACTCAGGATCCGGCAAAAGGGGAATTCCCCAAGGTTGAATTAGCTCATCACAGCTGAGGTAGTCGTGTTTTTAGAATATTTTGGTTTTTGTGGAAAAAAAAATACTACATCTCACGTTCTTAGGCCATTTTCTTAATAAAAATTTAAAATTAATCCACAGTAAAACAGCCCGCAAAACAAAGATCGACGAGCAGACATTGGTCGAGTCCCTTTTGAGCCAAGCTCACTAGGGGACAGTTTGACGCCTGGAGTTCGTACTTTCCCTAGCTTGAAGTTCCATATTCCAGTGAGCTATATCTAATTTCGTTTTTCGTGGCAATCATTCTCAGCCACAAAGTCTTCCTTGCCCCAGGGGGCCGCCGTGGAGGCGTCTTACGCCAACTAGTGGGGTTTTCGATGGGAACAAATGCCGCCCCCGCATGGGGCAACCTGATTGCCCACGCCTATGAAAGACGGACACCTCTGCCGCCTACGGTGGCGTGTACCGTTTCCTGGATGATGGTTGTATTTGCTACCCCCTGTCCTTGTGGGGTTGGGTACACGCATGGCTCAAACGCACATACCCCCCCCCATTTGCCTTGGGATTTGGTGTGCACGAATTCGACTGGCCGGTTCAGTTTCTTGGATCTGTATGTGATTTCCCTTGCCCCGCTGCATCATCACACTTATTTCAAAGAAACCCACAATTGTGCTTACGTGCCCTGGAACAGTAACGTCCCCCGTATGGATGGATAACCGGGGAGTGCATCCGCCATCTCAAAAGATGTTCACACCGGCCGTACTACCGGGCAGTGCTTCGCCGTCTGCAACTGTCCCTTGTGTGCCTGAAGTACCCTAAACACCTGTGGGAGAGGTTTCCTATCACTTGGGACCAGCGCCATCGCTATGTAGGTAAACGGTCTAAGCCACAGGGTTCTGTGACCCATGTCCTGCGTGCCCCGTACAGTTCTGTCATCAATGCCTCTTGAACCTCTGTGATCAGGCGCTTGGAGCATGCACTGAAGTGCCTTGACCCTAACCTGCAGATGTTTGTGACTCATAAGCTTGCCCCCCCCCCCCTAAGGGCGAAATGGGCCTCCCGTCTGTGGTTGACCTTGAGTGGTAAGAATGATGAGGTGTGTCCGAATGAGGAACCAGGTTCTACACTAGCAAGCTTGCTATTGAATGTCCAGCGAGCAGCGCCGTCGCCGCTATTTCAACGCGCGCGTGCACAGCATTCTGATTCTGTGAATAATTAATTTCGATTGTTTGCTGTCAAATTTTGCATTTGAATTATTGATTTCATTCCAATGCACAGCCGCTGTGATTATGCTACTTCAGAGCTGATGAGGGCAACATGTTTTGCCGAAACCTGGTACTCTCTTCAATGATTGACACTTTGAGGGTTTTGTGACCGCCGCTCCGTGTGTGCCGCATTTGGGATCTTGGAGAGCAAAACTGCTTTTGGATTTCAAAAAAGCGAGGGCCGGTGCCGCCGTCTTGTTTCACAAACAAGAAAGTACTTTCAAAAAACACAAAAGCCCACCTCCCCAAGAATGTTGGGAGATGATCACCGTTGCTCGCACTCGATAGAGGCCTAAGCCTGTTGGGCTTCCACTGGTATGAATTTGAAGGGGTTTGGTTACTCAAGCGTTACTGGCAGCCAAAATGGATCCAAAATGCTTTTTCCAAAAGTGATTGGAGACCCCCAAGGATATATGCTCAAAACATCTTCTTTGGACCGTGATTGGCCACACATGGGCCGCTTATGTCATTGTGAAGCTCCAGCATGCATTGAACAGGGCCCACCATGCACCTGAAAATTGGTCGCCAATAGGTGTAAATTGAGTTTTGGCACTGGTGTTATCACAACTGGGGTTGTTAGACCACATGTGTCTGGGTGGCAATGCTTCTTTCCACAAAGTACCAAATTGGCTTGAAAGTGAACGCTGCATAATGCAATGGCAGTGGTGCAATGTGCCCTTGCCAGGGAAGAGCTACACATGGACACACACGGCATGAAAGGGGGCATGGAGGTCCTAACAGAGCGAGGGGCATTATCTGAACCATGCATGTTGCTTGTACTTTTGCTTTTTGGACCTTCAGGCTGTGCCCATGCAACTGTACCACAGGACCTTCGAAGGCGCTCGAAAATGCTTACACAACAACAAGAACAACAGCTCTTTTGGGGATCAGGGATGATGCAGTCTGTTATGCGCAAACGCATGGGCGGAGTGGGAAACTTGAAGGTACAGTGCAGTGTGTGACGCACACCAATGACCCTGCCATGCTTGCAACGAAAGATCTTTCAGCACCTTTCGCAGATTGGAACCGAGCCCTCAGATGCAGAAGACACCCAAGCTCAGGGCCCAAGGGTGTGAGAAGAGCCCATGCTGAGGATTGTCTCACATGTTTTGTGGCATCAGAACCAGGAAAAGGGCCAATCACCGAATTAGAATGGAAGCACATTTGCGGGCCTTTCCCTTCAACCCTTGTATGATAAGGACCCACCACGGTGCATGCAGTTGCAAGCAAAGGTGCACGGCAGCCAACCAAAGCATTCCATGTGACAAATACATACAAATCAGGTTTAGCTTTTCAAAAGTTCCGGCAGGCAGTCTTGGAGCGCAACCATGAAACAGAATGTGCGCTTCTTGAGGCAGCTGACCAATTCTACCAAGCGTCATACTGAGTTGGCCCCGGACCTGGGGCTATCAAGTGCACGCCCCATGTGCATCTTATCCAGAGCTTTTTTGGTGCCAAGGGGTAGCACCACATCCGATTGCACCGGTGATTTTGTGTTTTGGTCGCTGTCGCAGACATACCGGCAGGTCAGAGACCAAGCACAGAACAGCCCTTTTTCATGCAGTTGACTGCGGTTGCACGAGTAATTCTGCTGAAATTTGGCTTCTAAACGGGTGCTGCCGGCTTTGCTCTCCGCATGGCATGGACACCGTTGCACACCGTTGCTTCTCTTGCGGCCGCTTGTCCGTGGAGAGGGAATGAGACGCACAATGCGGTTCCTGCGTGGGATGCCCGCATCCCCTTCCAACTTCGTGTGGCATTTTTTTTGCAGTTGCTTTCACCAGCAAACGGATCGTCTTTGGTGTACGATGACACGGTGTGTGCCACGTGCCCCGTCATCATGCGCCTCTGCCGGCCTGCTGGGTGCGGGCTGGGGAGAGGAGCCCTAGGTGCGGTCTTCTCACGTTCCCCTGTTTTTACTTTTTCGTAAAGCCTACGCAGTGGCGTGAGAAAGGCCGCCTTTGGTCACCCTCGGTGTATTGTCGCCATGAGGCTAACCTTGATTTTGGGTGTTTCGTCTCTTTTCGCTGATTCGCTTCAGCCTCAAAACCCACAAATCAGCAACGCTCAGGACCGCTAAGCTGCAGCTAAGAGTTCTGGCGTGTAAGCGCTGCAAGGCACAGCGAGAGGGTCGATGAGCCGAACGGGGGCAAAAAATCAATTTTGCACCAGTCCAATGTGTGGTATTGTCAGTCGAAAATGGCAGCAGTCACATCACGGAGGAGGCATCCAGCTGTACGGCAACCTAAAGCCAAGCCACACACTCCATTCCTCTGCGGCCACAACCCCAGTTCTCGAGGGATGTGGCTGATCTTTCACACAGTTTGCAGTTTTCGGTGCTGTTTTCCAGATATGTGTACTTGTCAGAGAGCATTTCAACACACCTCTGTCCCGTTCTTCAAAATATTTTGTGAGTGAGGCCATGTGCGTCACATGTGTTGCAATGTTAGAGTGTCACCTTAAAGTGCTGACGAACCCAAACCGCCCGGCTGCAGGAATCTGAGCTTGAGACAGAGGATGCTTCAGAAGATGCTTCGCCCGAGCTGCCGGAATCACCGACGAAGTCGAAGCCAAAGAAACCAAACGTATGCCCAGTAATCCTCTATTCCATATGATGACCCTCCACCTTTGTCAAAGGTATGGCGTGTCCGGGGTGTAGTAGGCATGTGGGCCATATTGATTTGAGTCCTCATTGTAGCTGGATACCAAGCTGTAGTCATGCAGTCATGCAACCAAGCTAGGGTTTGGTCACGGTTCTGTGCAGATCGTACGGCAATCTTTTCATGGGGGCCAAATGCACAACTGTTATTGAGCCTGGGTTCCAGGTTATGTTGCCGCACAATGGCTGAGTGTGTCGGTGGAGTGATCAACATGGAAAATGTCGATTTCTTGAAAAATTTTCAGGTGCAACTAAACTGCCTAAACAACAGCAAATTCTATTGCCTTCCGCAAGTCCACCTCGCAAAGAGTCTGCCATGAGCAATGAACCTCCAAGTGGCTGATTTTGTAATCATCCATTAGACCCATCAGCATCATGGCTCCCCAACGGTTTATACTTACTCCCATCGTCACCAAATCATCAACCAACAACAGCCTAGGCACCCACGGGGGTTGTTGGAGGTCGCCTAGGAATTGCCATTTTTGAGCCAACCCATGCCGGGCAGAAAATGGCTGAGTCCTCAGCGGTGGGACCCTATAGGGGGGCCGATCTGGAGAAAGTGGAGATAGCGCCTGGGACCGTCATAGATTAGAGGGTCTGCTTGGAAGAAATAAGCGCAATGCAACCAGGGTTCAAACCGACGCATATTGGTGGCTATAGGCCAACTTTTGCCCACTACAGTGCAAAGAAGCCCAAAAGTACTTGTCTTCAAATGGTCACACAACAACAGCCCAAGGGTCCCTCAGGACCGTCAAGGGTTGCCGCAGAAAGTGCATTTTTCAGCGAACATCTGTGGGCCAATTTCAGTGGAAACAGTCCTTTTGCACACAGGCCATGACCAGCCTTAGGCAGGCTAGAGGTGGCAAAAAGCGTCGTTTTGCGTCTCAACATGCGCATACTGTCACAACATCCCCAGTTGCACCCGTCACAGTGGGTACCATGGTGTCATTAAGGTTGCCAAAAATGCCAACATAGCAAAAATGGCTGAAACCTACAGAAAGAGCACAGCCCACTCTGCCCACACAAACCCTATGGAGTCAGGATCCGAGAACACTTTTTCGGCTTAAAATGAAAGAAAAACAATTCGTGGTTTTTCGACCCAAAAAAAGAAGGCATCACTTTTTCGACATTTTTTGACCCCACCCCCCTCAAAAAGTGTGCTCCAAGGGTAGGGGTTCCAGGGGGTCCATATTAAAAACTCATTGGGAGATGTGTTTGTTGGACAAAGTAATGATTTTCCAAGTGGTTCAACCAACAATGCAACCCCTTGGTGTAGCGCACGCAAATAGGCCCAAAAAGGGGGGGGTATGTGGTGTGCTCCCATACATGCGGGCCTGCGTGGCTTTGATCTAACAACCTGTGAGAAGTGATCTCAGGGCTTTCCAAGGGCCCATGGCCTGGGCTACTAGCACCTAGTGGCCACTACATGTGTCTTCATGGGCGCTCAAATACCCGTATTGTCACCAAGTGATCAACCAAACCCATCCTAGGGCTGACAGAAGGGTTTTAGTAAAACCGGGGTTGTTGAAAATTTTGAGGCGGCGCATACCACCCGGCAAACGTCCTCACCGGCAAGGGCCCATAGCGTGGGGCTAGGGGGTACCCGTAGTCTGGACCCGGGACCCCTGCCATTCGTTATGGGATCCATATATGTTGCCCACGACCTAGGTCCAAAGCGATGTCCAACGGCTGCAATACGCAAAAAGATTTTGGATCCCCCTAGCCCCCGCCCTCCCAAAAAAGGGTACCCAGGTACGGGGGGGGGGGGGGCTGAAAATAAAAACATTCATTGGTGAATCATTTTGTCTCCCAAAATGATGATTCTACGAAAGGTTGGACAGCCCATATCATATCTTGGGGTATACTACGCAAATGACCCCGAAATAGGGCAGGAATAGCGCTTGCGCCTGTGCTTGATCAAACAATTAAACCACTCTTTGAGGTGATTTCATGCAACCACATGGGCATGTGAGACATCACATGCATTGGACATGCAATGCCCCTCGGCCCGTCACTCCCCACCCGCAACTCAATACACCCTAGGATTTTTTTAAACCCCAACAAAACTGAAATGGGTGGCCATCTCATGATTCACACAGGCCGCTGCTAGTTGGTTTGGTTGGTGTTCTTTGGGTAGTTGTGTTCTTGAGACATGAATATTTTGCCACTCATTGCCCCCAAAATGGCACCAACGTAATTGGTGCACCTGTGGTGGGCCTACCATGGAGAAAGGTTCGAGAACTCTTCGGGACAGCACCTACGGTGCACGCTGCATGCAGTTTGGTAAATCACCCGAGAGCAAGGAAATTGCAGTTGTGCATAGAAAGAACAGTTCATAAATGATACCATTATTTACCGTCCTTTGATGTTCATTCGGTGTTCCAGCCCTAGCACGCCTTTACTCTTCACAGTTGGTGGACATTGTGCCCTTGCTGTAAAAGGTACAATCAGTCTTTGCTGAAAAAGCGAGTAATTTTTTCCGCGGTATTGGTGTTTTTCACTATAATGGCGAGTACCAATATTTTTAGCAAGGGCTGTTGTTGGTAATGGGGAATACAAGGAAAGTGGTAAATTGTGTGTGTGTGTGTGTGTGTGTGTGTGTGTGTGTGTGTGTGTTTGCAGTAGATGGCATCCCCGATGTTTTCAATAGTTCCCAATATGATCTTTTTGGGACTCCCCAATACAAGTGAAGAATACATGACTTACAACATGCGCGTACAAAGCACAATTGGCAACATCCCCGTGATCTAGTGGTTGCAGTGTGCTGCAAATGCGGAGATCTGCCCACTTACCCCAAGCAAGCAATGATGCTTACCACCAAGGGGTCTCCTCTTTGTAGGGGCCATTTTAGGAGTTAAGGCTGAGGGCGGTACGCAAAAATGCACCGCAGAAGTAGTGCGCGGCGCTCGCGCGGCGCACATACCCCCCCCCCCCCCCAGATACAAAAGGATGCTTTTTGCCAGCTCTGGCCTTGCTTAGGGCTCATAATGGCTCATGTCTAAGAAGCGAGATGGCCCTATCCACTAAAAATGGCCCACATGTTGGTCGAAAAATGCACTTTCTCCGGCAACCCTTGACGGTCCTCAAGGACCCCTTGGGCTGGTGTTGGGTAATCATTAGGTGACAAGGCAAGTTGTTCAAAGCCATGGGGACCCATGTAGCGCCAACTATTATATAACTATATTGCTATACTATATAACTATAATGCTCTCATCGTGGGTTTTATTGGCCCTCAAAAGCGCCTTTTGGGCTTGTTTGCAATGTAGTTGGCAAAATATGGTTGCCTTATAGCTGCCACCACCCTTGATTTAGTCCCCGATCCGATTCTAGTTTTTTCTTTGAACCCGACCCTCTAATCAATGATGGGGCCTCAAGTGCAATCTCCGGATTTTGCAGATGGGCCCCCCTATAGGGCCCAATGTGCTGTTTACGTAATGGAGGAAACCCTCTGATGGGAGGAAGTATTCATGGCATTCACCGACCAGTATGATGCAACACATTCGGTACCAGAAGAAAAAGGAGCGATATTGCCACTTGAAGAAGGATGCAATCGTTCAAGCACGCCGCAAGATAGAATTTGAATTTTCAGCTTTGCAACGAAGATACTTGAGCTTCCATGTCAAAAAGCTATCGCGTGATTGTGGAGCGCGCAAGTGGCGTCCGGAACTTATGCTTTCATTGGGCCCATGTATGTTCTCCGCCCCCACTTGGGGGTGTGAGCCCTAAAGCTTGCATCGTTGCAGCCCCCTAAAGGGGCGTCAGGTTTTCATCTACAGGGTCACAGCGATTTCTAAGCCGTCTATGATGTGGTTGAGGGACGCGCAATATGCGCTCTAGGCACTTTGCAAGGCCGGCCTAGCTGTTTCAACGGGCTCATAATGGTCATGTGGTTAGGGCCAAGTGAGTAGCGCAGGCACTGGCAATTATGCCCAAAAATTTTGTCACTTACTCTTCCTTGGAAACTCAAAATGGTCAAAAAAAGCATTGAAATGAAGAAACACTCACCCTATCCCACTCACCATACGTGAGCCAAACTAGGCATGGGCTAATCACCCGCGCCATCCACTGATCACAAGGGGGAAAAATATTTCTTTCCCATCCTTTACCCGTTTTCGCCCCTTTTGGGGTGCTTTTATATGTTTTTAAGTGTTTTTCAGTGTTTTTCCTATCATTGGAGCCCATATGCATTGTTGCCAATCACTACATCATTTGAAAGTTTCTAACACAGTTGTCTTGCACACATTAGCAATCTAGACAGGTTCCTCATGTAACCCCCTTGGTGTGGAGTTGCAATGCTTCATGTTCATTGGTTCTTTGTTGTTGGAACGGGTTGCCAAGGGTTGTCAAACCCCTAGCCACAAGGGTTTGGATAGCAAGATGTTGTGGGTGCTTCATCAGGTATATAAGGGGCCAATGGGAAGCGCAATTCAACCAACATATGCAACATTCGTCTTTGTTGGTGTCATCAAGTCAACTTGATGGCCTTCAGGTTTGGCAAAGGGACTAATTGGCAATTGATTTGATGGGATTGTTTCTAGGAAGGTTGTTGGTGGGCGGGAGTAAGTGTCACGGGGTGGTGCGCTTCAAACCGGCTTTGGGAGGTATGCGCAATAACTTTGCTTCAAGTGTGTACTTTAGGTTGGGCAAAGCACCAATGGACACATGATTAGCTGGGGTCATTTGTAGCAAGGGTCTTGGTTGGCAGCAGAGGGTATCAAGGGGTGGTGTGGTTCAAAGCAGCTTTGGGAGGGACATGCAATCATTTGCTTCTCTTTGCTCTTTTGTTGATCACTTCAATTGTTACGCCATGCCACCTGATTGGTCGCACCCCGAATCGGGGTCGGCTAGTATTGGTTTGCTACCCTAGCGGCCGCAGTCATCCACTTGAAAGACAATGGGACAGAACTTTGGGCCACTCAAGTGAGCGGTACAGCGAAGCAGAGCACCATCAAGGACGGTTGGCCTTTCCGTTCCATGGCCCTAATGAGGATTTTGAAGACGGGATGCTAGCTCCCCCATCAGCCAATAGCACTCCGCAAACCCACCCCCCATAGTGTTGTGCTTCTTTACACTCACATCTGAGCTACCTTCATGTGGGTGTCCCAGTGAGGCGCTGTTGGGAGACCGTATCATGTATTTTTTTGTTCCACGTGTATCATTTTTTTTTTTTGCACGAATGCACAATTGCAGTTGATGACTCTCACACCAACACCGTGCAATGCTGAAATTCTGCAGTGCTAGGGCAAAAAATATGCATCTGACAACCACTCGAGTGCACCCTTATGAGACACATGGGGATCTCAGACATGCTGCTTCTGGGCTGATTTTTGGGTCACCAACCCCCCTCCTCCCCATACCCATACCCTTATCCCGCCCATGACACCCGTACCAGGCGGACATTTCTCTGCTGTGTCTTGTGTATGTGTAGGCAGAGATTGACGCCGATTTCAGTTCCAACCTGAGCGCTGACATGCAGCGCATAATGCTGGAACTCTCATTGTTGCGGCAAGAGGTCAGGCAGTTGAGGATTTCTGTGCTGGACAAAGATTACGATGACTGACACACCGCAGAGCTGACCATTTCTGACTTCCATTCTATCATTGACCTGGCAATTGTCCTGTACATAGTGTCATTTACTATTTATCTGCAGGTTTAGTGGATGCATAGCCCATTTTTTGTGTCTGCTGCCTGTGCTCAGGGCAGCGTGACCACAGATGTGTCTGCCAGCACCACAGTGGCCATAGAAGAACTCAGGTTGTATTTTGTTTTGCTGCTGCAACCCCCCCCCCCCCCCGAACCTCCCGCAGTACTGCTGCTTGATCCCTATGGCAAGTCCAGAGTGGGCGGGGGGTTCTTGGATGGATGGGTGCGCATCACAGGCCAAAATATTTTTGCACGATTCCACGATCGGAATGTGCCCTTGCTGCCTCTTCAGCAAGCTCAGTACATTTTGGAGGACCTCCTCCACAGAAAATACAGCAAAACGTACCCTGGATGTTCCATACCTACCCCGCCTTCATGACTCATACCTTCATAGACCACATGCAAACACTATAGTCTGCACTAAACACTCAGTTTCCTCACGCCACAATCTTGTGCTCTTGGAAAATTCATATATTTCTTTGGGAGGGGGGGTAGTAAACCTCTTCTTGGGATGCACTGTGCGCAGCGTCAGAGCCGTAAACGTGGTGCACGCAACACAGAAAATGCAGAAGACCAAACAGGATGATAGCAGTATGTCAAAAGTACATCAATATAGGGGTCTGGAACCCAGAAACTCAATTTTGTGGTGCTGTTTAGGGCGCCGTCAATTCCATGTGATTCACATAACAGGAAGGGTTCAGTGAGGACATGGGGGAACAATAGAACAGATGCTACCCCTCCCTCCCCATTTGCACGTTCTTTCCCGCAGGAAACACAGAAATGTCAGGACCAGGACTTCACCAAGAGAACATGACAAGAGGCCTGCCTCAGGCAGGTGAGGTGCATGGGTGCCAGGGGTAGTGGAGGGGGACGGACAGGACAGGCCAGGGTTGGGGTTTCAACATAGGGGCATGCAGTCCCGTGGGCACACAGGTCTGGGGTTGACACGGGGTCAAGGACGTTAGATTCAGGGGATCATTTTGCAGTGGGAAAACATTTTACGGCGCCACTACCGTAAATGTTTACGGCGCTGGCGCCGTAAAATGAGAGGGGGCAATTCACACAAGCGTGTATAGGTGGTAAGCATTATCCCCACGAAAAAAAATCAGGGGATTGCATGCTTGCATGGGTTTGCAGGGTGGGTGTGCATTTCCCCCACATAGGATTCTCCCACACAGCCCCTCCCCTACCTGCTTGTTTTTTTGTCAGCCCCTGTGAAAGATGATGTGGCCTTTATATTCTTGTGGAGAAGGTGGCACAAATAATAGCCAAACTAGGAAACATTCAGTTTATTGTCATGGGTTTTACATACGCGTTCGGTCACAAACCACTTTTTGTTTCACCAAAAGAGGCGGCAGTTTTTGCGCTGTTGCACAATTTCTGGAGTGCTCTTGTTTTGCAAGGGTGCAAGGGGCACCACTTGCACACATCACCGACGGGCATTGGTGTCCAAGCCCTCACAGCTTTGTGCCCCCAACACATTTGCACATTGCGCCGCTCTCACAAATGGCCTTTTTCTAACAAAAACTCCATTTGTGCACTGAAAATCCTGTTTGGGGCCAGGAAACAGTGTTAATTTTCAGCCCATATGCAAAAACCGTTGAAAGGCCAATTTTTCAGTCCCCCCCAATGCACTCAATTTTGTTGGGGGCACACAAAGCAGTGCGCCATGAGGGCTTGGACACCAATGCCCGTCGGTGCTGTGTGCAAGTGGTGCCAAAAAAAAAGCACAGTCTGGCAGCACCCCTGCAAAACAAGAGCACCCTGGAAATTGTGCAACAGCGTGAAAACTGGACCTCCTAAGGTGAAACAAAATGTGGTTTCTTACGGAACGCTTATACAAGCCCCCATGACAATCAACTGAATGTTTCCGGGTCTGGCTGTCATCTGTGCCACCTTCTATACAACTGTTCTTAACTGTTCTTTACGTTTCTTAATGATGCTTGCACTGCAAATGAATGCAATTGACCACAGGAGGGGAAAATGCTGCCATGAGAACTGAGGGGGAGGGGCTATCCCTGATCTCTTTTCACACAAGAATTAAAATCCACATCACCCTTCAGAGGGGCTGACAAAAAAAAACAAGCGGGCAGGGGAGGGGTTGTGTGGGAGAATTCAATGTGGGGGAAATGCACACCTCCACCCTATAAACCCATGCAAACATGCCATCCCCGCATTCATTTCGGGGGGATACTGCTTGCCACCTGTACACCCTTGTGTGAATTACCCCCTCTCAATTTACGGCGCCAGCGCCTTAAATGTTTACCCAGTGCAGAATGACCCCCCCCCCTGCTCATTGAAATGGTGAGGGGAGGGGGTCAACTGGTGGGAGGGGGGGGGTTACTTAGGGGGGTGGTCAGCCTGTCTTGTCCCTACCCCCCCCTTGTGCATCCCAAGAATCTTTTTCAAGCCCCCCCTTACAGCCGACACTCTTTTTTTGTCTACGGCGCCGGCGCCGTAAAAATTAAGGGCGCCCCCCCTGAAAGCAGTGGTTGCATCGACGCCGGTTTCCACCAAAAAAAACAGCTATATGTTTTCGATTTTTTGCCCATTAGACTGGTTTAGTGTCTCATGTCTTTTCCAATTGTACCAACTAGTATACATAAGCTGCCTCCAATCCATCACTCAAATCAAGCAGCGGGTAAAATAATGTACAATAGAAATGAAAAGTACCTCGCCAATTTGTCATTGACTGAAAAGATGCAGCCACACAAGGTGTCCATCCATCAATGATGTCTCTTTTTTGTTAGATATTGGGTTCGACGAAAAATGAAAAGGCCGACATCCTGTCCAAAATTTTACGGCGACGGCGCCGTAAATTTTCCGAGCGTCAGTGGTTTGATTTCGGGGGGATATTGACTGCCAGACAGCGTTTTTTTGAAAAGCATCAATTGTTTACGGCGACCCCTGTTTTCGGGGTTACGGCTGTGCATGTACGCGTAGTGCACCCCAAGCTCTTCCGTCAGCAGGCTCACCCACATACTGTCGCACCATAAGATGGGATGGGATGTGCACTCAAACATGCAACTCCAAATACATGCTGACCAAAAGAATACTAATACAATGGCTGTGGCTCCCGCATGGGGCTACGGATCTTTCTGTAGGCCACGTGGACAACCCATTAGGGCCGGTCGTCAAATTAGCCTCAACCAGGTGCCCGGAAAGGTTTTCCCCCTGCCCCATCGAATTTTGAAATTGCAGGAGCCAAGGGCACTGTAACCAGCTTGAGCTAGTACTGGGCACCAGCATCCACTGATTCGCAAGAGGCGTCTACAGGCAGCACGTGGCGCTTCTGCAGCAAGCACCTGTGGTACATGTTGTCATTTGGCGGGTCCTGACAGGATGTATGGACATACGGACAGGACAGGACAGGACATACGATTGACTGGTCTGGACCCTCTGAACCATCCTTTGAAGACACAATCGCCCTTGCAGAGACTGTTCTGGTGCGATTGCGAAGTCGCTTTTTGGGGTCTCGATTTGGCAGTCGCTTATTGAGAGCTGAATCAGGCTTATCTTCAGGTGACTTGGCGTGCACAGTGGCTGCATTCTGTTGAGCGGGGCTCCAGCACCCACGGGGAATGTGTTTGGACTGATGAGGGGCTGCTGCCAAAGGTCCCCTGACACACTTCTGCGGATGCTTTGTGATTCATGGGTTACTTGATTTGTGGGTTATGGAATTCTGAAATGACCTGCAATTTCCAAATACCTATGTATCAGAAGCAATATGTCAACGCACCCACTTGCCCTTCTTCCCCCTGTTAAGGAGATATCATTTTGAAGCACAGACTCGACGGCATGTTGAAAATGTGTATTACCAAGACAGTGAATAGTCAAGAAACCTCAAAATTGATTACCTTTGCTGTCCTAAGTCAAGAATATAACCTTACCTCGAAACCAGACACATTGTGCCTCAATAATGATATATGTTTCTGTCCAGTGGAGAAAGCTGACCGCCCTTTCCTGAAAACTCTCAGTCACTGTTTAACCTGTAGATTTCACAAGTGAATACCATTCATTATTTTTTCCTTAATGTTTGTTGTTGTTTTGGTGTTTGGCAGAGGCTGGTGGCGTTGTAGAAAGTAGACTGTAACATGTGGCCAAGGGTGACTCAAATCAAGATTGCAACCCCCAGGCCAGCCTCCATGGCCACCTCAAATCTTTGGTGTGCATTCTGAATGTGAGGACGCTTGTTTTTGTGCCCAGTAACATGTGATCCTGATGCACTTTAGCAGAGCATACTTGTTGTAAAATGGTGGCCCAAAGCTTTCCCTCAGAGCACTGCCCAAAACAGAATGAAATGGCTCTTATGTAGCATAAATGTGCCAGCCATACGATTCGCAAGGGAATCATAGGTTGTGTGTGCGTACTCGCAAGTGAATCATAGGTTGTGTGTGCGTACTCGCTGGTTTGTGTGTGTATACATGTGTATGAAGCTAGCTTTGTGTGTGCGTGTGTGTGTCACTGGGGGATCCTCAGGTCCTAGGGTGCAGACGCCCCCCCCAAGGGGCTTCCGGCCAATAGTTAGTTGTCAAAGGGAATGCCATGCACGCAGTGCGCACGCAGTGCACACGCAGTGCGAAGTTTTGAATGTCGGCCAATACTCAGACCCTACTTTTGGCCCCTTTTGACAAGTTTTTGGTTCCATACTGGGTTTTTTTTTAGCTTCCTATGCATTTGGGATGTCGCATATTTGAATAGTCACCCTTTGTTGCCCAATGTCAACCCAATGTCAATGTCAGAGATGTACAGTTGACAGTGTACATAAGTGCTGTGCTTGTCTCAGTTAATTTTTCATTTGCTACCATGGGTGATGGGCCCACTTGCCCACCCTTCTGTTTCTTTACCCATCTCAGAGTATGCCTGAGTGGCATTGACTGTCGTCTGTTTCACAGGAAGTAAAGCATTGGATTCTGTCGTGCATGTCTGCAGTTCGTTTTGGAGTTAGTGTAAAACATGGACAACGCATTCCCCGCGCTCCGAGTCAAGGGACACCTCATCCGCTTCCAAGAGCGAAGCCACGGGCACCGAAACACTCGAAGCAAGCGGACTTTACAAGGCTAAGTGGTTTGTTCATAGGGACAGTGGAGTACCAATTTGAAGGCAGTTTCGTCATTCTCATGTGGGCTTTGCTGCTTCGGTGTGCAACCAGTCAGGTGACAGGTATTCTTGGGTGAGTATCCCGGCCTCTGCGTGCGTAGTACGCACGCAGTGCCCACGTAGTGCACACGCAGTGCGCACACAGTGCAAATAGTTGGCCAAAGGTACTAGCCTCAGGAATCCAAGGGCACCAAAGGCCTCCAGTTATCCACGGGCACCAAATGTAGCCATACCCATTTTGGAAACCCTGAGAAGAAAGGGATTACACAGCCATTTTGATTTCTTCCCCACATTGGGGACGCCAAGGAGGCAAGGGTTATGTAGCCACTTCTGATTTACTCCCCGCTTTGGGGATCCTTAGAAGGCAGGCGTTATGTTCAACATAGGCACTTCCAACCTCCTCCATGGTTTGGGCACCCCGAGAAGTCACAGTTTATGTATCTACTTCCGACTTTCTGCCCACAATGGGGACCCCGAGAAGGCAAGGGGTTACACGGCCGCTTTGATTTGTCCCATGTTCGTTCATTCAACCTTCTTGTGCTATTGAGATTCAACTGCCCATGTTACACCTCTCTATGTTGGAGACCTCTGTATAGCGGGGCTTGTGTTGCCATTGGGACGGCTAGCCCCCCCCTCCCCCTTGATATGGCGGGGAATATGTAGCCACTACTTCATTTGGCCCGTCCCTAATACGGTAGGAGACATGCAGCCATCTTTAGCCCCCGTGATTGGTGCTCCTTGATCATAGTCCCCTAAGTCCCTGTTACTCGTCCGTGAGTAGACAGGCGTGCAAGGAGCCCTAGGAGCTCCTAGCTAGCTGGTCCTCCTCCTTGTCGTCCTCTTGCTCCTTGCAATTTGGGGGGGTGCCCTTAGCGCAGTCTACGTGCGGTTCAACTATTTAGGCGTCTAGCTTGACTGGAAGCCCCTTCTTGGTGTTGCTAGGGGCATCATTGTTGTTCACAACAGGTTTTTGATGCTTCTTCCGCATTGGGGATACGGCACATTCCGGTTTTCCACCCAACGTCACCCTCCCACGCTTCTGTGTGGCCCTTTGGGTCCGGGTCATGGACTCCCACGCTTCAGTGTGGCCCCTTGAGTTGCAGTTAAGGACTCCCACGCTTCGATTTGGCCCCTCGAGTTGGGGTTAAGAACTCACATGCTTATGTGTGTCCCCTTGAGTTGCAGGTAAGGACACCTATGGTTCCGTGTGGCCTCTCCAGTTGCGGTGATGGGCTCCCACGCTTCGGTGTGGCGCCTTGAGTTTGGTTTAGGGATTTGCATGCTTCGGTGTTACCCCTCACATTGGGGTTACGGACTCCCACGCTTTAGTTTGGCCCCTGAGTTAGGGTTAAGGAGTCCCACACTTCTATGTGGCTCCTTGAGTTGGAGTTAAGGAATCCTAGGCTTTAGTGTGGCCGGTTGAGATGGGGTTATGGACTCTTTTGCTGCGATGTGGCCCCTCTAGTTGGGGTTAAGGAATCCCACACTTCGCTGCGGCTCTTGAGTTGGGGTTAAGGATTCCCACTATTTGTTGTCTCCCCTTGAATTGGGGTCAAGGACTCCCATGCTTGAGTGTGGCCCTTTGAGTTGGGGTTAAGGTCTTCACAAGGGGGGTGGGTGGATAAAATTTTGCGCGAATTTTCTCGTACCCCCCCCCCATTCCCCACTGTACATAGCAATTGGTTGATTGAAGCTCTTTGCAGAGGACACTCCCTATTGCACAAGTGGCTGAAAGTGTTTGTGGCGGGGGCATTCGGTCGATTGGAACCAAACATTGCTCTCTCTCTCTCTCTCTCTCTCTCTCTCTCTCTCTCTCTCTCTCTCTCTCTCTCTCTCTCTCTCTCCTCTCCTTCTCTCCCTCTCTCTCTCTCTCTCTCCAGGGGTTGGCCCCCAAAAAAAACTAGCACCTCTTGTAGGAATTTTTTTGCAAGGAGGGTTTTTTTCATTGTCAGCTGCGTGAACTTGACCCCCCCCTCCCCTCGGAAATCGGCTGAAAGGTGCAAGACCATCGGCACCCAAGGCGATGTAAGCAATTTTGCTTGATGTGGCAAAGGGTACAAAAATAGGTTTTCACCGCTGTGTCTATCTCAATATGCTCGAAATTTTTAGGAGAATTCATTAATGCACAGAAATCTGCTTTTTCTCCGTCAATCGAGAATCATCTCCTCACCCAGCAGTAGTGTTTAACGAGTACCGATACCCTAGTTGGTCACAAATGACACCTACAGTGGAGTGATCCTAGTTTTAATTCTAGGAGACGGCAAAGGTGACCCATTGGGAGAAAGGCATGGTTGAGGGCCCGACCTTGTTTTTTTCTTTTCTTTTTTTCCAAGGGTCCTCATGAATCTACATTAGCCACCCTTGACATTCAATGGTGCTGGTTTGGTTCGCCCCAAATAAGATGTATTACCTAACCTGGGGACTTTTTCCGACCGATAGGAGGCCAAGGTGGGGCTTTACACCGGAGCTCAAACATACCGGGGGTCTTTGTGCCTTTGAACACAATACCACCGAGATGGCATGAAACATCAATGGTTTCCCTTGAAAACTATCCTCGTTGCACCTTCCAATGCCAAAGAGATGGAGCAGTGTTGAGGAAATTTCAGTTTCTGGGGCTATGCAAGAAATGTTGCGCAATTTTTTTCACCCCCCAGCCCCCCCCCCCCCAATCCATGGTACGGCACAGGGTCAATGCCGTGGACGTGGTCTTTAGCTTCATGGTGTTTGCGATGCGATGCAGTGTTCATGGGGCGCTCACTGGGCACTTAGCAATTCATCTCCGGATGGGTGTGAGTGTTGATGTGGTGGGCCACGTGGACTGAAACGTCTTTGTACCGATAGGAGGCCCTCCATGTATATGAAGAGCCGCAAAAATTTCAAGTAGGCATGGCATGTTGTGGCAGGGGGGGGGGGGGGGCTGCATGCTCCAAATAGGGTGGTCATACCGCATTGGCGGCACAAGCCGCTAACGTGGATTTGTTGAGCACTGTTGCTCCCAGACATGCGGCGAGGAATTTTGCCCAATGAATCCTTAGATCAAGGATGGGATTTTTGTTATGCAGATGGGTCCAAATTTGAAACAAAAGGGTGGTCCATGTGGGGTATAGGTTGTGGGATGCCTCCAACGACATGCGAAACAAACAAACCCTCCAGTATGCCGGGCAAAAAGCAATCCAAGAGACGTCTAGAATTGTACGGAGTATGAACGGCATCGGGAAACAAGACACCAAGGGTGCGGCTGCATTATCGGAGGATACCAACGTCAACAATGACCCCCGGTGCAGGTGAAGTTTCCCAGTTTTGCAAGCACAACAGTTGCTCCACCATCGGATGCCGAAAAGGAACCAAGGGGAGGAGTTGCCCTGCCCACCGCCCCTAGGCGGTATGGCAGTGCATTGCAGGAGTTGCACTGCCCATTGCCCCCCAGCAGTGTGGCAGTGCATTGCAGGAGTTCCGTTGCCCACTGCCCGCAGTCAGTGAGGCCGTGCATTGCAGGAGTTCCACTGCCCACTGCTCCCAGGCAGCAAGGCAGTGCATTGTAGGAGTTCCACTGCCCACTGCCCCTAGGCAGTGTGGCAGTGCATGACAGAATTTCCACTACCCACTGCACCGAGATAGGGAGGCACTGCATTGCAGGAGTTCCATTGCCCACCGCCCCTTGCCAGTGTGGCAGTGCATGATATGCTTTCCACTACCCACTGCCCTGAGGTAGTGAGGCAGTGCATGGCAGAAATAGCACTGTTCTACGGGTGCACTATCTTGTGCGGGAGGATCCATCGGTACAGAGAGCAGGCTTGTTGCAGGAGGCCCAATGGGTGTTCTGTCAAGGTCCGTTTCGGTTGGGGGTAGGGTCTAGGAGGAGTGCATATTACGGCTTTCCAGTTTTCAGGTCTGGCTCCATGATGGGCTTCCCGCGATGACGTTGACTGTGGAGAATGGCTTGGCGTCACGGCTCGGAGTAGGGGTCCAGGGTTCGCATGTCATCCATTGCATGCACACACATGCACATACCTCCCTGATGATGTCAGGGGACGCAGTTGGGATGCGCTGATCCGGAGGTGCGATGGTGGGGATGTTGGGGATCACCGTGTCCAGTTCTCCCTTGTGGGACCTAGAGCGACGTTTTTTGGTTTTGTAGGTCCACCGTGGTTGTTGTCGTTGGTGCTTCGCTGGTTGCTGCTAGTTCCACCAAGCGCCAGCGGCGGTTGCCCTTTGGGTGTCACCGGCTTCCCATCCCCCTGTGTAAGGGAACACACCGGGTTGTCCCCACGTCCCCAAGGCATGCAGCGGTGGCTGGTATTGGTGCCAGTGGTCCCGGTGTTGATGCGCCTCCTCTAGGTGCTTGTGTTCCTGGTGCTAGGATCACCACTGCGGTGAGCTGGGCGGCCGGGGGAGGGATGGAATCCCGGTGCATCGGGCGTGTGGAACATTTGTTGTTGCTGTGGTTTTAGTTGTTATTGGGTGTGTTGTTGGTCAAGTGCGGGGTACGCGCACTGATACATGTATGGGTGTTGGCTGTGGAGTGAGTGGGGTTGTTGGGGCAAGGGTTGGTGGTCGTGTGAGGGCCATGGTGATGGCACAGCTCTGTCGCGCGATAGCAATGTTGACAGGTTGCCGTTGAGGGCAGCGGTGCAGAGGACTTCCTATGCCACGGTGTTCTTCTGGTTGAATAGTGCCCACGTTCCTATTTCCATCTCTGTGTCTGGTACCACTTGCTGACCGTGTTTGTCTAGGAGGGCTCTATAATGTGCCTTGGGGGGGGGCGGTGCCTCACTGTGGTAGAGCGCCGTCGGTGCAAGTGTTGGGGGTGCGTGGGAAGTTGACTGTCCTGGGGGGGGTAGGTGGGGGGTGTCCGCGTGGCCGGGGTATTGGAGGGCGGGAATGGCGCAGTGGTTGTCTAGGCTGGAGGGATTGTTCAAAAATCACAGGGGTTCGGCTGCCAGGGTTGGTTGGGAGGGGGGGGTGTGGTTGGTAACCGGGGTCGTGGAGGAGAACTTGTCTATCCCCGTGCCTCATGTCAGGGCTGACACAATATCGGCGTCTAGCATGTGGTTGCTGTTGAGGCACGTTTTGTTGCTCCTGTGATTGCTCGACTCCGGACTGGACTCCGGGCCTGTCTGCGCTTCGTTGTTGTGGAGGCGGCTTTGCCGCCACCTCAAGTTGGCGTTGGGTTTGGGATTGTGTCACTGTGCGGCCGATGTCTACCACTGAGTCGGTGAGGGAGGTCATCGCTCGCAACGCCTGTGTTAGCCTCCCCCCCCCTCCCCTTTTTTGGCGCGTTTTGCCCGTCCTTTCTTGCCGCGGGTGTGGCTGGAGTCGCTTGCACTACTCTCGCTGTCTCAAGCGGTTGCTCTGGCGCGTCTGCGGCGCCCGCCTCCTTTCAGGCCTTAGCCGTTGAGGCTACCGTCAGGTGAATGAACTTGTCATGCTGGGTCGCTAAGGTGTGCACGAATTCATCCTCGCTGAGGGGCTGTCCCTAGTGGTACAGCCGTTGAAGGTGCAGTGAGGGGAGTGGGTGCGCCGTGTGGTGGCGGAGGCCATTTTTGATGCCCTTGACTGTCCTGTGCGCCGGGAAGCTGACCGGGGGTCCGGCGGCGGTCACTATCAACGGCCTATGACATTGCGCAGGGTGTTAGGGGAGGGGGGGGGGGTGCGACGCGCTGGCACCATGATATGGTGTTCCGCATGGGGTCTCGCGCCCGGTTGGGTGTTCAACACTGGGTGTAGGCCCCGCTATTCGTATGGTACCGTTCTTGTGTCGAGTGTTGTGTAGAGTTTTGTGTAGTCCGAGTGTTGCCATGCACGGGGATCAGAGGTCGACACCGTCGCCGAGGTCCAGTTTTCGGGCGGGGAGCAGCGCTTCACTCCACCGTTCTTTAGTCTTTTGTTCATTGTCGTGGTTACATATGTTGTCGGTTTTGTGTTGTTAGCTGGTGTGGACCAGGGCTCCACTCCATCGTTGCTTTGTTGGTGTTTTATCGGGGGGTATGGCGTTGGTGTCGACGCTGGACAAGTTGGTCGGTATTGTGTACTGGGTGCAGTGCCGCTCACCATCGTTGCTTGCTGTTGATGGCAAGGGGGGGCAGAACCAGGTAACAGCCCCATGCCTAGGAAGATCGTTACGATGCTCATCAGCAATTTTACAACCGGCAGGGGTCCTGGTCTATGTGGGGTGTTATCCGAAGGTTTCTTGGTTGAGTGTTTATTGCGGTGAGCAGGGCTCCGCACCGCCAACTGATAGCGTGTGGGAGCTTCGCAGACCCCCATCTGGCAGGGGTGTCCGTCCCTATGTTGGTTGTTGTCGGCGATGGTCGTTGGTGTTGTGCTGGGGAGCTTTGCTCCGCACGGCCGTTTGATACACCTTTCGTGGATGGGGAAGACACCTAAATCGCATCTATTCACGCTCCAGTTGCTCTACGGCTTCCGGGCAGAGTCCTGGATCGCCATCTTTCGTCCCATCGTTGCTGGTGTAGGGCCAGTGTTCGTTGTTGTACGGGTTGTAGCTGGTGAGGTCCACCAGGCTGTAGTACTGGGCCAAGGTCTGGGACCGCGTATTGTTGTCGTTGGTCATGGTTGGCGGGTCATTCGCGGCCTTGCCAAACACCATGAGTTCCACGTCCGCGTGGTACAACCTCTTAGCAGGCTACACGTTGATTTTGCTCCGTGCTGTGTCGCCGGCGTGTGCAAGTAGGTCTCGTGCGGCAGTTTTTGGCTTCCGCATGTTGTTGCCGGGGGATGCATTGGTCTGCTTCCCGCTGTCTTTGTACCTAGCGTAGTATTTGGTGTCCGCGGCGCTGTTGGGGAACGTGTGCTTGGCATGCTGGTCCCGCTTGGTGTACGTGATGTTGCTGTTCGAGGCTCGTTCCTTCTACTCATGCGCCTGGTGCGTGTTGCCGCCATCATTCTGGGCATGGTCGGGGTTCGCCATGTCCTCTGCACACGCCGTCCTCGCCTGATTTTCATTCCTACGGCTGTCGGTGCTGACCATCATATTCGAGGGGGGGCTGCTGCTGGTGCTAGAACGTGGTGGGCACCAAGACTGCAGCTGCCCGGCCCCATGGTGGGCAGGGCAGGAATACATGGTAGAGGAATCGAAAAAAAAGACACTCCAAAAGCGGCTCGTTGTGTACAACTAGTTTATACAATGATGCCACATTAGGCATCACGAAGCATCCATGGGCACAAGATGCATGAGTTGGCTAAAAATGTGCATTGGCGGTCCTCACCTTTTTCATTACAAGGTGGCAACGCCCATCGGTGTTTGCACACAAAGCACATGGTGGTGCCGTGACAATTGGGATCTCCCCTCGAACAATGCGATATGCCGTGTGGTGAAATATTTTGTTCACTTGTAAGTGCATGTGACACAGCGCGTAGGCACGTTGGCCTTGCTTGTTGCCACCGTTGCCCCAACCAACAAAACGGCATACGGTTTGATGCTACACACAGGTGCCCTAATCTTGTCTTGTGCAATAAGTCCATGATTGCTTCCATATTGTTGACATCAACAATCCATGATCCATCGTCCTCAAAATCGGGATCCACCCATTGTACGTCTTGGTAGGCAAACGAGGCTTCAATGGTCCCATAGTTCATGAACCGCAACATTCGTTGTTTGTTGTTCATGTGCAATGCGGTGCCAATAAGAACATGTTGCGGGTCTAAGTCACGACCGGTGGGCACCGTAGCTTTAAGGCCCAACGTTGTGCCTTTGAGAAAGCGAACAACACTATGGTGCTACACATCCGTTTTGCACGCTTGTTCACTTTATAGGTCACCACGGCACTGAAAGGGGCTCCAACCCACTCAACATCACGCAAGAGAATCACTTTCTCGGTTGTATTGTTTGCCGTGGGTGTCCAGCCAAAGCTTGCACCCTACAGAAGATGGTCCGCGGCGGGCCTCATAACATTTTTGTTGAGCCGTCATTGACCACCGACATGATGTGGCTCTCCTTGCCTTGGTATGTGATGTGCCCATCATTCAAGAAAGCTTTGTTGCAAGTTATCTCCGCATCAACAAAAAGGGGTACATCAAACACACAATCAAGTAGGGGCGCATTGTCAATCCACTCATCAAAGTCAAGAAGGGGTTCCCCGAACGGTTCAAGGGCCGTGTGTCCATCTTGTTGCCACAGGTAGAGCTTGGAATCCACATCCACCAACATAGGATGCTTTTTCAATACATCTCCGACACTCCGAACAAACTTTTCTACTATTGTACGAAGTTCAAAACTGCTTGTGGCGGTATTGCTGGTCATGCTCCGCGGACGAAGATTGTCCTTTGCACTTGTAGTGCTGGTGCCGCGCAACTACGGATATTTCGCATACTCGGTAGCAATCATGCAAGGCGAATCACAACGCGTTGCAAGATCAAGGTGTGTGCAATTGTCATCCGTACGAATAGTACGGACAACACGGAACAGCCCTTTGTGGCGGTGGCTTCCCGGTAGGACCATAGACATAGGTTGTGGGATACCCGATGATGCCTGCAAGCGATGTCTGTTGACAAGGAATCTTTGCACGGTACGTTACAAAGGCTTGTACCACCTTTTGTTCAACGCATGTCCATACGACTCAATGAAAATGGCCATGAAACCGATACCAGCTTGAACGGGTAGACCCAAAGCCACCTGAACGTCCAATGCTACATCAAAGATGGCATGGACAAACATGTCAACTAGGGAACCCAATAGGTACCAATCCCAAGAAAGCAACTTCAATTGCTGAGGTAGGGCAGCATGAGTCACAGCTGCGTCTGCTATGATCTTCAAAGTGGCCCAAAATTGTTCAATGGTTTTCCTTGGTATACGGTAGAAGACCCAATCTCGTTCTCGCATGGACGCCACTAACGAAAAAAAGAGGGGGTTACCCCCCCCCCCCCCCGGGGGGGATTGGAGGGTTGTAACTTGGACCCCACCATCCGTACTCGGGGGCCCATCGCTTTTTTTCCCCCCACAATTTCACTCTTTTCACCTGATTTTGGAGTCCAAGAATTTTTTGTTCTAGCGGCGCTAACCGGGGGCTGGGGGGAGGGAAACCGGCGCTCCGTGAGTCGGGTCCAGCATCGGGACCCTGTGATTGGCCAAGGCTGGCCATGGTAGCCGGGGCAACTTCTCTTTGAGGGGTCGCGGAGCGTTCATATATATTGTTCTAGCGACGTTCTAGCGAACCATTCCAGGGGCACTCGCTAGAGCGGTGCTGGAACCCCGGTTAGCCCCCCACCCCACCCCATAGGTCACTTGGAAGGTCACTTGGCGATCCGGCGCCGGATCACTTGGTGGTGGGTTAGCCCGATTAGCCCCGTTAGCCCAGTTAGCCCCCCTCACCCCCCAGGCCTCCTTTCGCGAGTCGCGACACGTAGGTTACCCCTTCTGCGTGCTGGGGGGTTGCCTGGGCGCATGCTCGCGGCACCCCCCTTCTCACGCCCTGTGTCCCCTTGCTTCTCACCCCCCTTTGAACCCCCCATCTCACCTCCCTTGTCACCCCCCTCCCCGCTTCTCGCCACCCTCGTCCCCCTCGTCGTCCCCGTCATTCTCGTCATCCCCATCATCCGAGTCGTCACCGTCGTCCCCCTCCCGCAAGGCCTCCCGAAGGTGGGCCTCCGCCTCCTCCCGGGTGAGGAAGAGGAGCTCCCCCGGCACGCGGAAGGTGCCCCCTTCTTTCTCCCGCCCCCTCTTCTTCCCCTTCTTCCCCCCCTCCCCATTGGACCCCTGCGACACTACCCACCAGTCCCCCGCGTCCAACTCCTCATCCCCATCCCCCAACACTGTCACTTGGCGGACAGTCCCCCCATTGCCCCCCTCCTTCCAAGGGACATACCGGGTGTCCCCCACACCCGGCAAATTCCCATAGGGGTCCCGGCCCCTATTCTCCAAAGGGCGGGCTTGGCCTTGGCCTTGCCCTTGGCCTTGGGCTTGGTCTGGGCTTCCGGGGGGGGGGGGGGCTCTTCCTTGCTACTCTCGAAGTGGCATTGCTTCTGCTTGGGGGCCTTGGGGGGGGTTTGGGTTTGGCGGCCTTGGGGCGGGTGTCCTCTCCTCGCTGGTGCTACTCCTGCTGCTGCTGCTGCTGCTGCTGATCTTCCCTACCCGATCCCGCACCCTCACCCAACCCTTGCACTGCGGGTCCATGCCCCCCGCAATCCTGCCCGCCTCCCAACTACCCAACGGGTGCAGCACCGAGAGGGCCAAATTGGGGTCATTCCCCAACATCCGGCCCAACGCGGTGACCCCCGCGAGGTGCGTCCGGCCTCCGCCATCCAGCTACTCCGCCCGCATTCCGCGGGGGTCGGCTGCACACGTTTGCACGCTCACAACCTGAGAACAAAAACATGAGGCGGGTGTGTTCTAGCGGCGTTCTAGGCAACTTTTCTAGCGACGCTCTAGCGAAGTTCTAGCGGCGACGCGGTGTTGGTGGCTAGATCAACGCTAGAACGGTTCGCTAGATCAACGCTAGAACGCAGTTAACATAACATGCCTTGCCGGTCCAGGGCGGGGGAGATGGCCGTCAGGGGCTTGGGGAAGCCGTCCCGGGCGGTGGGGGGGTGCTGCCGCGGGGGGCCCCAGGTTGCGGGGGTTGCGGCGGGCTTGGGCTTGGACTTGGGCCGGGCGGCGATGTCGTGCACCAATCCGGCATACATCCCCCGGGTGGCCGCCGTCGGGTCGAACCCCCCCCATCTCCATGAGCGCCGAGGAGGTCGGCGTTCAGGTCCAGGTCCTCCCCGCAAACTCCGTCCCCCCCAGTCCCAGCGCCTGCCAGCACATGGCGATGAATCGCCAGTGGCTATGCCCCCCCCCCTTTTTCACGTTGGCGGTGAAGGGGTTGAGTTGGGCCAACTCAACCATCTTCACCCCCTTTTCCGGGGGGGGGGGGGTCTCCCCCCATTTCCGCCCGGGCAACTCCGGTTGAGACCCCCACCACCCTCAAAGCCCCCCCCCCCCCGCAGGGGCTTGTCGAGGTGGACGACCCCCCTTCATCCACCCATACCCACCTCCCCTGCCCCAAAATCCTTTGATGCATCCGCTGCATCAAAACCCGGAGAGTCCAAACCGGACTCTCCGGGGGGATGAGAAGGGGGTGGTCCAGGTTTGGGGGGTGGGGGCTAGCCGAGACGGCCGGGTCCCATGGCAGGTATTGGATGGCCCACGCATCCCTAGTCCCCAAAAAAACCCTCGGCCACTGCCCCCCCCCCCTCCCACTGCTTTCTCCTCGACCACCTTCTCCTCCACCTCCCCC
The DNA here is from genome assembly GCA_964036045.1 of Eutreptiella sp. 'Long Island Sound 2002'. Classification (NCBI taxonomy): domain Eukaryota; phylum Euglenozoa; class Euglenophyceae; order Eutreptiales; family Eutreptiaceae; genus Eutreptiella; species Eutreptiella sp. 'Long Island Sound 2002'. The sequence continues at coordinate 44,983,703 of OZ038381.1, forward strand.
TTCACCGTCTGTTCCACCATCTCCTCTCCCTCCACCTTCACCTCAACCACCTCATCCTCCAGCCCCTCCTCCTTCACCTTTTCCTCCGCCACCATGATCCCCTCCATCCGCCGCACCATCCGATCTAGCTGCTGGATCACCTGCTTCTTCTCTTTCACCTTCTCCCTCGCCTTCCCGAGGGAGAAGATGGCCATTGCCACCCGATCCTCGTTCCCCTTGGGCGCACAGCGCGTGCACCTTGGCCTCCCAGGCCGCCACCTTGGTCTTGCTTTGGCCTTCGCCCCCTTCTGCGCCGCGAGGAAAGAGGAGAGACTTCGCAGCCCCCCCCCGCAGCTCGTCCGGCTCTGCGTCATCCGGGGCCGCCTTGGCCAATTTCTCGGCGGCCAACGGGTGAGGGGGTGGCAACGGAGGACGTTGGGCTTGGGGTTGGGGCTTAGGTGTGGGCTTGGCGACGGGCTTGGCCTCGGCCGCGGCCTTGGGCTTGGCCTCGGCCTACTCGGCCTTGGGCTCCGCCTGCTGCTACTGCCGTTCGTGCTGATCTGCTGGCGCAACACGTCTGCCAGCAGCTCCGGGGTGTGGTGTTCCTAGAACAAAGACCGCAGCAGTGTTCTAGGGGCGTTCTAGGCAACCGTTCTAGCGGCGTTCTAGCGACGTTCTAGCGACCGATCGTGCTGCCTAGATCAACGCTAGAACACTTCCCTAGACCAGCGCTAGAAGGCACGGCAGATCTGTTCCATGGTCTGCTCCATCAGATGCATGGCGAACATGCTGCTGATGCTGAAGATTCTGTTCGAAGGAAGCCTACATATGGCCGTGGCCCCTCCTCACCTCCATGGCATCCCTAGCCGAGCACGGCACCTGCGACCGGGGCCCTCCGTGCACACCCCACGACACGTCGAAGTATGCAAACAGCCATGTCATGCACTGTGCTTGCATCCTGGCCTCCATGTTGATGGCCGACCACGGACGATTTGACACCTCGTCCACCCCCTCCACCCAACAAGCCCCCCCCCCCCCGATTGATGTGCTCGCTATGACCATGATGCAGAAAGCGGTTGATGCTTTCCGACATGTCACCCGAGAACATAGGCCACCCAAATGGCTTAATGTTCTGCAACATGGCATCTACATCATGCTCGAGGCTCAGTAGATCCCATGATGCCGTACCAGCGGTACCGTGTTGCCGGATAGCCCTTGCCACGGCGGCGCAGTTCAATCGGTTAGGGCCCTCATATGTACAGTTGAGGGCCTACAACAGGTCCCACAGGTTCGCGGCGGCCTTGTCCTTGGCCGTGCTTGGCCTAATGCCGAGGCGCCCAGCAATATTGGGCCGTGCCTCAGAAAAATTGGCCGCTTCGTCCCTGTCTAGGGAAGCTGACCCATGAACGCTCCAACCTCCACGCCTCTCCGACAGCAGAAGTTGTAGTTCTTGACGGAGCGCAGGGGTGACCGCCCTGGCCTCCCGGTCGACAAACTCCACCAACAAGCGGCCCATGGCCATTGTCAAATGCAAAATGCACAAGACGACCCAGGCACCTGGCAATTTCAAAATCCGCTGCGTACTGCACCCAGCGGCTTGCAAAGAAGGCGTCCCAAGGAGGAAGGCCGTGTAGTGGGCCTCATCACCCTCCATGGTCCGCGGGATAGCACTGCCCTCTTAAGTCTTCTTTTCGGCACTCCATATCCCCTCACTGAGCATGGAGCCCGCTTGGGGGCATCTGGACACCCCGATCACCCTTCGTCTGCACGTTTGATCCCCCCCCGAGGATCACTTTTGCCCACTCCTAGGAGGCCCCCCATTGGAGCAGCCCCGTGTCGATGATGTCTTGAATCACCTAAACACGAGACATGGGGGGTGGTTCATTTCGTTCTAGTCCAGTCTAGCCTACCTTCTAGCGAGCGGTGTGCGAGGCAAACCAGATTAAAACTAGAACGAATGAAAGGCACTATGTGAGAGGAGTGCCTCCCAACCGCCGTTCCACAACGTCCCAAGGGTGCCCATGGCCTTGTCATCGCAATTGGCCATGCTCAACACCCAAAGGCCCGCCGGGGAGCCGGCCAAGCAGTCCAAGTTGGCAAGGAGATGGTCAATTGGGTCCAAGGTAGGCATCCCCCTGGACGATGAACGTCAATGGGAAGGAGCGGTTGATTGACCGCACCAAGCCCGGCCTAGAGAGGATGTATTTGACCCATGAGGCGAAGGGCCATGAGATCCCGCTGGCCTTGGGCAACACCGTGGCAACGGGGGGATCCGATTCCACGGGGGCGACCAACTCCTTCCAACGGGCTTGGAAGTCCCGCTCGGTACAAATTGGACGGGAATAAGGGGGCACCGGCAATGCTGCGGTCGTACTCCAACTTACGGAACGTGTAGAGCTCCGAGAGGGTCCACCACGAGGACTTGGGGGCCCTCATGTTCAGCACAAGTTCACACATGGCGGTGGGGGGGAGTAGGGCCGCGGTGTATGCCTGAACGGCACCCTTGGATACCTCACCCGTGGTTTGGGTAGAAGTGGCGGTGTTCACATATTGGACGGCGTTGTTGAATTGCCGCCGTACTAGGGGGCATGATAGCGCCCACGTGGCCAAGTAATGGCCCACCCCCTCATCCTTGTCGTTAGAAGCCCCACTCAACTCCCGTAGTGCCTTAGACAAGAGGGAAGTATGCTTCCCGGGTGAGGAGGGTGCAAGGGGGGAAGTGGCGGGGCGTTTTATTGCAAAGAAATGTGTAGTATCTAAGTGCGAGAGAAGGGACCATGGAACAATGCACTACAAACAATAGCAAGCATGCACGGCGGAACAATGAAGAAATTGGCACATCTCGGTAGACATTATATCGTTCTAGTGTTGATCTAATTTAGGCTAGAACATCTAGTCTAGATGTTCTAGGCTAGTACAAGATGGGGTCTTCTAGTGTGTACCAGGGGTTTGAACTTTTGCCTGCCATCGGTCGCTAGCAAATGGTCACCAATCGTAACGCCCCTGTGATGCGCTACGGACAGCAATGTTTCTGCGCTAAGGTGAACGCTATATATCTTTATCCTACGGCTCAAGATGGCATTGCGCGATCGGCCAAATTGATGACTAGGATCAAAAATTGCCGCGATCCCAAGATCATCAATGAAGAATGCGTAGAAGGGCAACGGCATTTCCATGGGTGCGTGGGCCCGAGCAATTTCCCGGTAGATTCTATCATCCAAGGCACGGCTGCGGCGACTATCACCGTTAGTGGTTCAACCTCATGGCATCACATGGGCGTGCAGGCTTCAATACTTTACGACCTGCAGTCACAAGTTGGGTAGGTTTTGAGCCATGTCGTCAAATGTGAAGCAGTTGCAAGTGGGAATTACCCAAAGCGGAATGGATCGGTAAAGGGAACCATGTTGGGCAGCAACCGACCACATTGTTGCATACATGGCGAACTGGACATCGAGGTTAGAGTCCTCAAACAAGTCAGGTAATTCATCCACCGTTTCTTGGTCAACCAGGCAATGTTCCCTCGAGGTGCACGTTCTACATGTACCGGTCGCAAGGCACGAGTTCACCACCCCAATCTGAGGTTGCAAAAAAATCTCTTCCACAAGGAGATCCCATCAGAGCCGATCAGGATGGTTGCGCAGATGCTTTGCACTGAATGTCGTTGTGGGGGCGATCCCCGGACCAAACGGATCTTCGAACTTCATGTCAACCACGGTCCTGTCATATGAAGGCAAGATGCCGCCGCAATTGGCAACTTTCAAATTTTCAAACCTACCCGGCCCAACAGCGGCTAATACGACCATAGCCTTCTTTTTCTCGGCATACGTTCTGATTTCGAATGCTTTGGTCATGTCTGCAATAGCAGCCGAAGACCAATGAGCTGAGGCCTGCGCCTCTGCAGCAACGCCTCATCATCATCCGGAGCCGCAAGCATCAATGCTTTTGCATCTGCACATTTGTTCATTGAGGGTGGGCATTGATGAATGCTACAAGCAAATTTTTGACCGAATGTCCTCTTTTCACGGCGGTGACCATCGGCCGGGATGCAGAAAGCCTCGAAGCCTAACTTCCAATGTTGCACACCTTAGTCTCGTTCTCTAGCCTCAATCATCCAACGATGCACCACAACACTTCCCCTCACAAGAGCACATGGGGAACGTGGTACAATGCAGCCCGTGGAATCATAGGATCCTTCGCCTGTACATGGCGGGTCTGCTGATTCCAAGCCCAAGCCATCAACTAGACTCCATGAGGCCTTCACATGTTCGTGGCGTAGTAGTGGATATTCCCGGCGTAAATGGTTTGCATCTTGGATTTAAAATGGCAGCACTCTCCCACAAACTGGGGATGGCAGTGGCAGCTCTGCGGGCGTAACGGATTGCTCGGCAATTCGGGTGGTTGCTGGGGTACGCATGGTAGGAATTGATTGCGGGCTCGGATTCCCACTGGACCTTTTTGCGTGGAAAAAAGTGAACAATGTGCGTTCCCGTGGTTGAAGCGGGCGGGTCTGTTGCATGAAGCGCAAGTGTTGCTACCCGGTCTGGCAGTGTTGCTGGAACGTACCACTGCTTGGCCGGACTGTTTTCTCGCACAAGCAAAACTAATGGTCACCAGTAGAAGCACTGTAAGGCTTTGGGTAGTCTTGCACAATGGTGCCGAGCCGCTATATTTTGGCAGAAGAAGCCAAATAAATACGTGGGGGCATGGGTGCTTTCAACGTAGGAGGCGCAATTGGTTGCATTTGCACTGCGCCTAGGGCGCACCACTTCATGCATATTAGTAGGACTATGGATGATATGTGCAAATTGTAGCATTGCTGTAATAAGTGCACAATCTTGAGTACACCTCCGACGTATGTTTTGCGCAGTATGGCGGCCAAGTGTGCCCTTGGCAACTGTGCTGGGCAAAATTTTGGCCCTAACATAAGTGTCCAAATTCGGCATGCTTGGGCTTCATTCGTTGAGATAGCAGTCCGTGCAAAATCATCGGGAGGTAGCCCAACTACCACAAGATTCACAACAGTGGAGAACTCGCTATAGATTGCACCCCCACTTGCAGCCTGCAGAGATCCTTGTGCATCAATATAAAACCATCGGTCATTCTTGCTCCCCACACCAATCAAGAAACCATTGTATTCCGACAAAAAACCAATGCGCGCGGTTGTTGGAGGAGGGGTGGTTGCGAGGCGGAGCAAAGGTTGCTTGGCTTTCTCCCAAGGAATCAATTCCGTGTCTTCACAGGAGGTGAAATACAACACCTTCAAGACTTGGAATGATGTACCGGTGCAACTAGTACGCAACCCGTCACCCTTTGTGATCCAAGTGGTTTTGTGTTCCAATAGCATCACAAATGGCCTCCAAGAGGGTGTTCCTAGATGTTGAGGACAATGCCCCAGACAATACCGTCGCAGAAGTCTTGTCTGAGGTAGTGGCACCGGAAAAAGGAAGGACTAGCACGCAAAATGGGCTCACAACGCCACTACATTGCACTCCACCAACGTCCAACAGGCCCACATTGGGGTTCAACATTGAAACCAGCTAAAATGTTGCCAATTCAACTTGGGTCGTAAAATAAGCTGTTACAAGGGAACGGTATGAAGCGGTATGGCATGCAAAGGGGGTTCCCGAACCCTCACCTATGCCACACACAGTTTGCTACCTGTGCTATTGCCAAAGCTTGACCTATGCCACACCTAGTTACCTACCTGTGCTGTTCCTACAATTCCTAGAAAAATTGAAAGGTCATTTTTACCAATTTTATGCCAAGCCAAAACTCTTGGGGCACCCCGGCCAGCACCCTCGCTTTGTAGTGGCTGAACTTTTGGCCGACAGGATATGTAAGGCTACCAAATTTGTACCAGCAAAATGGGGAATGATTGGGCACCTCAAAGCATTATGTGGGCTACACTGACACAAATTGAAAAAGCAACGAGTGGTTTTCTTTAAAAAATGGGGTCGTGAACCTTATTTTGCTCAAAGGGGTGGGGTTTTTTTTTTCGGGCCGAACCCCCCCCAAGGGGGGGGGGGTATGCAAAAGCGGTAATACCCCGAAGTTTTTTCGCGCCCCCCCCCCCCCCGGTTTGCAGTCGCTCGCCCGTCATTGTCTACCTCTTCAAAGGTTCGCTATGAGTGTCTCTCGGCTGTTTCTGTGTGCTTCTCTGCCTCATGCGCATGTCGTTGCACATACTTCCTCGTTTCTGTGCAGTGTCGCTTGTACACGCCTTCACACCTCCGATGTCACCGTTCACAAGTTAGTGCCGTGCCTCCCCCGTTGGTGCCGGCGTGTGCCCATTTGTCGCTTGTAAACTTGCTCGCGGGCGCTTATGCGCCCCTTGTGCTGCCACCCGTGGGTGCTCTTTCGCCCTTTGTACGATTGCTTGTGGGCGATTCTCTTATTTTCGCATTGGCGCTCTTGGTGGCTCCTCTGCTGCCTACCATACCTTTCATGGTTGTTGTGTTGCCTCTTGCATAGCTGCCCGTGATGGTCCCGTTAAATCTTATGCCTTAGCTCGCGGCTACCCCTTGCGCTGTTGCCCGCAGGCACCTATTTGCCTCTCGCGCCATCTCTTTTGGTTGCTACTCCTTGAGTCGTGACGGTATTCGCTTGCGCCCTCCGCCTCCTCTACGTTGCTACTCGCGGGTGCTTCTCTGACCATGGTGCCGCTTCTCTCGGGGGCTTCTTTTTCTCCTGTATCACCGCTTGCTGGAGCTCCACGCCTCGTGCGCCGATGTTGGTGCGTGCTCTTCTACCCTAGGTTGTGGTGCTTATGGGTGCCTCTGTCCCTCCCATGCGTCTGCATGCGGGCTTCGCTGTGCCTTGTGCGTTGCTACTTGTGGATGTTGCTCGGCCTGATGTGCCCATCTTTCCTGCTTTTGCGCTCCTCCCCTTGTCTTGCTCCGCTGGCCGTGGGTGCTTCTTGCTTGTTGTGCACCCGCTCGTGGGCGCATCTCCTCCTTTGCCGTCGTCGCCCCCAGGTGCTTATCTTTTCTGTCGCTCTGTTTCGTTTGTTCTCTTGTGCCTCCTGTGCTAGGACGGAAGTAGCCCTTGGGCCTCTTGCTCTGCTGTAACAAGGTACTTCCTTGTTGTGCTCCTTGTGCTACCATGTGTGGACTCAAGTCTGCGTCCTGTGCCGTTCTTTGAAGACGCTCTTCCGCGCCCTATGGGGGAATCCTTGCAGCGTACGCGCATTGCGCGCTACTTTTAGAGTAGGTCCTCCCTAAAGAACCCCAAGGCACACCCCTTCCAAATGCCCCCCAATTTAGGTCACCAAAACTGCCCTAGCTAAAGACAAATGCAAGCTACCTTCCCCTCACATAAGACATCATGCGAAATGCAGAAAGACACACACATCTCCTTTTTTGTGTTCAATTGTCAACTAAATACAAAATCAGAATGCTTCGGAGTGGCGGCATTTGAAACCTCACTCACTCTACCAGCTAGTGCCAAGGCCTCATATGTGTCCACCTGATCCTCAACTGGACCAGGGGGCAAAGTGGCTTATAGGAGGGAATCCACGTCAAACTCCGGTTTCCACTTGTGGTACAACCCCGCATCCTTATGAACAGTGATGCGGCCTCGCATAGGGCATTCGACTGTGGTCAGGCAAAAACCGGGGAGTCCGTCACCCGAACTCAAGGGCCCACACCAAAGTGTGGGAGTCCATGGTGGGGATGAGCAAAAAAATTTGAAAAGGGGCGGAAATGGGTAAAAGAGGGTGAAAATCCAAAAATGCCATATCCCCAATGTGGAAGAAGCATGGAAACCTACGCTAGGGGCAACAATGATGCCCCGTAGTATCACAAAGTATGGGTCTCCAGTACGGCTAGACGCCCAAATAGTTGCACTGCACGCGCACTGCGCTTAAGGCGCCCCCTATGGTGCTCCCCAGCAACGCTCCACCCCTTGCTGTGCTGCTGTCTCTGGACAATTCTTTGCGTCCAATTATGCCGCGTGGATGTGCCTTGGCGTCTTGTGTTAATGCTGATAGACGCTCGTCCATGTCCGGATCTGCCGCCTGTGCACCCTCCACTTGTGGCTTTGCTACTTTTGGGTGCCCTGCACCACCCGCACTTCTGCTCATGGGTCTTTTGGCCCCCTATGCTGCTGCTTGTGGATGTTGTTTCACCTTATTTGCCTTCTTTGCCGATGTTCGTTGCTTTTGGGGGCTCACCCGTCTCCGGTGCCATGGCTTTTGGGTGTTCCTGTACTATGAGTGCCGCCGCTCTTTGCTCCTTGCTGGGTTCTTCTCCGCTTTGCTGTGCCCCCTCTGCCATCGATTGTGGGCGCTCCTCCACATCGGTGCCGCCGTTTGTGGGCTATCCTCTGTGTCGTGTGCTGATACCAAAACATGCTTCCCTCTGTCATGTTCTGTTGTCCGTCTCACGGGCGCACAGGCGCAGAGACCTACAACGGCTTGGCTTGTGGTCGATCCTTTTGGCCGCGTGCTACTGCTCTCGGTGCTTCTTTTTTCTGCTCAGGTGCCGCTCTTGGTCGCTCCTCTAGCGCGTGCACTAAAACTTTAGGTCACTTGACTGCCTCGTGTGTTGTTGTTCATGGGGGCCCGGTTATCTTTTATGCCTCGACTCCCGGGCACTCCTCCCCACCTTGCGCCGCTGCCCGCGGGCACCCCTTTGCCTCTTCCTCTGTCACTCGTGGTCGCTCCACTCTCTCCCCTGCTGGTTCTTGCCTGCTTCCCCACCTCCTCTTGCGCTGCTACTCGCGGGCTCTTCTGTACAGCGGTACTTGTAGGTGCTCCCCCGCCTCCTGCGCCGCTGCTTGTCGGCGCTCTGTTGCCTTTGGAATTCCTACTCGTTGGCGCCTCGCTAGTTTTAGCACCGTCGCCCACGGGTATTTCTCCCACTCTCATTCTGCTGTTCGTGGGTGCCGAAGTGCCTTGTTGGCTAATGCTTGGGGGGCACTCTCCGGCCTCTCACTCCGCGGTCCGTGGGCGCTTCCTCACTCTGCTTTGCTCCCTATGCTGCTTCTTGTGGACGCTCCCTGCGTCCCACGTTGCTTCTCGTGGACCCTCCTCGGCGTTCCGCGTCCAACGTTTTTGAACGCCCTTCCGCATCCCGTGTTACGGCTTGTGATCTCTCCTTCCCTTGTTGTGCCCCTGCCTTGCGCTGCTTTGCTGTATTTGCCTTCTGCCTCTCGTGGACGCTTCTTTGTGTATTGTATCCCACCGTTGGACGCTCCGTTGCGTTCGGTGCCACTGCGTGTGCACACCGTGGGGGGCTGGGCTGGTTTCACGCTTCCTACCCTCAGCCCTAACCCACTCACACAAGGCAATACTCGCAGCTTTGCAGTTTGTGTGCTAACATCCTGAGGGTTATCACAGGTCACCAAGGGCGGGGGGGGGGGGCTGCCACTCGCGGTGCCCATGGTGCGGTCTAGCTGTGGAGCATTTGCGTTGCATGTTGCTGTTGCACAACTGCTGCTATTGCACGGCCACTGGACCAGCGCCCGAACATGCAACACCCGAAGCACGCTCCAGGCTCGCCAAGGTGGGTGCAAGGCACCTGATGGACTGGTACCGCCGTGAACGCAATTGCTGCCCGAGCAAGTGGTGCAGCCGGCATCTGAGTCCTCGCAGTAATTGTAAGGTACAATATGGTCCACACTGCTAAGCGTGGCACTTCACCCGCTTTGGTAGTGCCCTCTCGTCTTGCCATGGCTGTGTGCCCGTATGTTTGTAAAGGTGCCAGGACCTGCCGCTCCAGCCCCGCGTGCATCGCCCTGTCGCTTATGTGGCAATCGTTCATCGGAGCAAGGGGCGACGTGGGGCATATGAAGGTGTGCTAGCCAAGCCTCCCATGCCGCAATTTCCTTGTGTACAACGTCCACCTCATATCCTTACTGCGTTTGTTATTGTCTTGACGCAGCTTTCGGGACGTCCACCCATTATCCTTGTAGCACATCTACCTTGCACGGTTTTGCCTTCTAGTACACCACCGGCGCCCTAGCACTTCATGCTCTGGTTCGTGTGGCATGGCCGATTGCACGGTCTGGCCCACCCCTTCCTCCGTTAGGCCGTATGCCATTGCTTTCCCGCTATCAGTATCCCAGTGCCTCCGCCGCCTTGACCTCCGGGCCCATGAACATAGGTGGCGATCGGTGTGCAGGGTTCGTACTAGGACTTCCACTGCGCGTATAATGGGTCCGGTTCTGCCGCTTCCACGTCCATGGCATCCTCAGCTACTGGGCGCGGTCGCTTGCCCTCTCCATCAGTTGCTGGCGTGCCTTCGCCTATACTCTCAAACAAGTGCATCATAGGGTGTGGTTGTATGTTGTATCACGTCCCCCGGCGCTCTCGGTGCACCCGCTGTTTCCCCGCATAACGGAGGCACTTGTAGCTGAGCTGGATCCCTTCCTTTGCAAGCAGCTAGTCCCATACTTGACTTACCGTTGCATGTCCTCCTTCCACGTTGACCATGATTACCTGATCCCCTAGGTTGACGAACACATGCTGAATTGTGCCTTAAACCATCGGTCGGTGATACCGCAGTGGTTCCTGGGGCGTCGCCCTACGCCAGTACACACCCTTAAGCCCCAAGCCCCTTAGGACCAGACCCGAGTCCTCGCAAACCCCATTAGGAAAAGGTGGGAAGCCACCCCCCTTCCCTTGGTGGCTCCCTATGTGACGGCGATTGGTAACAACGGGCAAGGCCTGCTTGCGGCACGTGCCGTGCTGGGTCCCGGTGCCGCACCACGCAAACACCGCGCCTCCGAGCTCGAAGCCGCTAAGAGCCACACCAAAGTCGACAAGCCCCCAACGCCCCAACGGATGGTCGGAAGTGCCGCCCCCCCGGTGGGTCACAGTGCCACGGCACCAGGCGACAGTGGGCAAGGCCCCCAGCCGGCACGTCCCGGGTTCGGTCATGGCGCGACGGCGTCCAACGACACCCACGGGACCACAACTCTATCCCAGTGCACACGAGCGCCAAGGGACAACTAGGAGGTGTCTAGCCTGGGGCTGGCGTTCCACACAGTGTGAAGTCGCCCACGGCCTGGTGCTTTGGTGTCTAGATGTTGTTCACCTTGAACTCACCATCCAGGGTCGAAGGCTGCAACAGGCTGCAGCAGTTCGAAGTTCCCACCAAGCGAACCACCATTCAGACAGTAGGCCCAAGGGGTGCCCATCAACGCAGCGTGCCAGGCCATGACGCCAAGGGCGGAATTGCCTTGCACCACACTAAAGGTGCCGAGGTAGCCCGGGCTGCCCTAAGAGAAGGTATACGCTAAACGTCAGCATGCCACAAGTGTGGTATGGCATGGCGGGAACGTTCGCCCGATTTGTTGAATTGCGAACAATGTAGTTTCGAAAATTGCTCAAAACTTATCGCCGGGTTGAGGGTCCAATTCTTGTAGCGTGGTCGTTAGGGGCCCATCAAGATTGTGTAAAAGAAAAGACAGGGGTGGTATGTCATATTGTTGAGAATTGATTATGTTAGGGGTACGGCTTTTTGTTTCTGCCCTTGACGGCGCACCGGTAAACTAGGTAACCAACAAATCCACACGCCACAACAAGACAGGCCCATCCGCATATATATATATAAGTACACCCCTGTCCCCTTAACTCTAGCTAACAACAGCAACAACAGCGGCAACAACAAGCAAGCAACAAGCAACAACAAGCACGTCTCCATGCCGTTTTGGCCATTGCTCCGTCCCAACGCTTCGGATCTTTTGCTGATGTAGCCATCTTGGAGCCTAGGTGGTGCCCTGGCCAAATCCAAGTTTTGAGCCACAAACTCACCGGTGGCGGCCCGGGGCCGTGGCGCCAAGTCGGGAGGTGCCCTCCCAAATCTGCGCAGTTTCGGTCAGAATCAGCCATTTTTCGCTCAAAATAGCCCCCAACCCCGGGGAAAACGCCCAAACGAAGGGAAACAGTGGTCACATTACACGTGCGGGTTGACTTCACCGTGTCAAAGAGCCCTCTACTGCCCTTCAACTCCGCGATATGTCCGAGAAATGGTTCCAAAGGGCGCCAAAAAGCCCCAAAATCTGCGCAATGTGCACCAACACCCCGAAACCAAGCACGGGCCGTATCTTGGGCCTGTGGCTCACAACCGAATTCCGAGGGCACCTAGTCCACCCGCAACCCCCCACCTTTTGTGGTTTCCAAGCCTCAGAATCGCCCAACGAGGCGCATAGACCAGTGGTCACTTGGTGGAGTCGGAGGGCAGCCTGCGCACGGTCCACTGGGTTCCGCAAGGCGAAAAAAATCATTTTTTTCAAAGTTGTTCCTAGACCACTTAGGATGCTAAAACAAGTCTTTGTAGCCCGTTTTGAGCCCTTGTTGACTCGTTTTGGGCCATGGAAAATCCCAAAATGCCTTGAAAATGGGCCGTTTTGGGAGCAAAAATGGTTGAGAAACGGGTCAAACACGCGTTTTTCCAAAACTTACCCTCGACCATTGGGGGTGCGCAAAGCACTTAAATGAGCCCATTATGAGCCCGTTGTGACCGAGTTTAGCCCCTTCCGCCACATGTATGCACCAAGTTGTACCCTTCGCACGTACATTAGAGCCGTATGGTGGAGCCACCTAGAATTGGGGAGAGGGGTGTAGATAAGAGGATATATATGTATATATATATATATATATATATATATATATATATATATATATATATATATATATATATATATATATGCCAACTACACTAGTGGCACATGTCCGATTAGCTGCGTTTTCTCTGCCGCTACGGCCTTCATGACAGGCACCAGAGTGAGGAAGCGAGGACTCCCGTGTACCTATGGCCACTTCAGGGTGAGCACGGTCCTTAAACTCGCCCCAAACTGTGGGCCCCTCTATTTGCACACTCCAACGAACCATCACACAACACCCTGGTGTTCTAAGGGTGTGGCACAATGGCGCATCGCAATTGATGTTCAAGACGCATTGTTTGTCGCTTGGGAAATCACGAAAGGACAACAGAATGCCCATCCAGCGGCACCTCCCCCCCCTCCGTGGAGACGTTGTACCCTAATATCGCACAACCCCCCCGTCCCCCCCGTGGATCGTCTACTCCCGGCATACGCAAACCACACACAATGAGAGGACATTGGACCACAGTGAGGACGGGAACATAGAAAAGAACCCCGGTCCCGACGCCCCACACGAGGGGGAGCCAAGCGAAATACGACCGCACCATAGGGATTCCATCACTAGGTTGGCAAGCGAGATGGAGACAACCTCTGACCCCCGGTACCCCGTAAAACTATACAAATACGCGATCCATAAACTCTCGGAACCTCTCAAGTGCAAAAATCGTGCATTGGGCCTCTCCGCGGCAAGCGTTACGCATACACCACGCACGGCGTCCACAAGCACACTTGGCACAACAGAAATATCATCCCCAGAGGCAACCCCCACACACGAGCAACAAGACCCTGGTACACCGCAACCACTCTCATCCGTGGAGATAAACGCAACCATACGATTTGTGGTACACTGCGCACCAACGGGAGTAAACATGACCACCGCCATCGACGTGGTATGCCCCCGTCGTGGTATGGTGGATTTTGCCCACTTCCGATGCACCACATGGAAATACTTTGCCATTCACCAACCCGACACCCCCGACGTGGTTCAATGCTGCGTGTGTGAGGTAATGTCTCCCGACACCCTGTACCCTGGTGAATGATCCTGGCAAGATGCAGAATTAACGCTGGCTCGGCGGACTGAAACCACATCTACACCACGGATAACACGACGTAGCTCGGTAGCGCCACCCACGGACAAGAACGGCTTCTGGGCCCTACACCCCTCGCGGGACCGCTGGCAAAACACTGCCCCTTGGGATTTTTGAATGATGAGGAAGAAGCATAACAGATCAAACGCCAATTACAAACGGGTCAAGGGGAGGGGGAAATTTGGTGGGGTAAGGCACTTGCGCTCATCCGACGACGAGCGTTGCAGTATGAGACCCAGCATACCCCGACCGACTTTACAGAACTCCAGGTCCTGGTAATGGAGTTCACCAGACAGAGGGTGTGCCCCCAAGCATGGCACTACGTTTGGACTAATGGATGCCAAGCAATCCGCGACCCAGCCACTGCATAGTCACTACTGGTACACATGGCCGAATCCCAGCAGAGGGATTGATCATGTGCCATGCTGCTGGATAAGTTATAACCCTAATGCATGAATCCTTCGACGCTCCCGTGCGCACGATACGTTAGGAGGTTTCGCGTCTGGTGAAACAGCTCCAATCAAAAAGAGGATTGATGTCCCTCAGACATAAAACAGGACAGGTGTTGTATGATCCGCATGCGATGGCCTCTAATATTACATCCTTTTGGCAGCAAACCATGTCGGTTGGGGGGCGACCGCTTAAGGAATGTCATTCTTACTTGGTCTCATTTTTTAAATCCAAGAATATACCTTTGATGGCGGAAATGCTTATTAAGCCGCTCACGGCCCCACTTGTGCACGCGGCACTCGTTGCTTTGAGCAGAACCTTGGCGCTAGGCCTGGATGGCATTCCTTGTTCCATTTGCGCTTCTTTTGCTGAACAATGTTGCCCGGTGGTGCACAACCTGATACAGGGCCACTACCGTGATTAATGAGGACTGGCGCTGGAATGTTGGCGCTGCTAAATGTCGTCCCTAAAGCCCGCGGGACAGCGTCAGTCAAAGACCTTAGACCATTAGTTTTCCAAAACACTTGTCACAAATGGATTGCATCGTGTGTTTTCTTACAGCTACACGATTCCATTGCAGCCCTCACCCCTGTGCACCAAAAGGGTTTCATCAAAGGCAAATGTATATTAGATCATCTCTTGAATGTGTTTGGCTCCCGGAGTTCTATGCAGGAACAACTTTCCTGTCCTATTGATTTTCGGAAAGCCTATGATTCTGTGGCACATTCGTATGTGCAAGCGTTTTTCACACACATGTGCCTGCCCACTGAGATGATCCAGCTACTTATGCTTCTGTTCAAGGCGCCAATGGCTTTGACTGTACACGACATCGTGATGCTGCATGAAAAAATTACACCCACGTCAGGCATTTGACAGGGATGCTCCGTGTCCCCATCGCTGTTTGCGCTTTTGATCTCCCTGATTTCCACATATTTGATGGAATTGTTCCCTGCTGTCACTGTATTGTTGTATGCAGATGATCTGCTAATCATCATCCTAGATTCACCCCTACAAGCAGCCCTTATTCTGCTTTCCTCCATTGAAGTTATGAAACAGCTTTCCAATTTGTGCGGTTTACAAATAGACCATGATACGTCAGCATTCCTGATAGTTAGCCCCCGGGACCCCTCAGATCAGGCGCTTCTGGACTCCAGAGGCATCAATGTGCAAACTGCTTACACGTATTCGGGAATAAAATTGGGTTATGTGTATCCAAAAGAGGCCTTTGCGCCTGTCTTACAAAAAGCACTCGGCAGAGTACATTCAATGCAACCCTGGAAGTTAACCCTGAAAGAACGAGTTTTCCTACTAAAAATAAGGATCCTTCCGGTACTTGTGTATCCAGCACGTGTGATTTTCCCGGTCAAGAAGGTGGTAGATTCATTAAAAACAATCTACAACATAGCGTTGGGATTGAATAAGTGGGGACTGACACAGGACATTCTGGCGCTCCCGGAGTCCCAAGGGGGGCTAAACTTGGCTCAGCCGCATCTCTTTTTATGGTGGCATGAGCTGGCACTTTTTGTGAAATACATTCTACACCCTACAGATGTCCCCTCAATTGTGACTGCACCGTTTGAAGCCTGGGCAGAGCCTAGAACTGTTAGGGTCACGCCGGCCCAACTGAGCTAGTTCCAAATGGATGTCTACCTGCCTTGGATCTCCCTCCCCTATTTGGCTTGTAGTGCAAAATCGTTCTCCCTCCTCCGACAAGGCCTCAATGTTACTCCCCCAGATGCTTTGAGTTATGACATGCCCCTGTGGCATAATGCACTGTTCAAAAGCAGCCACTTCCATACGTATTCGTCACCATCGCTCATCAAGGACGGCATACTAACAGTGGGACAACTGTTAGAAGACGATTTGTATCTGCACCAAATCCCTCCCACGTGGCGTTCGGTCTACAGAGAAACGATTGGCCAACTAGCCACTCAAATTTTGCAAGCCCTCTCTGTGTTGCCTTATCCTCGGGACAGGGAACAACGCAAACCAGATGAGGTGTGGCAATCTTTGATCTTCTGCAGGCTACCGCGTTCCCATGTCGATTTTATTCGGAACACACTGTAGCGTAAACAACCGGTGGGTGACAGGTCTAAATTTTGGCGACCCGAGCGCGTACTTCGCCCCCTCTGCCAGGAACCAGAAAGCATGTCCCATATGATGCTCCACTGCAAGTTTCTGCACTTTGCCTTTTCCACAATCGATCAGTGCTTTCCACCATACATTGTCGAGGAAAAGCAAATACCATCAGTTTCCCAACTTATTGGCCATCATCCCGCAGAATCATTGCAACTGCTCCCCGGAAAATTGGGATGGGCGGCAATTGAGGCCAACTGGGCCATCAGCTGTAAAGCCACCAGAGAACAAAACCCTTTCCGTTCTACATCATATTTTTTGAAAGTTTACAGGAGACTGCTGCACCGATGGCGGCAATCCAAAACACCTCGCATCCGCCCGGAAGAATTGTCCGCCCTCCTTGACCTACTTATGTCACAACAGAGGGGTGACTGAGGGGACGGACCACAGCTTGAGCCCTCCCCCCCAACCCCACCTACTTCCAAAGCACAGTCCCGTGCCAAACGGAAACTCGAACACAAGAAGCGCTCACTTCACAAGTTGATTGCACACCTTGACAGCATTGAAGATCAGGGGTATGTATTGGCTTTTATGGATGGCTCATCCGAACGGTTCGAGGGACTCGCGTGTGTGGGTGGCTATGGGGTTTGCTCGGAACTTCCAGTCTCAATGTGAGCCGCAGTACCGCTATACATGAAACAGACGATAAACGCTGCAGAACTCCTGGCGCCACTACAGGCTCTGCGACTCCATGCTAATGAGCCCAAGGTTGCGGTTTGTACGGACTCCGAATATGTCCTCAAAGGGGCACATGGGGCAGCTGTGAGGTGGCAGGCGAGAGGCTGGGTGGGGTGGGCGGGAACGGTGTTTAACATCCCACTCTGGAAAGAGTTGTTACAGCATCTTGATTCCACCTTCCAAGATATCCTGTGGTTGAAAGTTCCCTCCCTTGTTAATGTGGAAGGCAACGAACAGACCGACGCATTGGCCAGCAATGGTAGACTTAGCAACCCCCTCTACCCTACCCGCAAGACCCCCAAGGTTCAACCAGCGAGACAGCGAATCAAAAGAACATGCCAGATGGCCTCCCGGCGCTCCCCGTCGCGGGATGTGTCCCCGCCACGGCCAACTGTGCTTGATTTTCAGTAGTTTGTCGATTCTGAGAGGGCCAGAGAGGACACCCCCGATAGTTTTGCCATTGATAAGCCTATGAATGATGTGTGGCTGGACTTGGGTCTACTTGAGATGCCAGACAGGCCTAGGCGCGTGGAGTCAACACACCGTCACCACTCGAGCGCATCCACAGTCACTGTCTTTTCGGATATGTTCGAAGCGCCTGCGGCTGCCTTTGGGAAGTGGACAGCACACGCAACGGATGGGAGGCGAAGTCCCTCGACGTCCTGTAGCGAACACGAATTTTCAACGGGCCCAGAGGGCTTCGCCTGCGCCATCGGAGGCCCTTGGCAGGGGTTGGAACCGAAGCCCTTTGACCTCTTGTAGTGAAAAGTATTTTTCCTGGGCCACTATACTATCTCAGGATTTTTAGCAGGTCTTCTCTCTCGCGCCCTGTTCGGACCATAGGGAGAGGTAGAATACTTCGTGTAGTTGGTAGCACACTTGTCCCCAATCCCTGACGGGGTGGTTGCGTGTGCTTTTGGGTTCCGTAGGCCAGGTAGCGTCTCTAGGTTTGTGCAACATCCTGGGTATGCTATGCGTGGGTGGGACATTGTGGTTGTAGCGTTGCCGTTTTACCATCGGGGGCTGAATCATGGGCGGCAACAGATACTGGATGCCCCCGCCCAGGGAAATCCAGCCAATGTCAATCGGCAATCAAGCTGCTATGCTACACCCAGTTGTTATGATATAACCTGTAATGTACACAATGTGACCTGCAATAGTACACATGATACTTGGCGAACCGCATTTAAATGTCAGCACCCTAGCACAAAAACACAGCCAAGCCAGAGTAAAAACCTGACAGATGCACGGCACGGAAGAGGGGGGGACAGAAGATCAGGTACCGCACCACGCACATGCCATGGGTAACAGCACCCCTGAAAAACACCAATCGGAAGACCCATCCCCCTACCTACCACCTGCCAAACGACACTGTACCGGATTACACACCATGGGAAAATACTCTTGCGGAATGCACTATAGCGCACCTCTGAAAAGACCCTGCGAGGACACGGCCGTGCACGACACCACATCAAAGCCTGTCATAAAAGAGATCCGCTGAACACAACGACTATGTATCCGGCCCGACCCAAGGACCTCCAGATGGTTACACGACCCAACGCAGGACGGGGACACAGAATCAAACCCTGGGCCGGCATCAAGCCCGGAGACAAACCAAGAAACACAAACGGCCATCACGGCATACTGGGGTAGTGACACCCACTACCTATAACCGTTACCGTCCCTGCCGGGGATACCACCCCCGCAACCACACGGGCCAGCCAACAACGGGTTCACCCAAACAAAATACCAGAGCCCGGTACAAGAAATGCGAGCTGTACCACGACTCAACCCTCCAGCCCCCCCTCGCCCACTGATGCACGGGATCAACCCCAAGAAGACTGCCCCATATGCATGGAGCAACCGCCGGACACGAGCCTAAGCTGGGACCCACGACACAAACTATGCCCATCATGCACCAAAGACCCTCCCCTTCCATTTCTGCCGCCGCGCTCTTGAGGCGCGCATACCCGCCCCGCCATTGGACGACCCAACATATGAGTACGCATACATACAGATATACAATAATCAACAACTCACGTACATCAACTGCAGCACGTGCCACGACCCCCCCACCCCGCCACCGGCTCACAAGGCGTGGACACCAACACATAGCACAACCAGGCAGATGTGCGAGGCACGCGTTGGGAGGGACCCCCCTCACTATGAGTTTGCGCGACATAGACTGCACGCCTTGACCGGCACTATAGAAAGTTAACAAATGGCCATGTCTCTAGGGTATTCACTACGCGTATAAGCCCCCCCGATACAACAGCACGTCCTCCTTGCCTACGACATAGACGACAGGTCGCCCGCACCGGTAGAACAAGTCATCCGGCACCTAACTACACACCACGCCAACAACTGACACAACAGACGCAACAAAACCTATCCCCACGGTACGCAGTGGCTCCCGGTTGCCACAGTGGTTGGTGATGTGGACCCAAACGCAGGCCCCGACGACAACACACCACCAGACGTGTTGGTACGTACCCTTGCCGAAAACTTCGAGAGGTGTGCCTCAGAGTATCAAGACCAACACGAAGGCTGACAACCCAGGAATACCGAGCACATTTCCCAAAAAAACACAGGGTGCAGACCCCCTGCAATCCCCTGGGGACGATACACAACAAGCCAGCCCGCACGCAGTAGCGGCGCCTAGCCCCTCAGCCCCACACAACACTGGGGGCTTTAATTACTCCCCATCCTCCCAAGAGGACACCAAGGCGTACACCTTTCACCAAGACACTGAAAACCCAATGGACAACATCCCCATACACACACCAACGGAATACCAGTTGATTGAAGAACTAGCAAAACTCAACACGGCAACACCACAACAACCAATGACCCCAGAAGAACAGGAGACCTTATAAACATGAGTCACCTACGATGCCCAAACCAGACTAAGAGGATGCCTCCCCAAAACCCCAAACCGTGTGGTCACCACCGAGCACATCATACGTAAGACACAGGACGGGATATGGTATGATCTGAATACCTACCACCTACCCTTGTATGCACAGCACACGCTACGCACAGCAATGACGGTGGTGCATGGGACAAATTGGGACGGCATACACACCGTACCCATGATGGCTGACACTGAACGGTACACAATACACCTTGAAGCCAACCACCACTGTGCCCAACACGTCAAAAACGGATCCTACGTCCTCCTACCACAGGCAAGAGGAGCTAGACGAAACCACGACACACGAATGCAAACGGCAGGCATACCGACAGAGTGGGGAGGAAGTGAGGATGAAAAGGTGGACCAACTCCTCCATGCCTTGAATGACCCCGGGGCCAAAGAACTACTCTGAGCTTACGAAGCGGACCAACAGGACACCACAGCCCTACAAACCTACCGTGTGGACAGCTTGCACCGTGCCCCGCTACGAGGGCTAGCCCGCTACGTAAAGGGGGTTTATCAATTCGACAAATTCCTTGTCCGCAAGTGGTCCCCTGAGCAAGACAAGTTGGTCAAACACCTCCAACCAAGATCCATCATGTCCGTACACCTAGACAACACCATCAAGATGGGCCACGAGCCCACACACAGAACCTACGCCCTAACCAAGGGCACATCTATACAGGTAGGACTGGAAGACCGTACAGACACACTACAACTAGAACCTGCCAAAACTCGGTAGTGGTGGAACCCCACCGGAAATTGCCATAAGAACACGCCACGCTTTCATGAAACGGGTAAACGGGCACCCGTCTGACCTTGCCTCCACCATAGCAAGTAAAGACCCACACACCACCTTGCGATGGAAGTGTGCCTCAGAGCACACCGCGGGGCAAAGTGGGTCAAACACCTGGAACCATGCAGTTACTACCCAAACTCACACGAGCACTGCTAACAATCGAACAAGAAGAGGAAAACGCCGGAAACACAGGTCCCTACTGGCTCATTGGATCACGAGCCGCAGCATGTGCAGCCGAAGAGCGTCCCAGAGCAGCCCACAACGGCATAGGGCAAGAGGCGATATCCGCCAGTAGCGGCACACAGGGCACATGAGTGCCCGCGAGCAAAAGTGCGGGAGGGAGAGACACACCTGGAGTTAGCAGAGCAAGGAGGAAAGAAGCGCCCAGGGGAAGCGTATGAGCGCTCTCGAGACGCATCATAGCGGGATCGATAGTGCCGGGGCCTCCGCACCAAAACGGCGACACGTCTAGTGGGGAGGCCTCCGTGCACATCGGCAAATGAGCCTGAGGAACGCCCATGACGGACAGCGAGAATATCAAATTGCAACTTACGAGCAACAACGCCGGGGGAACAAAAGCGTCCTAAGTATCCAAGACAGAGCAACTAACACAGGTGTCTTTGTGTTAGCCACTCAGTGTGTTGGCAGCTACAAAGCAGCCTTGCGCTCCCATCCCCCAAGTCGCCGCCACCTGTGAGCGCGTTGGTGGCCCATGGAGTCCTATGGCAGTTGCAGGGGGCTGGATGGCAGATTCGTGGAATCCCTCGACCGTTTCACGGCTTTCTTGAGGGTCCCTACACATGGGGCCCAGCGGGAGGCGCTGCTCGTGCCCGCCCCCGTGACGGGCACACAAGTTTCACAACGTTGCCTACAGGCCATGGAGGGCCCAACGGTTGGCGCCCTGGTGCCTCCTCCAC
Source organism: Eutreptiella sp. 'Long Island Sound 2002' (assembly GCA_964036045.1). Lineage (NCBI taxonomy): Eukaryota > Euglenozoa > Euglenophyceae > Eutreptiales > Eutreptiaceae > Eutreptiella > Eutreptiella sp. 'Long Island Sound 2002'. The sequence continues at coordinate 45,005,270 of OZ038381.1, forward strand.
ATGTAACATGCATCCATGTGTTACACCAATTCACCGGGTTCCAACAGGATGGCGTCATTGGTGCTTAACCCCTCTGCGCCATCCTTGGGGTCATGACCAATCCGGCGTTTTATTGACATGTATATGGCACAATGCACGACAGAGGACTTGGTGTCCCCGGCATATGTTTTTGGTGCCCGTTTCTCCTACCTCTCGCGCTGTGCCACATTCCCCACCTTGCACCCCACATGCATTCCCTTGGTAGCGGACAGTGTGCACCGCACTTGTCTTGCCACCTCCCTGCTTTGCCCCTTCCCTATCGCCCCTCTTCATAGGTCTCTGCCCTCACCGCGTTACGTGCATCCTTGCAACACACATTGTGCACAACACTTTGTACCTCCCACATATGCTCTCCCCGCTCCTTTACACAAAGGCATTGTGCACCGCACTGTTCGCTATCTTGTGTTGCTCCCTATCCATTCGCCCCGCAGCCTCAGGTTTGTGCTGCCTAACTCCTCTCCACCTTGCTCTGCATTCCTCCTTGGCACGCAATATGCATAACATTGTGCTAGGATTCACCTATACCATCAAGCCCCCGCTCGGACCCGCATATACCCACACACCGCTATGTTGATGTGGGAATGCTCACGGCTATGCTCCAGTGTATGTTCCGTCTCGACGTTCTCAGGACACATTGTAGCCCACATGGGAGCCATGAGTGTGCAATTCCCCAACATGTCACCAACCAGCCCGAATGCCCTGCCCTTTGTCACCCTACACTTCCTTGGTTCACCCGGCCCGTCCCTCAGGTGTTGTTGTTCGCCCAGCAGGTGCCTTCTCGCCCTGCACTGTGCACGCACATTGTGAGCTACGTGACCCACACTCCCCTCGCAACCTACCTTCCAATCTCCCCGTCCTGCGCCCCTATTACGGCCGTGTGCAAGCATTGTGCGTGGCATTTTCATGCCTCACTCCCCTCTCCCGTCCCCCTTCCCATGTCACCTTTGTCCTTGTCCTAGCCCTCTCCCCCCTGCCTAGCACCAGCAGGCAATGTGCACGCAGCCATGCTAGTTTAGCCCCCTCATATCCCAATGCCCAACGACGTAGCTGAGCTGCCCCCGAAAAGTAGCATGTGCACAAAAAGATGTCCGTCTCAATCACATGTTTTGGGACGGGTTGGTATTGGCCGAAGGTCGGTCGCAATCTTTCACCGCTTTTGTGCCGCCGTGTTGCAGAAGTTTGCCTTGAGTTGTTTGACTATGCAGGGTGAGCACTCGCGGTCCCGCGGCTGATTCATTCCCAGAGGGGTAATACTTTGAGCCACCGGGGCAACTGTTGTTGCTGTTGCTATGGCGGTTAATAATGCTACCGCTACTACTATTGCGGCTGCTACCGTTGCCGTTGATGTGGTTGTTCATGCTACAATTGCCTCCACCACTAGATGCACTTCCAAGAGTTCTTGCGGAGGCCAATGGAGGAGGTAGGGGTTGTGGCGCCTTGAAATGGTGATTGTAAGCAACCACCTTCTTTGTCTTTGGTTGGGACTCCGCAATCACTGTAGCACGTTTCGGGGCGGACAACATAAGCACCACCTCCACAGTCTTGGTGTGGTGCTCCCGCATGTGACTTTCAATGACACACCGATACATAAACCTACGGCACGTTACAACAAAACACTGCACAAGGATAGTCGTCCAAAGGTTGCTTGTTGAGCCCTTTCGCGCACTCGTGAAACACAAATCATTATACCCATATGGGCATGTATAGTGCATCATTTGGCTAACCAAGAGCGTTATGCTTTTTGATGCACATGTTCCACAAAACAAGCAAACATTGTCTCCCTTTGCCATTTGTTTGTTAGGATGCTTGTGTGAGGACCAAGCCATACTCACATACATTGGTTGGAGTCGTGCACTGTACTGCATTTTTTGCGTGTTCTCTACAATGGGAAAAAATATAATGCCATTAGCGAACACAAGAGACGGCGTGATTCACGCCCTGCCTATCATAAGCACGATTAGAATTGTGGAGAGGACCACAATGAGCAGCGCTGTTGCTCCGTGGCAAGTGCTATCCTGCATGCCTACTCATTCGCGGAGACTGCATCTGTCCGGTTTAGTTGGTTTGGGCACACATATTTGTGTTGGCCTAGGGAAACATTTTTTCAAGGGCATTCGCCCCTTGGAGCACTTAATTAAAACAACGGGTGGAAACATGTATGCAACACAAAAGATCAAAAGACGGCACAATAGGCGCGTTGTGAGCGTGTGCAAATGATGAGCCTATGTGCGCAATTCAAGAGGCTATGCACCGAGGTGCATGGATTGCGGGTCAATATCCTCAACCCAAGGGCCCCACACCGGCTTTGTATCCGGACCATAAGGGGCCACACCGCGTGTGTGGATTGTCGGTTGTCTTTATGGTCTAATGAACAAAGTATAACGACAATCCCCCATCGCAATTGGATGGCACACAACAAGAGAACCACAGCGCACAATACCGTATTGTACCGGATAGCCCCTACGGTGTGATAGCCGCCCTACCACGCGCTCTTCGACGTGATGTACACCACTAAAACGAGCGCCGGGTAACACAAATTTTTGCGACAACACGAATCACTACCTCGTGCCGGGGCTCATGTCCGAGGGTGGGATCTTCAATGAGCACTGAACGGGATGTGTATAGTACCTAGTCTTGCACGACGTTGCGCTCGAACCATCGACGGTTTGATGGAACACCTTAGCGCCGTAGTTCAAATTGCCGTCTACAACATGGGCTAGACTCCTTGTAGCTCTTCGATGCAACGGGCGTTGGGTCCAGCAGTATGGGGGCCCGGCGACAAGTTTCGCCGCACACCAACCACAATCTCGTGTTGGGTTGACCTTCGAGGGCGGATCTTTGCACCCTTTGTGAATGCCCGATAACGTTATCTTTGGATGCGCCTTCAACTTGGTGTGAGTATGGCCATAAGTTCCCCCGTCTTGCCCTTCTTACGTCGTAGCTATGTAACGAGAATGTCTGGGAAAACATTTCGTACGGGTTCCACAAAAATGATTGACAGCTCCTTGTTGCACGACAACGGCAGTGCCGCAACTTCGCTTGCATCTACAATGGCCCAATCACACATCCTTCTCGCTGGCTTGTGCATGCAAACGCGTTATTAACGTCGCACGGATTTTGCATGAATTTCGCACCACATCTGCCCCAGATTTGCACAAATTTTTGTGAATTCCCATGTTACAAGATACAAAACGTGTGGATGTTAGGTGAGACAAGAGACACGAAGTCTTGATCCTTCCTAATTTGATGATACCTCTTCTGCCCCCGGCTTCGTCTTTGCATCGTCTTAACATACCTTAGGTCACTAAGTACCATTCGGCGTCCTCGATGTGTGAGTAGTTGCACACTCATTAGCCTTTGGCCGCGCACAGTACACCTGATGGGATCCCGTGTCTTGTAGCGCAGGCTGTCATGCATGCTTATTCGGATCTTCCACAACGTCACTTGTGGCCCCGGCGTGCGCATCGCCCGTGCGCACGGCTTCACGCCGAGCATCCGGTTCTACCGTGGCCTATGGCATGGCAGCGCTAAGAGCTGGATGCACTACCCTTTGCTACTCAGACGATGCTGTAAAGCGTGGCCAGCAAGGCAAATGACGACGGCTGTCACGCCCTGCCACCGCTGATACAGGCGTACCCGGACGACCAGCTGCTGATAGCGCACACTTTATCGCAACGGAGTATACCACCGCCATTACTCCTCCGCATGCAACGCGCGGGTCCCGGACACTACACAAACGTCCTAGCTCTTGAATGTCCAGGGTCCGGTCATGCATGTCCGCCAAGCCCATTGCACTCGGGGCAAGTGTTTGTGCAAAAACTTGTACTCCGCCGATGGCATGAGCACTCCTTTCCCTTGCTTCCCCGGCGCCCTGAGTAGCCCATCAACGCGGCGTCTCGTGGGTTTGCCGTGCGCTTCTTGCAGGGTGAAACAAGAACTCCCCATGCACGCCATAATGCTGATGCATGTCACCTAGCATGGCCCTCCACTCTTGCATGGACGGTCATTGGTGGTTGGCAAGCTGCGCCACCGTGGCACCTTCAAAGGCGCAACACAAGTCCTGGAAATGTGCCCGCCGTAGCCCTCTGTTGGACCGGATCATAATGTTCGATGCTTCTCCAAGGCAAGTGTTTGAACCGGAGTGTTGCGGCAGTCACGGCGGCGTTCGGCTGGATGACATCAGCGGCAAAGTCCCACGGGTATGGCGACGCATACCGGATGACGCCTCCTATCACCGGTGCTAGCACTTCATGCGACACCGGCACCGGCCCTATTGTGTTCTTGCGCCAACCGTCGAGACTTTCGCATTGTAGCACGTGTGTCTTATTCATGGTCGCAGTCCCTTAGGGGTTCAGCTGGACGCCTCGGTGCGGCACGGCCTCCTTGGCATCTGAGTGTACCCAAGGGTCACCCTTGTCCTCCAGGTGCATGTGCACGACAACCGAGGCGGTCTCGGTTGTGGGGGCGTAGGTGCACTTACGAACGTTGGGGGACATCCCCATTCATCAAGTACCCCGCGGATGGACCAGCTAACGATATCCTGCATTCGAGTCTCCCATGCTAGGCCGAAGTATTGTGGTCTATCGACCTTCAAGATTGCGACGACGACCACATGCACTTCCCAATCGCGGGGGTTAGTTCTTCCAGGGTGGGATGTGTGTGGCTGCAAGGAATGCTAGACATATTCAAGTTAACTCCCTAGTCTGCAGGTCCACCGACTTATCACCCTTGTTGGTTGCAAGAAGGCCACCAAATGCACGGTGATGTAGTCCACGGCGGGCGCGTACATCGTGGGTGGATACGGGGTGGAGCAATGGTCGCCGGAAAGTCCTTCGTTGTCCATGCCCCTTGCCCCCGGCAGCCCTCATGTTTGTGCTGCGTGATGTCTATGACGCGCATCACTGGCAAGACAACCCTGCGTCCGTGCCCTTCCTGTCCCTACATGCGAGGGGCAGCCAGATTCGAGCTCTGCCGAACCACCCATTTATGTGCTGCAATGACCCTGCTCGGCAGTCAACGGACCCTTCCCACCACGCACTTTAGAGTGTGTTGGTTGACTAAAGGGGTGGTGGGCCCCTTGATGCCATGGTACAGGGCTTGGTGCGCTCGACGAAGAAGACCTCCTATGATAGACACATTCACTATCTGCGTAGACAACACACATCCTGCTGCTGCATTGCGAAAAGGACCCGAACGTCTTCCACCCGCGTCCGCCTTACACTTTCTCCAAGGTGCTCGTTGTAATTACAGCTAGCTTTGGGAATCGCAGCTTCCTAGGCCGATACACGTTGTGTAGTCTCTATCGCACGTGCGGCGCACAAATGGACCCAATGGCCGCCAACTCTGTGGTGTATTCAGCACCCCAAACGGAAACAGATACCCGCGGCTGATAAACCACCACCGTTCCCCCCTCCACCGCTCCTCCATGATGCAAGCATGTGGCTGCAAAATGCGGATCATGCGCGACTTTTACCAATCTCTTAGGCATCACAACTTGCCCGCCCCCTAGGACCCCGTATATGCACGATCTGAGAGTATTGTACATGTCTATTTTGAGAATGCTATTTGACATGTGTGTCCAATGTTGTTACCAGCACTGTGTGACACCCATTGAAATAGGTTTCGATGTGTTAGCCTTATGTATCCACTTCTTCTAGTGTGTTATATTTGACGTTTTTTCTGCAGCTAGCCGAAATGGAGGCCAGCTTTTGGGTAACATTGCAAACAACTATGTGCATATGCAGCTTTTGACCCTTCTGGCCAACCTTTCGGCCAGCTTTTCGATTTCTTAGTGAATAGGTATAGTTATTTTCATTTTCATTCGGGCTGGCCAAAGTTTCGGCCAGGTTTCTTGTCTATTCGCCATTCAAGCACTCATATTCAGGTTATTTGTCCGTCTGGCCGAAATTTCGGCCAGCTTTTCCTATTTTTGCACATATAAGCAATTGTTCCCCCTTCGAACACACCTAGCCGAAATGTCGGCCAGCTTGCAATGGTCATTCTTCATGAGTATTACACCTTACACTCCTACATAGGTGCTTTCTTGTCACAGCATTAATGTCCTCTCCTATTACTATAAACCTCCAACATGCTGCAGTTACTAGTGCTTTTGGTGCTACAGCCAAAGGGCTGTTGCGAAATGCATTACCTGGTCGGAATCTGCAAAAGCTTTTGCAATTGTGCCTCATGTTGCGGAAGAATCGCAGGAGCCGGCATTCTATGGCATAGTTGAAGGCTGCCGCCACCGAGAAGAAGCCCCCACAATGGTAGTTGACATTTTTGTCACATTTCGATGCCCTATACTGCCTTCTGCGTCGTATGGCCCTCCCATACTCTACCTGTGGTTCTGGTCACAACTGGGGCATTATGTCCTGCCGCCAACGCCGCAAAGTAGGAGTCCTTGGTCAATGTAACCCTAAGCAGGCTTCCGGATTATCAAACCATATACAAACTTGCCTACGGTGCATGGTGTTCCACAAATTGTGTGCTGCTAGTCTAGCACGATGGTGAATGGTGAACAGTGAATGGTGTATGGGAGTTGATCCCCATTCACCTGACTTAACCCAAACTGTACAGCTGTTGCTGTTTTGCACACTAGTGCCCTGCCTGCATACCCGTGTCTGCCGGAGCTCGTCCAAATTGAGGTTAGGTTACCAAACGTTGTAGCTGACATCTTTCGCTCACATATAGCATTGTTTGACGGTATTGATGTTGCCAACCAAGGTATTCAGAGAGTTTGGGTTCGTGCTCCCTTAGATAATGCCAGGAAAAATGTTCGTTTTCTCAACTGGACGCCCTTTACCTATCTGAGCTCCGCTCCGGCACACACAACGAGCTTTTGTAACTTGTGGTTGCTCAGTCATGTGTGGAGCACCGCACCAGGCACCGTGTTCCGCCGCTTGTGGACATGAAAATACACTTTGCACTACTTAAGCTGTGTTATGGTGCCGCTTATGTTCCGTGGAATGTACCGCAACTACTGTTGGGTTTTCCTGGATTACACGGTGTGTGGCATAGCTATAAGTACTGCGTTGAATTGATCAATAGGGCCTTCCTGCCGTTCATTAAGTTTTTTGAGCAGGGTAATAGCCTTCAGGTTGGGTCTATCCTCCCTCGCAAATTCAAGGTGATCCAAATGGAGAAGACCTTGCTTGGACTTATGCTAGCCAAATCGTCCAATAGAGGCAGACTAGATGAGCGTGTAACAGCCCCGCTGAGTAGCCAGCGGGACTTGACAGCCATTCAGTGCAAGGGTCTGCGTATGTTATTAGCCCTTAAGGCTATGCTGTACACATACTGTCAAGCTGCTCTCAGCATTGGGACTTTGGTGCGCGAGTGCAACTGGGAGGGCCGGGGGGCAGATTCCGGGATTGTTGCTAAGCAGGCACTTGAGATGTCCCTACTGCTCATGCTGAACATCCTAAAGCCCGGGGAGCGGTTAGCCACATAGTATTTGAAAACCACTGCTGTTGCTCTTCTCTTTTGGAGTCAGTGGCATTCCTCCTCCCTAGGGTGTATCCACTCTGAGGAGCTCTGGGACGCACTTCTCAGTCGGTTCTCAGCTCACGGTCGCCGCAACACTGCCTATACTAGTGTCCAACAGTCGTCTGATTTGTTTCTTACGCTTCTCCGTGTCCAACCAGGGGAGAAAGTTTTGCATGGTGTGCTGACTCAGACATCTTGGGCAATGTTCTCTGCCAATCTGAAACAATTCAGCTTGACAACCCATACACATAGCATGCCCATATGTGTTCCCGCTCCTGACTGAAAGTTGAGGTGAGAAGGCTGGATGCAGTTGATGATCTGTCTTTCACAAGACGGAATGTGAGATGAAAAATATGCAGACTCCGAATTGGACCCCGGTATTTGGTGGTTATGAAGTCAAACAGGAGTGCCCCCTACTAGTTGGGCGCCGCCTTGCAGGCTTACATCAAATTCAGACCTCTGCTTGCTTTGCATCCACCACATCGTAGCGAATGTCCCTACTTCTGGATAGGCTTGAAGATGAAGATGCCAATGAGTACACCGTTGTGCATCACATTATTGTTATGCTTGAAGAGTGTGGTATTTTTGCCGAGGAAGGCACTGTGGTGTGTTTAGTGGTGTATTTCAGCACTTTCGATTGACTTGGCCGAAACTTCGGCCGGCTTTTGTCTTACACACGTTCTCATGTGCAGACTGCTGTTGCCAAACGGTGGGGTGGTGTTGGGCGTTTGGTGAAATTTGTCGGTGCTGCTACAGTAGACGCCATGGCGGCCATGGAGAAGCGTGTATTACATCCCGCACTCGGCACGTTCAAGGAAGTCGAAGGCATCATGGATGACCGACTTCGAGAAATTGTAGGCCACATGGATTGGACAAAAAGTACCCTACCCGGTCTCAAAAAAACTAATAAAAGATGTGAAAAAGGCCCGGAGGTGGTCATGGCACATACTTCATCCCCAGGCCGTTGCCAATGGGCTTGTCAACAACATCAGAGGTATGTTTTTGTCAAACAGGGGTTTGTATCCGAATAAATCGACCGACCTGGCCGAAGTTTTGGCCAGCTTGTGTGTGGTTCAATTAATGCACAATAGGATCCCACTCTGTGACACCACCTTTCTGCAGCTACACTTGGTACTATCGAGATGGCCAAAAGACAGTGCGCCATTGCATCACACCTGAAGGTCGCCTATGGCAACTGGACCTGGACCGAAGGAAATCCCTGGCCACCGTGGTCAGTAGTACTTAAGGCACCTCTTTGGAAGGAACCCAAATATGAAGGGTTGCGGGGATAGTTGCAGAGGCCTGTTGCTAAGCCTATTTCTGAAAAATCTTATAGTGATCTCGTTAGTATCCAGTGTAATACGGAGTCCCTCGTTGAAACAAGCACAGGCAAACTGGTTGCGGAGTCAGGCCGTGTGGAAGTGATGGCAATGCGTTGTGCAGTCCCTGTTCCCAGTGTCATTAGTTCAATGCCCTTTACTGCTTGCGTCATTGAGGTTCCCCGCCTCTATACAGCAGGTTTGCAGAATTTAGTTGCGCAGCTGCTCCTGTCCGGTGTGCATGTGTTCATTGCGGGTGAGTGTGCTGATGTGAAAGCCACTGTTGCTGCTTTGAAGGCAACTATGGCTGAGGATATGTATCCCGGTGATGTTTCAATTTACAATTTGTCATCCAAGACCCCGTTGTATACTTCCAATTCCCATGTGGTTTCCATTTGCTCTGCTACCGCCTTTGATACCAGGATGCCTCGTTACGTGGCTTCTACTGAAGGGCCCATGTCCTCCGTGCTGCCTGTTGAGATATTTTCGTACCTTTGGAGCATGGTTCCGGCCCCAGAACGGGCAGGCAACTGGTTCTTGCTGGGGCTCTGTTTGCGCATTTTGCAAGCATGGTGTCTACCAGGCTTTCCAAGGACTGTAATGTTGTGTGTGCCTTTTTCGGTGAGGAGACCGCATTGCCTGATGAGTTTGTTCAGTCCATCGGTGCGGCTATCACCAACGCCGACACCTGCCCCCCGAAGTCATGGGAGGATGTGTACCATGACTTGGGAGCAGGTTTTCTTGTGGATTGCTCTTGTGTTAGGTATGTAGATGAGGATCATGAGGACCACAATGGGGACGCAGAGTCACAACCACAGACACACACCCCAAAGAAGAAACCCAAAACAGCCCCTGCCCCCTCACCTAGTGGCATGCAGTGCGCTCAAGCCACCCCCGCTTCCTCCCCAGGCACTGTGGGCCCTACTGGCAAAGGTATGAATACTTTTGTGAATCATTTTTCACCATCACAGGCCGGAAACGCACAGTCACAAAACTCTGCCACAGTCAAGCTGGCTGTTGCACCCATTGCCAAGCCTCCTGCTAACACAGGTGCTAAGAAGCCCCGTGCATCTGATCTGCGCAAGCGCCAATGCTGGTCCTAATGCTTATATTGCCTGTCAGTATGAAGTTTGGCCGAAATTTCGGCCAGCATTCAGTCTTCACTGTTTCTCATCTCTTATTATTGTGTTTCTCCACAGGCAGTGCAAAAGCCTGTATTGATTGGCCAGGTGGCAAGTATTTGCTTGTAATTGAGTGTAGTACATCACACACCATGCTGAAATGTCACTGCTCCTGTGTTCCTGGCTCCGGTCTACTGTCATAGGTACCCATTTCAGTGATCGTATTTCGAGTTTCGATGGACGTGGCCGAAATTTCGGCTAGCTTAGGCTTATCTGCTGAATACAACCATGTGTTTTGACGTGTTTCGAAGAGCCGGCCGAAATTTCGGCCAGGTTGGTTAAAATAGGAAATACAGGTAAATGTTTTGGGGATAATTTTCTGTGTGCTTCGATAAAACGTATGTTTGTGGTTCCCTTACCTGAGGTATAGGGGGGTTGTGTGATCACCTTGGAACAAAGGGGTCAAAGGAACAATAGGCAGTACCCCCCCCCCCCTCGGGCACTGGAATGCAGTGGTCTAAATGTAAAACAAGACTATATTTTGGTGATTGAAGATCTTTATTTTGAAAATTTGTGTGTTGCCAGAAATGCAAATAATGGCATATATTTCAAATACACACCTTTTTTTTGCATGTTGCCACTAGGGGGGTATGGATACCAAAAAAAAAACACCCCTTTTCACATACTTTTCTCCTCACTACAACATGCACTTCCATGGGGCCTAGCGCCAAGTGGGGAGGGGCAACTTGTGACGCCTAGGAATCGGGCAACCTGAGGCCTCAAGTGCAATGGGGGGGGGGGGGGGGGCACCGCCGCTGTGGGCGTTGCAGGGCGCTGCGCCATTTCGTTGGGCATATTGTGCAGCTTGGGGCCAGGTGGAGTGGATGATTGTCTTGTTGGTGTGTTAAGGTTGCATCGCGGAATCGTAGAGGTCCCCGGAATTCGCTGTGGCTCATGCGAAAGCCCAACGTGTGCACTTGGCTCTGCCTCGGGAGCCCGCCATGCTTCTCAGGCACCGAGCGTGGCACTCATCAGCCGCGCGTGCCCTCCATGAATGCGCTCCACAGGGTACATGGGGCGGGTTGGGACTCCTTTGCAGCACGTACCAAGGCTTGTACTCTGCTTGCAAATGCTTGTGAGGTGGTCTCACTCAGGACTCTGCAAAATGGATTGACACACAAGGAGTTGCTACGCGCCAGACTTCGTGGTCTCCCCACCATGCAAGTCATGCGGCGATGGCGTCGGAATGTCACCCGACAGTCGGTCCCGTCCCTTCTTTGCCTGTTTTGTGGGGGAACCGGAGGAGGGCCACACTCGCATGTGTATTGCATCTGAGAGGAAGCCAAAATTGGCCAAGTCGCTATGTGTAAGCATGGTTTCACGGCGGATGTGCCGCTGGGAGAAACAACCATGGAGTACTTGCATTGCAAGCAGCACGGAGCTTAGTGGACATTGTCTCTCATGGCGGGAGTAGCCCCAAGCGACCCATGGGGTGTGCCGCTGGAAGCGCTGAACCCCCCCCCCCCTTCTAGGACACTCGGTGCGTGGGGGCTACCATGCCACGTCCCCTCAGTTAAGAAATATATTGTTCCTAATGTTTGTTTGTGCAGGAAAGAGGTCTACCATTGCCCGCTTGCTTGATTTAAGATGGGCTCAAAAGTGCTGGAAGCCCCGCTCGAGCCCCTTCCAGCACTTCGTTGGAAGCGGGTTTCAGCGCTAGAAGGGGGGGATTCCAGCTCTCGGAGGGGGTTCCAACGGGGGTTCTAGCACGGGTTCCAGTGCTGGAAGGGGGTTCGAGCAGGGTTCTAGTAGGGGTTCCAACACTCGATCTACCTCCACATTCGCTGCTCTCCACCCAGGTTTCTCACACTATTGTGCCAGCTTTTCAACCTGATCATGGACCGTTGGATTTTTCCGGTTCTTGCATCATGGCTTCACAAGGCCAATGCCCTTGTCGGAACTCGTGGATATTCAGCCCCTGTTGGTTGCGAACTTGAAACCCTCACAACTCAAACCACATGTCAACTCCAACCACATGTGCTCCAGCTATTTTCAAGTTCACCGCCACTGTTGGTCGTGAGGGGGTCCATCATGCATGATTGTACCCCCCGTGTGGTGAGCGATTACATCAATGACGTTATGGGCAGGAACCCACAAGTTGCCATCTTTCAATTCTCCCTTCATCCCAAAGACGTGGAGGATTTGCACCTTAGCATCACCTCTAGGCCCCCCACCGACTCCAACAACACCGTGGAGCTGCATGTGGGCAACGAGCATTCCGGTGACGTCCTCTTTGCTAGGAGGCGCCCCACAGGCAATAAGATGTGCAAGGACAACTATTTATTCCCCCACCCCACAACTCACAGACTCCGCTTCCTCTCCCTCAAAGACGCACCCAGACAGATCCCCATCTACTCGTTGCCCACGTCCAGGCAGTTACAGTGGAGAGCTGACGACCGCTATGGCCTTACCACCCCCACCATGATGTCCACTAACAACGAGCAGCCCTTTTTTCCTTTGCCAATGTGCCACCCCTTTCCATTGATTGGCCGCAACGAGGAGGTTGTCTCTGGCCCTGCCCCAAGCACACCTACCAATGAGAACCCCAATGCCATCGCCGAACTTTGGGCTTTGCTGCTACCGTTGTATCTTTGCCGACTCCCATGTCCAAAACACCACCAAGGACGAGTGCATCACCATTCCGGGTCACAAGTGGAGGTCCGTCTTCAATGACAATGTGCGCGCTCCAGGTCGTCAAGAACACAGCCTTGGTCGAAGTGCCTGCTACAGCCGCATGGGACTGCCACTACCGGATGAAGAGGGGATGGAGCTGCCGGCCTTGGTCGCCCTTGCGAAGGAAGTACAGGGGGGGTTGCAAAAAGTGAAGGAGTCTGAGGATGTTTTGGTTGTTCGGGGTGGCTATATCCGCGCTACCTATGACAGGCGGCAACATTGGCACCGGGATCGCCCCTTCACACACAACACTCAAGGCAAAGCCCTCTCCATATTTGTGCCGTGCGACGTGGATATTCCCGCCAATGCCTCTAGTGGTTGATATGTGCCTTTGTCCCGTGAGGGGGTGCCGAAGCCCTGGTACGAGTACCCGCTGGACATGGATGTTGGGGATACGGTCGTCTTCATGTCGGAGTTGATCCACTGTGGCGGAGATGTTCCGCTTGGACTACCTGCAGGCACTCCTCGAGTCATTGCCTTCATCGCACTGCCGAATTACAATTTGCACTACAATAACACCATGCCGTTCCCCCCCCCACCGTGGGCGTATGCCGAAGCGCAGGTACCAACATCGACGGAGAAATGTGCGCGTAATGGATGCCGCAAGAAGGTTGCACAGCCCCCGCCCGTATGCTTCATGTGCCAAGAGGTCCCACTATGCCAAATCCATGGAACTAGAACTTGCTCCGCCTGCGATGCAACACTTACCGCCCCAACGCCCGAACTCTTTGAAGTGCCTGCTCCGGATTCACCCCTTTGGTAGTCTATCGCAAGGTTCTTCCGCAACTTTGGGACCACGCCCTGTTTGTACTTTCGCTGTCACATGCCTCATGCGGCTAGCAAACACGGGACTTGTGACACAACACCTGCAACAACCCACGGAGACCGTCACCGCGCAACAACCCATGGACGTGCAAGCAACACCATGCCTCCCAGAGAACAGCCCTTTCGGACCACACACCCATGAGGAGGAGCGCCTACGGCAACCCATTTCCTGCTTCCCACTGCTGAGAACAAAGCCCGGCACCATCCTCATCATCCGCTCTGGACGGTGTGGCGGCACAACCTATAGAGGGTACCCCGATGGGGATGAACTACGTGTGCTACGACGGGATCAAGTACCAAGGGAGATGCAAAACGTCGCGGACCCCATGATTCTTTTTAAATCCGGCCTCGTGGTGCAGAATCCAAAGGAGGCGGTGGTTTCAAAGCAAACGATAAAGAAGAACTCCCCTTTTGTTTTGCAAGTTCTATCGTCCTCTCATTTGCCGTCGAATTTACTACACGCTCGTTTGTATGTGTCCGCTCATTAGAATCTCAAGGTCCTGCTTCTAGGTGCCTCTTGTGCAGCTACTGCAGCCTAAGGGTCTACGTGGTTGGTTGGGACAACCGCGTCAACAAGCAAAAGAAGCAAGTGTTTTTGCAGTGGACCACTCGGGGAGCAATGTCGCCATGTGCTTGGCGTGCGAGAATGCTGACCCGCTTCCGTTGGCCGCTGGGGATGCGCCAAGACCACAACCAGAAGATGCAGCAGAACCAAGGGTTTAACCCCCCACGGCGGCCCGTGTCACCCACAAGTACCAAGTTCGCAGGAGATCCAAGCGACATGACGGAGATCACTGAGTGAAGGAGGTTCAACCTTGTTCACTATTGGCAATGGAGGTGGTCCACGGAAGGAGCTTGAAACTGCCGGGGCCCCAGGCATGTACGTGTTTACGTCCAGGGTGTTGGTGGAGGAGTGCCAGCGGAAAAAAAGCACGAGGTTTTAACAGCAACAATAAGAGTACAGCCAGCGCCTGGTGAAGAAGGCGAAGCTCAAGCATAGAAGAGCTATGAAGCCCGACCCCGATCAGAGCCCCGCGGATCCGAAGGATGCAGTAGTGGCACCGGCGCCACAACCGGTGGATGCAGCAGCAATGACCGAAGTGTCGCAAGACATCACGCGTTTGGGGTCAAATACATGTGTGGGCACACCGGTGGCATAGGGGTTGCGTTGGGTTACACGCAAGTTGCATGCCGGTTGCACGATTTAGGCACTTGCAGATAAGCAATGTCATGAGGCGGTTGCACAAAAGGCGATTGCATTGAAGTGGTGTCATGAGGCGGTTTCACAAAATGGCGGTTTCATTCAACCAGCATCATGAGGCAGTTGCACAAACAGGCGGTTGTATTCAAGCGGTGTCATCAAGCAATTGCGCAAGAGCGATGAGGGTTTACATAGCGGTTGCATTGTGATTGCACATGTCTTGTTTGTTTTTCTCGGATCCCTCTGGATCAGGTGCTTCGACCAGCGGACACAGCCGATGGAGTGCCCGGGCACGCCGGTGCTGCAGTCCCCGAGGTGTAGCAGTCGTAGGGACGCAAGTACTGAAGGAACTCCCCAAATGGAGGAGGTGGAGCAACAACAGCTGCAGCAGACAAGGCAGCGGGAGCTGACACAAATCGTGGGGTAGATGGCGAAACCCTGCCGTGACGGTTCACATCCCGTGAGATCCAAGCCGCTGCCTCAACGGCGGCAAGTGGCAGTTGTGGCAACTTCAACAGTGGCAATGGGTCGCCTTTCCAGGCAGAAGGTTCTTGCAGTGGATGTATGTGTTTCGAGTGCAGCTGTGTGCTTCACACCAGCCTGCACACTTTTTTGCCAGTTCCCATGCGCAGGCATAGGTGGAACCCGGGGCCACCACGGGTGCGCTTGCGCCCGGGGATCTACGATGTTGGTGAGGTCTAACCACCGCCTGCTGTTTTTCACCCTTTTAGCATATATTTTCCCGTGTGTCAAGTGTCCGGTGAGAACTCAAGTTTGGTGCATTTTCCCCTTTACGAGGACGTCCATGCGCTTTTGACTGCGGTTTTTGATGCACACTTGTTTGGTGGACACCATTGTATCCCCATTGCATTTCGCAGTTTCTGTGAGCTCTGCCTTTGCCAATGATTTTGTGCACAAGAAGGTGTGGGCGGGGGGTTGCAGAACGAAGAAAGCAGTGGCATAAGGTGGTAGCATAAATGCAAAGGGGCTTGCAACACAAAAAGCGGTATCCTAAGGCGGTAGCACAAATTTCTTCCCAAATGGTCTCCCAAGTGTAATACAATGCCAAGCTGGACCATTGTGCGCCGCAGGCAGCGACTCTCATAGGTGAAGGCCCACGTACGGGACGATCGTGCACCGGGACATCTAAATATCCCCATACGGGGCTGTTGGTCCGTTCTACGATACATGGTAGGACCAATCCAAGTTTTGCAACGCCAGAATTGCTGCGTGTCGGACAACTGGACCTTATACCACGGCTTGACAGCTACTTGTGCCTCCGCCTTGGATGGGGGATGCTTTGACCTAGACATGTTGATGACATTTGGGACCGAAACGGGCCTTGTGTGCAAATGCATACATGGCAAAGCTACCCACAAGGGCCGAGTATTACGCCTTGTACAAGAATGTCAGCGGTTGCACACTAAAAAAGCGGTGTGACGAAGCGGTTGCACATGTTTGTTTTGACGGTTGCAAACCAACAAAAGCGGTGTCAGGAAGCGGTTGCAGAGTTTTCCAACACTTTTTGTCTGCATTGCAGGCTCTTAAACATAGACATCTGCACCCTGCTGCACATGTGCAATCGCCAGTGGCACCGCGCCTGGCGATCCGGCGCCTGCTACGCGGGGGACGAAACAATTGTCACCCATAAAGGCAAAAAATGTGGCTACCTTCGCTAGTTTGTCTGTGAAAGCCCCACTCGATCGGGCTAAAACCTTATGTTTTAGCAGACTCATGCCGGAGTTACGTTATCGACATGTTTTTGTATTGCTCGAAGCCTGGTGTTGTAAGGTGAGCTAACCCCCGAGTTATAGGGCAACTAACAATGGCTGAAGTAATAGGCCACTGGACCACAAAAAATACACCTAGTGTTGCACTTTGTGCAGACCCCTACTTTGGTGGCCATGCCCCAACCAAAGCATGCGTGTCATTGGACACGATCTTTCTTTTTTTAACAAAACGCGACGAATTTGGTGTGCTCGCCATGGGACACGGGATAACACCCGGTCATGTTTCGACGGCCACCCATAGGCGTGGACACTATAGTATGGCAGTATACAAAAACCCAAAAGTTGGGTCAAAACCACTGCATGTGGTACCACTCTTGACGAATTGTACATTTGAAAATTGGTGGTGGTGGTCGGGGCGTGCTGAAATACCTTGTGAAATAGGGGCGTATCGTCAACTAGCTGGGGTAGTCGATACGGCTAATCAATTAGCCCTTCGACATAGGGAAGTTGGTCGTTTCCGCTTGTGGTCAAAGGCACTTAGGACTTTTGTTTTGAGTTGCACTATCTCTACTTCGTTTGTTGCATGGAAAAGCATTGCTTTGATCCCCGAACACACATCCTTGTGGGATTCTCAGCTTGGGTTCGTGCATTCCGTCATGTGTACATCTACATGTGAAGAATTGTTTCTTGGCACACCATGGGTTGGGAGAACATTGCCTCATTCAGTGATTTTCGCCCAGTGGCTGCAGGTTGCACACAGGTTGCATGAAGTGGT
Organism: Eutreptiella sp. 'Long Island Sound 2002'; assembly: GCA_964036045.1. Taxonomy (NCBI): domain Eukaryota; phylum Euglenozoa; class Euglenophyceae; order Eutreptiales; family Eutreptiaceae; genus Eutreptiella; species Eutreptiella sp. 'Long Island Sound 2002'. The sequence continues at coordinate 45,022,498 of OZ038381.1, forward strand.
TGCACAAAAACACCTATGGGTTGCAGAGGGGGTTGCATAAGCGGTTGCAAAAAAGGGCACCGGTTGCATAAGGCGGTTGCACAATTCGAAATCCACAAAAATAGGTTGTTGCAAGTGAAAAGTAGTATTTTGAAACAACCAAAATAGGGTTTGCATTCCGACTGGTCACGGAGTGGCGCAACCGTAAATAAAGGAATATCCCATGTGTGTGTCGGCAAAGGGAGGTGACGCCACTGAAGGTTGTGCTTGCTAAAATGGAGAGAGGAGACAAAAACGATTATGCAATTTGTATCTTGCTCAAAGGGAATGTTGTTTCTGCGGTCTCGCTGTATATTAGCCACTACCCAAATCCTGATACCTAGTTGGCCTTTGCCACAAGCTACACTGAATGTCTTGAATTTCTTGTGTGGAAGGTGAGTTTTATTGATGGCATCCATGCAATAAGACTTTGTGGAAGGGGATTATCGAAAGGGCATTTCATGGCTGATGATGGGTTGGGTTGACGCAGCCGACACACCGTGAAGGAAGACATTCCTTTTGGCTTAATGCACATCAACCCTCTACTTTCCTTTGCCTTGAATCACTGTTGTCACCAAATGTCAAGCCTAATGTAGCCGCCCTTGCTCATAATCCAGACCTGGGCACACCAAAGAGCATGGCCGATGATGATATGCTCAAAGGGGCCACTCTGCTTCTCAGTCCCAATTTTGTCAGTCCCAAGTGGTCCAAGGTCAAAGGAGCAAATGTGCATATCCTATTTCGTTTCTCATGCCTTTGACAAGTGCTACCAATAGTGCCACAGGGCAAAATGCTTTTCTGCTTTTCTGCTTTGCTTTCTGCTCGAATTGACATGGGGGTGTACCTGCCGCCAAGTGCTTGCAATATCGCAAGCAAGGTTGGTGGTGCCAGTCTGGGGAAAATGCTTGTAAGCCTTTCAAGGGGTCGAGTGAGACGCAGCAAAATGCTGAGAAGGTGACAAAAAATGTGTTGCAAAATGCAACCTTGCAATTGTAATGCCGTTAAGAATTCAAAGTCAGGGGCTTTAGCGACATGTGTTATGTTTTTTGCAAGAATTTGGTCAACCAACTTGTTACCTTGTAGCAGAGAGGGTTTTACTAGCCTCTTCCCTGCTTGGCAGAGTACCCAAAGCACCAGAGAGAACCGAAGGTGGATTCGTTTAGAGGGTTTACATTTGGTTGTCTAATTAACCTTGGCCCCTCGTGAGCCTTCCCAGCCTCTTGCCAAGCGGCCTCACGGGACCCATGTTCGCTAGTGGTTTTGCCATCTCACAAGGCTCCAAGAGCAGTGCTTTGCTGAGGAGCCATCCCAACCGCGGTACAATTCCGGCAAATTGAGAGGAAAGGGTCTAGGTCACATCTAGGTCACAATAATGACGAGCAGGTGTTGGTGACGTTGATGCTGAAGTGGATGGGAATATGCCGCCTAGTGAGGAGTGTGTGTGGCAGATAGCTAGCACACTGCTGTAGAAGCCGAGGCAGTTGCCGGCAATACAGGGACACCTTACACCGACGCTCGGTGACATGTCGTTTTCGCATGGAAAGAACGAGCTTTTGGCGTTGATTGCCTAGGCGCCTTTGGGGCAGTTTCGGCATGAACTTGGGGAAGAACTTCAAGAACAAGAGAGAAAAGGTATTACACAGAAGAAGGCTGCTGCCAAGAGGGCCAAAGACCTGTGGCGCCGCACTGAGAATGTGATCCTCGCCAATTTCCCCAGCGGGAAAAGGTCATGATGAGTTTACCAAAATGTAGTGGGCATACAGTGTGTGCCCATGCTGCGCAACAATATTCCCAATGAGTCCCACTTTTTTTTGGTTTCTTGCAACGGTTTTGCAGGTTATTTTGGGCGCCTCCTTGGATTTTTCTTGGGTGGGGTGGGGTTGGGATTGCACACCATGTGCACCTGTGCGTGCTCTGGGATAACACCACCACTTTTTCTTCTCCTGCAAACTTCTGCAACCCACCACAACAATGGGTACCCCAATGAGGCATATCTACTCCCCTCTTTGCAATCTCCTACTGCACCCCACCTGTTGAGCAATGACTGCTTTGTCCTATGACTGTCCTCCCAGTCAAACAGTGCTTTTGCTTATGCTACTTGTTAAACCACAGTCTTGGCCAACTACCACACTGTTTTACAACACTGTGGGACAACCGCCCCGTGGTCCAACCGTAACACATTGCACAAAATGGTGGGAGACAACCTTTGTGGGCACCTACCTTGTCACCCTCAGCAAAACGGATATCCAAGTCTGCCCAAAACACCCAGGGGCTCGAAAAGCTCAGGATGATTAGATCAGTCAGGTCTACCCCTACAAACACACAACCAGGCATTCCTTCAGTTCCCTGGCCTCATACCACACAGCCCTCCCTCCCTCTGTGTTGTGTTATGGGGTATGATTGGGAGGTCACAAATTGGGAGGCAAAAGAGTTTGAGTGCCAGCAATTGAATGCCTCGTTGTGGTCCTGATTGCTTGCGCAGAAATTCCTTTGTGGGTCGGTGTCTTTGGGAACACAAAGTGGTGGCTCAGAACGACAGTGAGGGCTGGGAGGAGCGCTTTGCCAGTGCCACAATTATTGCCTAGGTAGATTTGTATTCCCCTTTAATTCAGCATTTGCAGGGTGCAATTTGTTTACAGCTCCCTGAAAAATCTGGTGGCCGCTGTATGTGGTTGAATCCAATTTAATGTCGAGTTGTAGGGGATATGTGCGTCATTTCAGACTCCGATTATGCTTGTCCATGTAAAAGAAGTTCAAGGCCAGTTTCATCAAGTGACTGTTGATGGAGATTGGACTGTTGCTGCTTTGAAGACGCAAATAGGTATTGCCCAGGAAGTAGGGTGTGCCAACCCAAGTCAGTGGAGGTGCTCGAGCTGTTCAGTGAATATGCTCCAATATAGGTTAGGGGCGCGATGGGGCTGTGGGTTGGGGGTCTTCCTACCTTGCAAGCCTGCCACCTACCCGAAGTGCTCCATCATTTACAGCCGCACTCCCTTGCTTTTGCGCCGGTATCCACTCCAACATCACATCTTTGCTGCCACTGGTCACAGCAAGACAAGCGAATATTGAAACTGCCAAGCAGCGGCTGCTCAACAACGGGCGATTGCTCAAGGACGACCATACCCTCAGCCACTACAGCGTGGGAGATGGTGACTGTGTGATCGTGGTAACGGCTCGGGATCCGCCTCCGCCTCTGCATGCAGCAAAACCAGCAGCTAACCCATTTGGGTATGACGTGTTGCGGTGTTGTGCCATTTCATGTGTTGTACGACGTGTTGTGGGCTATATGTGGTTATGCGTTTCCCGTGATGTTGAGGGTTGTGCATGATGTTGTGTGTTTGTATTTGATGTTCTATGTTGAGTGTGGTATTGTGCGTTGTGTGTGTTTGTGATGCTGTGTGTGTGGTGTATAGTGTGTTGTGTGTTGCATGTGACAAGTTGTGCATCCATTGCAAGCGGTGTTGTAGGCTCCGTTTGGTGTTGTGCATGATGTGAAGCGCCATGCATCATGTGTGAGCCTGTGTTTCCCTCACGGGTTCCACCACCACAGCAGCACTGTGCACATCCTATTTGCACATCTCATCAGGTTCCCAAATATTCCCCAGGCGCAGCAGGCGCCCCAGAACCAGGATGCCATGGCGCAGATGATGATGCAGCAGCTGCAAAATGCGTTGGCCGGAGCAAATGCTGCCGCCCAGGGCAATGCACCCGCCGCAGCGCCACAAGCTGCACCCACTCAAGGTATCACATCTTGGGTTGCTGTGAATTTGATTGCTGGCCGGCCAGAGGCGTAACCGCTGCCTGGGACCGGTCAACAGGCGTCGGCACCATTGTTTCTCCGTGGTTTGACTGTTCCGGCCTTTTGTCCCGAATTTGGCCAAAGCTGGGTCATCTCTGAAGAGCAGCACTAGGGGAGTAATCCATAAGAGCACAAGGGGAAGCCCAAATGGACAGACGGGACATGCAACAAGCACGTTTCCAATGCAGGTTCAAAATGTCCAGCTGGCAAGCACTGTGGATTGGGGCTCTATGATGAAAACATCGCCATTTACATCGAGCTCTCCCCTTACTCTAACAAGCAAAAGCAACGAGCAGCAAGCAGGCATTAAGTACGTCGCTAAGCCGTTTGACTGATTAATTCCTCAGCAGTTTGGGCTATACCCAGGTGACGAGGGAACAAGAGCGATTTGCCTTTCCCTCATTTTTCTGCTTTTGTGCCTGCTCCTTTTGCTTCGCCAGTTTAGTCCACCAAGAGGATGTGTATCATACATCCATAGTTGTGTCTTGCTTTCATCCACTTTCGGACTAACTACTTTCTGTGAATTTTACTCAATTTTCTCTCTTCTTAAGCACCATGATTTCTCACACCAAGGTGCTCTTTTCCACCGCAATTGCACCGTGGGGTGCGCCTTTGGAATAAGTCAACCAGTAGAATGGATGTGCCAAACTCTGTACATTGAGCCGGGGCCGCAGTCTCTCCTTTGATGCTGTCACCAGATCAAAGTGTCTCCTGTTGGGTACCATTTTGTAGACAAGCACCATGCATGCCGAGCGTGCCGTGCGCCTTCCATCTATGCAGCAGGGGTTGGTGCTTGCCCCCCCCCCCTCCCCTCCACTGAGTCGGATGGGTTCAAAGGCAACCAATAAGAACGTGATGGGCCCCCACTACCAATGAACCACGCCACTTGGGGCTATCCGGATGGGGCAGGAACACCACTATGGGAATGCCATGCACGCAGTGCCCACGCAGTGCGCACGCAGTGCAAAGTTTTGTATGTCGGTAACTACCTGAACCCTAGTTTTGGCCCTTTTGCGGAGGTTTGTTGTTCAATAGTAGGATTTTTTAAGCTTCTTATGCATTCAGGATATGACAAATTTGAATTGTCATTCATTATCACCTATTTTCACCCATTTGTACCCATTTTCACCCCCCCCCCTTTTTTTGCATGTTCCTCGTTGTAGATGGATAGTGGATTATGTGGACTCCCACACGCTAACCCTGACCCCAAAGATGTGGCTTGGTGGATTGATCAGTGCTCCGTTGGGCGCTCCAAGGAGCCTTGGGAAGTATATTCACAACTCCATAAACATGTCAACCTCATTGGTGTTGATTGTGTTATAGCGGAGGAATTCTGCATGAAGTATGGCGCGGAAGGTTTGTTGTCCCAGGAGGACCTTCCAATACCTCTGTTTTCTTCGGCAAATTCCAAGTTGGGACAACTGTGCCTATATGTCTCGCTCAAATTGTTCGGATGATGTGTATATGTGATGTACTCTTAAATGCCAAGTACACAGGCCATGTTTATAAGGTAACGGTGGCCGTGGGCAACCTTGGGAATATAGTATGGATATGTGATCTTATGCCGGGAAAGTCGGCGGATGTTACGATTTGGGATCCTTCGCGAATGCACGGACAGTTCTTTGATTATGAAGTAGGTAATCACAATGGCGCTTACAAGGGTTACAGTGGTTGCAACTTCATAGTGGTACTCTACAACACTAAATGAGATGTTCACAGGTACATCAAAGTACCGGGTTGGTAGTGGTTCAATGTGTGTCCTGTTGGCTTTGTTGCTTTGCAGTGTTATACAGAGGTGGCATGGGGTGGGTTTCGATGCAATGTGCACGCAGTGCACACGCAGTGCGCACGCAGTGCACACGCAGTGCGCACGCAGTGCAAACACTTTGCCTATGACCTTAAATGCCCACGGGTGCCTGGGCAACCCTTGTAGCAGCCCATCCTTATTGTAGTTTCCACAGGGTGAACCTCGGGCAGCACAACCAACCGTCTCCCGAGTGCCGCAAACCACATGAAGCGCACATCCGTGTTGGCCAGCAAGTGATGATGGCATAACCGTGACTACATTGGAGGCCGAACTGCTTTCTTGGCCTGTGGGTGCCTTTGAGCAAGAAGAGCCTACCCTCACCTCAGCCCCCAGCCCCCAAAGACCCTACTCCACGAGGGGGCCCAAGGCCCTAGCCAATCCCGCCACCCAAGGACCTTGTGCTATCGCCGTCTTTCTTGCGGAGTGGTGGGGCTTCTGCCACCACACGGAATATGAGGCGCAAACACTGGCTTCGGTGGCAAGGGCATAGGTGTCTCACGCCGGCAGCTTGTGGCGGCTGGGCTTCACCGTGAGGGTCTGCCCACAAGGAGATCCATCCTCCACAACACCATGGGGCAGTAGACAGGGCTCCGGCTAGCCCACAAGCGGGGCATAGACGAGCCTTAGAGGACCCCACATGTGACTCTAAGGGTAGGGTGTTTCCGTCACGCCGCGGTCCACATAGAGGTTCCGCGGGGAGCAGAACAAGTTTGAGGCTAGCCGCAACCCATAACCCCTTTCCCCATCTTTTGGATGCGAGTCCAAGACTTGAATAGGTTTGTGCCCTCCGTGATATGATTTCCCATATTATCCGGCTAGCTTTGGCACAAGAGTGTGCTTGACTGTACAAGGCATGTGCCCTCTGTAGTATGGGGTTCGGTTCTTGCCACCTTCTCCTCGTTGAATTGCTCCCACTTACTGCAAGACTCGGCGAAACCACTGGGCCAGCTACCCATGTATTGAGCCCCTCACTACCCCACCTCACTGTGCCACGCTCTGTGCCACGCTATCCTGTAGCGTGCGCTTGTGAGCTTCTGTGCCGGCCCTGCCCCCTACCAATTTTTGGACATTTAGCACGAAGTCCCCCAAGCGGACTCACCGTGCGAACCGTCAGCCTTATCAATTAGCACAGTGCACCAGTGCGTGCACATTACACCATCTAGTGCACCGTGCTCGAGTGTATCTTGTGATCACGACACCACCCGGTCACTCGTTGGTGTACCATGCAAATTGTGATGATCACTAGCCACCAAGACCATCAAGATCTCGATAAGGGTAGGGTGGGTATTTTACTACAAAATCCTGCCATCCCCTCTGTGCTCCCCACCCCCCAGCCTTAGCGACATGGTGCACGAGAGGGACTCAGGTGAGTTGAGCTATGTCTCCTCACCTGATGCCCTTCCATGCTCTCGTGAAACGGGGGGGGGGGTGAGGAGGCAAGGGGCAAGGGGCCAAGAGGAGAAACCCACAGCCCAGAAACCGCCCAAGCACCGCACCCGCACCCCAACCCTCCATCTTGGTTGTGGACTCCTAGCCTTTGCGCGGCGTGGAAACCACTCACACTAGCCGCCAACGGTTGTTGGTGTTGCACTTTGCATACTGTAGAACCCCCGCTCCAAGAAAGCCCAAAGGACCTCTTTGGCTTTGGACTCCCACATGGGGCCCCGTATTACCAATTGCAATGTGATAAGATCTCGGGGGCTAACATCCGCCTGCTCAGCCCCATCCAACGCAATGGAAAATGGCAAATACCCCGGTTGACACCTCCCGCATTTGGAAGGCGGACATGCACCCCAATTGCTTTAGGATAGCCTTGCCCTATTCAAATTTGCCGTGCAATTTCTGCCCCGTCCCCTTGACCGCCCCCAACCTTCGGCCCATGCCCGGTTATTTGTGCTCCCGGGTGAGAGGGATGGGACCCCTCGCACGGTGAACGCCCCGTGATTTGGGGGCTCAAAAAGCACTCAAGATGTCCTCAATGCCCTACACGCGTGCCATGAGAGCCCCCTCCGGGACTAAGGCCACCGGGTGTTACCGGTGCGCTCTACATCCGGCAGTCCTAATCCTTGATCAACGAAGTGTGGCAGTTCTCGGGCGTTGCTGCCTCTTGTGCCGGTAGGACGGCGCATGTGGTCACGTGTTCTCGCATGCCAATGATCACCATCTTCCATACATGGCTACAATGTTGATGAGCACCACGCCGAGTGTGCACCCAGAAAAATCTTGTTGGTGGCGCACCACCAAGCCCTTGAGCTTACCGCCAACCACAATTTTCGTGGTAGCTACCCGTACATGGCCACCCAGGCCCAGTACATGGCCGCCCCGGCCAACTGTACTCTTCTTTCTATGGCGAGCTTGTAGGCAATGCGTAGTGCCACTATCTGTGGTTTGAGGTTGAAGCACTTGATGTGGTTTAGCCTTAGCCTTGCCATGCTCCAAGTCCATGTCTAAGGCGGTAGAGCTCCAAGAGTAGGGTTGATACCACTACGCCAATGAGGGTCCAAGATGCAGCCACAAGCTGTAGGCCTCATGGTAGACCCACATCTCTTGCCACTGCAACCTCCTAGAACTACAACCCCACCCACAGCCAGTACACCATGGGTAGGATCATTAGGGGCTGTGTCCCCAATGGGCCCTCTTCCCGTGGCTTGAAGATGTGTAAGAGCATCCCGGGCAATCCCCCTAGCCATCATGGCATCCCCCACCAACAAGGCCACCTCCTTGAACACCAGGGCCCATTGGCGCGCATGGGCTGTACTGCCACAAAGTGTTCGAACGCATGACCCCTTCGCTACAAGTGGGGCGAAGGCATGCTCCAATGCCAAGACCGCTATGATATTGTGTGCCCCCACAAGGCTACAGTGGGGACGATACACTCCCCAGGTGTTGTGGCGCCGGCTATTGCGCGACGTTGGGTCATGCACAAGATGGTGGCGGCACCACCATGCCCCACACACGCGTACTAGAATGGGCACTTGGCAGGCATGTAGGGCCCATGCCGCCAATGCATACCCCATAGAAGCATCTGATAGAGAGCCCTGTTCAGAGGGCCTTGTTCGGGCTCCACCTCCAGTTGTGACACGCTTGGGCGAGGTGGTGTGCATTCCGCCGTGCCACTAGCCAAGCCGACCGAGCTTGTGGAGAAATGCGCAAGAAGTGCGGCATTGTTGTGTCATGTATGTTGAATGAGCTCATGCCCATTGTGAGCGTTTGGGGCGGAGGCTGTGCACCTCCACGGGTGCTTGACTAGGGGTGTTGATGCCCAACTTGTTGCCGTAGGGCCGCGGGCACCTTTATGGGCATTGTTTGACCGAGACCGCGCGCCTCGTTTAACGAGGCGCACGGGGGGGGGGGGGGGGTTGGCGCTAACAAGGTGCACGGGGGGGGAGTTTGGCGCTAACGAGGCGCGGGGGGGGGTTGCAAATGAGGCGCGCGGGGGGGGTTTGGCGCTAACGAGGCGCGCGGGGGGGTTTGGCACGCTAACGAGGCGCACGGGGGGGGGGGGGGTTGGCACTCACGAGACACGTAGTCCACATACAAGTCCGTGCATACACAAGGCGGTGCACATACAAGCCGGTGCACACAAAAGGCGGTCTGTAGCCACCGCAGGAGTCTTGTTATTTAAGGGGCCACAGGCAAGGCGGTACACACACAAGGCGGTGCACATAAAAGGCGGCCTGTAGCCACCGCGGGAGTCTTGTTATTTAAGGTGCCACAGGCAAGGTGGTACACACAAAAGGCGGTACACACACAAGGCGGTACACACAAAAGGCGGTCTGTAGCCACCGCAGGAGTCTTGTTATTTAAGGGGCCACAGGCAAGGCGGTACACACACAAGGCGGTGCACACAAAAGGCGGTATACACACAAGGCGGTGCACACAAAAGGCGGTCTATAGCCACCGCAAGAGTCTTGTTATTTAAGGGGCCACAGGCAAGGCGGTACACATAGAAGGCGGTACACACACAAGGTGGTGCACACAAAAGGCGGTCTGTACCCACCGCAGGAGTCTTGTTATTTAAGGGGCCACAGGCAAGGCGGTACACACAAAAGGCGGTATACACACAAGGCGGTGCACACAAAAGGCGGTTTGTAGCCACCGCAGGAGCCTTGTCATTTAAGGGGCCACAGGCAAGGCGGTACACACACAAGGCGGTGCACACACAAGGCGGTGCACAGGCGGGGGGGTTGGCGCGCTAACGAGGTGCACGGGGGTGGGGGGGGGTTGGCGCTAACGAGGCGCAGGGGGGGGGGGGAGTTTGGCGCTGACGAGGCGCACGGGGGGTTGCAAATGAGGCGCGCGGGGGGAGTTTGGCGCTAACGAGGCGCGTGGGGGGAGTTTGGCGCGCAAACGAGGCGCACGGGGGGGGGGGGGGGTTGGCACTCACGAGACGCGTAGTCCACATACAAGTCCGTGCATACACAAGGCGGTGCACATACAAGCCGGTGCACACACAAGGCGGTGCACACAAAAGGCGGTCTGTAGCCACCGCAGGAGTCTTGTTATTTAAGGGGCCGCAGGCAAGGCGGTACACACACAAGGCGGTGCACACAAAAGGCGGTGTGTAGCCACCGCAGGAGTCTTGTTATTTAAGGTGCCACAGGCAAGGTGGTACACACAAAAGGCGGTACACACACAAGGCGGTACACACAAAAGGCGGTCTGTAGCCACCGCAGGAGTCTTGTTATTTAAGGGGCCACAGGCAAGGCGGTACACACACAAGGCGGTGCACACAAAAGGCGGTATACACACAAGGCGGTGCACACAAAAGGCGGTCTGTAGCCACCGCAGGAGTCTTGTTATTTAAGGGGCCACAGGCAAGGCGGTACACATAGAAGGCGGTACACACACAAGGCGGTGCACACAAAAGGCGGTCTGTACCCACCGCAGGAGTCTTGTTATTTAAGGGGCCACAGGCAAGGCGGTACACACAAAAGGCGGTATACACACAAGGCGGTGCACACAAAGGCGGTTTGTAGCCACCGCAGGAGCCTTGTCATTTAAGGGGCCACAGGCAAGGCGGTACACACACAAGGCGGTGCACACACAAGGCGGTGCACAGGCGGGGGGGTTGGCGCGCTAACGAGGCGCACAGGGGGGGGGGGGGTTAGGCGCTAACGAGGCGCACGGGGGGGGGGGGGGTTGGCGCGGGGGGGGTTTGGCGCTAACGAGGCGCACGGGGGGGGGGGGGGGGTTGGCGCTAACGAGGCGCGCGCCGAGCCCAATTTGCGCCTCGTATAACGAGGCGCGCAGTTTCAGCCAAACACTCTTTATGGGATAAGCCCAACGGCTATGCCACTGTCTCCTCCGGTTGCTGGAGCGGCTGCTTCTGCACAGGCAACCCAGAAAGTGTGTTGTGCCATTATAGTCTGCAGCGCCGTATTTGTGGGCATCCCCTGGCACAATAGCATTGTGGACCTCCAGCAGCATGTGCCTTTTGTAATATGGTGCTTCCCTGCGTGCATGCACAGATGCAGTGGGGCACATGATTCGGGTATAAGTGCACATCTTTTTTGTCATGCAGGGTGGAGAAGAGGAGTTCGACACATGGCTGCATCGCTGCTAGAGGTACAGAGACTTGACGCTAGAGCGAACTCTTTTTGGTTTGTGGAAACATCTTGGGTGTCACACACTGATACATACATGTGGGAGTAAAACAGCTGTATTGCGGTCATCGTTTTTTTTTCTGTGCGAGCTACTCTGCACAGTGCGGCACAGCATGCAGCATCTGTGCAAACTGTACTGCACAGAAAGATGGACATGCAGGTGCCATTTCCAGCTGAGGCAGGCAGACTCAGCGTTTCCTACCCCCATGCCCCTTTGCCCTGCACACCTGTGCCCCAGTTCCACTTGCCTGCCTATGGCCTCTCGTCCTCACAGACCCTGTCGACGAAATGGGGGTAGTGCGACTGATGGAAATGGGCCTGACCGATGAAGATTCGTGCCGCCAGGCGCTGCGGCAGGCAAACAACGACGTAGATTTGGCGGTGGCCTACATTTTGGAAGAAATGGGGATGGACTAGTGGTACTGCTCACGCTAGCCCCATCCCAGAATCGGCAGTGTTATGCAGCCCCAGAGCCTGCAGCTGCAGTGGTCGATTTGTTGCAGCCACGCTTGGGGACCCGGATGAGGAGGGTAATGGTTGTCTGGGCATTTGTGGCAGGTGTTGACAGCAGCAGCCATGGGAATCCCTAAGGCGTAAGGGGGGCACTCACGGCGTGGGTGAGGCGGGAAACCTCTGAACACTAGGTGGGCTGGCATGAACTGAAGGATGTGTCTCAACGTGTGGCGTGCAAGCCTCACACCAGCCCATGAAAGTGGGGGGAGGTGATATCTGGGGCTACCCATTGGTGAAATGCCGACCTCAAAGTCAAGGTGGTGATTCAATACATGATGCCCCCACGTCAAGCAGCGGGTGAAAGTCTGTGCCAGGTCAACGCGGCAAACTAGTCCACCATTCCATGGATGGCCCAGTGGGCCATCAAGCACCTAGCGCTTGGCAATAGGAAATGCTACCTGCGCCACCAGGAAAGGGTAATTAGCTTTAGTGTACACTAGGCAAACGGATGCTCTCCACAGCCCGGAGTGAAAGATTGCCCATCATTGTTCTTGGTTTGTCATCTTTGGTGATCCTTCTTCTTTGGCTTCGGCCATGGTATAATACCATGCTTTCTTCTAGGAAAACCACCATTGAGGAGGACCACCTCCCCCTTCTTGGGGTCTTTGAGTTGAGGCCCAAGTTCTTTCAGGATCCACGTGTCACTTGGCACGCCGTACGCAAGCCCACCAACCCACCAATATTGACAAAGCATGGGAGTCCATCACCCCAACTTGAGGGGCCTCCAATGTGGGGAAAAAGATTAGGAACCGCCAGACACAGGGACAAAAATCACAAATGGCTACTTAGACCCTGCCTTCTTGGGGGCCATATGTGGCTAGAATGGCTACATAACCTGTGCCTTCTCTGGGGTCCCCAACGCCAAGCACGGGAACAAAATCAGAAGTGGCTACATGACCACTACCATCTTGCGGGCCCATACCGCATTGGGTACGGAATCAAGTGCGCCATTTGTGAAAGAAAGAGGCCCGAAAGGAAAATGTAGCAATAGACTAGGAGGAAAAGTGATGGGTGCACGGGGGGCGCTGGCCCGGGTCCTTCACGCCGACCCCCCCCCCCCCTTAGAAATTGACACCAAAGTGCTGACCCATCGGCGCCAAAGGCGCCGAAAGCAAATTTTTCCTGATGTGGCAAAGGGTAAAAAATGGTGTTTTCACCCTATGTGTCTATACTCAATATACTCGGAATTTTCAGGAGAAATCAATAATGGGCAAAAATGGGTATTTTTCCAGTCCGCCCGAAATAAGTATCCCACCTCTAAGCAGAGTTTCTTAGAGATGGCCACTACCCTAGTTGGTGGGACACTGTACTGACAAACAGAGGCCCCTTGCATCAATTCTCAGTGGAAGCAAAAGCATACTATGGACATAAAGGAGGGGGGATAGGGGCTACATGATGTGCTCGCCACAAAAGGAGGACTGAGCATGGGATTGGACAGGCAAAAGGTTATTATGTGCACCTGTCGGGGAAAAGACCCTGCAAGTGGACATCCCAGGGCCCCAAAACCGTCTTTTGGGAGAGGCCCCTCACTGCCGGTTTGGGATGACCGCTTGGAGGCACTTGGCCAACGGTTTTTTTCCCCATAGCTCACCAAGAGTCTATAATGCAAAGGCAGATGACATGCAACCAATTCTGATTTTGTCCCCTTTGTTGGGGTCCCGAGAACGCAGGGGTTACGTAGCATTCCCTCGCACTTGTGGGCCCCCGAGAAGGCAGGGGTGAGGCAACCAATTCTAATTTCGTCCCCATTAGACCCCCTTAAACAAAAGTACCACCTACCATGCCCCCCCCCCCCCCTGTTGCAATATTTTTTGCCCCTAAATCTGCACCTGCAAATGATCAATGCAATGAGAAGGCCATTTCAAGCCATATATGTAGGGGTCCGGAGCCCCCCCCCCCCCGCCTCTAGCTGGCCCCCTAACCCCCCCACCAGCCCCCCCCCCCCCTCCCCCCCCGACCCTGAAAGTGGCACGGAAGCGGGAAGGAGTCGGCGTATGGCCGGTTGCTGCGACCCCCCCGTGGATGGGTGTGGGGGGTAAACGGTATGTTAAAAATGTGTGTATGCATGCGGCACTTTTCCACCTGTATTCTTGGAATAATTACCCAAACCATGCGCCAGAGGGCACGCCGCGAGCGCTGCAGGGGAAGGATTCCCATAGCCTTGGGGGTAATACCCCGCTGGTGTACGCCAACTGGCCGATCGTGGGATCCCCGTCTCACAACCCAAGGTTGGGTAGGGTTAAGCTTGCCTATGGGAGCCCCAAGGCACGAGCACCCTAACCTCTTGGCCCTCTTCTAGCATGGTAGGAGCCTGGCATGGGGTAGCAGGCCTTGCGTCAAAGCTGTAGGTGGCAACGTACACGCTGGTGGCCCTGACCGGTGGTGCTGGGCACCAAGGAGGCCTTGGAGGGGACCTACCCATTCTTGGACTTTTCTTGGATGGGATGGCAAATGTGTTCACCAAAAGCCACTTGGTCAATGGGGTGTTCATAGCGCTAGACAGAGCCCACATGGGGTTGTTGGTGCCAGGGCGTTGTTTTTGTCAAGCACTCAACCCTTAGGGACACCTTCGGCCTTAAGGAGTGGGGCCACATGTTATCACAGGGGGCCGCCGCTACAAAGTGGCTACAAGTGGTGTTATGGGTCCGCATTGCATGTGCCGTGACACCTCATGGGCCGAGGAGTTCCACTGTGCATGCTACGTAGGACTGTCTAGGGTTGGCTGCTATTTGGCTTTTGGGCCCTTGATAGTGCGCACCAACGAGGGGTAGAGTTTCCTAGTGGAGTTTCCTGTGGTGGAACACCCTAGAAGCCTAAGTCTTTGACTCCCAGGGCAAAGCCACCACCTAGCGACTATCGAGGGCCATCAATGCAGCCGTTTGGGTCAAAAACGGGCTAAAGGATGTTGTTATGATATGTTTAAGCCTACTGGACACAAGATCCATTCCCCTAGGCGGTGTTAAGTAGGCTGCAACTCACCTCCCATTACCTAGTGGTTGCTCGCCTTGTCTCCCTCTTGCCCCAAGCCACAGTGCCGGGCTGTGAAGGTGCTTTGGCCCACCCCCTTGCAAACGTAGCCACCTTGTTTTCCTATGCAACGGAGAGGGCAAGGCCGTAGTGGTTGGCAGAAGGCCCAAGCTCGTAGGAAGAATGCTTCCATGTGCAGTCATGAGCCCCTTTGAGTGTGTGCTACGCTTGGTGCCATGTAGGAGTGGACCCTGCAGAGGTATTGTGCTTGGTCGTCTTGATGCACAAAACCGAAGGATGGTTGACTGTATTAGTATTCAGGCCAATAACAATAATAATTCAGGCCATACCCTTTAGCCATTGAGGGATGGCCACTGTTGGCGTATATTGAGGGTAGTGCTATAGACCGTCTTCCCAACGGCCTGAGCAAGGGCCTGGGACCCTCCTATGCAAGAGGAAGATGGCCTTGTGGAGGTGGCATTGGACATTGAATTGAGAGTGGATGGGACGAGGACAACAAGTATCTCCGAGGCCCACCTCTTCATACCCTCACCTTGGGTTACCTTGGTCAGGCACACGGACAGTGGCTCACCCCAGGTTGGTATCGTGGGCACTCCTCACATGGAGCCCCATTGTAGCCACCCACTGACAACCTTGTCCTTGGGTTTGCGCTTGTGGGACGTGCCCAAACAACCATGCCGAGCTTATGTGAGCCCGCTAGGCAATGGGCCAACCCACGCAGCAAGCCCTGAGCTCGCCACGGCAACCATGCACCATTTCAGACATTTAGAGTCCCAAACCAACCTAGCAACATTGCTCTGTGTGCCGAAGGCTGAGTGAGGGGCCCAAGGGTGGCACGGTGACCATGCGGAGTAGGAGTGGCTGCAACTGAGATTGGCAAGGGTGCAGAAGACAACAACTAAACTTTCTTCTACCACCATCATAAGGGTGCACGAAAGGGGCATAGTCATGAAACCGCGAAGGGAAGGAATTGGATTGGGGTTGCGATTTGGAGGCTGTTGCCAAGGCACGCAGGATGCCTTGGGGGCACACCCTACCAATGCTACTCATCAACCGGCCATGCATGTGAGACCCCAAGTCCCCAGGCGGGGGGTGGGTGGGTGTCCCCTATGCTACCCCCCTGCCCCTGCCTAGGCAATGGTGTGGGTAGCCTCAGCCACAGCAGTCCACTGGCCACACCACCGCATTGGCCCCCTCCCTGAGCAGGCCCTGCTGATGCTATGGAGGAGTTGGGTCAGGTTACAGGTGAGCACTTTGGCCATGGGGCTGATGGTGGTTATGCGGGGGGCACGGCTGGGGGGTGTGGGGGGTGGGGTGCATAACCAGGTCCACTACAGCTCTTTCCTGAACATCCCTCCGTGGCCGTTCCGGTTGTGCAACTGTATTACGTGTCCAGCCCAACTTTATGTGGATGCTCCTCAACTGTTCGTGATTCGGGCCCGTACCTCCCCCTCTTACATCCACCCTCTCCTCTCCCCAGACCCACCCCATACCTCCAATGCATGCGAGGGGTTTATGCCATATTTGGGTTGGGGTAGTAGGTCGGCAGGAGACTTCCCACCTCTTGTCACGGCATCTCCATTTCACATGCCCATACTCGTGCCCACCTTATCACACGCCCGTAGCCAGGCCCACACTCTATGTGCATCCATAGATGGCTTTAATCTAACTTTGCCCAGATGTGCAGAGCATCTCTTGCGCCCATCTGACCTGGGTTATTTCTGCTGTGGCTGTCAGGTGGGTGGGTTGTGGGCGCTGGAGAGGCATGTGCCCGTGTGGTTGTGGGTGTTCAGGGGGGTGCTGCGTATCTGGGCACGCCATGCCTGACCCCTCGACCTTGCAGCACCCTGACTGGACCTCAAATCGGAAGGGGATGTGCCGGGGCCACATGCGCAAAGATCTTTGCAAATGTGCATTCTTCAAACTACAATGCAGCAACCCAAAAGGCTGCACCCACTCCTTGGCTCCCACCTGTGCTACAAAGGCACATTGCACTGTCCCACCATGCGAGAAAGTCAGGGTCGCCCTTTTTACCACCCTCTGCACGAGTTGCCACGCATGAATCAGGTCCCAAATTGGAGGGGACTGAGATTTCTTGGGCTTAGTGACTGCAGATATCTGAGATGCATTATGAGGGAGCGCCAAACACTGGTTGATACTGAGGGATCACCTGATTCAGGCGCTGTGCAGTGTTGGTGCAGACCTGCACCGGCCAGGCCGAGGAGTGTGGCAGGAGACAAGGAATGGCAAAACCAGGGTATGCAAATATTGGTGCCAAAACAACAGCGTTCAGAATTACAAGGATTGTTTCTCTGGAGGCAATTCGGAGTTATTTGGAACACTTCCAGAATTGGTTACTCTTAAATTGTCACGTGGGCTAAGTGGGAGGACGAGCCGAGGCAGTAGCAGAGGTGGCATAACTCCTGTCTGTTCATAGCCCATAGTTTTGGGCACAGACATTTTGCCGTTCGCTGAATCATCCCCGGAGTACATTGGGTGGCGTTGCTAAGGAAAGTAGGGCCCATGCAAGTCACGTATTGAGCCAAAGCTAACGGAAGTTCTCCTCACTGAAGGGAAGCACTTTTTTTCTGCATGGAGTTTTTTGTGCCCAGGGTGCTGCGCTGAGGGCTTTTGACTGGGAGGCTCCGGGTTGATTCATGTCCAATGCACATGGGGCATAAAGGTCGTGAAGTATCGGGAACGCATTTTGATCCTGCAATGGTGGCTCGAAGAAAGCAATGGACTCCACCTCCCGATAGTAGGAAGAGGCATCCCAGTGGAAATGGAATTGGTGCATTGCAGTCCCACACAGGCCAGGCCCAGCTTGGGCAGGTGGACGTGGGCATGGTGGTGTGGCAGGGGGTTTCATCATTGGATTGCACGACCTGTGGGGACCGGAACAGCTTGTGGGCTACACCTTCCATCAGTCATTGCAGGAGGATGTTGCAGCACTTGGGGGACAATACGCTGAAAAGACACTGGGCTTCGGCGACCTTGTGCTGAGAATATGCGGTGCTGAAGTGACAGTTTGTGCTTAGGAGACACCATAATTTGGAGATACCATGTTGAAAACGCACTGTGCTGATGAGACACACTGATTGGAAGACACTGAGTTTAGGAGACACTCAGCTTTGGAGACACTGTGTATGGCAGCCACCTTGCTTGTTAGCATGCAAAACTCATCAAAACTCTAGAAATACCCAGAACCAGTTTACAGTACAAATGTGGCCAAAGGAAGAGTTGGCACATGTTTGGTCTTGTACCAAAAATAAAAAGATCCTGACAGTGGTCTCAATGGTGGCAACTTGCTGGCAACCAGCAATAACGCATACAAGTAATGGTCAATGGTCTTTCAGCCTCGAAGGCAGTTACACTAAATGTCACATCAGGGTAGGCCGTTAGAAAATTTTAGGGCATCCTGAACTATGGCAATGGCGTACGCAAATGTTGGTATTTGTGGAGGTTTGCCGCACAAAAGAGCATGTTAGTGAAAGCATGGGAACCACGAAAAGCGGGCTCAAGCGCTTTTTCTGTGTGGCTCGCACGTTAGCAACCTTTGAACCCTGCTGCACATTTGTGTAACAATGCCCGCCAAGACCCCAGGGTTGGTGACCGCCTACAAGGGGTCCACCGTAGAGAGCACAATCGAGGCCAAGTGGCCAGAGGGTCAGAGCCCCCCCCTTTTGAGTATGATGGACGTGTAAACCAAGATAAAGTGGGCTCATTAGACAATGTGTTCTGGAGACCCTGTGCTGAATGGGCACGGGGCTCTGAAGACATGGTGTTTTTGGGACAGCATGTCAAGGAACCGCTCTGCTTGAGTGATGCCATTTCAAGAAGACATGGTGCATGGGTGACAATAAGGTTGTGTGACAATGTGGTTTGGGGACGTTGTGCTTCAGCAAGTGTAGTACGTACCCAGCATTTTCATTTTGGGTTTTGAATTCCAAGTCCAATACTGGCAGGTGTTTGTGGGAAGATACTAGAAAAATGTGAGGACGCATGCGGAGCTCTTCCACCAAGCCAAAATTCTGCCCCCCCACACAAATGGATGCTATGCGCACTGGCATTGCTATCTTTTGTTTCAATGTGAATTGGTGGAAAATGGGGCATGGAGGGTATACAACAAATCTAATACATCCTCCACACCATAATTTGATGTATTGAAGTCCTGAGATAGTCTATTTTTGTACATGACCACAATGCACGTCATTGCAGATTCAATTTGGCGGATTCTAGATAAGTTTTGATTTGTGGGGCGATCTTTTTTTTTGAGACACAGCAAATTCAACAAAATGAGCGGCATGATCACAGGCAAAGCGTTCGTGACGAGCCGAAGTTCATCGAAGGACAGCACGGAGCTTGCGGTGCTGCAAAATGCGGAGCAGCGGGTCACTATGGGCTTGTCATGTCTCCCGCAAGGTGGTGCGAGTGAGTCAACAAAAGCTTGCCCTACATTGGAAACTGTGCAGCTTCGGCCGCCGGTGGAAGCCTGATGTGGTGTCTAGGCATTGGTTGAGGTTGCAGCTCAATGCCCGGAAAAGGACGCGGCCGGCACCATGGTCACAATCCTTCCAAACTATAGGTGGGAGGCAATGTTTGGTGACAACGTACACCCGAAGATCCTGAGATGGTCCCCTGTTGCTGAGCATCTCCCGAGTCTCCCAGAAGGTTGCCACATCTTTGCCCTAGTAGAGTCCTGCGAGCAAACTCTGCAATGTTTGGTTAGAAGTTCCACGATAAGGGCATTAGAAAGTCGCCTACAACTTTGGGAAGAAGCCTGCAGGGATGTTTGGCAGGACCGGTGTTCTCAGGGTTGCAAAGGACTCTGTGCTGCAGCCCAGTCGATGGTGCTGCTTGCTTGCCACAGGTGTGGAACCGTGGCACCGGTGTAGGTGCACCGATGCACCTCAGCCAGGTTGCGTGAGTCTTGTGGTGAGAGGGTAGTAAGGCGATGGCCCAAGGCGCGATGTACCTTGTGCCATCCGTTGAGATTGTTGTCAAGTCGATTGCACGCGATCAGACGAGACCTACGGAACGTGCAGGTGCGCAGTCTAAGGAGCCCTGCTACCCCGACGGGTGAGCTTAGGTCGCTGATGTGGTGGGCACGGCCAGATCACGATTCTACACTATTATCATTGTCGCATCCATGGAGGGGCTGCATCAAAGGCTAAGAGGTATGCTGGCTTGTGGGTAATGGATGCCCCATCTTCTATGCGAACATGCGATGTTGGTACAGTGGGCATCATTTGCAGGCTACAGCTTGCTGTAGGATTGAAGAAGTAAACTTGACGGAGTATTGTCCGAGGCCGGGGAAGTGCTTTACGTGGGTGTACCATGATTGCCAAGGCAGCATGGCAGGCCGTGGCAGCCGAACAATGCGCAGAGCGTCCACTGCTCGTTTTGCTTGGTTGATGACACGCGCTTTGATGTGCCCATGTGCCACATGTCGCCAGTTACAACAGTGAGGTGCCTTAGGGCGCCCCAACAACGGTACTAACGCCCAGTGTTGTCTCCCCAGCTGGGTCTACTCTAGCAGTGAGGCTGCAGTAGAAGGGGGTAATTGATCTAAGGCTGATTCTAGAGGTTTGTGAGCATGGTTGTCTATTGTGGGTGCCACTGAAAACCCCAGCTTTGCATAATGAAAGCGGCCGGCGGGCCTTAGCGACAGCCATGCTTGCAAAACGGTTTTTGGAGGAACTTGCTTAAGCACTTTGGGTGTACTGCAGACCCATGAGGTGAAATGGGGTGTCTGTTGGTGGTACAGTGCACTAACGTCTAGTGTTTAATGCAGCGGAGCTAAGCTTCGAGGAACTTAGGGGGGCGCGCGTACATCTTGTGGATAAGTCGAGAAGTTTGATGGGGTTATCCGTGAACCCCACGATGAACTCCAGGAGGTAGCGGGGCATCCCAAGATCCCGAGGAAGAATCTCCAGTGGGTATTGCGGCGTCTTGTGGCACAAGTTGAAACCCAGGGAATCACAAGATGAACAATCCGGCGGGGGTATTTGGGCATCCTGCGGCCCCAGAACCAACCTAGAGGGAGTTTCGTGGCATCTCCTCGCCGCGCAAAAAATCCACAGGGAGTACCGGGGCATTCTTTGCCCTAAGAGGAACCTAGAGGAAGTTTGCGTCAAGGCACGTACTTACCCTAACCGCGTGACGTCTTCCCTCCCGCCTTAAAGAATATTTCTATAGGCGGTTGTGGTGGCGGTTGTCGTGGGCTCCACCTGCATGTGGAGGGGACGGTCTTGCAGAATGGGGCGGTAGTGAGCAAAAAAAATAGATAAAGCAAACGCCAACACCCACGATGAGCTATGTTACAAATAGTATTCAAATAAGAAACAATGGAATATGAAGCAACAACTCATGGCATATACTACAATAGATAAACCCTCATTTTGCATCAAAGGTAAGCTTTAAGTGCCATTCAACCATATTCGGAGTGATCAATTTCTATGGATAAGATTTTTCCCAATGTCTCAACCAAACTTCAATGATCAGTAATACCATTGCTCCATATGAAACCCAATGTTTTGAGGAATTGTTGCTCATTCATGGACTTTTAACACCCCTCCCAGCCTGAATGCACGCTGTGTCTGAAGGCGTCGTCGAAGAATGACTCCCATGTTCCTAATGACCAACAGATATCACCTCAATCTGGGTCAATGGGGTCCCATCTTACTAAAAATTGGGAGTTGAACCAACCAGAAATGACGGAATGTAAACTAAGATGAGTCCTTCAAACGGTCTCTGTATACTCCAGTGTCGTCCTCGTGCGCTCGCGTAGTTGTGAACGACATTCCTGGTTGAAGTAGTCGGAAATCCAGTTCTGATCCAGGCGCTTGACCCAATCAATGTCACCAAATCCAATCAATTTGGGCAGATGAACACAGTAATTGAGCCATTTAAACAGTCAAGTAGGCACCCTAGATATGAGGCCAGTACCTCAGCTGTCAGGTGGTGGTATTTGTCGCTAGGGGCCTGCACTTGCAGCCTTGAAACTCTAGCATATGAACTTGAGCTCCAGATCCCAAATCATAAATGTACCAGGATGCCTCAATCCAGCTACATGAATTAGCCTGTCATAACACCAATTCCAAGGCGTGAGGACTCAGCTTGTCGCTGCACGTGTACAACGACGCGTCCAGACTTCTAACGCGTTGGTTTACGTGTTCGCCTCGACGTGTAGACCACTGGTTCAGTTCAGGTTGGTGCCCTGGGCATAACTCCCTCCAAAACCCCAAGACTGAACTTGTAGTTACTAAAACGTGGCTTCACGCTGACGATAGGTGCTGCGAAGTAAAACCAGAACCAAGTAATATTCAAAGTACTCTCCAACCATGAATGAACCAAATTATTTTTGGGCACCTCAGAAACCCCAGGTTCCTTGATACTTGGCTCCCTCCAACTCAACTCCCTCAAGAACTTGTCATAACTCCAGGACGTGCTGTTATGCCAGTCATATCTGCCTTTAAAGACTGTTCAACAATTGACCTGGGAACTTCTTCAAACTCCTTTCTTTCTGGTCTCCAGATTGTTCTGCTGACCTTTCTGGCGACGCGGGCGACTCAGCGCGCAAGAAGCCCGTCAGTCCCTCCGAAATATCCACCTGGACCAATAAAGACCAAATAAGGTGTAGAAGACTTTCCATGCCTTAAACTGTGCTTTTCTGAGTATTTTCTGAACTTCAATGGTTGTTCTGCAGAATGAAGTGAAGTTCTGCAGGTTTTCAACTTGGTGCGGCCGCGGAAGCATAAGGGCATGAGACAAAAATTCAAGGTACTCTCTCCTCCTTAGTCTCTTGGAACTTACTCAAGGTAAACAATCTTCTGCCATACCACCAACTGTAGGTCATTCTGTACGTCGCCGTTTGCCTCCGCGCTGCTGTGAAACCTTCTTAGAACTGACATGTTTCATGTTGTCCGTGGCAGTGTTTTCGTGTGGTTCCTCCGCGCTGGACTTCTTCTTCAAGGTGCTGCTGATCCGCCGAGCCTGCCGTAGCGCTTTGTAAAAGCGAGGTGCGTGTGCCAAATAGTAATCCACGAAAACGTGATTGAGCTTTCCATCATCATGCGGGAATGCACGAACTTGTTCCCAAGTGCTCTCGCTTGTGCAATAGCCTTCCCACTTCGTCAAAAAGCGCCAGCCTCCCCAATATTGCCCTCTCGGGATCTGTTCGACGTGATAAGCTCCAATTCTCTCCATCTCAGTCTGATTGTAGAATGGTATATCCTGCTCATTCGTCATGATGATCTGTTCATCAGCCAACACTGCTCGCTAATCGTCATTCAGCATGTCTGTGTCTCCTTCTTGGATCGTGTCTTCATCATAGTCATCCACCAGCTCAAAGGGGAAGCGCTTCACGAACTCAAAGGCAACAGGCACTTCTCCGCCCAAAGTAGGGCTGCAACGCGCCGTGATACCGCCACTCCTGACTCCAGTAACAAGGTAAGGACCATACCACATAACATCTTTCGTGGCATGACCTACTGTTTGTCATTTTTCCCCTGGATGTTTTATTCATTCCTTTTGATCTGTGTCTTATATTCATCATATCATGGTGGTGGAATGCGTCTGACGCGCGAGCGATCTGCCACGCCAGCCTTTTCTCTTTAATATTCACCGTCGCTGTGCATATCGCCGTGTTCATAATTCTTTCGTCAACAACAAGTGTGGTACGAAAATCGACTGTCTTCTGCACTCAGATTCATGGCCGTTTGAAAAGTCCACTGTTGTGTGTTTGCGCATTCATCTTGAAGATCAACCACATCTTGGTGACAACCGAGTACTCCGAGATTACCTCGCTTCAATACTGAATCAAGTTTACTACACGCTTTCCTCCTTTGGCGTTTTTCATTTGGCTGATACCACTCTTGACGCTCTATTTCATGAGTTTTTACTCTAATTATAATGGTTCCCGTCGCTTTGACGACCGCTCTCGGAACACTCCTCGCTATGGACAACGTCGTGATTATCAACAACGTGATGATTATTCTTACCGCTCAAGCAATTCTTCTTATGAGTGCTCTTATGATGCCCGCCGTTCTTACAATAATTCACGTCCGCCCTCAAGAAATAACAATTCATCACACTCTACAGTATGCTTCAAATGTGGCATTCCTCATGTTGAGTCGTCTTTCAAGTGCGACGCTCCATTTGATCCTTCAATATTTCACAAGATGAAAGACCTCTCTCGTTTAGCGGTCAATGTGTTTGCAAAGGAAGCCATGGATGGGGCGGTGCATGAACGCTAATTCGGGTTGTCCAAGAAATGCAAACCTCCCACCTTTGGTCTAAACCGGTGCATAAAAATTGCGGTGTTGTTACTAGCGGTTGGACCCGCTCACCCCACATTCCACGCTTCTTGCCTATGCGAAGGACGCCTCCAAGCATGTCCTTGGCATCATACCGTTCACGAAGCCCAATACCATCTTTGTCTACCTTACTTGCGTGTATGTGTTCGACAAGCCATCTCACGCTAACTCTTTTGCCTCGTGGATCAACGACAACTCTTCCACAAAGAACGAAAATTGGTTCCATTGGTTCCACGGATGATGTGGAAAAAATTCGTTTGGGACTCGAACCGGACTCACGCAGCGCGCTTTCGTTCGCCTCTTGGGCCTCTAAGAAGTTAAGTGATGACTCCAACTCTTCGTCCTCTTCGTCTAAGGAATCGACTAAGGAGAAGAAGACCCGAAAGAAAGGAAAAGCAACGGAGAAACTCAAGGCTAAGCCAAAAGCCAAAGGCAAAACAAAGGCGGAGACGAAATCCGACGACGGTGATGCCTCTAATGCCTCCGATGATTGCGAGGATGACTCCTCTTGCTCTATGTCGGAAGATGAGTCCGCCACCTACGTTCACGAACTTTCTGAGAAGGTTGGTTCCTCTATTCAACTTAAATTGGAAAACTATTCCAAGCGCATTGGCACCATTGAAACCAAGCTACAAGAAACACAAAAAAGCATTACCGCGCTTGGTAAGAAATTTGATTCTCATGTTTCCATTCTCCCTTCCCAATTTTCCTCCCTAAAAGGATGATATTGTTGCTGCAATCACCGGTGATAAGCGCGTTTCCTTCTCCTTCCCCGCTAAAGCCCTTACACCATCTCCATCAAAAGCAAAAAACTCCGGCTCAAAAACACCCACCACATCTTCTATCACAACGCGTTCTCGTCAACGAGGCAGAACTGGATCAATGGCACTCAAACAACACACCGCAAAGGCGAAAGTACCTCGAATAACACCAAGTCGTAAGGCATCCGTTGTTGCTAAAAAGAAATGATGCACCGCGTTGTACGCGTGCTAAGATCCAACACTGCTTCTTCTCTTCGAAAGATCTCCTCTATCACTACCGCCATTTCACACCACCGCAAAGAAGTCTCCTCGCTGCAACAATCGAATTCCAAACCTGAAACACAACTCCTGTCCTGCCATTGGTCACGAGCCACGGTCTTGAACTCAAGAAGTTGTTTCCCTGTGAACCATCCGGTACCCCCTTGCCCACGTATTGAACATTTCCTCCAATTCCAAAGTATGGCATCCAAAAACACATCCCTGCTCAGAGCGTCTAGCCTATGGACAGCACACCATCAATTGAATGACTGGTCCGAAGTTTCCCTTCATAACGTCTCTTCCTTTTAGGATGAATACAAAACGCGCTCCACACGTTACTCTCAATCCCTGTTTCCCCCTTCCGGCCCACCACTGGACCTTGCATGCTATGTGACATGCGCTTTTCATGTTCAACACGCCATCGCCACGTGCCCCATCTTCTCTCCTTTTTTTAGCTATTCCACCGCAGACCCCTCGACTCCAGTGTGGACCACGTGCCACGAAAACATCATGTTCGCTGCCCCTGCATCGCCGTTATGGGTCAACCCCTTCACCGTCCCCCTAAACACTCTACACGATGTTCTTTACACGTTAAGCAGCCCCGCCCCCAGCCGATACGTACTGCTCATTGATGCCTCTCTGGATGAATACACATGCTGTGTTAGTGATTTTCTGCGAATGAACCCCTCCCTCGGCTACTTCGTAGGACATAAATCTGATGCTCCTCCCCGGATATGGGAACACAATGGCGTTACTATGCGGGGCCGTCGTCCTGTTGTATGCTTCTTTCTCCAAAATGCCCAGGCGCAGACGGCCGACCCCATCCATTACCATGATGTTGTGCGCACACTGGGCCATTTTCTCCACATTGCCGGACGTGACAAACTCTCCCCTCCGCCCAGGGGCCTTTTCCTCAGCAATTCCGGACGCGTCCTGAAATCTGAATGGTGGTCCCTGTGGGATTCTGAAATGAAATCCCGGGTCGTCATGTACAGCATTTGCCCTGTGCCATGGGATGAGATCGGTTTGTCCTTCCAACGAGTAAACGCCTTGTTACCACCATGTCCCTTACCTAATGTGCGCCATCTTCTCTCTCTCACCCCTTCTGGTGATTCTCCAAAAATCACACTCCTCCTCCCCACTATAGGAATATATGCGATATGGTCGCCCTACTGCTCAGACATTTACATTGGTGCCGTTGGCCAAACGGCGGTGCGAATACAGAAAAGACTTTTTCGCCATTTCCTGGCATCCCTCGGACTTAAGCCAATTGAACGCTGGAAAGACCACGCGCTGAAAATTCTACGTGCGCTGTCTTCAAAACCAGGTAGTAAGGTTTGCAAAATGTACAGCTTCATGAAACGCGTTGGTGTTGAATGATGGGTCATGACTCCCATGGAAGAATGCTACGCCAAAGACCTTTTTCGGATCAAAAACCTCTACATTAAACACACTAAACGCCCATTAAACAATTGACTACCTTCAAACAGGATTACACAATGGAAACGTCTTGGCCACTTAAAAATGTATCCAGGAATGGTCACCCATTCCGGTGTCTGAGGCATGGTCTGTGATGTTTTGTCTTCCCTCCGCCCCCCACTGAGCCTGCCACAGCAGATGTCCCTTCTGCATTTGTCCCAACAGAAAATAGAGTCGCTCTATGGCGCCTCCTCTTTGTCGGAACTGCCTCCCGGGTCCGGCGTGACACCTGCATTAGGTTAAAACAATTCGTCATGGTACGGTCCCCCCTCCCTGATCCCAATTTTCAGGCATCTGTGCGTTCCACTGTCGCTGCGGCTCTTGAAAACTCCAACGGTTTTCAGCCGCTGCGCCAATACTATGCCAACAGAGTGCAAGTCACTTATCAAAGGTCCCCGACCATTGGTGAGCTACTGTGTACGAAGGCTTTCCACTTCACTCCAAGTTCTTTGATGCGATCTCTACACTTGGCCTGTCAATGCAAATCCTCCCCGCTCTGCGCCCCAGACCGCATTGGACACATTGTCCTCCGAGGACACGACCCCCTTGTCTCTGACCTTTTAGGTCCTCAGGCTTCCGCCATTATCTCTCAGTCCATGAAGAACTCTACACTTCTCACCCCATCAGAGGTTGAACAAGTTGTGTATGCCTCCACCAAACGTGCCCTCAAAAGTGTCCCGACTGCAGATCCTTCCTCTTGCGACGAAACTGCCGAGTGCACTGCCTCCAAGGCTGCCATGCACTGCTCTTCCCTCCTCCGCTCATCAGACCCCAGGGTTGACACCCATAACATTCGCCTACTGAAGAAAAATCACTCCGATTTTATCTTCCCAAAAATTGACAAAAACCCCGGATTGACCTGGGTTGTCTGTCGCCAACTATGGGCTTGGCTATTCATGACACATGTGGCGTTCGTGGCCCACCTGAAAGTCGTCTCCGCCTGCGACACCATTCCACAGGCAGACACTGAGCTTTTCAGTATAATTGCGGAACGGTCCACGTCCTGTGACCTGCATACAAAATGGAAACTATTTTTCCTCGTTCCCCCTCTTATAAGTTTCTGGCACCATCGATATCCCTCCTAATGAACGACACGTCAAAAAGAACGGCTCGGCTTACTGAAAAGTAGAATCCTCGTGTCCCATTTTCGCCACCCTACAATCCCACTATGGAAAACTCGCCAGCCGCGGCCTTTCTGTGATTTGTCCCTCAAATTCTGGCGACCCCAGTTGCCTGGAAGTTTGGGAAATGAACAACTGCAGGCAACTGTTCCAGGAAGCGTGTTCAGCAGCTAGCGCTGACTCTATGGCATGGCAGGGTTTGGAACTCGACTTTGTTGACATGTACCACCAAATCCCGACCCCTTCTGTGATCCCTGCAATTTCGTACGTTCTCCATTATTCCCAATCCAGGCGCGCTGCACGCCGTCCTTACACTCACTTTGCAATTTCGAAGTTACAGCGGTCTGACGACCGCTTTGGTACCGGAGCTTCTGCTTCGTTCAAGAACGTCAGCATTGCTCTGCTCCTGGATTTCATATCCTATGAAATATTCCAAAATTCGTTTGCCCGTGCGGGCTCATGGATTATTCAGCAAGTGGGTGGCCTCCCCATTGGAGGCCCCCTCAGTGCTCAACTTGGCTGTATGTACCTGACTTCACGCGAGCTCAAAAACATCTGCACCAGTCTGTTTTCATTCAAAATACTTGCGAAGCGCTATCGTGATAATTTATACTTGTTTGGGAGGAGGGACCATGTCAGCTCGTGTGTGAACACACTGACCACCAGCCTGCAGCAGTTGTACAGCATGCCGTTACAGTTAGAACAACAGGGTGATACGATTCAGGTGCTTGCATGCCTGGTTACTGTCCATCCTAAACAGGACATTGGGATCCGCCTACACTCCAGAGCCATTGATCTGTTGCGCAACAGACGTCCACAAAAGCCTGAGCGTTCGGTGTCCAGGAGGGGCTCCCTTCTGAAACGTTTCCGTGGACTCCTGATCACATAACCATACTACTAAATTGCTGCCAAACAGTCGGCTTTGTCGAGAAATAAGCAAAATTGCTGAGAGCAATTCACGCTCAAACGTGCTGTAGTTAGCTCTCGTCGAGGACCATTTCCAGTTCCAGTGTCCAATGGGTACAAGATGGTATTCCTGCGGGTCGTAGATGTGCTTGAGT
The DNA here is from genome assembly GCA_964036045.1 of Eutreptiella sp. 'Long Island Sound 2002'. Classification (NCBI taxonomy): domain Eukaryota; phylum Euglenozoa; class Euglenophyceae; order Eutreptiales; family Eutreptiaceae; genus Eutreptiella; species Eutreptiella sp. 'Long Island Sound 2002'. The sequence continues at coordinate 45,051,226 of OZ038381.1, forward strand.
AAACCGTCACGATTGACTTCGACTGTCCGCAATTCCTCTGCTATTCTTTTTGCAGCTACTCCTGAAATTTGCTGCCACTGCAGAACAGTGCCTCCTCCTCCCACAAGAGATGCATCAGTGATGACCACGATCTTGCCTTCAGGTGCAGGTGTGCCCAACAACCTCAAAGACCTCAGTTTTTCCTCGATCTCCTGAAACTGAGCTTCATGCTCAGGAGTCCATGTCCAAGGTACAGTTTTCTTGGTCAAGTCCGTGAGGAGATGGCTACTGTACGTGAAAGTGCAGATGTGTCTCCTGTAAAAATTACAGGATCCCAGTAAAGCCCTGATATCTTTGACGCCACGGTTCTTGTCATCTCTAATGGTCGCCTTCATAATTAGGGCCACTTTATCCTTCACATCTCTCCACCATCTCGAGCCGGCTTGGAAACCCAAATACTCAATTTCCTCCTGCAGAAACTCGCATTTTCCCAACTTCATGCGGGTATTGCATTCCTCACAAGTGCGCAAAAATTCTTCCACCAAGGGTAAGTGATCATCAGCGTCGAAGGTCCCCAATAAGACATCGTCTATATAGACTTCAACGACTGCTCCCTCTTTCAGCAGTGCTTGCACATTTGGTTTCAGCTTCATACGGGCGACTACCTGGTTCATGAGCTCCTGGAAAGTTGCCGGAGCGTTTGTCAAGCCAAACGGCATAACCTTCCATTTGACCACTTGACCATTAGGTGCAATAAATGCTGACAGATCCTGGGCTCTTTTTGTTAACTCCACTTGCCAGAAACCACTGCGCTTATCCAATTTGGATTTGAACGGCAATGAGCGGCTCTTTCCAGCGCTCTTGGAGGGGCCAATTGGGGGGGTGGGGGGGGCATGTCACCATTGACGTACCTAATGAGGCCAACTTTCCCTTTGTAAGATATCCCCATTGTGACCATGGTAGGAGCACATGGATTGCTTTAGTCAACATTGAACTACTAGCTAAGTACCCTTGGAAGGTACTTTGGGATTTGCAACTTTGTTTAACACACAATGATCAACCAACAGTGTTCCCACAAGGACCAAAGTAAATTTTATCAAAATGGAAAAAAAACAAGAAATATGTGAAACCATGAAAGTATTGTGTTTTGATGGATTCAGTTAACACCAGGCTTTGACCTATGACCCCAAGGTGCCCACAGATGGCAATATCAACTGCACTACGCTGTTGCAGATATCTGCATCTGGTTCTAGTTTTGCATTGAAGAGCGGGTTCCCAGTGTTGTTGCGAAGAATTGTCCAGGTCAAAAAAATTCTTGGCCAGTTCCGGCCAAGACTTCCATCCTGAAATATAATTTCTGCTTTCAGAAATTCCAAAGATAAAATCTTGGCCGATTTTGGCCAAGATTTGTTTGAGCCGCCGCTGATAACACGCGCAACCGCATTGCGCAGCCGCCTGTAACAGTACTTACCTGGTCAAATGTTGTACTTCAAAAGGTGACACTGCACGGGCCGTTGAAATATCCCACATTTTCGTTATTAATTCATTAAACAATCCATGCTGCCAGATCCACTTTGAGTTGTTTCAAAGCTGGGCCAAGAACGATGTTTCACGCGTAACGGTGAGTGCCAAACACGGACTGGAAGGGCCGTACCGTTAAAAGGGTGCTTCCGTTCAATAGTTCATTGCCTTCCGCTGCACACGTTTCTTTTTGCATTCACCCACGCTTCTCAGCCCAATGGCGCACGTTGCTATGTGTGGTGCGTGCTCAAGTACAAATTCCAAATGAAATTCAGAGTCCGTGTGGTGTTTGGTTATCAATTCGGATGGTTGCACTTGATGTTATGTCACCATGTTCACCGCGCGCAACGCACCTTTGCACCTTTCCTTGGTGGAGTTCTTTACGTTGGCGGCCACGTTGGAAACTTGGCGGCATCTTATCACCGATTCATCGTTACAGATATAAGGTGTCCATTGCATTGTTGAGGTGTGAACGTGTTGTGTACCCTGTTTCGACCGTCTTTTGAAAGCACATGCAAGACACTCCCTGTTCCTTTGCATGGCACGGCGTTGGCGAAGACAAGCCTAACGTGGAGCGGAGATCGATAACATGGCAGGGGCGGAGCATGGAGCAAAGAGCATGGACGGTGAAGCGGACTGTGACGGACGCCCGGTGTGCTTTTGTGTTCTTGCATGTGTTCTGGCATCTCTAACATACTTTCCCTTCACCGCAATCTTTTGCGTGGTACCTAGAAATCTGAACACTCGAATGTGTGTACTCTCAAACCTCAAACCGTCATGCCGCGTTGTGCCAGTCACGTGGGCGAGGAAAAATGGCTCGTGTACATGCAATGTTTCGGTTGGAAAACCGCCGCAATGATAAACTTAAGAGACACCTTTCCAAACTTTGAATCGATGCGTGCGCACGGCGAATATATGTGACAATATATGGTGACTCAATGACTCAAAGGCTTAATGCCTCTTGCCAACTATGCACATGAACCGTCCACATGAACCGCGATGCGGTTGCCCACTCAAGTGAAAAAGGAGGAAAAAGTGCTTGAATTACCGTGAAGTTCACTACGCGGGCCACTTGTACTTAAATCCTCTTGGCCGAGTCCGGCCAACTTCGCGTTGTGCGTCGCCTAGCTGTTCTTGTAGATCTTGTTAATGACGGCGTTCACCTCTTGCAAGGTTGGTGGGGGCTCCCGCCTCCCTTTCGGTTCCATGGGCTCCGCTTCGCGTCCTCCGGTGTCTTTTGACTTTTGCGCTGCCCCGCTCCTTGGAATGCAGATTTGTTCGGCCGGCGGTGGCTGGGTGTATCGTGGCCTCTTCTCGTTGACGCGCAACGTACAGCGGGGCTCGTCAGATGATTCTGACTTCTGAGAACTCTCACCGTCTCCATCATTGCGTGATTCGTCATCCATGGTGCCTTGTGGCCCGTCCGCCTCCGAGCCGTTGTCCTCCAACATTTTCTGCCCTTGCGCCTCTTCACTTGTCTTCCTCTCAGTATCCGTCAGTGGCGTCGCCGATGGTCTGGATGATGGCGTTGGTGGTCGCAGATCCCCTCTTGAATCGTTGGTTGCCCTTGCTGACGACACGCTTGAAGGTGTCGTTGCGCGTTCACTGGTCGTGGTCTTCGCTGTTTCGGCGGGGGAGGCCGGGACCGCTCTTTCATGATCTGCGCTTTGCCTCTCCTTGTTGGTGCTGGACTGTGCTCCTGGTTCGTGTGCGGTACTCTGCTTCTTGTCACCACTCCTCTGCTTCTTCTTTTTTGCGTTGTCCTGATTTTCCTCGTTGTGCTTGATCTCTTCTTCACTCCGCTTCTTGCTTTTGCTTTTGGCGTCTGCCTTTGCATCTTTGATCTCGGCGGTCCTGGCCACTTTGTCACGGTGCCTCTCATTTTGTACGTACGCTTTGTTGAACTGCGCCAGCGCTGTGTACGTTAGAGGCACTCCAGTGACCCACATCCGGTCCTCCTCAGGATTTCCAACAAAGCCAGTTGCCTCAACCTCCTTCACCTCCTCTTTGACCTTGGTTGCCAACGTGTTCAGGGGTACGGTGCTTGGACAGACCACCTTCAGGCTCCAGCGCGGCATCCCACACATCATGAGTGCAAGGATCTCCGCAATCAGTCCCGTGTCGTGCCGCTCGTGAAATGCGTACAAGATGCTCGTCTTGCTCCTTTCAGATTCTGGTTTTCGCATGCTGATGGAAACTGCCCTGATCAGAAAACTCAAAAACCATAGTCTCCACGGCACGGTAGATGTGACATAGTTGGTCTGCCTCGTCTCAGGAACCTTTTGCTCCGTAACCATCGAAATGCGAAGGTTCCGGTACAGCATCTTCCTTGGGTTCTTTGGGTCCCACATACGGTCATCCGTTGAGGTGGAGAATGGGAATGTGTGCACGTGCCAGTTGGTAATCTCCTCCGCAAGTGACATCATCCACAACACCCACGACCCTGTGTCTGGTCCAGTAAGGATGACTGACGCGTGCTTGCCGACCATGGTCCTCACATTCTCTGCAGTGAACGGCGGCAGCTGACCTGAGCTCTCAACGACGACAAGATCAGCACCGGTGGGCAGCAACGTGTCAAAGGTGGCAACGGAGACACTCCGGTCCGATTTGTCTTGCCAGATACCCGTGATGCGCTTGATGCCTTTGTCCTGCATTTTTCTTTCTTGTGCAACTGCTCCATGGTCCATAGCCAGATACCGCCGTTGGCGTTGGTACGCAGGGTCCATCCAAATCTTAGCTTCAGAGAGGTCAGCCCATGTCAGAACAACTTGACGAAGCTTCACTTTTCTGGCGTATTGTCCAGTAACCCCCTTCAGGGTCCAATCCTCTTTCCGGATCTCCTTCAGGCAACAGCGGATTCCACCTTCGTTTTCTGCAAGCATACGCGGAACAAAAGGCTAACAATAAACATTTTGGGCCAATTCCGCCAAAGGATTTGAGAGAAAAACAGTAGTCGTTCACGGGCAATTCGGTGAACCATATCACTTTTACGTGGCGGATGATTTAAGATTTAGCCGAATTCGGCCAACGGCCTTTTGGCCGAATCCGGTCAACTTGAATACTCCAAAAGCAGAACAGGTGAACAGTTCCTGCCGAACTATGCACTTTCCGGAAACGAAACGACAATGCACTGGTGGCAAGGGTGAGACTGCAAAATACAACAATAGCATAGCATACTCTGTGTAGGATGCACCAGGTTTTTATCTTTGTGTAGCTGGTGTACTGAGATTCGATGTCGCAACTCCAGTTGCCGCGGTTGTGCATTGATTTGATGTGCAGACGCCACTCCATGCTGCTCCGGTTCTGCTAACCATTCCGCAAATTGAACGCACGTGGCAACGTCAAAGTTCCAGTGCTCCCGGAAATTGCTTGCTGATAACGATTTTTTGTTCTCCAGTTTTTCCGCACATTTGATGAAGATGTTATGGATCCCGTGACTCTCGATTGCTGAACAGAAGGTTGCCACACCCCTCCAATATCGGGCTGTATTGTTTGCCTGCAATGGAAAACAAGTTCACGAAGTGTCTGCGACAGTAGGACCACAACCGGAGGTATTTCAATTCATACCTCGCCAACATGGTCAACCGTCACTTTTGTGTCCGCCTCGTCGTCTGCCTCTTCGTGCACCAAGCCAACGTTCTGCATGATAAGATGAATTTCGTCGCCGGTGAGCGGGTCACTGTGGCCATCATTTCGCTTTCTCTTCAGGCGCGCCACGGCAATGAATTTGGCCAGGATCTCCGAGAACGTGGTCTCTCCGTGGACACGTTGAATCCGTTGGTGCAGTCCGGACAGCATCGCGCATAAGGTCACCCCAGCTCAAGCCTTCAAGACCTCGCACGACATGAACCTGTACTGGTATTGGATATCCTCCTCTGTAAACTGCTCCGCCAGTGCCTCATAGATCTGCCTTACCACGTACCCAATGTGCTCGCCTCCCAGGACCACCACAAGTTCATCTGCACAAAGCGGGAGAAGGCCGTGGTTCGGTCCAGCTGAGTGTGCGTTCATTCATGTGACGGCTATTTTTTCCCGCGTCAGACATACCGTCACGGCGTACTCCGCAAATATGCGCCGGTCTTGTCAGCCCTTTGGCCTTCACTGATCTTTCAATCTGCTTCAGTCGCTTTCTGTTGACCCTCCGAGATTGTCTGTACTCAAGCTTTTTGTCCCAGTCGAGTTTCAGAACCTGCACGTCCTTGATACCTTCTCTTGCTGACTGGATTTTCATCTTGGCCTCCTCCCACTCCTCCTCCGTGAACGTAACGTCGTTTTCAGAAGGTTTTATAGTGATTTCAACACTGTGTGTTTGTTGTGCCTCTCCTGCTGCTTGCTGCTGGTGTAAGGTTTCCTGCTGCTTGTTTTTGATGAGGAAAATGTTTTATTGCTGAAATACAACCAACCCAGGATAACCCAAGCCAGAGATAAGCGAGTAGAAGAAATTCAGGATCAAAGCATGAAGGGCTGCAGTCACAAAGAGTTAGATCAAGAAAACTATCAACAATCGACCACAGCAATTAGCATACATTGCAACTCAGGATGAAATATTTTACATGTTTGAGAAACACTGATTGGAAAACTGCCCCAAGGGCTCACTCTCATCCACAGTGCCATCTTGAGATGTGCACTCTTTCTTTTTGGGTCCCGTAGGTGCTGAGGTGGCATGGCATGTGGCGATGAGGTTACTGCCATGTCACATGGGATATTCCTACTTAGCTGGGCTGACCGGGAATTGAACCCAGGACCTCTCAAAAAGAGGTGCCCCAGGCCCCTAGGGTGCATACCACTAGGATAGCTAAGAACTCATGAGAAAACATAGATAAATTCATAGGCTCTGCCCTGGATATGTCAGTTCTCAGTCAACTCTGGAAAAGATGAATAGCCTCACATTGAAAGGGGATTAAGGGGTCCACTCCATATCCTGATTTAGTGTTTGGTTTCATAAGTCAAAATGTGTTTTCACCCATTTTGGTTAGGCCAATACTAAGATAAAAATGCTAGAGTGCTTAATGCATCTCTAATACAACTAGAGTATGCCTCAAGGCATTGGAAAAGCACTTTTTCCTACTCCCCCCTTCTGCTGTGGTGGCCACCACTGTCGCATTTTAGGAAAAAGGGTATTTTTTTGGCCTTTCCTTGGTTTCCACATCTACGATCAAATACCTATGGCCTCCTTCACACTGGAAAAATTGGCGCTCACCATGGCTGGCGCCTTTTTGCTGCTTTGTTCGTGACGTTTCCTACAGAAGGCTCAGCGCTCATGGCGCTGCCGGGGTTCCTATGGCTTGGTTGGGTTAGTTTGGGAGCATGCCAAAAACATGTGCATGTGCATCCCTCCCTCCAAGACGCAGCGCAACATAAACCGAACGCAAGACGCAATATACACACGCGCATGGGTTCTCGTAAACCTGCAGGCGACCTGTGACCTGTCTTAGGGCGAAGGGAGTTGTTAAAAAAAATTAATTTGGCCCCTGGTGGGGTTCCCGGTTCTGCTCAGTCCCTAGGCTGCTGCTTTTTGGCCCGAACGGCGGCCTACTCAGTGACGCTTCGCGAAGGTATCTGTACAGAGAGGAATGGGAGGAGGATGGACGAAACCACGCAAACGCGAAGCGCAAACACCTAATTCCGTCAAATGACAACCTAGAATTTTTCTAAGAACACATACCTGAGCAGAATCCAATTGTGCATCAGATGCGCATTTTCCTAAAATTTGTATTCTTCTCTTCATTTTTTAAATCAAGAAATTCCTACGCAGAAAAAGGCGGCGCGCAGGAGCGATGTAACCGCTGCATAGTGGTTGATCTTTGTGTTAACTGCGAAGCCTGTAGCCTTGATGCCCCAGGGGTCGTAACGCCCGACACTGCCCCTGATATCTCCGAACCCACATAACCCTCTTCAGACCCATATCCAGCCTCTGGGAGCGACATATGCGAAGCACTTGTAAGTCCAGTGAACTCCATGGTGGAATATGAAGAGTACGAAAACCCGGTCTACAAAAATGGAGCAGACATAGAATCTCAATGCGCCTTCATCGCAATTAATTAATCGAAATAATTTAAATAAATCCGATTGGGAAATCACGAAAGACAAATGCGACTCGACGCGCGCTCACAGGCGACATCTGGCGGCGCACGGAAAACAAGAAACAGAACGGAAAATTTACTGCACTAATGTACATCTGAGAATCATTGGAATTCTGATCACATCAGTGTATAATTGAGTGCTGTCACTGCTGCCGTTACACTGCCCCTCTGAAAACATACGCCAGTAAGTCAGGCTGGGTCAAGTGAAGTGAACGAAACGGCGAAAGTGACCAAAAACTGCCTAATCTAAGGCAAAATGTGTGAAATTGAGCTGAATTGAGCAAAATTGTGCTGAGATCTGTGTTTCGCGATGGCCATCGACTTGAATGAAACGTATAGGCACCTCAGGGCACACAGAAAAAGCTTCGTTCAAGCTCGAAAATTCGAAAATTGAAAGTCTGAGTGAAGAATGTACATGATGATGCATGATCCATGATTGATGATGAAATCAGGATCTGACATCCCACTCCCAGAAAACAGAAAAAGAACGTCGCCATGTCGTCGAGCGTCAAAAAAATAGGGTATCCCTTCATGGAGTCCAAGATATGTGAAACTGGCTGGTGTCATTTGCAGTCATGAGACCAGATGCCAGATTATGGTACAAAATGTGCCTGAATTGAGACCAAAATCAGTGAATCGCACACGGATTCAGGGTGGCGAAACTCACCGCAAACCAAAATAGGTCCAATTCAATGTCGATAGACACTGTGTGTAGTGTTGAACGGAAATCCAGTTCTCATTCATAGCCAATCCAGGTCAAATCCTCAGAATGATGATGAATCCCATTATGGAAATCCAATCATTTAAAGTAATGATAGCCAAGAAAACCCAGTGGGGATTCCCCACACTGTCAGTATTGTTCCCAGGGCTTCATGTTTAATCCAGTATCAGCCAGAAGGGGTAATTGACTCGTTATAGTCCCAGAATGTATAAGCATCCAATGCTTGGTACTGGGAATTTGCCAAAATTGAGCTGATTCTGAGGGGGATTCGAACACAATCCACAGATGAACAGCGAGTCGACACAAGTAAGAACACCATCGTCGTCACTTGGTCTATATAAGCCCTTTGACAGTGGTCTATTGAAAAACGAACCAACCATCTCAATGTAAGAGCTGATGGAGATGGCATTCTGAGCAGATCCGTCAAACACATGAAATGGATCAGACTCAGTCATGTGCCAGAATGTCTGAAATGAGCACGAACTCGAACGGGTCCTTCCCAAGGCGAGTATAGGGGTCCAGTCGACAGCAAAAGGCGATAGTGTCGTCGTGGTTGAGGATAAAGGCCTCTCGGAACTTCCGATCGGAATCATCTGAGATGAAGCACATGATTCACATGATGGCCATGATGGGAATGATGGATGGAATGACCAGGATGACCCCACAATGTCCCATCATCTGTTCGTTGAACCACATAGACGATGCGTCAGGACTGTTTTGTCCCCATGCCAAGGGTATATGTCGACCGTAAACCTCTTCGAAAGTTTCGGCGACTCAAATTCTGATCAGATCTTGTCTGGGATGGATGATGCCACGATTGGAGCTTCTTCTTGTGCTTGTAAGTCTTCCTTGGTGACACAATCCTTGATCAGCGAGAGCTCTTTGTCAATCTCAGGGTGTTTTTTCAGGAACTTGATGAAAGTATCCGTATACCCATGGATAAAACTTGAAGCTGGCTCCCATTTGTCCTCTTCTGGACCGAATCCTTTCCATCTGCACAGAAAGTACCACTTGCCTCGAGCATTCTTCTTGTACTCAAGAATCTTCTCCAACTCGAAACTGCTTGTGACCATCTTCCTGTCGCTCAGGTACTTCGAAGTCCAATAGAGAGGCTTGAACCTTCCTTTGGGGCAGAGTACTTCGGCCTTCAATCGATCTCGATGTACTTCTTGATGCCTGCCTGGCTCAATCTCAATGTTGAATGTAGTCTCACTTAGTTGACTTTTGACTTGGAATGGGCCATCCCACAAAGGTAACAATTTGTTGTCGTCCTTCAGGGTCTCGTCTGACTTACGAAGCCAAACTTGCTGGCATTTCTCGAAGGGTTTTCCTTGCGTTCTTGACTTATTTTTGAAATTCAACCAATCTGCTTGAGTTTCCACTTTGGCTTTGATCCACTTGGACTCTAGATCCTTGATCTTCTCAAACCATTGCGAGGCGTCGTAGCACTGCCTTGGATGATACATCACTGGTCCTGGACCCATCTTCTCACGACCAAAAACCAGCTCATTCGGACTTAATCCAGTGTAATTCTTGGTGCGATGGTATCTTCTCAAGACACAGTAAATTGTCTCCAACCAATTGTAGTCTTTTTCAGTCGCCAGGAATTTTCTCAGAATGGAGATAAGAATCCTTCCAGCGCGTTCAGCAGGGAGAGCTCGATGGTCGTAGACTCGGGCACGAAGGTGATGAACTCCCAATAGGGCACACATGTTCTCCCACCAAGTCCCAATGAACTCTTTCCCACTGTCCGTCAGAATTTCACTGGGCACATCCCAGTTACTCATCCACTGACTTGCAGTCCACTTGGCAGACATTTCAGAGGTGAGATGCTTCGTGTTGCAAGGGAGGACTTGGATGTAGCCACTGTGGCGGTCTTGAATTAACAAAACCCCATCGATAGGCTTCCTCGTGTAGAGACATTCCTCTTGGATTTGTCCCAACTCGAAGACATCCGCCGTCACCTTGTCGAACAGCCTCTCAGGAATTGGTAATCCCTTCAGTAGTCCTTCTGCCTTTTGATTCTTGGGGATGGTCGCCTGACATTGCTTGCATCCTTTGGCAACTCGTTCACAGGCACCCTTGAGGTCCCTTGTGTACACTCTGTGGCGTAGCTCCTGTTCCAGCACACGAGAATGCGTGTGGGCTGTCTCATTCCGATGCCAATGTTTGACATATTGGTCAATCAGACAATCAGGAACACAAATCCGTCCTTGCCAAAATAACTTGTCGCCTTGGATTTTGAAATCAGACGTCTCTTCAGAGTCGTAAGGCTTGTCCCCTTTCAACTTGTGGTATACAGACCCAAAGAACCTGTCCTCCTTGTACATCTTCGTCCAATCCACATAGAGGAAGGAAGTTTCCTTGTCCTTTTGTTGTGGAGGGAGCGTGGATTTCGACTTGGATCTCGTCAGAGGAAACACATTCAGGAGAGGCAGCGACGACTCAGAGTCAGAGTTAACTCCTGCAGTCTGATCTGCCTTGGTAATCTCCTTGCATCTGACCAAATCCACCTTCATCCGATTTTTAATTGAACATTGGAGACAATGTTTCTTGATCAGTGCTTGTTCCTCCTTGTCGAACTCGATCACTTCAGCTTTATCCGTCGCTGTCCCATGAAAACTCACTTCAGAGTAAGCCTCTGAGGCTGGGTAGGCCCAGCGACTCAGGGCGTCCGCCACTGTGTTGTAGCGACCCGGAATGTAAGTCACATGGAGGTCAAATCTGCTGAGAGTTTCATGCCAACGGCCTCTTCTCCCAGCTGGTCCACCAGGGGTATCCACATGTTCTGTCCTCCAGCTCTCCAGTGACTTGTGGTCAGTCAGTACCTCAACGCGATGGCCCAAGATCCAACCTTCATAGCGCCGTAAGGCACAAAGGATTGCGTAGGCTTCTTGTTCCCTTGGACTCCAATTTCGCTGCCTTGTTGTAAGCTTGCGAGACCAGAAAGCCAGAGGATGATGGTGACCTTCGTCATCGACTTGTTCGATCGTAGCACCAATGGCGTAACGACTGGCGTCTGTACGAATATAAAAAGGTCTTCCATCCAACCACGGAGTCTTTAATGTAACCACATTCGCCAGTGCTTCCTTGAGACCAGTAAATGCCTCTTCACATTCTGGCGTCCACTTGAGCTTGACTTGAGATCCCTTCTTTCCTTCTATTTTGCCAACCTTCAGTAACTCTGTCAATGGACCAGAGAACTTGGCGTAGAGAGGAAGGAACTCGTGGTAATAATTGCAGCAGCCTAAAAGGGCACGAAGCTGCGTGATGGTTTTAGGCCTTTCCCAGAGCTGCAGGGCAGCCATTTTTCCTGGGGCTGGTCTTCTTGTCCCATCTTCCAAAACAGAGCCACAAAATTCCACCGATTGGAGGAACATCTTGCCCTTCTTCGGTCCACACACGAGCTTCTCTTGTCGAAGGACTTCGAGAACTTTTCGAACTTGTTCTTCGTGCAACTTCAGGCACTCATCAAAGTTTTTCCCCAACGGCGTGGCAATCAGAAGGTCGTCAATGTAGATGCTGCAGAATTCTTGTAAATCCAGAGACTTGTGCTTCTGAAATAAAATAGTCTCCATCATCTTCTGGAACATCGACGGCGCATTCTTCAGACCCATCGGCAGTACAGTCCACTGGACAGTGCCACAGGGCGTGCACATTGCCGTCAAATGCCTATCCTCCTTTCGAAGGGGCATCTGATGAAAGCCATGGCGCAAATCCAACACAGTAAAGAGCTTGCCTTTGGCTCTCGCTGCGATCTCCTTCTCGATCAAAGGAAGCGGATGCGCGTCTGGTACTGTGGCGGCATTCAGGGCTCTGTAATCCACCACTAGACGCCAAGCATCTATGCTGGATTGGTCAGCAGGTGGGGGCTTTGGCACAGTAAATGGTGCTGAACACCACTCAGAACTCATGCAGCCCTCCAACCAACCGAACTCATAGAGATTGCGCTCAATAATCTGTCGCAGGGCATCTGCTTTGGTGCCGTGGAGATAGAATGGACGTTGTTTGTGCACCTTTGAGCCTTCGATTATGTCAATCTTGGCTTCCCCATTTTCACATCGAATTGGGGGGTTTTTCCACAACTTCCCACTCAGCACGTCATCTTGATAATCTTCGAACACTGCGCCCCTTCTTGCAGCTATCTTGTCTCCGTCGACCTGATTCCCACATTTAATCACCGACATTATGTCCACCAATTTGCGAATTGTTGGTCGTGGTCTCATATTCTTGGCCACTTCATTCCAAACTTCTTCGTCACATTGTTGGCGGATGAAGCTCACCTGAGCTCGCTCCTCCGTGGGATCCCACCAATGAAAGGGGTCCACGAATGTCTTGAAGGGATGGTCGGACGAATTCACCTTCATTCCTGTCAATTCAGGCGAGATTCTTGGAGATTTGTCTTCATTCTTGCTTGAAATCTTGACTTTTTTGGCTTGATTCTTGTCTGATGGGGACGAATTGTAATGGATGGAGGCGTTCTCTTGAGGGACGCCGATTGTCCTTCCCTCCTTCCGCGACGATACGTCGGGATTTCGCTCTCGATCGTCTTCATCCACCTCAATTTCGTCGATTCTTGAGGAATTTGAGATAACCTCTTCTGTTCCCATTTCACTGCCATCTTGCCAATAATCTCCCAGATTCCCGTCAACTAAGCACGCCAATGTGCTCCACGAACGCTGTGGCAAAGGCTTGCCATTGTCTTCGCAATACAGCTTCACTCCCTCGTGAGGTAGCTCGACAATGTCAATTGAAATGTCCATAATGTCCTTGAACCACTCTTGTCTTGGCCAATTGGGGACAATTAAAATCGCCTTCGCGCCGGATTGCTTCAGCTTCTGCACCACACGAGGAAAAACGTCGAAGGGCCGATTGATCCAAAGAGGTTCAGACCAGTCCTCACTCCAGGCATCTTCGTAGAACTTCGGAAATCTTTTATTCCTTTTGTTTGCAAAAGCATCAACTTCAGGACGAAAATTGTGGTTCTTTTCGAAATAATCCACCAGAATGTCCCGCCATTTGTCGACCACTCGATAGCAAACTGACTTCCACTTCTTGCTGTTCAACGAATCCACCTTTCCTTCGTCGAAATCTTCTTGATTCCTTATCCATTCCTGCCCATCTTGCTGAAAATGCAGCTTATTTCTCTCCTTGAATTGGTGGATACTCTTGGTATATGGGTGCAGATAATACAGTTCGGACGGGTCGGTGGTCGACGGATCTTGGAGGAAGCATGTCCTGTGTCCCATGGGCGACACACGGTGGGCGTGAAGCCAGGGTTGAACCAGGAATAAATCATACTTAATGCTGGCTTCATAGAATTTTTCAGCAAACCACTCCTCAGTGACCGTCTCTTCCACACTCCAGACTGATTGTTTTACCAATCTGACCGCCAATTCCGCTTCTCTGTCGCCACCGTCAAGGCGATGTCCGCTGACTCCCTCCAGCTGGACAGGGGTGGAGGACATTCTCGTCTCATCCTCCTGCAGAAAGCCTTTCCTCACCAGGTTCACCTCTGAACCATTGTCGATCAGACATCTGGCAAGTTTAACCTTACCATCCGTCGATCTGACCTGGATCCAGCAGACAAACTGGCGCTGCTTGCCTCACCGGACAGCGCTGAGGACCCAGGCAGGGTACAGGAGGCCGGAGGACCGCGCCAGTCGATCCCAGCAGCGTCCATCCACCGCCCGAACCAGCCTGATGGGTTTTTCCTCCTGCCACTCAACCCCAGTGTTGGGATTTGGGTCAAGTTGGCTTCCCTATTGCCATTCTTCTTCTTCGTTCGGCTGTACGTCCTGTACTTGTCCTTCGTCAACCCATTCTTCTCCTGCTTCAACGGCGTTCACTCTTTTTCCACGTCCACGACCTCCAAATGATTTCCCCTTACCACCTTTCTTACCTCCTTGGCCTTTGTTGTTGGAGGTGTTGGAATTGGGGTTGGATTCGTTGGATCCGCCCTTGCCTCGACCTCCAGTATCCTTGTTGTTGCCGAAGGTCTTGTTCGCTGGCGTCTCCGCGTACAGGGGGTTGCCATTCACCTTGGAATCATCTTGATTCCCGGACTTTCCCTTGCCATTTCCACCTTTTTGGCCAGATTTTCCACCATTTTTTCCACCAGCATCGGTCCATCTTGAGTCGCCTGGATCTCCGCCTTGCTGCGAGTAATCTTTTGGTGTCCAGTCTCTGTTCTTTCCTTTGGACTGCCCTTTACCCTTTACCCTTCCATGCTGGTCAGCATCTTGTGCTCCATCCTGCTGGGGATTTTTGGGAGAATTTACCTTTCCATCCATTTTGGGCTGAATTGTCTTGAGATCTGAGGGCGTCCATCTGTGATCTGCGGTCGTGTGAGTCGCCGCTCGACCTTCCTTTCCAAGGGCAATGCACACAGAGCATCCCTTCTCACCAACGGCGTTGACCTTGCCTCCGAAGCCATGTGCATCCTGGGACTTCTGGCGTTCCAAGTTTGCATACTTTTCAAGTTGGTCCCAGATCTGCTCGACTCCATACGAGAAGATCCACGGTCGTACCCTCAAAACTGTTCCCTTATACTTCACCTTTCCATCCACCATGCTGCAGAAAAACTCCGACTGTTCAGAATCGTGGAAACCAACTCTCCATCTGCCCTCACGAATAGTGATGTCCTTCAATCCAGTAGCACTGATAGAGTGTAGCAACTCACGAACAGCCATTTTCCCCATAGTTTCTGGCAATCCTCGGACTTCAACCCAGTTGCCCAGGACTTTTTGGTCCGCCTGAGAGTCCCTGATCTTCTGCTTGGTCTCCGGCGTGAGTTTGCTCAGGAGGATCTTCTTCATTTCGCCTTCAGAAAGTCCTTCTCCAGAGTTCCCCACCTCTTGCACCAAAAACTCCCAATCTTGCCTTGCTATTTGGATTTCTTCCAGAAATAATTTCATGATCGCCCTGAAGTTCTCCAGACAGTTTCTGTAATGATCTTCAGGTAGTCGAGACCCTTTCTTCTTGAGACTTCTGTACAACTCCTCATACGTCAGCGGATTTCCTTGATTCTGCCGCTCCACATACAGATTGTATGTACTCTCTCTCAGCTTGCCAGTCAAGCAGTCCATCAACCCAAGGATCCAGAGTTCCTTGTCGAGCTTCTCCGTCTGCAACCAGACCATGAACTGCCGTTCGAAGGACGCCCAGTAATTTGGGTGCCCTGAGAACTTAGGCTGCTTCATTACTGACCCTCTCAGCCTCATGTGCAAAGGGTTGAGCAAGTGGTTCAGGTTGAAGTTGGTGGCTGTGCCGACAGGATTGACGAAAACTGGATTGACTGCGGCGCCTCCCATGGCCTGTGCCTGCGCAATTGCGGCCGCCAGCAACGCCTGGTCCACAGTAGGCTGCACGAACGGCGTCTGCGGTGCTTGATGCAGCCTCATCTCCCTCAATTTCTTCTGCTTTTCTTTGATCTTGGCCTCGTTTTCTTTCGTCTGCCGGTCCTTCTTCTTCAAGGCCATTGATCGCTCCTTCACGGTGGTCCTTGCTTCTCCATCAATATCTCCGACAGTACCCACGGACAGTACAGACTTCCCTGACGAAGATTCTCCTCCTTCGGTACCCAGATTGAACCCAATAGGACTTCCCAATCCAGTAGGGGGGATACCAGAAATTCCAGTAAAAGCTGGATGGTGGCCAGTAAAAGCTGGGGGTGCTGGAGAATGTGGAACGCCGTAAGGCGTGGATGTGGGTGCAGCTGAGGAGGTAGGTGCTGGGTGGCTTGCCATTGTAGGCGCTGGTCCAGTGAGCCCAGTAGTGCTCAGATTTTGTACCAGATTTGTAAGCGTCTCCAACTTCTGTTCCATCTCCTTCCACTGGCTGTCATCATCCCTCTTTTTCTCCTTGGCGGCCTTCTTCAGCTCCTTCACCCTTGATTCCAGCGACGAAATCTGTCTCCGACAGGAGCAGTCCTTGGCGCACTCGCCACAGGAAGGGCATCTTGTCCCCTTTCCTTTGCTTCTGACCTCGTCGACCCAAGTGTCAACACTTGAGGCAGAACTGGGGAGTTTGGACAGTTGCTCCCTGGAGAGGTGAGAATGTGTCGAATCACACCTCATTTCGTCGACCTCTTCGTCGTGTCGACCCCAGGCGCCCGACGGCCCAGCCTGCTGACGCAGATTCTTTTTTTTTTTTTTTTTGTAATACAAGTCCAAAGTCACTGCTCGAGAGTCCTCAGGAGGCCAGCCCATCATACAGAGTATCACCCACATCCCAGGCCACGGTCAGTGGGTGGGGCAGCAGGGAGGAGAAGGGAGCTGTGGACAGTGGGTTTGCGTTTGTGCAGAATAATTGAACATGTGGATAACACAGAAGTGGTCGCCCCGCACTCCACACCCGGGGGTGGTGGCAGTGTGATAGGGGGTACTGTCCGCGCGGGAGCCAATCCAGGGCATTTCCCCAGGAGAGAGAAGCAGGAGGGATTCGGGCCGGTGGCCAGGAGGAGGGAGAGAGTGGCATTCCACTCACACGACAGTGGTGTGGGCGTGTAAGGGCCATGTGAGGGCCAACCTGCCAAAGGTTGGTGAAAAAATAGTGACGTCGCAAGCAAAAACACAGAAACAGGGTACAGGGGACAGGTTGAAAAAGAAATGACAGTGCAGATAAAGACGCAGGGGCAGGGCATGGGGGACTTGCTCAGGCCGATCAGGCTGAACGCGGCCGCCCGGGGTGTAGTCAAGGACTCAGGGGGGGGGGGGGGGTTCCACTGTGTACTGGCCTTCGGAGCAGGGCAACGCAAAGCAAGGACTGAATCAGGATGAGGGCCCAGAATACAGACAGTGAAGGTCGCCTGTGATCTGTATGTACAGGCCATGAGGGCACGACCAAGTTAGATTAACGAGTTCGTCAGCGAAATGCCTCGAATCGACGTTCCCTGTGAAGGAGAGTGAGGGCAGGGGAAGGGGGTGGTCACAGTGGCAGTGGGCCTGTCCAGTCTGCAGAGGAGAAGGGGTTGGGTCTGTTGGGGGGGCGTTTCGGGACGGCCTGTTCTAAGACCGCAGTGACAGAATCCAGCACCTTGTTTTGATAGTGCCCTACTTCCTTTCGGACAGCTCGAAGTCCACCCAGGTGTGCTCGGAGGTATCTATACAGGGACCGCGGGATTGCCAGCCGGCCTACAATGCGGAGGTCTTTGCGGCAGGCAGCCTGGCGCCATGTCTTGACGAGGTTACTGGCAGTCCAGCTGGACAGCCACGCGCAGACCAGGGGGTGGGAGGGGGTGCAGTAAGCGAGGACACCATGCAGACTGAGATTGTGACGGCGGTGGCAGTGTAGGCAGTCTGCCTTGCCCGGGGCATCATTCCAGAAGGTGGCATAGTGGGCATACCCCATGCGGGACCGCAAGCCGAAAAGCCATTTGTGCCACGCCAACCGCCTGAATCGCAGTGGATGCCAGGAGAGTGGGTGGAAGGAGTCGTGGGAGTGAAGGGGAAATCGAATCGTGGGACCACACTTTATGGGGGGGTAGCAGGCGCTCACCGTGCCGGATTACATCCCAAGGATGCTGTCAACGCATGGGAGCAGGGAGGGGGAGGACTGTGCCGATTTTGGCATACTCATCGGCCGCCTCATTGTGGGTGTCACCCGTGTGGCCTTCGACCCACTCAAGGGTTTGCCCTTTTGAGGAGAGGGACGAGCGCACCTCCTGTACCCAGTGAGCTTGGCGTACCGGGCGTTTCTGCCCTTGAGCAGAGGCAATAGCTCCCTTGCAGTCAAGGCGGATGTTCTCGTGTGCAGGGGAGAGGTGTGACCCCAGAAGGACGCCAATTAGCTCTGCCTTATAGGAGTTGGGAACTCCTGGCACTCGGCAAACCGCTATCCTGCCATCCCTGAGGACAACCGCGGCACCGGCCGAGGGTGGGCTTCCGAGTTTGCTGCCATCAGAGTAGGCCGACCCAGGGTCGAGGTGTGAGGGCACCAGGTAGACTGACAAGCCAGCGATATGGACAATCGCAGTGGCGTCCCGCATCAGCTTATTGGCGGCCCATGTGGTGGACACTGGGGGCTGTTGTGCTTCTGGACTGGGGTTCAGTAAGGCAATCGCCGCTTTAAATGTGTTGTATGGGGAGAGTGGGTGCTGGGATCGCGTGGACATGGTGTGGAGGTAAGGATTGCGGTGCAGTGTGTCTAGAACTCTCGTGGGGTGGAGTACTGGGAAGTAACCCATGCCGAGGCCATGGCTTCTGTGGGTGTACAGAGTTTTCCTGGCAACGACGGAGGGCAGCCCTAGCACTCCGAAAATGAATTTTTCAATCAGCGAGTTAAGTGAGTGTAGCTGTGTGACAGTGAGGGGTATGCATTCTGTGCGGTATAGTAGGCGTGGCAGTACCATGGTGTTTACCAAGAGGACCCTATCCAAGACTTGGATCGGTTGTGAGTGCAGCTCGGTGAGTTGGCTTCTCAGTTCCTCTAGGACGATAGACAGCGCTCTGTCGACACAGAGCCGCGGGGCCAGGGGATGGCCCAGATGCATGATATATCTGGCCCTGACGAAGGGATGATTTACCTGTGAGCTCCATTCTGGCGGGAGTTCGGCTGGAACTGATTGCCAAAGCGATTCATTTGAAGCCTGAAGCGCGCATGGCGGGTGCAAATATTTGGGGAGGAGAGGCAGATCAGTGGGGGAATGGAGCATAGGGAGGGACTCGCTCTTGCCCACATTCAGCTGACATGCGATGAGGCTGAGGGCATACTGGACAAGTTGTGCCTGATGCTGGCTGTGCTTTGGGGGGGGTCAGGGAGCATATGTCATCAACATACGCAGAGAAGGTGATGCCATGCTGGTCGAGCACGCGCAGGGGGATGTCAAAAACGACGACGAAGAGGAAACAGGAGAGCGGACACCCTTGTTTCACCCCGTGCGTTGTGCGAGAAATTTCCTGTTCGGCCCCCCTGAGAAAAGTGGAGCCCCTTTCCATTACCAGGGTGATTATGCGCACTAATTTCAGGGGAGTTCCCATTTTGTCAAGGACGGCACGGATCAGGATTTTCGGGGGGCTGTCAAAGGCATGGTAGACATCAAAGGCCAGAATGGCCTCTACCGGCCCTAGATTGTCGAGGTCATCGAGGAAGATTTGTGTGGCGTGGGCTGTGGATATACCCTGCCTACCGCCGAATTGTCTGTGGTGCAGGTGTGGGGATATTAGGGGGTACAGCTGTGAGTAGACCCATCGCATGAATAGCCGGTAAATTGAATTACTGATAGCGATGGGCCTCCAGCGGTCGGGGTCTTGCCACTTACCCTTCCCTTTAAAAAGACAAAACGTCTCTGAGACCAGCCAATCATCTGGGATGGTGCCCTCCTCGTAACAGAGGGTGACACAGGTGTGTACCAGACTGAATGTTTCATCGGGGAGTACGTGGAGCAGGTACGGGGGTACTTTGTCTGGACCGGGGGATTTTTTGCGTGACGCGCGGGCCAGTTCGCGCAGTGCAGCTTGCGTGGGGGGCGGCACATCCTGATGTCTGGGGCGCTGGGGTACGTGCGACAGTGCGTGCGCAGACCATGGGGTGTTGCGTTGGAGGATACGTTGTATTTTTCGCGTGGGGGTGGGGAGTGTTGATTGGGCGGGGGGCGATAAGAGGGTGTGTTTAATTCTGCGGTAAAATACCTTGGATCTTCGCTTGGCCTGTTTGGCCAATTGCCGGATCACAGAGGCCCAGTCGCTTGGATCCTCAGTAACAGGGGTGATCGGGGCCTTAGACGCTTTAACCTCACGCATGGCGGTCAGCATGTGCGACGTGAGCTGTGTGTATGTGTGCGCGCAGTCATGTGCAGAGACTGGGGGAGGCATGTCGGCAGTCAGGGCTGCGATACGTTTTTTATATGCTGTGACATCACGGCGGTTCCACATGGCACAGCGCATTTCGGGGAGCACTTGCTGTGACCACGGCGTCGTGTGGACGAGGATGGGGTCATGGTCCTGAATCCCGGTGACACCGGAGAAATCAGGTACCTGGGCCCCTGATGTTTTAGAGAGGGCCTGGAAAAGCGGGGACCCATAGGCTCTGTCAATATAGCTCTTGGTGCCCCCATACCGACGTACTCTGGTGTAGGGGACAGAATCGTGGTGCGGGGTTAAGAGGTCAACCAGGGTGCCGGCGCGCTCCTTTGCCACTAGCCAAGGCCACATGGGCGCCCGGAGGGCTGTAGTGTGGCTGGGGTGAGTTACGGCGTTATAGTCTCCTAGTATGATGGCACACTCCTGGGATAATCCCGCAAGGGCCTTTTCACACAGGAGCCTGGCGGCAGCCGTGTGTGGTCCATAGTACGAGGCGATGGACAGGGAGGGCATCGAGGGATCGCTGTGCAGTGATATGGAGGCAGAGATCAGCCTTCCAGGGATGTGAACGCGTATTGTCGGAGGAGCTGGAGCAATAGAAGTGTGTATGAGGAGGGCTACTCCTTCTTTAGACGTAGGGGAGCTAGCACGCAGATGGTATCCCCAGTACATCGCCACACGCTCGTGATCCCGCAGCGTTGAGGTGGAGCTGGGCCGGAACTCTTGGAGGGATAGGATGTGGGGCAATGGCGTAAATCCGGACAGTATGTGACACAATCTGTTTGGCGTCACCTCCACGCCGCCGACATTGAGTGAACCGAATGTCAGTGTGTCATATGTGAGTGTGCGTGCGTGTGGTGTGTGTGGTGTGCCCAAGGGCTGGTGCATACTTGATGGATCATCAGAGCCGGGGCTGAAGCATCCATTCAGTGGGCCGCAGGGTGGGACTCCCTGATGTTGTTTGGATATGGAGCAGACCGACGCAGCGGGATTGTAGCAGGGTGGATCACCCTGACGTCCACAATCTGCGGATAGGGGGTGTTTCTGGCGTCTCTCCTCGGCGATGATGGCCATCTGCACCATCACGGCAGCCTGGTGGTCGAACTGGTCCATCAGCTCTTCCCAATCCTCTTGCTCCTGCAACTGGGCGTCGAATCTCGACCGGCCGCTGTCCCTGAGGAACGGGCACGACGCCCGGAACCAGTCCCTCAGGCGGCCACGATAGCCCGCCTCCGCCAGCAGCCAATTCTGCCTGTGCAGGAATTCCTCATTCCAAATCTGCTGGAAGTGGTTTTCCCAGTAATCACCACTAATTCCAGTGTCAGACTGCTCTCCTTCGCTGCTGCTGTCTTCAAGATCAGGCAAAGCGTGAGAGGAGGAACCAGATTCACTCGAGGAGGGAGATTCTCGACCGGGTTTAAGGTTGGGTGGGGCGTTCATGCAACACTCAGCACAAGTGTGAACACCAGGCCAATGTCTATGGCCACAGTAAGGGCACTCTGACGGATGATCCTCGGTTTGTTGGGGAGATGCTACGAAGGTAACCTCAGGGGGGAACACGCAGCGACCCAGAAGGAGTAATAGCCCCGCTAAAGTCCGACGATCTCAGAGTATCAGTGGAGATTCCAGAAGCAGAGTCATGATTTCCTCTGCTACCATGTAACCGCTGCATAGTGGTTGATCTTTGTGTTAACTGCGAAGCCTGTAGCCTTGATGCCCCAGGGGTCGTAACCCCCGACACTGCCCCTGATATCTCCGAACCCACATAACCCTCTTCGGACCCATATCCAGCCTCTGGGAGCGACATATGCGAAGCACTTGTAAGTCCAGTGAACTCCATGGTGGAATATGAAGAGTACGAAAACCCGGTCTACAAAAATGGAGCAGACATAGAATCTCAATGCGCATTCATCGCAATTAATGACACAACGTGAAATCATTCGAAATAATTTAAATAAATCCGATTGGGAAATCACGAAAGACAAATGCGACTCGACGCGCGCTCACAGGCGACATCTGGCGGCGCACGGAAAACAAGAAACAGAACGGAAAATTTACTGCACTAATGTACATCTGAGAATCATTGGAATTCTGATCACTTCAGTGTATAATTGAGTGCTGTCACTGCTGCCGTTACAAGCGACTCCTAGCGAAGCGCCGGAAAATACAGAAATAATGAGATTATAAATATATGTCTCACGTAGACAGGAAAATGACGAGACACACATAAATAAATAAACATACAGATTCCACCCACACTGACAGAAAGAATCAAAAATCCAAGAATTCCAAAATCAACGAAAAGATCCAATGAATCACGTATAAACCTCAGGTGTGCTCGTCTCGTATGCAGCATGCACATTGCTGGTCTTCTGTCTCCGTGAAAGAGCCTTGTAGCAGCGCTAACAAACAATAGAGGGCTAGATAAGAAAGATTGCAGGTGATTAGAGGTGAGATTAGGGAAAAAACGATGGCCTTCAGCCAGCGAGTGGTTGTCATGGGGGGCTAACGGTCTTGTCCTGCGATGCAATGTGGGGCAACCATGACAACTGCTCGTACACACCAACCTCCCTTTTTTGTAGCACTGATTAGTACATACACACGCGTGCATAAACGCTTGCTTTGCTTGTGTCTCGTTTCTGCTCTCTCTTGCTTTGCTCTCCAGCGGTAAGTAAGGTGAGTAAGCCCAGGAGGGGCCACCCCCTGGTGGAGTTCGTGATCGTGGTATGGATTGTGGGAAAAGAGAAAGATTGACAGTACCCTCGTGCATGCTCGTGCATTCACACAGGCATTAAAGGGTAGGCCACGCGAAATGCGCGCGGTGAACCTTGTTTAGGTTACCCAGGGGCTCCTCGGTACGTTCCTTAAGAGAACCTGAGGAGTCTCTTAACGCTTGCTTGCTTGACAGGGATGTTTGAGGACAGCGTATTATAGGTCACACTGAGAAGCGTATAATACGTGGAGTGTGGCTTGGTTCCTCAGCCGCAAACATCCCTTCATTGGCCTTTGCTTTACAGGTGGGCAGGTCAGGGTGAACTGGTGCAGTCCCTTGAGCCGTGCTAAAAAATACGGCGCTGATCACACAAACAACAGGCTACAACTCAGCCAGGAGTGGCAAGCGTAGCCCGACCTCTTCAACATTCACGCTGTGCACGCAACAAGAGCACCCCTTCCTTCCAAGCCCTAGCAGGGAAACGCGTTGTGGCGTCCCTGTTAGGCCACAGTTGGTTAGCAGCGCTGTCTTCTCTTGTCTTCTTTACAGGAGGGTCATTAGGACTCACGACTTGATCTTCAACACCACGCAGTAGAGCGTGAGTGTAGGAGTGGTAATCCTGAGTGGGGGCTTGAGCCAGTTGCAGTAGCGCTCGCCCACCAGGATGGTGCCACTGTAGGGTGTGTAGGACCTGTAGTGCGTGTGTCACTGTCCCAGCCGTTTCCTGCAATTTTAGCAGGGTTGGTGGGCTGTGGCAGTAGTGAGAAAAAGTGCTTTTTCATTGCTTTGAGGCATACTCTAGTTGTATTAGAGATGCACTGAGCATCCATGCATTTTTATCTTAGTATTGGTCCCACCAAAACTGGTGATAACACATTTTGACCTATGGAACCAAACACCCAATCAGGATATGGAGTGGACCCCTTAATCCCCTTTCAATGTGAAGCTATTCATCTTTTCCTGAGTTGACTGAGCACTGACATACCTAAGGTAGAGCCTATGAATTTATCTATGTTTTTCCATGAATTCTTAGCTATCCTAGTGGTATGCACCCTAGGGGGCTGGGCACCTCTTTTTGAGAGGTCCTGGGTTCAATACCCGGTCAGCCTAGCTAAGTAGGAAGATCCCATGTGACATGGCAGTGACCTCATCGCCACATACCATGCCACCTCAGCACATATGGGACCCAAAACAAAGAGTGCACATCTCCTGAGATGGCAGTATGGAGAGAGAGTGACCATGGGGCAGTTTTCTAACTCTTTTCCAAAAACATTTCAGCTATCTTTGTGAATATGCATTCATTTGTGACCTGAGTTGCAGTTTCTGTGAATATCCAATCATCTTTCACTGTCTACACTGCAGCCCTTCATGCTTTGATCCTGAATTCTCTTCTCCTTGCATACTTCTGGCTTGGGTTATCCTGGATTGACTCTATTGACTCTTTTTCTGCAAACAAAAGGTTTTCATCATCCAAAACAAGCAGCAGGAAACCCTACAGCAACAGCAAGCAGCAGGAGAAGCAAAAACAGAGTGCTGAAACCACTATAAACTTTTCTGGTAGCAGAGGCAGCCTGTCTCTGCGCACCGGCAGCAACCCCGTGCCGTACATCCAGTGCGCCGAGTACGGGCAAATATAAGCTGAAGGGTGAAAGAAGATGGATCCAAGAAAGGAGGACGCCGACGTGAAGACGGCGCCAGCGCCTGAGGCACCGGCAAGGCCGGCACCTGGCGCTGTACCTTCGGCGGAGCCGTTACATGGGCCAGTGGATACGGCTGAGGACTCCCTGGATGGACTCCAGACGGCCTTCGGGGCCCTGTCCGCCGAAGAAGTGGTCTCTCAGCCTCAGCCTGTGAAGAGGAAGAGAGAGAACGAGAGCGAGAAGGATGCTGGAGAAGGAGCAGCCGAAGGAGAGGAACAAGGGCAAGACCCGACGCATGACCCTACCTTCGAAGGCGCACCAAGCGCTTCTGGCCTCCACGCATCACCCTCTCCTTTAACCACCACACTCCCAGCCGCTGCAACATCCACTTCCACAACCAACCCGCCTATGGCAGAGGGCACAGGCTTTACTGGCATGCCTCCCTACCCCGCCTATGGTATGGGCCCACCTACCACTGCGCTCCATGAGGCAACTACTGCCAGTGAGCCGGTGGCTTCCAGCTCTGCGCCGCGATGGTATGCGGCTGACTATCCCCATCCACTACACGCTACTGGAACCTATGTGGATGTTCCTTGGTATGCTCCTGGGTATGCACCTGGGTATGCACCCTTGAGTGGGTTGAGGGGAGGTCCAGAGTCTCTTGGAGGCAGGAGTAGAGGATCGGGGAGATCCTCCAACAGGTCCCTGACGCGGTCGGAGATCAACGAGGTGCTCCGAGGAGCCACTTGAAAAATCGTGGGCGACCTCACACAAGAGATCCGTGAGAAGCTGGAGCCCCTGATGATCCCGCCCCAACCGTCACCCATCTCGGTGGGAATGTCACCCCACCGAGTACAGGCTAACCACCTGACAGCAGGGTTGACAAATACCCTGGGGAGCCTGAGGAGGAGACCGATGCCGACGCCTGCAGCAATTCCGAGAAGTCCCTTCGTGCCGAGAACGGCCCAGCCGCCCTACAGCCACGTGACGAACTCGACGAGGGCCGAGCTGGACCGGCTGGGGCTGACAGCCTTAAGGGCTATGGTGGACGTGGAGCCTTATGGCTCCAGTGATCTAGGCGGAGACCCCTCCGATGACGAGCCGCCGTCGATGGATTCTTCTTCGCCCTCAGATGACGATGACCCTGAGGACCCCGAGGACCCCAAGGGTAAGAAGAAGAAGAAGAAGAAGAAGAAGACCCGACGCCCTGAAGGACGCCGAGCTCAGGAGGCGAAGGCTATTGCCACCTCCAAGATAGTGGTCAACCTGCCTGAGTTGACAGGCAAGGACCTCAGCGAGTTCGCTGAGAACTTTGGCCGGTTCCTACGACTGACCGGCCAAACCCACGCGAGTGGGCGAGTGAAGTGCGATCTGCTCCTGCAGTGCTGCAAGACCAAGTACCTGGAGAAGCAGGTCAGGCAGATCGTGACTAACTCCGCCCCCTTTGCCGATGTGTTGGTTGCCCTGGAGAGGCAGTACCCGACCTACGAGACCGACCTCCGCATCAGGGTCGAGATCCAGAACCTACCCGTGCTGCCCAACAACCCCAAGCCTGGCAGGGTATCTGAGCTGTTGGCTGATCTGGATCACTCGGCTGGACGACTGACGCCCGGTTCCTACAGCAGCGACGACCTGCTGTTCTGGTTGGTGGCCAAGCTCCCCAGAGAGCTATGGGACGAGTGCCGTTTGACGGCTGAGCGCAAGGCTAGATCCCTCCACTACGAGGATCTATGCGTGCTGTTCCTGGAAATGGCGCTGGAGAAGGAGAGCGACCAACACCTGAACAACTACCGTCCTGGTGGTGGAGGTTCTGGAGGCAAAGGGTAACAAGGGTCCCGACCTGGGCAGGGGACTACCCCCAAACACGCCCATGCCCGTACCATGGAGAACGTGAAGGAGCTATTCTGGTGTGATGCCAGAGACGAGCAGGGCCACCTGCAGCACGCCTCTGACTGCGAGCAGCGAGACTGCTTCGTAGTTCAGGGGAAGCAGCAGGAAAAGAACACCGGCGCTAACGCGAAGCTGCCGGATCATTACCGGTGCACCATCACGTGTGCATTCTGCGGTAAGCGGAAGCACTATGAGGATGAGTGCTACCATAAGCAACGCCTATCGGAGAAGCTTAAGGGGGAAGATCCTGGCAAAGGCTCAAGCAAAGGTGGGGGCAAAGGCAAAGGCAACGACTCCGGCAAAGGCAAGTCGAAAGGACGTGGTCAAGGTGGTCAAGACAAGGGTCAAGGTGGACGAGGAGGAGGCGCTAACCGCCAGCTCGACAACAAGAACAAGGACAAGAACGGAGGCAACCCCAACCCTCATCCAGGGGGGAACTCCGAGCCCTCTGGAGGGCAATCTGGTCCGACCACACGCTCACAAACGCAGGCCCAGCAAGAACAAGGAGCCAAGCGGGAGCATGAAGGTGGTGATGACGGCAACGCTAAGAAGAGGAGCCGTTTCATGAGGATGGCCCGCAAATTGCGGAACAAGGGGTTCGAGGTGACCTGTCCCGCGGAGTTCTGACGGGGACGCTCTGGTGGCACCCAAGACCTGGTGTTTTGGGTACGTATCCGACTAGGGGGACGTGAATACCTGGGGGTATTGGACACTGGCGCCACCATATCTATAGTGGCCAAGAAGATTTTACCTTGTGGGAGCCTGAAGAACACCATGACCACCGCGGCTATACGCATGGGGGATGGACATGTGGTGCACAGCTGCGGGGACTGTGAAGTGGAGGTACCTATGGGCTCTCGGACTATCGCCCATCGGTTCTATGTGATGGACACTGAGGCCTTCGACTTTGTACTGGGTACTGACTTCTTCGTACAGCACTCCCAGATACAATCCCTGACGCTGCAAGCGCCCTACCTCCTCTACGTGGACCACGGCAGTGGCAGAGAGTCTGTGCCACTGGAGCAGTCGGAACATACCTCGAGTTACCTGAGGCTATCGAAGGAGGAGCCCTCGAACATGATGGCGGCCTCCAAAACTGAGGACTATCAACTATTGGGGGAAGTCCTAAACCAAGGTCTGAAGGAGTTGGGTTACTCTCGAGAAGACCTGAGTGTGGAGTTGTTCGCCAGCGACAAGCAACATGTACTGGACCTTTACTGCAGCAAGGGGAAGAACTGCAGCTACAAATTTTACTGGCCCTCTTTCGGGATGGCCTACGGGAACCCCAGGTTCAGTGAACTGGGGAAGGTGCTGACCAAGGTGGCCTTGGAACGTTCCCGTATGGTCCTGTGTTCCCCCGATTGGGGAGCCCATGGGGGCAACGAGTACTGGCGAAACCTCCTGGACAGGCTGACTATCAGCTCTGTCCGTTTACCTGATGAGGCCATCTACGTGCCTCTGGGTCGTAAGATGCCTATTGGGAAACCCGGATGGGGGAGTATGCTGAGCGTGGTAGACGGAGGTCTTACCTCCATCCCCTGGGAGGACCTGGACCCGACTCTGGTCCAGGCTATACAACGAGAAAGCGATGGACTCGCCTTGGGTGACTTGAAGGATCGCCTACGACCTCAAGATGCTGTCGAAACTACACTCGGAGGAGATGAGTACGTCGTGACTGACACCAACACCCCCAACTCTCCCTGTCATGTACCTGTTCCTGATGGAGTCTCTGAGTGTGGACTATCTGAGCTACCTAGCTCTATCCACTCAGATGACGAAACTGAGCACGACGCCTTCTTCGTGCAGACCTGTGTGGAGGAAGTGGAGAACGCCGAGTACGTCGCCCCACTAAAACCCCTACTCTCCATGAGGGTGGAAGACCCCGTGGATGAAGAGCTGGACCCTTGATCCAGGCTCAGGGAGTATGTGGATTCCAAGAGGAAGTTGGTGGCGAAAAAGCTATGCTACGCGAAGTCTACCCGCAGCTCATGGCCACTGAAGCAAGGACGTATGGGAGACCTATCCCAACTGAAGGAGGACCTCGAACAGAAGATCACCACCCCGCAAAGGGAGGTAGATCTCAAGCTCATAAAGAGCGTGTGGGGCGCCCATGTAAGGACCCCAGAGGAGGACGACCTCTCGGAGGAATGTGTATGTGAACCCCCTCGAGCGTGCCTATGTTGCCATCGTCCATCGGAGATGGTTGAACAAGACCTTCTATATGCCTACCAAGGGCTGAAGGACACTACCGCGGGCGAAGAGTCGGTGGAGGACCACCTCCCGACGTCTATTCAAGGGGCAAGCAACTTACACTCCGACGAGGACATGGAGGACAAGATCAAGGTATTGGACCCGCGGGTACAAAAGCTTATAAGGACCTATCTGGAGGTGTTCGAGAACTACCCCCACCAGCCTCATGTGACAAGCTGGTACAGATGGACCTCAAGCTCAAACCCGAGTTCGTGGGTCACAAGATCAGGAGGAGACCCTCTCCAGCTCCTAAAGAGCAGGCCGACGAGATTGAGCGACAGATACAAGAGTGTATCGACGCTGGCCTAGTCCTGGAGTACAAGGACGGGGACTACCCCCTACACTGCAGCCCCTGTTTCCTGGTGGCTAAATCTGGGTCTACAGCCAAACGGCTGGTAGTGGACTACGGAGAGCTGAACAAGAAGACGTTGAACCACTCAGGGTCCATTCCCAATATGGAGTCTACCCTGGAGAAGATAGCCTCCTGCCGCTACAAGACCAAGATGGATAAGCGAAGCGGATTCTGGCAAGTGGACCTGACGCCCAACGCACAGGAACTACTGGCCTTCATCACCCCTTAGGGGAGGGTGTTCAAGTGGAAGGTCATGCCGTTTGGCGTGGCTAACGCACCCGCTCTATTCCAAGAGCTGATGAACAAGATCTTGTCCATCCTACGAAGGAGACCTAAGGTGCAGGAGCTCATATCCCGTGGTGCCCAGATGGAGGCTCATATCGACGATGTATGCCTCGGTACCAATACCCAGGAGGATCACCTAATCCTCTTGGGTGAGTTCTTTGCGGTCTGCCAGGAGAACCACACTCGACTCAAGCTGGAGAAGTGTGAGATCATGCAGGAGACCATGCAGTACTTGGGGTTTGACGTTGGCTATGGGTGGTGGACCCCAGCGGCCTCTAAGGCCAAACCCCTGATGGATGCCAAGGTACGACACGAAGACCCCAAGAAAGGACTTCATGATGTACGCAGTTTCATTGGGGCGTGCAACTTCTATCGCCGCCACATCAAGAACTTCACCTATACCAGCGCCGTTCTGACGGACTTGATCAAGAAGAGTACTACTTGGCGCTGGGGCCCACAAGAGCAACAAGCGTTTGACGAGCTCAAAGACAAGGTAGCCAACGCTAAGTGCTTGGGCGTGCCTAGGGCACAAGGGGAGATTATCCTGGTCACCGACGCCAGCAATGTGGGCGGTGGTGGAACGTTGTTCCAATGGCAAGCACTAGAGAAGGAGGAGTTCGACTCGGCCATTTCCCAATGGGGGACGGAAGGTCTCAACCGAGATGGAACCCTCAAGCACAGCTACCCTGACGACAAGTGGGTCCTAGTACCTCTGGGCCACTGGAACTGGAAGTGGAACCAGGCCAGGGGGAACTACTCCACCTATGAGCAGGAATTGCTCGCGCGTATGCTGGTGCTATCCTCACGAGCACGACTGTTGGGGAGTAACCCTGTGGTCTGGCTGTGCGACCAAGAACCGGTCCGCAGTTTCCAGAAGGGTCCCCCACCTGAGAAGGCCAAGCTACGACGCTGGTGGACCTACCTCGGTCAACTACGGCTGACGGTACACCATATCCAGGGAGTGAAGAACGAGTGTGCCGACTACATCAGGCGCAACAACTTCGACGCCCTGATTGGTGCCCGGTCTGAAGCGCTGGCTAAGGAGGCGTTCAGCCGTATGGACGTACACCTGGACCTGAACATGACCATGATACGCCTCCTCGATCGACTCCAACAATCGGAGTACCTGAAAGAGTTCGGGAATATCTACAAGCGCCTGGAGAAACGCCTTAAACCCCCCTGGTCAACCAAGACCAGTGGAAGAGGGACAAGAGCTACCTCTGGCACGGGGACCGCATCGTGGTGCCTAGTGACCGAGTCCCAGCGCTGCTGAAGTGGACCCATGAGTCCAGCGGTCATGTGGGTGCTGACCGTACCCTGAGGCTGTTCAAGCAGTGGTTCCACACTACGTGGACTGATGACCAACTGCGGAAAACCCTCCAGCCTATCGTGGACAAGTGCCCGTGCAGGTCCTGTAAACCAGGGGATATCAGGGACAGAGGTCTCTACTCGACCCTGCCCATCCCTCACTGTGCCAACAGTGTTCTATACGTGGACTACACGGAGATGCCGAAGTTCGGGGGCTATGACTTCGCCCTCGTGGTAACCTGTGGGTTGACCAGGTTTACCAGGGTGTTCCCCTGTACCAAGCACATTACCGGGGAGGAGACTATCAAGATACTCCTGGAGGAGTGGTTTTGTGTCTATGGGGCGCCCAAGGAGATCAACTCCGATGAGGACGTGCGAGTACGCTCAGATACTGGCTGGTACAAAAGGGTCCTGAGATCCCTCAATGTCCAGGTGTCTACGGGGATTCCCTACTCTCACACGAGCAACCCCCTATGTGAGCGACAGATCCGCGTCCTGAAGGAGAACGTACGGATATGGTGCAAAACTGAACACACCAGAGACTGGGTGAGACTACTCCCCGTCATATCCTTGATGATGAACTCCCAAGAGAGTTCAGCGACTGGCTACTCGCCCCATGAGCTATTCCTGGGGCGCCCGGCGTGGTTCCTACATGCCCCCTATCCAGAGGACACCCATTCTTCTGTGGGTGAATGGGTCCAAGAGCAACAAGCGAAGGTGGACAAGGCCAAGGCTATGCTCCAGAGAGTGAGGGAGCGTCAGTGGAACAAGAAGAACAAGCACCGCGTGCCGGCCACCTACCAAGAGGGGGACTGGGTGCTGGTGCACCACAGTCGACTACCCGCCTGGCCACGCTCTACCAGCGATGACCCATACTTCGGGCCGTACAAGATCCTATCAGTGGATGGACACCGTATCACAGTGCGGTGCTCTCCCCGTCTAGGGGGGACCCTGGTGTGCGCTGCTCAACACCTGAAGCGCTACCATGATCCTGAAGACCTCTGTGGGGAAGAATGGGAGCTGAACGACGAGGAAATCGCCGCTCTGGACCTACAAGGGGCAGCCAGCCCTATGGAAGTTGAAGGTGAACTCCCCGACATGAACGCCGAGGAGATGGCTAAGGAGGGGTTCTACCTGGTGAAGTCTGTCCTACGCTAGCGCTATCGCCAGCGTTGGCGCTTCTTCACCCTCTGGGAAGGGTTTGGAGTCGAAGAGGCCACCTGGGAGCCCTTCTCTGCATTTGTTCTACCTGATGGACGCCTAAACTCAGTTCTGGTTGACTACTTGTCCCAGAACAACCTTGGTGAGTTGCTGAGGCTCGCTGAGACGCTTGCCTCCAAGACTAAAGCTAGGAACTGAACCTTACCCTTACCTGCCAAAGCGTATGTGTGAGTGTGCTATTCCTAAGGTCCTGAGAGCAAGCCGCAGAAGTGGTGTCCTAATTATACCCAAGTCTGCGCCCTTGCTAAACCTGGAGGGTTGGCTTATTGATGCCACGGGGTACGCCCCGGGTCTCCCCTCCCCTAAGCTCACAATTTCTGTGCTGGCGCAAAACCTTTGGGGAATACCCAGCGTACTAATCCAGGTATTGTTTTCCCTACCTATCTGTCTACTACAGGGAGGGGTGGCCAAAGGCTATGAAGGCTTGAAAACGCCGTTTTGCTATGTGGCCAAAACACTGACCTAACCACTGCCACAGCCCACCAACCCTGCTAAAATTGCAGGAAACGGGTGGGACAGTGACACACGCACTACAGGTCCTACACACCCTACAGTGGCACCATCCTGGTGGGCGAGCACTGGGGCAACT
Source organism: Eutreptiella sp. 'Long Island Sound 2002' (assembly GCA_964036045.1). Classification (NCBI taxonomy): domain Eukaryota; phylum Euglenozoa; class Euglenophyceae; order Eutreptiales; family Eutreptiaceae; genus Eutreptiella; species Eutreptiella sp. 'Long Island Sound 2002'. The sequence goes on from OZ038381.1 coordinate 45,083,579, forward strand.
GGCTCAAGCCCCCACGCAGGACTACCACTCCTACACGCACACTCTACTGGGCGTTGCGAAGGCAAAGATCTCGTGGGTCCTAGCGACCCTCCTGTGAAATGACAAGAGAACACAGCGCTGCTATGCAACTGTGGCCTAACAGGGGGCGCCACAACGCGTTTCCCCTGCTAGGGCTTGGAGGGAAGGAGTGCTCTCGCGTGCAAGGCGCAGATGTCGATGAAGTCGGACTCCCTGCTCTGCCACAGGCGGAGCAGAGTTACTTGTTTGTGTGATCTGCGCCCTTGTTTAGCAGGGCATAAAAAAATGCTGCTGCACCAATCACCCTACCTGCCCACCTGTAAAACAAAGGCAAATGAAAGGGCGTTTGCGGCGGAGGAACCAAGCCACACTCCAGGTATTATACCCTTCTCAGTGTGACCTATAATACGCTGTCCGCAAACACGCTGGAGGACCAGCTACCCTTGTCAAGCAAGCAAGCTTTAAGGGACTCCTCAGATGCTCTTAAAGAACGTACCGAGGAGCCCCTGGGTAGCCTAAACAAGGTTTACCGTGCGCACTTCGCGTGGCCTACCCTTTAATGCGTGTGTGAATGCGCGCGTATGCACTTGAATCGTGGGCACACCTGCCCATCTGAACACCAATCACGAACTCCACCAGGGGATGGCCCCGCCTGGGCTTACTCACCTTACCTACCGCTGGAGAGAGAGAGCAAGTGAGGGGCGCACGCGAAGAACGTTGCTATGCACTTGTGTGTATGTCTAATCACCCTGATCTGACCGCTAATCATCTGCAATCTCTCTAATCAATCCCTCTATCGCGTCCTATCGTTGTTAGCGCTGCTACAAGGCTCGTTCACGGAGACACGAAGCGAGCAATGTGTATGCGGCATACGAGACGAGCATACCTGTAGTTTATACCTGATTCATTGAAGTCTTTTCGTTCATTTTCGAATTCTTGAATTTTTGAAGCTTCTATTAGTGTGGGTGGAATCTGTATGTTTATTTATTAATGTGTGTCTCGTCATTTTCAAGACTACGTGAGACATACGTTTATAATTCCATTATTTCTCCATTTTCCGGCGCTTCGCTAGGAGCCGCTCCTGCGCGCCGCCATTTTATGGCTATGAATTTCTGGATTTAAAAAATCCAGAGATGACTATAATTTCTATAAAAATGTGCTTCTGATGCACAATTGGATTCTGCTCAGGTGTGTCGTTTCAGAAACATTCTACGCCGTCATTTCGCGGATTTTGGTGTCGTCGCTTCGTTTTTGCGTGGATTCGTCCATAATTCTCCCATTCCTGCCTCTGCAGATACCCACGCGCAGCCTCGCTGAGTAGGCCGTGTTCGGGCCGAAACGCAGGTGCCTGGAGAGACTGAGCAGAACCAAGACCCCACCAAGGGGCAAATTAATTTCTTTTGAGACTCCCTTCGCCCTAAGACAGGTCACAGGTCGCCAGCAGGTTTACGAGAATCCATGCGAGTGTGTATATTGTGTCTTGCGTTGGGTTTGTGTCGACGCTGCGTCTTGGAGGGAGGGATGCATATGCACATGTTTGGCATGCTCCCATACTAACCCAACCAAGCCACAGGAGCCCCGGCAGCGCCATGAGCGCTGAGTCTTCTGTAGGAAACTGTACAAACAGAGCAGCAAAAGAGCGCCAGCCATGGTGAGCGCCCATTTTTCAGTGTGAGGGAAGCTATAGGTATTTTAAAGTAGATGTGGAAACCAAGGAAAGGCCAAGAAAAAATCCCTTTTTCCTAAAATGCGACGGTGGTGGCCACCACAGCACAAGGGGGGAGTAAGAAAAAGTGCTTTTCTAATGCTTTGAGGCATAATCTAGTTGTATTAGAGATGCACGGAGCATCCATGCATTTTTATCTTAGTATTGGTCCCACCAAAACTGGTGATAACACATTTTGACCTATGGAACCAAACACCCAATCAGGATATGGAGTGGACCCCCTAACTTCCCTTTTAAATGTGAAGCTATTCATCTTTTCTTGAGTTGACTGAGCACTGACATACCTAAGGTAGAGCCTATGAATTTATCTATGTTTTTCCATGAATTCTTAGCTATCCTAGTGGTATGCACCCTAGGGGGCTGGGCACCTCTTTTTGAGAGGTCCTGGGTTCAATTCCTGGTCAGCTTAGCTAAGTAGGAAGATCCCATGTGACATGGCAGTGACCTCATCGCCACATACCATGCCACCTCAGCACATATGGGACCCAAAACAAAGAGTGCACATCTCCTGAGATGGCACTATGGAGAGAGAGTGACCATGGGGCAGTTTTCTAACTCTTTTCCAAAAACATTTCAGCTATCTTTGTGAATATGCATTCATTTGTGACCTGAGTTGCAGTTTCTGTGAATATCCAATCATCTTTCACTGTCTACACTGCAGCCCTTCATGCTTTGATCCTGAATTCTCTTCTCCTTGCATACTTCTGGCTTGGGTTATCCTGGATTGACTCTATTGACTCTATTTCTGCAAACAAAAGGTTTTCATCATCCAAAACAAGCAGCAGGAAACCCTACAGCAACAGCAAGCAGCAGGAGAAGCAAAAACACAGTGCTGAAACCACTATAAACTTTTCTGCAGTGATTAGGTCAGCGTTTTGGCCACTTAGCAAAATGGCGTTTTCATGCCTTCATAGCTTTTGGCCACCCCTCCCTGTAGTAGACAGTTAGGTAGGGAACACAATACCTGGATCAGTACGCTGGGTATTCCCCCAAGGTTTTGCGCCAGCACAGAACTTGGGCGCTTAGGGGAGGGGAGACCCGCAGCGTACCCCGTGGCATCAATAAGACCACCCTCCAGGTTTTTTTTTTGCACTGAACGGCGCCTTTTGTGGCTGACCAGGCCGTCAACCCTCCAAGTTTAGCAAGCGTGCAGACTTGGGTATAATTAGGACACCACTTCTGCGGCTTGCTCTCAGGACCTTAGGAATAGCACACTCACACATACGCTTAGGCAGGTAAGGGTAAGGTTCACTCCCTGGCTTTAGTCATTGAGGCACGCGTCTCAGCGAGCCTCAGCAACTCACCGAGGTTGTTCTGGGACAAGTAGTCAACCGGAACTGAGTTTAGGCGTCCCCCAGGTAGAACAAACGCAGAGAAGGGCTCCCAGGTGGCCTCTTCGACTCCAAACCCTTCCCAGAGGGTTAGGAAGCGCCAACCCTGGCGGTAGCGGTGGCGTAGGAGAGATTTCACCAGGTAGAAGCCCTCCTTAGCCATCTCCTCGGCGTTCATGTCGGGGAGTTCCCCTTCAACTTCCATAGGGCTGGCAGCCTCTTGTAAGTCTAGGGCGGCGATCTCCTCGTCTCTAAGCTCCCACTCTTCTCCACAGAGGTCTTCAGGATCATAGTAGCGCTTCAGATGTTGAGCAGCGCACACCAGAGTCCCCCCTAGACGGGGAGAGCACCGCACGGTGATACGGTGTCCATCCAGAGATATAATCTTGTAGGGCCCGAAGTATGGGTCGTCGCTGGTAGAGCGTGGCCAGGCAGGTAGTCGGCTGCGATGCACCAGCACCCAGTCCCCCTCTTGGTAGGTGGCCGGTATTCAGTGCTTGTTCTTCTTGTTCCACTGACACTGCCTCACTCTCCGGAGCATGGCCTTGGCCTTGTCCACCTTCGCTTGTTGCTCTTGAACCCATCCACCCACAGAAAAATTGGTGTCCTCTGGATAGGGGGCATGTAGGAACCACGCTGGGCGCCCTAGGAATAGCTCATGGGGCGAGTAGCCAGTAGCTGAACTGTCTTGGGAGTTCATCATCAAGGATATGACGGGGAGTTATCTCACCCAGTCTCTGGCGCGATCACTTTTGCACCATATCCTTACATTGTCCTTGAGGACACGGATCTGTCGCTCACATGGGGGGTTGCTCGTGTGCGAGTAGGGGATCCCCGTAGACACCTGAACATTGCGGGATCTCAGGACCCTCTTGTAGCAGCCGGTATCTGAGCGTACTCGTACGTCCTCATCGGAGTTGATCTCCTTGGGCGCCCCATAGACACAAAACCACTCATCCAGGAGTATCTTGATAGTCTCCTCCCCGGGTATGTGTTTGGTACAGGGGAACACCCTGGTAAACCTGGTCAACCCACAGGTTACCACGAGGGCGAAGTCATAGCCCCCGAACTTCGGCATCTCCGTGTAGTCCACGTATAGAACACTGTTAGCACAGTGAGGGATGGGCAGGGTTGAGTAGAGACCTCTGTCCCTGATATCCCCTGGTTTGCAGGACCTGCACGGGCACTTGTCCACGATAGGTTGCAGGGTTTTCCGCAGTTGGTCGTCAGTCCACGTAGTGTGGAACCACTGCTTGAATAGCCTCAGGGTACGGTCAGCACCCACATGACCGCTGGACTCATGGGTCCACTTCAGCAGCGCTGGGACTCTGTCAGTAGGTACCACGATGCGGTCCCCGTGCCAGAGGTAGCTTTGGTCCCTCTTCCACTGATCTTGGTTGACCAGGAGGGGTTCAAGGCGTTTTTCCAGCCGCTTGTAGATATCCCCAAACTCCTTCAGGTACTCCGATTGTTGGAGATCATCCAGGGGGCGTATCATAGTCATGTTGAGGTCCAAGTGGACGTCCATACGGCTGAACGCTTCCTTAGCCAGCGCTTCAGACCGGGCACCAATCAGGGCGTCGAAGTTGTAGTTGACTGAGGTAGGTCCACCAGCGCCGTAGCTTGGCCTTCTCAGGTGGGGGGGCCTTCTGGAAAGTGCGGGCCAGCTCTTGGTCGCACAGTCAGACCACAGGGTTACTCCCCAACAGTCGTGCTTGCGAGGATAGCACTAGCATACCCGCGAGCAAATCCTGCTCATAGGAGGAGTAGTTCCCCCTGGCCTGGTTCCATTTCCAGTTCCAGTGGCCCAGAGGTAGTAGGACCCACTTGTCGTCAGGGTAGCTGTGCTTGAGAGTTCCATCTCGGTTGAGACCTTCCGTCCCCCATTGGCAAACGGCCGAGTCGAACTCCTCCTTCTCTAGTGCTTGCCATTGGAACAACGTTCCGCCACCGCCCACATTGCTGGTGTCGGTCACCAGGATATTCACCCCTTGTGCCCTAGGCACGCCCAAGCACTTATCGTTGACCACCTTGTCTTTGAGCTCGTCAAACGCTTGTTGCTCCTGTGGGCCCCAGCGCCAAGTATTACTCTTCTTGATCAAGTCTGTCAGAATGGCGCTGGTGTAGGTGAAGTTTTTGATATGGCGGCGATAGAAGTTGCACGCCCCAATGAAACTGCGTACATCATGAAGTCCTATCTTGGGGTCTTCGTGTCGTACCTTAGCATCCATCAGGGGTTTGGCCTTAGAGGCCGCTGGGGTCCACCACCCATAGCCAACGTCAAACCCCAGGTACTGCATTGTCTTCTGCATGAACTCACACTTCTCCAGCTTGAGTTGTGTGTGGTTATCCTGGCAGACTGCAAAGAACTCACCCAAGAGGATTAGGTGATCCTCCTGGGTATTGTCTCGAGGCATACATCGTCGATGTGTGCTTCCATCTGGGCCCCACGGGATATAAGTTCCTGCACCTTAGGTCTCCTTCGTAGGATGGACAAGATCTTTTTCATCAGCTCTCGGAATAGAGCGGGTGCGTTGGCCACGCCAAATGGCATGACCTCCCACTTGAACACCCTCCCCTGAGGGGTGATGAAGGCTAGTAGCTCCTGAGCGTTGGGCGTCAGGTCCACTTGCCAGAATCCGCTCCTCTTGTCCATCTTGGTCTTGTACCGACAGGAGGCTATCTTCTCAAGGGTAGACTCCATATTAGGAATGGACCCTGAGTGGTTCAACGTTTTCTTGTTCAGCTCTCCGTAGTCCACTACCAGCCGTTTGGCTGTAGACCCAGGTTTAGCCACCAGGAAACAGGGGCGGCAGTGTTTGGGGGTAGTCCCTGTCCTTGTACTCCAGGACTAGGCCCGCGTCGATACATTCTTGTATCTGTCGCTCAATCTCGTCGGCCTGCTCTTTAGGAGCTGGATAGGGTCTCCTCCGGATCTTGTGACCCACGAACTCAGGTTTCAGCTTGAGGTCCATCAGAACACCTCCAGATAGGTCCTTATAAGCTTCTGCACCCGCGGGTCCAATAGCTTGATCTTGTCCTCCATGTCCTCGTCAGAGTGTAAGTTGCTTGCCTCCTGAGTAATAGACGTCGGGAGGTGATCCTCCACCGACTCTTCGCCCTTGGTAGTGTCCTTCAACCCTTGGTAGGCATATAGTAGGCCTTTTTCAACCATCTCCGATGGACGATGGCAACATAGGCACGCTCGAGAGGTTCACATACACATTCCTCCGAGAGGTCATCCTCCTCTGGGGTCCTCATGAGGCCGGTTCGGACCCCCGTGGCCATCTTTGGGTCACTTGGGGTGTGTATCTATGTGCCGGCAAGCCGCCATTGGCTGATATCATACTCTCCCATCCACTTGACCTAACCTGATGTGATAGTGTGATAGGTTTGGCCATTCCAGCAATGAGCGGCTATTCAGTACCGAGGCGCCGCCGGCTGAGATTTATATGTCAAAATAGCAGGATTCAACAGGGTTTTTTTATCATAATGTTTCCGTAATTTTTCAGCTATCCGTTCTGATTGTCAATGTATCGGCGACTGTCAGTTGGCTCGCGATTTTGCGGTAACCGATTGGTTAACTGTTATTTCCAGATATTTTAGCGGAAACCCCGATGAAGGGTCAGATTTCATCAGTAAAGGGTTCGTTGCTTCCTCAATTTTCATGTTATGCACTCGCAAAATTAATCCGATTTTTTCAGACATTCAGAATCGGGTTTTCGACTTCGAGGTCGCCGCACTTGATATGATGAATTTCGAGTGGTCCTACATTTTTCCCCGATCACGAATGAACCTTCCTTTTGTTGTGTCCTTCATTTTTCTTGGAGATATAGGCGAAACAAAATTGCTTCCCGAGGCCACTTTGAAAGGTCATATCTCCGGCTCACGGCAGGGGTTACAATTTTGAGATGTGGGCTAGATTCGCCTTGGTCTCAACTTAATTTAGCGAGCGTCAAACGCCTTTGATGTGTACACATGCCCGGTGTAGCAAGGGAGGATGGTCAAGGGGGTAGAAAGTGATATATAACTCTTGGACCGTGCAACCGAATATCTTAATGCGACTTTCGAGTGTACCGCATGAGTGTTGGTGTTGCATAGAAACTTTCCTTGGGTTCCCACCTATTTCTAACGTGAAGTTATGTCCATGGAGGGGCATGGCATACCATGGTGGGAGCCACCTTTTAAGGGTATGTGTTATATGGATGGTATGTGCTTCGTTATGCTCACGCCCATGTTATATATCTCTGTTTGTAGGAAGATATGTGGAGTCATACGTGGCAAGGGCTTCGCTAATGTCCCAATGGTGAGCTCCATAGCGCTAGACTCTGTCTACCGCACATATAGTGCATGTGGGAAGGTTTACAGAGCGACCCACAAGCGCCACTATCAATTTTCCCATTTGCATGGTACGTGTTGGGAGGAGGTTCGTAGGTGTCCCCATGCGTCCATGTGGGGATCCAAGTGGGAGGATTGTTTGCAAATGGTCCCAAGCAATTGTGTTTTGAACCATATGTTGATACCATGGGTGAGCGAAGTTGTATACTATTGCACGTTGTCGAGTGTTTTGGAGCCGCCATCACCAAAAAAACCCCATTTTTTGCCCAAAAATGGCCAAAAAAAGCCATTTTTTTGACCTAAAACAGTGTTTTTGGGGCCTGAGTGGGCAGTTGTAGGGCCCCCCACCCTATTATCAGGGTGCTGGACTCAGAGAAACGTGTTTTGCAAGGTTTTGGAGCAGGTTATCGAGTTTTTCGGAGCCGCCATCACCAAAAAAACCGCATTTTTTGCCCAAAAAATGGCAAAAAACAAAAGCCATTTTTTGGCCTAAAACAGTGTTTCTGGGGCCTGAGTGGTCACTTGTAGGGCTCCCCAGCCTATTTTGAGGGTGCTGGACTGAAGAAAAAGTGTTTTGCATGGTTTTGGAGCAAGTAATCGAGTTTCTTTGGAGCCGCCATCACCAAAAAACCCTATTTTTGGCCGAAAAATGGCCAAAAAAAGCCATTTTTTGGCCTAAAACAGTGTGTTTGGGGCCTGAGTGGTCAGTTGTAGGGCTGCCCACCCTATTTTGGAGGGTGCTGGACTCACAGAAAAGTGTTTTGCAAGGTTTTGGATCAGGTTATAGATTGTTCTGGAGCCGCCATCACCCCAAAACCGCATTTTTTGTTCCAAAATGGCCAAAAAATGCCATTTTTTCCCAAAAACAGTGTATTTGGGGCCTGAGTGGGCAGTTGTGGGGCCCCCGTCCCTATTTTGAGGGTGCTGGAGTCAGAGAAACGTGTTTTGCAAGGTTTTGGAGCAATTCTTTGAGTTTTTCGGAGCCGCCATCACCAAAAAAAACCGCATTTTTTGCCCAAAAATGGCCAAAAAATGCCATTTTGTAGCCTAAAACAGCGCTTTTGGGGCCTGAGTGGTCAGTTATAGGGCCCCATACCCTATTTTCCTGGTGCTGGACTCAAAGAAAACCGTGTTCTGCAAGGTTTTGGAGCAGATGATCAAGGGTTTCAGGGCCGCCATCACCAAAAGAACGCATTTTTTGGCCAAAAAAAGCCATTTTTGGGCCTAAAACAGTGTTTTTGTGGCCTGAGTGGTCACAGGTAGGGCTCCATTCCCTATTTTGAGGGTGCTGGACTCAAAGAGACGTTTTTTCCAGTGTTTTGGAGCAAATGATTAAGGGTTCCGGAGCCACCATCACCAAAAAACCGCTTTTTTGCCCAAAAAATGCCAATTTTTTGGCCCAAAACAGCATTTTTGGGGCATGAGTGGTCAGTTGTAGGGCCCCATACCCTATTTTGAGTGTGGTGGGCTCAGAAAAACGTGTTTTCAAGGTTTTGGCGCAAGTTATTGAGTGTTTCGGAGCCGCCATCACCAAAAAAAAACCGCATTTTTTGCCCAAAAATGGCCAAAAAATGCCATTTTATAGCTTAAAACAGTGTTTTTAGGGCCTGAGTGGTCAGTTGTAGGGCCCCATACCCTATTTTCAGGTTGCTGGACTCAGAAAAACGTGTTTTGTAAGGTTTTGGATAATCAAGGGTTTCAGGGCCGCCATCACCAAGAAAAACGCATTTTTTGGCCAAAAAAAGCCATTTTTTGGCCTAAAACAGTGTTTTTGGGGCCTGAGTGGTCACAGGTAGGGCCCCATACCATATTTTGAGGGTGCTGGACTCAGAAAAGCGTGTTTTGCAGTCTTTTGGAGCAAATGATCAAGGGGTCCGGAGCCACCATCACCAAAAAAAACGCTTTTTTGGCCCAAAAAATGCCAATTTTTTGGCCTAAAACAGCACTTTTGGGGCATGAGTGGTCAGTTGTAGGGCCCCATACCCTATTTTGAGTGTGGTGGACTCAGAAATTTTTTTCGGAGCACCTTATCGAGTGTTTGGAGCCGCCATCACCAAAAAACCGTATTTCTGGCCAAAAACAAACATGTATGGTTTGAGCTATACAAAAGCTGCTATTCGCAACTAGGTGGTGAATGTCATATTTCTCAGATACGGCCGATTTTAGATGGAATCAAGCCGGCATTGTCGATCTAGGGGCTGGAAAATTTCCAATTTGAAGGGTGGGGGGGGGGGGCTAACTCCGGAAAATATGCTCTTTATGGTATAATTTGACAAAAAAAGTAGTATTTCTGACTGTAGCTGGTTTTTCGGATTTTTGGACCCCATAAAATCCGAGGTGATGGGTGAGCGAAGTTATATACTTGTAATAGGCCGCCCTGGGCAACTAGGACAGGGCTGCAGGAGCCCTACCGCGATCGCGCATTCGCGCGTCGCAGACGCAAATGCCAGAGTGGAATCAGAACAGAGAAAGAAAGAGAGAAGCTCTGTGTTACGTTATTTTCTGGTTGCTTATTTATCATTAATTCTGTGCTTGGCATTCTTTTGGTTGTTGTAGATATGTTGCATGGAGGGGTGCCAAAGTCCCCAAACTGCCCACGCTCGTGACGCCGGCAGTGACCGCTCAGGCAAGCAAGGGACTCCGTGCCGAACAACGACAATGGAGATCAAAACTGCTTGGTGCTTATGAAGGTGCAGGGTTTGCGTGCGGGATGTGTAGATCAGTGCATGCAGAGCGCAAAGTACAATGAGTGCAGAACAAGCAGGATCCAAGGAGTGCAGAACAAGCAAGGAAAAGCAGCAACCACTAAGGGGAACGAACGTCAAAGGTTTTGAGAGTTTGAGGTTACAAAAGTTTGGATAAACAAGGAGAAAGGATTTTCGAGAAATCGCAAGAGTTTTGGGTTACCTCCGCCGAATGCCTTACAATACTATTGTGATTACTTTGAATTTGGCATTATTTGCATGTTTTTGACCTCATTTTATGCTCATTTTTGTATTTTTTGTGCTCAACTGGTCGGCTAACAGTAAAGTGCCTAGAGATCCGTGAACTATGGTATGTTGCCTATATGTTGGCAAATGCTTCGGTGTTGTACCTCACCATATGCCGGATCACGCAGTCGCTTTGGCTTGGCACACGAGGCTTCACAAAATTAGGTCTCAAACTCATGAGTTGACTTGTGAAGCATGGCATGTGTATATCCGGAGGGGTTTGAGAGCCAATGCCGGAATATTCTTGGGCATGGAATTTTGGTCTATATCACCCTTGTATATTACTCTCCGGTTTGACACATGCATGGAGCATTTGAATGCTTGCCGTATGCATTTTTGAGTATATAATTGATTTTTGGGCATTATGGTGTGATTTGCCTGATTTTGCCTTGTTGTGAGGTCATCTTCATGGGGCACCTCTCCAAGCCCAATCGACTCCAAGTCCAACCAAGGTTATGTCAGGGTAGGGCATGGTCCTGAGTGCCACTCTAGGCCATGACACGCCACCTCTCCATTTGGGCTGGGATTTAGAGGCTTGGGAGGGAACACATTTTTGGGGTTTGTGTAGTGACTTTTGACACATGGCATTTAGCCATCTTATTTGACTTGGTTCAGGGCATCATGTTGGCGAGTCAACGGAAGGTCCTGAGTCCAGGGAATGAGGGGTCCATGGCTGTGATTGTGTATGTTTCCATCTTTCCCCAATTATGCTTGATATGTGTTCATATGCCAATTTCAGGGCTTCTCTTTTGGTGCAATTCTATGTACATGCCCAACGCCCGTGTCTCCATGTGCGCCGTGTGACGATCGGCGTGCTGAAAGGAGCTGCTGAGTGTCAACGCGGGACCTCCAACACCCTTGGAAGCCCTCAGTGTGGATTATCTGGATTTGGTTATTGTACTTGGGATTAGTTATTGCAAGGGATCAGGATTTGTGTGAAGGAGCCACGTTTTACTATTTTTTGTGGGAAATTGTGCGAGATAGGGCAAGAACATGCAGAACCTGGTGAGAAGCAAGACCATAGCAGTGACAGGAAATGGTGGAAGGGGTACAGCAGGGGCCGGTCCTGGTAGGGACCTTCTTTATGGTAGCAGAGGAGTACCTGCCCCCTACCGCCGCACCGGGGACTTGGGCCCTCATTAGCCCTGCCTAAGGACGCCCCGGACGCAGATTGTCGAGTCCGTGGAGTCGACGCCGGACTGGGAAGCCCGAGAAGAGCGAAGATGCTCAGAACGGAGAGCCCTTGCAGGACATGGGCTAGACATGGAGGACCTGGCCTCCATGTGTGAAAGGCAATGCCGCAAGGCTGGCAATCTCCGCTCCGCTGCGGAGGAGTTTGTGGAGACTGGCAGCAACGGCAGAGCCCGGCGTTACCGGAAGCGCGGGTCCCCAAAACCCGCGGCGGAAGCCAGGGCAATGGAGACGGATCCCAGCCCGGTCAGGCTGTGGTCAGCTGCAGATTTCGAGGGGCACGCCGAGGGCTATCGGACCGCTTACACTTCGGAGTCTGAGGAGATGGCCAGGCCGCCCACAAGGGCGCACACGGCCCCCAAACCCAGCCTGGAGCATGACGCCGAGGCGTTGGAGAGGCCTGCCAGAGCCAGAACGGTGCCTGTGGCCCGGCACACGGAGCCAACGCGGGATAGCATGGGCGACACACCCATGGCGGAGGAGTCCGAGGCGCCGGGAACCGTGAGATGCGCCGGATCACGTGGAAGCACATTGAGTGCCACTGCGAGCACGTATCCTTCCTCATCGGCAATTACCCAAAGATGGGGATGGACGCCATCGTGCAGCACCTCGACCGCCTGGACAACGCGAAGGACGGCCTAGAGGAGGCCGTCGCGGGGATCCTGGATGACCAGTCGGCAGCGGAGAGAGACATGGCGGAGCTGCAAGCGGAGCAGGACCGGTACCGGGAGAAGCTGGAGAGGGCCCTGCAGAAACAGCAGCGAGTGGTGGACAGCCTCCTCCACCTGGTGGAGGACATGTCAGGACGCCTGAAAAGGTTAGAGGAATCACAACCCCTCGCCTCGGGTCCGGAGCTCCCGGCAAAGCCGGCAGCGGCAACAACGTGGAGTGGAGGCGCGGAGAGCCGCTGAGGATGCAGGTCATCTTCGCCCGCATGAGCCTGGACGAGATCGTGAACTACATCATGGTGGAGCCGAAGCTCAACGCCAAGAACGAGGCCCACATGCAGGATCGACAAGGCCAAGGACATAGGGGTCATCATGAAGATCTCCACCACCGAGAGGTCAAGGGGGACACGGTCGGCACCGCGGAGGAAGGGAATGGAAGCGGCCAAGATCTCTGGACCGCGACCACCCCAGAGGATCATGAAGAAGCCCACTTCCTCGCGTTCGTAGCGCATAATATGAAGGAGAATGGGCAGGACAGGTCCAGGTGGAACCGCCTTGACCAAAGGACCAAGAACCGCAGAGAACCGCGGAGGATCGGGAACCCGCCGCTCTCGTTCCGCGAGTACAGGTCTCAGCACGACGGGTGCTGGGTCTGCTACGGCAAGGGGAACAACCATGCACATGACCATCCGCATTGCAAGGTATATGAGGAGGACAAGAAGACCTACTTCGCCGCCCATCCCGACAAGAAGCCCAAGGAGCAACGAATTGCCGATGGGAAGGCAAAGGGCGGAGACGGTGGAAAAGGCCAAGGAAAGGGCCAAGGGAAAGGCGGAGGAAAAGACTATGGTGAACGACCCGGCCCAGACCGACGCGTGAGGTCGATCGAGGACGTTGCTGAGGACATGTTGAGGACGTTGGAGGAACTCAAAGCCCAGCAACGTGGTGGACAAGATCTGAGGCGATCGCAGCAGGAGGGAGCTGCGGCAGGCCAGGTCTAGAGGAGCCCCCACGGGAGTGGGACCTCAGAGGTCTCTCCTCTGAAAATCAGTGGAATCCTAGAGAAAGCGAAGGCACACCGGGTGCCAAAGAAGGCTCCAGAAGAGCCAAAACCACTGAGTTCCGCCACTCCCAACCCCTGGAGCGCCCTGCCAAGGGAAGTGTATGTGCGCAAGGGACATGGCAAGAAAGAAGCAGCCACCACGGAGAGCCCCGTGGACGGGCAGGACCAGCCCAAGATCTACACCATCTGTGACCATACACTCGAAGTCCTGATGCACCCGGATGTGCTAGAGTTGCATGCCGTGAGCGTCGTCCATACCTCGCAGGGTGACGAGCGGCAGTTGCACTTGAAGGTGCGTCTACGGTGCGGACAAGAGGAGTTGGTGGTGGATGTTTTGGTGGATACGGGTGCCCAGGTGAGCCTGGTCCGGAGAGGGTTGTTCAAGGAGGAATCCCTGCAGCACAGCCGTAGACCGGTACGCCTGAAGGTGGCCAATCGAGAGATTATGGGTGGCGGCACCCATGAGGACACTATCAGTATGGAATTCTGGGAGCATGAGCGCTTGAACTGCCCTGTTTTGGCGAAGAGAAGCACTCTATCCGGGAACTTCTATGTGGCGGACATTACTGATTGGGATATGATCATGGGGTATGACTTCATGGTGGGAAACGCCATTGGAGCCCTTCCCCATCGTGCAACGCTGGTCCGGGAGGATAATGAATGCCTTACATGGCTGTCCACGGACTATGCATGCGGATCATCCCAATGCATTGCTGAGTAACAGGATCGGATCGTCCAAGCGGTGCAAGCTGTGGGTGCCAAGTCCAGAGGGGACCGCGGAGTTCAGCTCACGGAGTATGGAATGGCGCCGCAGGTGTATGCCAGGATGATCCAGACGCTGGGAGCCGAAGCGCCCGAGACGGACGTCTTCGCTTCCTGGGATGCCCCACGTTTGAGGAAGTGTAGGAGGGATTGGCATCGAGGAGACTCAGCCTGGCACAGGCATTGGGGTTTGAAGGAGTGGGGGCCCATGTATTGGCATGGCTCCCTGGATAAAACCCGACGTACGGTGGGGAAGATCGTCGCGGATAGGGCGAAGGGGATGCTGGTCATAACGGGCATAGGATCCACCCGTTGTCCGCTGAAAGGTCTCAAGTGGACGCTGCCTTCCATCACCCTGAACCAGATGTCATTCGGGCCGGAGGAGGAGTTGTTCATGGACGCCAAGGGCTTATCAATGCCCTCCCTGGGTCAAGCGTGGGGTACCAAGGCTTTCCTGGTGGATGGGACGCGAGCCGGGCCCACGGGTGATGAAGCATTCATCCGTAGGGTGGAGGCGGTGCCCATGCGGGTCATATTTGAGCCCAAGGAGGGGACGGATCAGCCAGTGGATGGCATTGACGTCCTGTCCCACGCCGAGATCGACCACGTCGTCAACTACACGCGGATGGGGATGCACGAATGTGTGGCAGCCAAGAAGGGGCGAGCCATGGTCACATCTCCGCATTGGTGGGATGACAAGATGTTGGTCACCGGCAAGTACGAGAAGGATGAGTTCGTGGCGAGGGTCATGGATCACATCGCGGACCAATATGATGGTCCGGTTGGGTCTAACCCGCCGACGTGGGATTTTCCAAGAATGGGGGCCGGTAGCGACAAGAACTCGGCCGATGCCGCAAATTTCCGAAGATTATCTTGGGAAGCATGCCCCACGACGATGAACACGGCATATCGGACGAGGAGAAGTCGGACTCGGACCCGGAAGAGGCCTATACCGCAGTGCGGTTGGTTGTATCGATACCGAAGCAAGCGGCTGAAGAGGCCCAGGAGAACCCGTAGGTCGCCGAGCTGAAGGAGAGGTTGATAAATGCCTATCCGCGGCTTTTCAGTGGCGTCGCCAACAAGAACCCTCCAGATCGTTGGAGGTTTGGCACAGCGAGAATCAAGCTGAAGCCGAACCCCAAGATCTATCGTCATTCGGAGTACCAACTTCTGGGCGATCGGGCCGAGGCCATGAAGAAGTTGTTGGCCGAGTTTATTGAGCGGGGCTGGATCGAACCCTCCGACAGTGAGTGGGCCAGCCCAGCCTTTATCGTGCCCAAGAAAGAGAAGGGCGAGTGGAGGTTGGTGGTTGATTACAGAGGTTTGAACGAGGAAACCGAGCACGACTCGTACTCGCTCCCTCTGATCGACACCATCCTCCAAAAACAACAAAGGAAGCAGATCTTCACGGTGTTAGACCTGAAACACGGCTATCACCAGATGCCGCTACATCCGAACTCCAGGCCCTGCACAGCGATGTCGTCGCCGCTGGGGCCCATGCAGTGAAAAGTGGTGCCTATGGGCGCCAAGAATGGCAACGCCGCTTTCCAGCGCATGATGGAGGACCTGCTCGGTCCTGTCCGGGACTGTGCCGATCCCTTTGTGGATGACATCATCATCGGGTCCGGCATGGAAGACATGACGGAGGACGAGCTCATCGAAGCGCATGAGAAGGATCTGCGCAAAGTGCTCAGCGAGCTGGACAAGCACAACATGGTGTGCAAGCCCACCAAAGCCTCGCTCTTTGTGAAGGAAGTGGAGTTCGCGGGTCACGTGGTTGGTCACGGGCAACGCCGTCCCATGCCTGGGAAGCTGGCGTCCCTGCACCACTGGGAAAGACCCCAAACCATCAGCGAACTCCGATCCTTCATGGGGTTCTGCAACTACTATTCGGGCTATGTCCGAATGTATGCAGAACTGTCGGGGCCGCTGCACAAGATGCTGCAGGTGGGCAAGGTCGATGGCCGGAAGGGGAGCAAGAAGAAGCTTGCCCGGACCCCTGAGGCCGAAGATGCGTTCAGCCGCCTGAAGGAGCGACTCCTGGGGCAGCTGGGGCTATTTCTGGTGGACCCGGACAAGGGATTCGTGCTACCGACGGACGCCTCGGACTATGCTGTAGGGGCAGTCCTCGAGCAGATCCGGGACGACGGGTCGCACGTACCCATGGCGTTTTGAAGTCGGATCCTGGCCGAGGGCCAATGTGGAACCTGGACCGCGAGGGAGAAAGAGACGTACGCCATTGTTTGTGCGCTCAGGAAGTGCTCTGGCCACATCGGATTGCAACCGGTGGTGGTTTGTACGGACCATCAGTCCTTACAGAGCTGGCACAAGGAGCACGTCGACGTCCCCTCGGGACCGGCGGCAACGAGGGCCGGGTGGCACGAGACGTTCGCCAAGTTCGACCTCAGCGTCGTGTATGTCCCGGGGAAGGAGAACACTGTGGCAGATTGCCTCAGTCGATGGGCCTACCCCGCGGGCAAGGCGTGGAGACATATCCAGCCATGGGGACGCCGAGGAGACCGAGGAGGCCAAGCGCATCACCGGGATGGAGAAGGCCATGGAGCAAGAGGGGGTCAAGTGCTTTGTGGTGATGGCAAACTGTACAGACCTGGCCAAGTTCTGGGGCGCCCGAGTCCAAGCTATTCGTGAGGAAACCCTCGAGCAATGGATGGTGGCCCCCGTAGAGCTAGTCAGGTCGGTGCTCACAGAAGACTGGTCGGATGACTATGCGGCATCCGACCACTGGAGCAGGTACTGGAACGCCGTGAGCCCCCCGTCGGACGACGAATGGCCTGAGGGCTTGACCGAGGATGGGGATAAACTGTTTCTCAAGGACAAGCTATTGGTCCCTGAGAACCGAATGGAAGCGCTCATTGACCACTGGCATAACGCCCAGGTCATGCATCCTGGTCGGGACAAGATGCAGCAGGACCTGGAGTGGCGCTTCAAGTTCCTACCGGGGTACGACGCCATCCTGGACAAGTACTGCTGCGACTGCGCCGTGTGTCGGGCCACGAAGAGCCCCAACCACTCCACAGCTTGCAACGCGGTGTATACGGCTATACCGGAGGCCCCTATGCGGTCCGTGGCCATGGATGTATTCGCCATGCCGGAGGTCACCATGGAGGGAGAGACCTACGACTGTGTCATCCTGGCGGTGGATAGGCACAGCGGGTATATCGTGGCGGTCGAGGGCAAGTAGTCCAAGAAGAAGGACAAGAAGGACAAGAAGGGAGTGGGTCTGCAGGCCAAGACCGTCGCCAACACCATGATCAGGCATTGGCTGACGTTTTTTGATGTCCCAGCTGTCATCTGCAGGGATCGGGGCAGTCAATCCGTGGGGACGTGGCTCAAGACGATGTGCAAGCACATGGGGATGCGGCACGCCAAGACCGTGGCGTACCACAGCCGGTCGAATGGCCGGGCTGAGGTGGCTGGGCGGCAGATGTTCAAAAAGTTCCGCCGGCTGCAGAATTGACGAACCGGGCCGGAACTGGTATAATTCGCTGTGGAGAGTACTCCAGGCGTATCATGACCTTCCGGGGCCCACTGGGCTGCCGCCCCATCGTATCCTGTTCCTCTGGGATCGAGTGTCACACACTCTCCCGTGGTTGAACCATGGCAAAGTGGCCCGGGATGCGAACGCTATGATGGGTGAGGCGGACGACACGGCGGCCAAGGTGTGCAAAGCACTTCAGGACGAGCATGAGAAGAGGGCCAAGTACTTCAAGCAGGGAAAAGTCCAGAAATATGCCCTCCAAGACACCGCATGGGTGGAGCGGCACCACAAGGATGTCCTGTCCAAGCATCGGCAGGCGTCTTGGTATGTGCCAGGGGTCATAGTGCGGAAGGTCGGGCAGGATGTGTATGCGGTTCGTGTGGGGGATAACAAGATCCTGGACCGCGACCGTACCCAGCTTCATCCCCGAGCACCAGACCCAAGCGGACGTCCCGTCACCTTCGAGTTCACAGCCGGTGATCTGGACTCGGATGACGAGGGTGAGGACGACGACTTCACCGCCAAGAGGATCCTGACGGACAAGCCGGACCCGGGGACGCCTGGGGGGAGGCTATACAAGGTCCGTTGGAAGGGATTTGCTGCGTCCAGGGACTCGTGGGAGCCTCCGAGCAGTTTTGTGCCGAGGTGTACCACGGTCTGGATGGAGTATCTCAAGAGGAAGAACATCTCCTTGGATGTCAACGACGTGTTGGTCCATTTGGTGGCTGCTGTAGCACCGTAATGGATCCCCCTTGGCATTTTTGTTTGTTTTTGTGCTTGGGAGACGGGTGAGGGCGTTCATCCGGGCATTTTTGGGCCTTGATTGGCCATATACCCCCTTCACTCGGTCTCCACATATATATTTCATTGTGGTATCCGTATTTAGGTCGACCGACGACGTTTCTCTATCTTTGATCCCCTTGGTCCATGTTGTAGATCAAGAGGAGACCGGATATGGCGGAGGGCACCTATTATGAGTGTCCTCAACCCTCCCTTGGGGCATGGGGGACGCCTACGCCGTATGTGGGGCCTCCATGTGTCCTTGGGACATGGGGGGGGGGTTGGAGCCCATTGGGGTCCTCCCGTCCTCTCTCCAATGACTTCTGAGCGGATACAACGCTCTGAGAAGGGGGGTCAAGCCGGTTCAGACCCCCGTGGCCATCTTTGGGTCACTTGGGGTGTGTATCTATGTGCCGGCAAGCCGCCATTGGCTGATATCATACTCTCTCATCCACCTGACCTAACCTGATGTGATAGGGTGATAGGTTTGGCCATTCCAGCAATGAGCGGCCATATTCAGTACCGAGGCGCCGCCGGCTGAGATTTATATATCAAAATATCAGGAATCAACAGGGTTTTTTTATCATAATGTTTCCGTAATTTTGCAGCTATCCGTTCTGATTGTCAATGTATCGGCGACTGTCAGTTGGCTCGCGATTTTGCGGTAACCGATTAATTAACTGTTATTTCCAGATATTTTCGCGGAGACCCTGATGAAGGGTCAGATTTCATCAGTAAAGGGTTCGTTGCTTCCGCAATTTTCATGTTATACACTCGCAAAATTCATCTGATTTTTTCAGACATTCAGAATCGGATTTTCAACTTCGAGGTCGCCGCACTTGATATGATGAATTTCGAGTGGTCCTACATTTTTCCCCGTCACGAATGAACCTTCATTTTGTTGTGTCCTTCATTTTTCTTGGAGATATAGGCGAAACAAAATTGATTCATGAGGCCACTTTGAAAGGTCATATCTCCAGCTCACGGCGAGGAGTTAAAATGTTTCAGATATGAGCTGAAATCGCCTTGGTCTCAACTTAATTTAGCGAGCGTCAAACGCCTTTGATGTGTACACATGCCCGGTGTAGCAAGGGATAACGGTCAAGAGGGTAGAAAGTGATATATAACTCTTGGACCGTGCAACCGAATATTTTAATGCGACTTTCGAGTGTACCGCATGAGTGTTGGTGTTGCATAGAAACTTTTCTTTGGGTTCGTACGTATTTTTAACGTGAAGTTCTGTCCATGGAGGGGCATGGCATACCATGGTGGGAGCAACTTTTTAAGGGTATGTGTTATATGGATGGTATGTGTTTCGTTATGCTCACGCCCATGTTTTATATCTCCGTTTGTAGGAAGATATGTGGAGTCATACGTGGCAAGGACTTCGCCCATGTCCCAATAGTGAGCTCCATAGCGCTAGACTCTGTCTACCGCACATATAGTGCATGTGGGAAGGTTTACAGAGCGACCCACAAGCGCCACTATCAATTTTCCCATTTGCATGGTACGTGTTGGGAGGAGGTTCGAAGGTGTCCCCATGCGTCCATGTGGGGACCCAAGTTGGGGGACGTTTCGCAAATGGTCGCAAGCAATTGTTTTTTGAACCATATGTTGATACCATGGGTGAGCGAAGTTATATACTATTGTGATTACTTTGAATTTGGCATTATTTGCATGTTTTTGACCTCATTTTATGCTCATTTTTGTATATTCTGTGCTCAACTGGTCGGCTAACAGTAAAGTGCCTAGAGATTCGTGAACTATGGTATGTTGCTTATATGTTGGCATATGCTTCGGTGTTGTACCTCACCATATGCCTGATCAGGCGGTCGCTTTGGCTTGGCACACGAGGCTTCACAAAATTAGGTCTCAAATTCATGAGTTGACTTGTGAAGCATGGCATGTGTATTGAAGCAGGTCACAACCCTACCCTGGCATTTTACCCCTAAGGGAGCATTATATGGCCCTATATATGGGATATATGTGGGGTAGGGTATATCATATTCCATTTCCTTGTTAGGAACATAGGATGTGGGATGGATAAGGCATTCTTGGATGTTTAGTAGTTATATCAATTACTGGATGATAGGGTGGATTTCTCATATGTGCATATCAGGTATTTCATTGGCTATGTGTACCATATCTGTTTGCAGGATACTATTCAGTCAACACTATCGTGATGTCTTCGGTGCCAAGCAATGTTGCTGCCCATGCCACTGCGACCTCTGCTCCTGACCACCCGGTCTGGTTTCATGGTAGCAGAGGCGAAAATTTTTCGTCTCTGTTGGGCGCTTGGCATCGCGGAAAGCGATCGGTCCAAGATTTCGTGGACCAAATTCAAGTTAAAATCTCTTCCCCGGGAGGGATAGCTGAGGGTGTCCAGGTCCCCACTCTCAGGACCTCCTCGGCCCTGACCCCATCGACCGGGCAGGGGCCGCAAAAACGGGCCAAGCCCCAAGTGGCTACAAATCCTAAGTTTCCGAAATCCCCGAATGTTCCCATCGGGGCCCCCCATCCTCGAAATCCAGCTGGTGTACCTGGGATGGTTGGGGGGGAAATAGACGGCCACCCTCAGAGAGCGATGAGAGGACCACAATCGCCTATTATGGGCTCGGGAACCGTTACTAGCGCCGAGAATCGGGCAGTAATCGACCAGTCTACTGGGGTGATCGAGCGTACGAACGCTGCGCCCTCACGCGCTGCCGACTGGGGTACGATGGCTTCGCCAATGGGGCCTATCGTGGTCGACTCTGGCACTCCTCCGTCGCTAGGGGGGTTGCCAGAGCCTCAGGTCAGAAAAAACCTGTTTGCGGCAGGGCCCATCAGCCCCATTGTTGACCAGCTCGACGCTGAAAACCGTCGAGTCCTCGCGCTCACGCCTGATCCCCATGGCCATCTGGGTCCGGCTCGAGAGGCCGTGGCCCTGATCCAGCAAGCCCTGTCGGGGACTAGGCAGAACCCCACTGTGGTGGAATCGTCGCCCACTCCAAGAAGTGGATCGCGGCGGTTTCCCTCCCTGGTGGAGGAATCTCCTGCCTTGGGAGCGTATCCCAATCCCCCGAGCGGATCCAGGCTAAATCCTACGATCATCGAGGAATCCCCCACGCAAATCGAGGAGGATGAGTGTGACCAGTGGTTCCCCCTGGCGGTGGAGCAGTGGAACGACGATGAGGAGGAGGAGATTGGAGTGTTGGAACGTCATGAACTCCATCATTCCCCTATTTCCGTTGCCTCGTCGCCTGCACCTCCTGAACCTATGTCAGGGACCAGGGATCGCCCCATGCTTGTGGAAGAATCCCCGGCCCCCCACTACATCACGGTGGAGGACTCTCCGGCCCCTCAGTTCATTGCTGTGGAAGAGTCCCCGGTGCCTGTGAGCGGCGTCAAAAACCGCCCGTGTCTTGTCGTGGAATCTCCGGAGCCTACGGGGGACCGGGCCGGTATTACATCTCCAGTGCCTATGAGTGGCACGAAAGATCGTCCATCCCTAGTGGATGATTCTCCGGCAATGCCGAAGGTCAACAATCTGAGCTGGGGGGGAGGGAATCAGGTGGAGGGAGGTTCAGCAACCCTCCCAATAAATTTGGTCTCTCCCCCCACAAATACATCTCCTACGGAGGACCCCCAACTGCCCAATTGGGGGGGGGATCCAGCGGTTGCAACGGGATCGGAGCCTGTTTTTGCTTCCCATCCGAGAACTCGATCACCTATGGTGGTTCATGAGTCACCGCAGTATATTGTGGTGGACGAATCCCCACCCCCACCGCCGCGACCGAATGCTGTTGGTCATGTTCCCCCTCCGCCGTCACCCCGCCACCGCCAGGTGGCTTACATCGAGCACGTGCAAGGAATCCCGCACCTGGTTCGGCCATCTAGTGGTGGGGGTTCGGGGGGGGGACATCCCTCTAGTGGGGGGGCGCCAGCACCTGTTGCTGCGCGCCCCACACCCCCGTCTCGCCCTGCGGGGGGGCCCTCTGGTCCCTCCGTGGCAGGGGGGGCTGCTGGGGGGGGCGGTGGTGGGTCATCTCCTCCTCGTGGAGGGGGGGGTCCATCTTTTCGACATTCTGGGGGCCCCACTCCTACACGGGGGGAGGACGACCTACAGCACACCTGTGGCTGTCCCCGGTGTGTGGTGCACTACGAAACGTGCATCCAATCTCTGATGGCACAGGTGAGGGACCTGCGAAATCAGAATCTGGAGTTGCAGCGATCCCATCAGGAACTTTCTCAGGCAGTAGCCTCTACCGTGGGCATCAGTCAGTCCTACGGGGACCGGATGACCCAAATCTTGTCTACGTTGGCTAAGTTTGACGCGGTGGTTCAGGGCTACCAACGGGATTCTAAGGCGGTGGAGGCTAGTGTGTCGGATCATCTTAAGATGTCCAACGGCAACACGGCTAAGTGTTTTAGCGCAGTGGAGTCGCTCGCTACACGTTACGCCACCGTTGCATCTAGGATCGATGCGTGGGACCACTGGTACTCCACGCCTGCGGAACCCGTTACGGTGGTCCCACCCCCGCCATCGGCGCCTCCGCCCGTTCCTGATCCTACACCGGCGGCGCCTACGGCGCCCATGGGCGCGCCATCCGGTTCATCCGGTGGTGGGTGTGTCCTTCCTTTCTCCGTCCACCCATCCCGCGATTGCATCTACCATCCGAACGCTTGTCCGGATTCGGGGTGGCCGAGGGGGGGGGAAGAACACCACGAACACCCCCACCCCCAAGAACCTACATCGTGGAGGGGAATCGCCGAAAAGCAGAAGGAACGTGCTGTTCCCGAGTGGAGGGCGACGCCTAAGGGCGAAGAACACCCCACGGAGCCTACGGCCCCGTGGGCCAATGAAGAGGAGAACACCTCTTCGTTGGGGAACATTAATCCCCTCACGAAAAATGTTTTCACTTCCCCTGGGAAACCTTCGTACACGCCCTCTCATCCTACGGATACGTGTACAGTCTCTCCAGTGAAAGTTGCACCAAGTGCAAGTGGAGGTGCACCCCCAACCATGGCTCCCCCTGCTTACCACCCGTACCAAATGCCTATGGTGCAAAATAGTTACACCAAAGCGGTGGAGGATAGTGATATGCCTAAAGAGCAATTTAATGGGCAGCTAGAGTGCTACGACGAGTGGGTGGAGAAGCTTCAACAATGGTTGGGGGGGTGTGATACCATGTACCGAAAGGCCAACGAGGCAAAAATGATTTTGAGTACCTTGCCCCCATGGCTAAAGGCGATCATCAACGCCCGGGTTGCCGAGGCCACCCACCACACACGCACGGCCCCCACCCTCAAAGAGTTGTGGGACTTTTTGGAACAACGTTTCCACGAGTATGACCCCTCAAGGGCTGATGAAAGATGGCGAGCCCTCACCTTCAGGGTGGTTAGAGGGCAACTGACCCTCATCGACCTTGAAGATTTCTATGCTCGTTGGCAACGTTTGTTGCCTCTGAGCAATGAGACTCGTCCCCACGTGATCCGGGAGCAGCTCCTAAGCAAGCTCCCGTGGATCAAGGAGAAGGTTGTCAAGCAAGAGGCTAAGAATAGCCCAGACAGCTATGTGGTGGATTTTAGTGGCCTTGACCCTTCGCCGGGTCGCGCCCCGTTCGAAAAAGAACTCAGGAAATATAGCGCTCAAGCTTGCACTACGGTTCCTGAGATTGTTTCCTATTCGGGGCCGGGGGTGATAGTTGACTGCAAAGACCCGGCTCTCCAGGAGTGGATCTTGAAACTCAACAACACACCTCACACACGCGGCTACACTATGAAAGTGGAGCAACGTAGGCCTCGTTTGAAGCCTGCGGAAATCTACGCCCTTGCCCATAAAAGCGTGTCAGAGAGGGAAGCCCTCGAACGCCTCAATAAAGGAGACAAGACGACGGTGACGTACACTCATCGCCCTTCTCACAATAAAACCGCGGTGCATGCGGTTAATGCGGAGGCTACGGCGGACCCTGACACCTCCGAACCCGCTGACACCTCCGTCAACGCCGTGGGTCACTCTAAACCTCCGGCGAAGAAACCCGTCGACCCCGGGGCTAAACCGCCACCTACCTTTTGGGTTCCGTGTTCCAAACATTGGAAAACACGTAAACAAACGGATATGGACATGTCTTGGATTGATTGGGGTGCCACCAATACCACCCTTTGGACGTGTAAGCCTAATTCTCCGTGCAATGACACTCATTGGAACATTGCGGGTAAGTCTAAAGGTGGTAAGCCTAAGGGTGGCGATAAGGGTGGCGGTGGTGATAAGGGTGGTGGTGGTTATAAGGGTGGCGGCGGCAAGGGCGATAAAGGAGGCAAGGGAGCGCCGAACGGGCGCGGACGTTGGTAGAGGTGCCCAGAGGCGCCCCCTTCGAAAGAAGAAAACCTCGGGCACCCCTGTGACACTACCGTGGCTCTCGTTCCATCGAGAGTCATGAAGGGGCATATAGTGACTAGTGAGATTCAAACCGAACTTTCCGTTCAGGTTGTTTTGCCCAATGGAGAACGCAAGGCCCTCCGTGTTTTGGTGGATTTTGGGTGCCAAGCGGTCGCTTTGGCCAACCCCAATGTTTTTGGAGACCAACTCTCCGAAAAATATGAATCCCCCCAACGGAGGCGCCTACTCCAAGCAGATAATGAGACGCCTTTGCCAGGGGGGGACGAGCATATAGACGTCAAAATTCAATTTACGGGGGTTGTGGATGGTAGTGTTTCACTTCCTCGTGTTGCCCAGTATGGCGTGTCCCCGTACCTTGTCCCGAATTTACCTTGGGATATGGTTTTGGGGCACCCATGGGGTTACGAACATTGTGTGAGCCATTTTGCCCGTTTCAATTGTTTGTACTCTCACCATCCAGTGCACTCCCGTTTTTGGATTGAGGACTTCCGTGAAGCTCCACGAACCGGCAAACCATTTTTGGTGAAACCCATTCATGGTAAGGTGTCACGTCAGTCCGTGTGGGGCCTAACCGTTCCAGTCATTGGAGCGGTCGCTCCTACGCACCCTGCCCCGGCCATTGTGGTTACGCCCCCTGGTGGCGAACCGCCTAACCGTGTTGAGGCCGAGAAACACATATCCTATGCCTTGACCGCTTCCTCCGTGGCCCCCGTACAGGACCGGGCTTGTGCTTTGGAGCTCGTTGAATTTGCTCCCGAAACCCTTGCCCGTGATGTTCTACCTACGCGGCGTGATGGGTCCATGTGGACCCAGTCTGACTATGGCCTCACGCCATATTGGGCCGCAAGTGTCAAAAAACAATTTGGCAAAAACCCCGATGTGGACGCCTTCAATAGGGTCCCGGGTATGGCCCAGGCTACCCGTTGGGTTTCGCCGCTTGAAGATTTCTTTTCCACTCCCGCGGACCCCTCCAAATTGTATTGGATGTGCCCTCCCTATCATCGGTTTTCCGATTGTGTTCGGAAAATTCGGCAAGAAAAACTACGAGCCATCGTCGTAGGGCCGAAGTGGACACATAGGGAGTGGTGGAAACCCCTTATGGAAATTACTTTGCAAGGGTACCACCTTCCTGGGCCAGAGACTAAAGCCTGTCTCTATCAGAATGACCACCTCACGCCCCTTCCTCAACGGGGTTGGTCCACGGTGGCGCTATACGTGGACGGTGGTATTGCGGAGGAAAATTTGGCGGCCACTAAATGTCATGTGGCCTCCGTTTTGGCACCGGCTGTCTCTAACCCCAACACGGATGGCGAGCCGGGCATGACCTCGGAGGAAGAGTCGGAGGATGAAAGGGTGCCTAACCATTTGGCTTCGGTGCGCACCCTCACGTATCAGGCGACCCATAAAAAACTCCTCGCACCCGTTACTCTTGATCCTACCCCCGAAGATTTGGAGGCACAAGAATGCGTGCGTTCACGCATTGCGAAAATTGAACGAGAGTTATTGGGTGGGAGTGCCACTACCGTTAAGCGTTACCGAAAACGTAAAGGCGCCACACGATTGTTGGCGGCTTCTCGTGTGGGTGGCGTTGTCACCACCCAAGAGCCTATTGTGTCTCCGGAGGCCGAGCTCATGAGGAAACGCATCCTCGCGGACTATGAGCGGGATGTTTTTAGTGGGGAGGTTCGTCTCCGTCCGGACCAGGAACACCCTAAGGTCCGTGGTACGGAGCGGTTGGGGTTTGCTAAACTTGACCTATACCCGAACGCCAAACCCAAGTCCGTAAAACCTATACGGTTGGTGGGGGAGCGTGCTGCGGCGGAGCAAGAAATAGTGGAGGACTTCTTGGCTCGTGGCTGGATTGAGCCGTGCCCTGCCTCCGAATGGGCGTCCAACGGTTTCGTTGTGCCCAAGAAAGAGAAAGGAAAATGGCGCCTCGTGGTGGACTACCGCCAACTTAATGAGGCTACCTTGCCCGACGCACACCCCCTCCCCCTCATAGAAAACATGTTGGAAAATCAATCCAAACACAAGATTTTCACTATTGTGGACTTGAGTAAAGGGTTTCATCAAATTCCCCTTCACCCTGAATCCCGGGCTAAGACCGCCATGAATTTGGCGGGTAAGCGATACCAATGGCGTGTTATGCCTATGGGTATCAAGAATGGGCCCGCTATTTTTCAACGGGTCATGGACCATGTTTTGCAGGGTTTGGATTGTGCGGACGTATATATTGATGATATTATTATTGGTTCCTCCGGTGCGACGGAGGAGGAGCTATTGGCTAACCACGACCGCGACGTGCGTGCCGTGTTGGATAGGCTACGAAAAGAGGAGTTGGTTGCTTCGGTTAGCAAAACCGATTTCTTTGTTCGTTCGGTTGAGTTTTGTGGCCATGTGTTGGAAAATGGCACACGTCGGCCGGCGCCAGGGAAAATGTTGGCGCTTGAGCGTTGGGACAAACCGGATAATGTTCGGGAGCTCCGGGGGTTCTTGGGGCTCGCCAACTATTATTCGGGCTATGTCCAAAACTACGCCTCCATAGCTACCCCTTTGATTAACATGTTGAAGGATTTGCCTAAGCATAAGAATGGCAAAAAGATAGGCCTAACCTGGAATGCTTCGGCTAACGAGGCCTTTTTGAAGCTCAAGCGTGCTATTACGGATATTGTTCCCCTCCAACTAGCCGATTGGGATAAGGACTTTGTCCTCACCCCGGACGCTAGTAATTGGGCGGTGGGGGCGGCCCTACAGCAGGAAGGTCCCGATGGTGCCCTACGCCCCCTTGCCTTTTTCTCCCGCAAATTGTCGGGCAGCCAATTGAATTGGAGCCCTCGGGAGAAAGAATGCTACGCCATAGTGGCGGCGCTTTTAAAATGGCATGGTTGGGTGGGGAACAAGCGCGTGGAGGTCCGTACGGACCACCGTAGCCTTGAAAATTGGGCTACGGAGGACCTCAAAACCGTGGGGGGTCCCTCTCCACGCCAAGCACGTTGGCATGAATTGTTCTCTAAATTCGACCTCCATGTGGTTTACACTCCGGGGCCAGTGAACCCCGTGGGTGATTTCTTGTCCCGTTGGGCTTACCCTGCTAACCCGGCGTTGGGTGATGTGTCCATACATGGGACGGCCCAAGCGGCCGGGGATGTGCGGGACATGATGGCGGCCGAGAAGGAGGAACTTCTCGCCCGCCCCCTTGTATTTAGGGCGGTTGTGGCGCCCGTTGTTACTAGGTCTAAAGCGGCGCCTCGGGCTCAAGGGGCACCCGCGTGTGATCCACCCCCTCTGGCTTCGCCTCCAGTGGGGGGGGGGACGAAGCAAAAGAGAAAGCTTCGGAGACTGGAGCGAATTGTCAAGATAAAAAAATCTTGGAAGTCCCACAAGAAAGCAACTCCTATACATGGGGAGGATGCTCCCAATGTTTTTGAGATAAATTGGGCTAAACACTACCCAAATTGTCAACGCTACAAACAAATGTGGCAAGATGCCTTGAATGGGAGCTTCCAAGATGGAGTGAGGTTGGTGGATAACAAGCTCGTCCGTAATGGACGGTGGTGTGTTCCTACGCCGCTAGTGCATCGTTTGGTAGCCGAATACCATGATGCATTTCACTTAACTACCTCCAGTGTGGAAAAACACTGGAAGGAAATTAACCATGGCGTGGAAGGTGAGGGGTTGTACAAAGCAGTGGAACTGCAATGTCAAACGTGTCCCTCATGTGCCATTCACACGCATGACACCAAGCGCAAGCAAGGGTACATGACCCCTATGCCTATACCTATGGAGCCCATGGACTCCATAGCGCTTGATGTGTTTCACTACCCTTCCACCTCCCACGATGGAGAGGTGTATGACCGAATGCTCCTATGTGTATGCCGGCTTTCCGGCTACCTCATCGCGATCCCTATTCCTAAACCCCGTCATGGAGACAAGGATGAAGGGCTAACGGGGAGAAGAGCGGCCCATTTGGTAATGGAGCGCTGGGTGGATAGGTTCGGAGCCCCTCGTGAAATATGCTCCGACCGTGGGCCACAATTTGTGAGCCAATATTTCCAAACCCTTTGTTCTAAGATTGGTGCCCGCTCGACTATGTGTCTCGCGGGTAGGCACCAAGGTAATGGCAAGGCCGAAAATACTGGCAAGCAGCTAAGGCGTGCCGTTGCTAAAGCCATTACCTTGAAGAGAAAGAAAACTAATTGGGTAGAGGTTTTGCCCGCCGTTGTACGAGCGTGGCATGAGACTACAGGTCCTTCAGGTTATACACCTAACGAGATTGTGTTTGGTAAACACAACCGTACTAAGGGGCCTCCTCTTGCTGAGCCTAAGGGGGTGGCCCAAGACGCCGCTCACTACTTCCAACGGCGTGAGGAGCTTATTGCTCTTGCACGGAGGGCTATGATTCAAGTGCAAGAGACAATGGCTCGTAAGTATAATAAGAGTAGGAGGATGTCCCCCAATTTCTCAAAAGGGGACCGCGTATGGGTCCGTCGCCAACGCAAAAATCTTGGCGATAGGACTTGTCCCTATTGGGATGGGCCCTATGAGGTTGTGGCCAAGAAGGCGCACGACCTCTATGTTATTCGAGTGGACCAACGGAGGTTAGTTGACGTCCACGTTGATTGTTTAATGAAAACGGTCAACTCCCCTCGCTCCCCCGTGCCTCTAAATTACACGGAGGAGGTTGCTAGGGTGCCCTCCCAGTTTGAGGAGGACACCTATAATGTCAAGAAAATATTAAGTCACCGTACTTACCGCAAGAGACTTCTCTTCAAGGTGCGGTGGGAGGGTTATACCAAGGATTGGGATACCGAGGAACCCGTTGAAACCTTCTTACCATCCTACAACAAAGTTTGGAGAGATTACTTGCAGAAACAGAATCTCACCCAAACCGTTGACATCCTTGCCCACCTTGGTGGACCGCTCTCATGAGCGTGCCACGAAAAGAAAACCCTAACCAATATGGATATATTATTGTTTGGGGAAGGGAGGAGAGAGCGAGAAGCGGTGGGAGACAGGAAAGAAGATGTGCATGCACGGCGCGCTCCTCGGTTACAAAAATCCCCACCGGAGCAGGGCGGTGGGTACCGCAGGTTTACCCCACCGTCTACCTCTCTCACCGCTAAAGGCTTGAGAGTCCTTGTGGTGGGGTGGCGTGGCATATAGCCTGGGGCGGAAGTGGGACGTGTTCTTTCGGGGGTCTTAATGCCATTCAAACCCCTATCCTTGGGTCTTACTGGAGCACTCCTACCACCACCAGGACTACTGCCGTCAGTCCTGCCCACGATGACGCCCCCTGTCAAGGGTGCTAACAACGTGGCAAGCACTTCCCGAAGACTCTGCCGGGTTGTGCGCATGGTGGTGTTTGCAAGGTTTCGGAGTGCCGCCCCGTACCGAAACCACGACCCCACGACCGTCCCTGACCCGTGACCCAAGCCAACGAGCTAAATCATTTGCTCAAAATGGCGAAGGCTTGAAAACTTCGTTGGGTTGGCGGGTACAACCCATTTTCCCTTTTTGTGTTGGGCGTGATGGTTTTCCACCGATTTGCCCTTGTCCACACGAGGGTAGGTATACAGGGTACGAAGTACTCGTGTGGCTCACATTACGTGGAAAAAATTTCGTGGCGTGCAAAATTGCCACTACATACGGCGAGGACTTAAGCCTAGAGGGAGGGGTCGTCCTCTACAATACGAGTATTCTAATATGAATTGCAATGGGTGCCTTTGCCCCGTCACTCTATGAGTGGGTGGGGTCTTCAAAGGCAAAGAGTGGCGTTGCGGATTTGGGCCGTCTCCGCCGCCTGGGTATTTGTCCCCGGTCGCTATGCGTGCCCGGGTTGGGAGTGGGTACCCTCCATTGCCATTGCATGGGGCCGCATGCTGGCTGGGTGTGCTCTTCATGTCCTTGATGAATTTCGCGGGGGAATTCCTGCCTGCAACGAGAGGGAACAAACAATATGATGAAAAGGGCGAGTGTGCACATGCATATGTTTATGAGAGAATATGTATATTAATGTTTTCTCTAGAGTTCCCCACGAGTGGACTTGGATTTCCACAACACCCGAGGGGTCCTCTATCCCAACACCCAACCAAACGGGTTGGGATATGGGCGTGGCATTTTTCTTTATAGAGACCCGTGCGTGGACTTGGATTTCCACAACACACACGAGTCTCTCTGTCCGAGACACACCAAAACCGGGTGTGCCCGTGGCCAATGGTAGCGTGTGTGTGCGCATGCCATTAATTTAGTTACGGGATTATATGGTTGCCTATTACGTTGGTTATCGCCCGCCCCCCGAACAAGCAAGACCTAGGTTGACACCTACCTTTGGGGTTTTGTAGCCGTGTACACCGGCCCAAGTTTACACACGGAGGTGTAAACATGAATCCGTCATACACGGTGTAGAGGGGTTGGGGGAGTAAAACTCCTTCGGGGCGTGTCATCGTGCCCCCGGGGAGTAGGGTGGGCTGATTCACCAGCGGGACCGTACGGGCGACCTCCCCAATTTGCGACCTGGAGGTGACCCCCTGCGCTACGGCCCGCCGGTTGCACACCCACCGACAAAGGTAACACGCAAGCTAACCTAAGTGTTTATACGCACGCCCCCAAGACACACACGAACACCAAGCAACAAGGTGGCGTATCTATACACGTGTTCTATTGTGGATATGCTTACTGTTTGTTGTGTGTACGTGAGTAGTTTGTGGAAGCTCTTGCACGTGCCGTATGTGTGGAGTGCCCCCATCACGTGCCCCAAGGCCGCCACCGCGAGACCCACACTCTGTGATGCCCTCCGGGCGAGTGTGTGCCCCCGGGCCCTGCCAATGGGTGTGCGCGCACAAGTGTGTCTTGTGTTTGTCGGTGTGCATCGCTCTATTATGTGTATATATGATATATATACGTAGTATGGCTCCTAGGTGAGGGGTTAGCAGTGAGGTCAGGTTATTATTATATGGTTTTGAGGTTTGTCTATTTAAGTGTGTCTACTCACACCCTCATCCCATCTCCGTACCTCCTCCTTTACCCTCTACGTGGTGCATCACGTGTGACACACATGCTAAATTAAGCATCCACACGGACACGGCCCTTGGCTGAGCCGTGCCCGTAGCATTCAACCACCGCTGTGGCTGGTTTTTGGAATTCCACATCTTTGACACTCCACAGGTTCGTCCTTGCTGTGTGTTGGGTCAGTTTGCAAGTGGGCCTTTGGCTAGGCCTTGTCTGGAAATTTACAAGCAAGTGAGCAAGCGAGCTTACATCTTACAAGCAAGAACTCACTCGTTATTACAAGCGTTAAATCAAGCACATCAAGCAACATCAAGCACATACAAG
Organism: Eutreptiella sp. 'Long Island Sound 2002'; assembly: GCA_964036045.1. Lineage (NCBI taxonomy): Eukaryota > Euglenozoa > Euglenophyceae > Eutreptiales > Eutreptiaceae > Eutreptiella > Eutreptiella sp. 'Long Island Sound 2002'. The sequence goes on from OZ038381.1 coordinate 45,115,659, forward strand.
CTCTCATAAACTGTCTAAAGCACGAAGGTGGAAGGTGTGGGCATCGTACCCGTGTTTCTCATTGTGCCTAGTGTTTGCAGCGGTTCTTTTACCCTGAGGCCATCGTGACCTCTTTCCTCTAATTAGTGAGCTACCGCGCGCACGGTGGGCCATCGTGGCCGTGTTTGTTAAGTGGCCTAGGCATGCACAAGACAGTGGCGAGCACAAGTCATTCATGCATCCCTGACCTCTACCTTTGTTTCCCCACGTGCTCCCTTGTGCAGGCACAGTCCTACGTTACTGTTGGACATTCCCGTCAATACTCCTGGCAGTTTTTCTTTTTCAACATGTGAAATTTTTGCACTTTCGCGTCGCACCGCTTCGCATGTACCATTACCTTCAGTTTTGTTTAAAAGTGTGATTTCACTTTGCCTTTAGTTTTAATTCTTTGAAAAACTACCTGCCCTTACCTGCTGGACCCCACATGCCTCATGCGACACGCAGGGACCAGACTCTACGCGCCGCAGCTCGCGATTTCGCCTACTACTTATTGCGGGACCTGCGGGATCCCGTTCGTCAATTTGTGTATTTCGGCGGTGGTTCGATTCCCATCGATCGGAGCTACTTCAGCGGTCGTGCGGCCGGCCCCGAGATTGCCTGCGTAGGTTCGATCCCTGTGGGAGGGAATGGACTAACCTGTGACTTGCTGCTGTTTGTGACTGCTACGTTCCTCTTGGGCATGTACTTCCTGCCCGTGGCAGTCGTTTTAAGTGGGGGGGTGAAGCAGGTCACAACCCTACCCTGGCATTTTACCCCTAAGGGAGCATTATATGGCCCTATATATGGGATATATGTGGGATAGGGTATATCATATTCCATTTCCTTGTTAGGAACATAGGATGTGGGATGGATAAGGCATTCTTGGATGTTTAGTAGTTATATCAATTACTGGATGATAGGGTGGATTTCTCATATGTGCATATCAGGTATTTCATTGGCTATGTGTACCATATCTGTTTGCAGGATACTATTCAGTCAACACTATCGTGATGTCTTCGGTGCCAAGCAATGTTGCTGCCCATGCCACTGCGACCTCTGCTCCTGACCACCCGGTCTGGTTTCAGTATATCCGGAGGGGTTCGAGAGCCAATGTTGGGATATTCTTGGGCATGGAATTTTGGTCTATATCACCCTTGTATATTACTCTCCGGTTTGACACATGCATGGAGCATTTGAATGCTTGCCGTATGCATTTTTGAGTATCTAATTGATTTTTGGGCATTATGGTGTGATTTGCCTGATTTTGCCATGTTGTGAGGTCATCTTCATGGGGCACCTCTCCAAGCCCAATCGGCTCCAAGTCCAACCAAGGTTATGTCAGGGTAGGGCATGGTCCTGAGTGCCACCCTAGGCCATGACACGCCACCTCCCTCTTTGGGCTGGGATTTGGAGGCTTGGGAGGGAACACATTTTTGGGGTTTGTGTAGTGACTTTTGACACATGGCATTTAGCCATCTTATTTGACTTGGTTCAGGGCATCATGTTGGCGAGTCAAGGGAAGGTCCTGAGTCCAGGGAATGAGGGGTCTATGGCTGTGATTGTGTATGTTTCCATCTTTCCCCAATTATGCTTGATATGTGTTCATATGCCAATTTCAGGGCTTCTCTTTTGGTGCAATTCTATGTACATGCCCAGCGCCCGTGTCTTTGTGTGCGCCGTGAGACGATCGGCGTGCTGAAAGGAGCTGTTGAGTGTCAACGCGGGACCTCAAACACCCTTGGAAGCCCTCAGTGTGGATTATCTGGATTCGATTATTGTACTTGGGATTGATTATTGCAAGGGATCAGGATTTGTGTGAAGAAGCCACATTTTACTATTTTTTTGTGGGAAATTGTGCAGGATAGGTCAAGATCATGCAGAACCTGGTGAGAAGCAAGACCATAGGAGTGACATGAAATGGTGGAAGGGGTTCAGCAGGGGCCGGTTCTGGTAGGGACCTTCTTTACTCACATGGGCGCCCCACACGCTCTTCATGAGCTTAAGATCTACCTCCCTTTGCCAGGTGGGGATCTTCTGTTCGAGGTCCTCCTTCAATTGGGATAGATACGTCCTTGCTTCAGTGGCCATGAGCTGCGGTTAGGCTTAGCGTAGCATAGCTTTTTCGCCACCAACTTCCTCTTGGAGTCCACATACTCCCTTAGCCTGGATCGAAGGTCCAGCTCTTTTTCCACGGGGTCTTCCACCCTCATGGAGAGTAGGGGTTTCAGTGGGGCGACGTACTCGGCGTTCTCCACTTCCTCGACACAGGTCTGCACGAAGAAGGCGTCGTGCTCAGTTTCGTCATCTGAGTGGATAGAGCTAGGTAGCTCGGATAGTCCACACTCAGAGACTCCATCAGGAACAGGTACATGGCAGGGAGAGTTGGGGGCGTTGGTGTTAGTCACGACGTATTCATCTCCTCCGGGTGTAGTCCCAACAGCATCTTGAGGTCGTAGTCGATCCTTCAAGTCACCCAAGCCGAGTCTGTCGCTTTCTCGTTGTATAGCCTGGACCAGAGTCGGGTCCAGATCCTGCCAGGGGATGGAGGTAAGACCTCCGTCCACCACGCTGAGCATACTTCCCCATCCGGGTTTCCCAATAGGCGTCTTACGCCCCAGAGGCACGTAGATGGCCTCATCAGGTAACCCAACAGAGCTGATAGTCAGCCTGTCCAGGAGGTTTCGCCAGTACTGGTTGCCCCCAAGGGCTCCCCAATCGGGGGAACACAGGACGATACGGGAACGCTCCAAGGCTACCTTGGTCAGCACCTTCCCCAGTTCACTGAACCTGGGGTTCCCGTAGGCCATCCCGAAAGAGGGCCAGTAAAATTTGTAGATGCAGTTCTTCCCCTTACTGCAGTAAAGGTCCAGTACATGCTGCTTGTCGCTGGCGAACAACTCCACCCTCAGGTCTTCTCTAGAGTACCCCAACTCCTTCAGACCTTGGTCTAGGACTTCCCCCAATAGTTCATAGTCCTCAGTTTTGGAGGCCGCCATCATGTTCGAGGGCTCCTCCTTTGATATCCTCAGGTAGCTCGAGGTATGTTCCGACTGCTCCAGTGGCACAGACTCTCTGCCACTGCCGTGGTCCACGTAGAGGAGGTAGGGCGCTTGCAGCGTCGGGGATTGTATCTGGGAGTGCTGCACGAAGAAGTCAGTCCCCAATACAAAGTCGAAGGCCTCAGTGTCCATCAAATAGAACCGATGGGTGATAGTCCGGGAGCCCATAGGTACCTCCACTTCACAGTCCCCGCAGCTGTGCACCACATGTCCATCCCCCATTCACATAGCCGCGGTGGTCATGGTGTTCTTCAGGCTCCCACAAGGTATGACTTTCTTGGCCACTATAGATATGGTGGCGCCAGTATCCAATACCTCCAGGTATTCACGTCCCCCTAGCCGGATACGTACCCAAAACACCAGGACCTGGGCGCCACAGGAGCGTCCCCGTCAGAACCCCGCGGGACAGGTCACCTCGAACCCCTTGTTCCGCAATTTGCGGGCCATCCTCATGAAACGGCTTCGCTTCTTAGCATTGCCGTCTCCACCACCTTCGTGCTCCCGCTCCGCGCCCTGCTCCCGCTGGGCCTGCATTTGTGAGCGTGTGGTAGGACCAGACTGCCCTCCAGAGGGCTCGGAGGTCCCCCCTGGATTAGGGTTGGGGTTGCCTCCGTTCTTGTCCGTGTTCTTGTTGTCCTTGTCTGGCTGGCGGTTAGCGCCTCCTCCTCGTCCACCTTGACTCTTGTCTTGCCCTTGGGCACCTCCTTTCGACTTGCCCTTGCCGGTGTTGTTGCCTTTGCCTTTGCCTCCACCTTTGCCAGAGCCTTTGCCAGGATCCTCACCCTTCAGCTTCGCCGACAGGCGCTGCTTGTGGTAGCACTCATCCTCGTAGTGCTTCCTCTTCCCACAGAAGGCACAGGTGATGGTACACCTCTAGTGATCCGGCAGCTGCTTCTTGGCGCCGGTGTTGGTCTCCTGCTTCTTCCCTTGGACTACGAAGCAGTCTCGCTGCTCGCAGTCAGGGGCGTGCTGCAGGTGGCCCTGCTCGTCTCTGGCATCACACCAGAAGAGCTCCTTGACGTTTTCCATGATAGGGGCGTGTTTGGGGGTAGTCCCCTGCCCAGGTCTGGATCCTTGGTACCCTTTGCCATGGCTTCCAGAGCCTCCACCTCCAGGACGGTAGTTGTTCAGGTGCTGGTCGCTTTCTTTCTCCAGCGCCAGCTCCAGGAGTAGTACACATAGATCCTCATAGTGGAGGGCTCTAGCCTTGCGCTCTGCCGTTGAACGGCACTCATCCCACAGCTCTCGAGGGAGCTTACCCACCAACCAGAAAAGCAGGTCGTCGCTGCTGTAGGAACCGGGCGTCAATCGTCCAGCCCAGTGATCAAGGTCAGCCAATAGCTCAGAGACCCTGCCAGGTTTGGGGTTGTTGGGCAGCATGGGCAGGTTCTGGATCTCGGCCCTGATGGAGAGGTCGGTTTCATAGGTCGGGTACTGCCTCTCCAAGGCAACCAACACATCGGCAAAGGTGGCGGACATAGTCACGATCTGTCTGACCTGCTTCTCCAGGTACTTGGTCTTGCAACACTGCAGGAGCAGATCGCACTTGACCCGTCCACTAACGTGGGTTTCGCCGGTCAATCGGAGAAACCGGCCAAAATTCTCAGCGAACTCGCTGAGGTCCTTGCCTGTCAACTCAGGCAGGGTCACCACGATCTTGGAGGTGGCAATAGCCTTAGCCTCCTGAGACCTGCGTCCCCCAGGGCGTCGGGTCTTCTTCTTCTTCTTCTTCTTCTTCCCACTTGGGTTCTCGGGCTCCTCCGGGTCGTCGTCCTCCGAGGGCGAAGCAGAAGTCATCGACGGCGGTTCATCATCGGAGGGATCTCCGCCTAGGTCACTGGAGCCGTAGGGCTCCACATCCACCATTGCCCTCAGGGCTGTCAGCCCCAGCCGGTCCAGCTCGGCTCTCGTAGAATTCCCCACGTTACTGTAGGGTGGCTGGGCCGTCCTCGGCACGAAAGGGCTTCTAGGTATCACAGCAGGGGTCGGCATCGGTCGGCTCCTCAGGCTCCGCAGGGTGTTTGTTAGCCCTGCCGCCAGGTGGTTGGCCTGTACTCGATGGCGTGACATTCCCGCCGTGGTAGGTGACGCTTGAGGCGGTATCAGGGGCTCCAGTTTATCTCGAATCTCCTGAGTGAGGTCGCCAACAATTTTAGAGGTGGCTCCTCGGAGCACCTCGTTGATCTCCGACCGCGTCAGGTACCTGTTGGAGGATCTCCCCGATCCTCTACTCCTGCCCCCGCATGACTCAGGTCCTCTCCTCAACCCACTCAGGGTTGCATACCCAAGAACATCCACATAGGCTCCCGTAGCGGGTAGAGGATGTTGATAGTCAGCCGCATACCATCGCGGCGCAGAACTGGAGGTCACCGGCTCACTGGTAGTAGTTGCCTCTGGAAACGCAGTGGTAGGTGGGTTCACACCATAGGCAGGGTAGGTAGGCATACCAGTAAAGCCTATGCCCTCAGCCATAGGCGGGTTGGTTATGGCTGTGGATGTTGCAGCGGCTGGGTCTGGAGTTGGGAGTGTGGTGGTTATAGGAGAGGGTGATGCGTGGAGGCCAGAAGCGCTTGGTGCGCCTTCGAAGGTAGGATCATTCGTTGGGCCGTGCCCTTGGTCCGCTCCTTCGTCTGCTATGCTTTCTCCAGCATCCTTCTTGCTCTCTCCCTTTCTTTTCACAGGATGGGTGTCCACCTCCTCGACTGAGAGGGCCCAGAAGGCCGACTGAAGTCTTTCCATCGAATCCTCCGCCACGTCCACTGGCCCATGTAAGGGCTCCGAAGGTACAGCGCTAGGTCCAGGTCCAGGTTCACCAGGTGCTGGCATTGCTGGTGCCTCAGGCGCCGTCCTCACGTCGCTGTCCTCTTTCTTGATGTCCATATTCGTTCGCCCCTCTTGCTTATATATGACTGATCCCGGCGCACTGGATGTACGGCACAGGGTTGCTGCCGGTACGCAGAGACAGCCTGCCTCTTGCTACCAGAATGTTTTATAGTGATTTCAACACTGTGTGTTTGTTGTGCCTCTCCTGCTGCTTGCTGCTGGTGTAAGGTTTCCTGCTGCTTGTTTTTGATGAGGAAAATATTTTATTGCTGAAATACAACCAATCCAGGATAACCCAAGCCAGAGATAAGCAAGTAGAAGAAATTCAGGATCAAAGCATGAAGAGCTTCAGTCACAAAGAGTTAGATAAAGAAAACTATCAACAATCGACCACAGCAATTAGCATACATTGCAACTCAGGATGAAATATTTTACATGTTTGAGAACCACTGATTGGAAAACTGCCCCAAGGGCTCACTCTCATCCACAGTGCCATCTTGAGATGTGCACTTCTCGTTTTTGGGTCGCATAGGTGCTGAGGTGGCATGGCATGTGGCGATGAGGTCACTGCCATGTCACATGGGATATTCCTACTTAGCTAGGCTGACTGGGAATGGAACCCAGGACCTCTCAAAAAGAGGTGCCCCAGCCGCCTAGGTTGCATACCACTAGGATAGCTAAGAATTCATGAGAAAACATAGATAAATTCATAGGCTCTGCCCTTGGATGTGTCAGTTCTCAGTAAACTCTGGAAAAGATGAATAGCCTCACGTTGATAGGGGATTAAGGGGTCCACTCCATATCCTGATTTAGTGTTTGGTTCCATCAGTCAAAATTTGTTTTTACCCATTTTGGTTAGGCCAATACTAAGACAAATGCATCCCTAATACAACTAGAGTATGCCTGAAGGCATTGGAAAAGCACTTTTTCTTACTTTTTCCACCGCATCTTCAGGAAGTGAATCCCTGTCAGGCATTGGCTTCGCTTTCAGAAGCCGGCTGACTATCTTTGCCTCAGCATTTCTCAGGGCTTTCTGCAATTGTTTGGCCTCCGCCCTGTCCTCCTTCAACTTCTTGGTCAAAGCAGCCCTTGACTGGCGGTGTAACCTCACAGGAGCGTGCAGGAGGTCACAGGCCTGTCCCTGTATTATCAGCTATTTTCTGGCGCCGCAGATGTTTGCGCGCGCACATTGATGATTTGTCCTGTTTGCGATGTATTGTAGATAGGCTGAGCTATTGCGATTTCATGTTGTATTGTAGCATAGTATTGTGTTCTGTACTCACAGGGCTTTTGTCAAATGTCACTATGATTTGGTGTATTCTTGTTCGTGATCATCATAGTGTCTCATGGTAGCATCGTCTTTATTACGTTCCTGCGATTATTTGCTCTCACCATTTGCTGATTATGTCTTCTGGCTTGTTCTGCTGTCATGAGAAGATGGAGAAGTGTGTGTGGCGTCGATCGCTTGTACTATGACCTGAATGAGTTTGACCGCAGCAGTGCCTTAAGCCGTGTGCGAGAGGAGTACTTCCGGACTGCCGGCGATTGGCCTGGCAACAAGCAGCAAGCTGGAAGGAGTCTCGAAGCGCTGAAGCGATGCGTGGCGGCTGAGCGCGACATTGAAGGACGCTTTCCGCGCTTGTTTCAAGGAGTGGAGGCTGAGGATCCACCAGCCAAACCTGATGATGAAATTGCGCGCATAAGGTGTTTGCGCTTTGCTTTACAAGAGTGTTTCTGGGACCAAAATGCGTCTGTCGAGCATGGCTGTGTTCGCCGCACTGTACTGCGACAAGATGAGAATAACCAAGCTGCCTGTGTGTTGAGTGTGATAAACTCGAGGTTGGGCGAAGTGAAAGTTGTGGACCGCCCTCGTGTCTGTGGTATGACTGCGTCTCAAGCGTTTACTGGCAAGGTAGCGCGGCTGTGTTCTGAAGGAAGAGACTACGGTGAAGTTTTTGGAGGTGGTGCTTGGTGCTCGTCAACTGTGGCAGCATCTGCAGCTGCTTGTCTTTCGGCGTCATTGTACGTGGCAGCATGGAGTGTCGCCGGGTCCATTCACAGTGACTTGGTGCCCAATCACGAGCGCTGTGCTTCAGAATACACAACAGCGCAGCGCAAGGCGCGGCAGCGCCTGCAGGCAAAAAAGGCTTCATGACGACTTCGTCCACTTGCACCTACTTGTGCCTCATTTAAAAGATGAGCAGCGTGGAGCACTGCATTGAGAGCGCGCTGCCGAGAGGCAACAGTGGCGCGTTGCCCAACAGTAAAGAAGGAGCGCGTCGCCATACAGCACAGGAGTGCGCCGAAACGCCGCAGGCGATTGGGCGGGCGAATGGCTTCTGCCGAAGGAATTCCCTAAGTGTTTTGTTTTACTCCCTGTCCTCTTTGTACTTAGGATTTTGGTTACCTATGAATCTGATTTGCATTCGATGAATGTAAAAGTTGGGTCAGGTACTGGAGCGCCAGTGGCCCCAGTTGAGTGTCTTTTTGCTCTGTCCGTGGTGCAAGCATGTGCACCCTTGCTTCTGTTTTCTTCTTTTCGTGGCTCTGAGACTCAGAGCCCATGCACATTTTTGCTTGTATTTTACTTGGTGTTGGCTACAGTGCCACTCTTTGGGTGGCGCTTCCTCAGTGATTTGTGGACTTGTTTGGGACCATACACAGTGAAATTTCAATGTTCCTGGATGCACTGTGTGTGCTTGTGGATGCCTGCTGTTTTGAAGTTTCAGAACTTTTTGGATGCGGGGCAGCAGGATGTTTCAGGCCAAGCTGGAAAACAACATTGAGGAAAACTGTGGTCGTTACAAAAATATAAGCAATGGTTTTATATATCGAAGTTTCAGAACTTTTTGGATGCAGGGCAGCAGGAAGTTTCAACCCAAGCAGGGAAACAAACATGTAATTTTCATGGCAGGGATTTGAATCAGCCGGATTCAGGGGCTAGTTGTTCATATATCAGGAAAAGCATCTGTTTGATGAGTTAGCGATTTGGCTTTTTCGGCTTTTGCGATTTTTTTTCAGGATGAAACTATTATATGTACAATGGCCCCAACACAACCCACTAGGTGGTGGGGTGAACAGTGCCTTGGTCGGGGGCAAACGGGGAAACACGACACCTCAGTGCCGTGCCCGTATGTATTATTGTGCATCAGTTGGCTAGGCAGCACAGTGAGTAGGCCACAGGTGTGGTGCTGTGTATGAGTTAGAGCTTAAGCCAGACTGTGCTTGCAACTGGTAGCAGGTTGCCGGTGCACTGCAGTGCAGTTTTCGTTGAATCTGATTTGCCATAAGTTTTTGATGCTGAAGCTGTTTACTCTTAAGCATGTGTGGTTGCACCAGCACATGGTGGCAGATTACCAGTGCACTGATGTGGTGCCTATTTTTCTGGTTGTGTGCAAGTATATGCTGAATAGTGCTGTATTGGTCTCAGCCTTTGATAGTTTGAATGAGCCCATTTTTTGCATTATCTTGGGTGCTAGTACCCCACTCAGATTGTATGTAAAACCCGAAAAAAGGTAGGTGGACCATGGCCCTAAAAGAGTGGTCCAGGGGAACACCCCACTGTACAATAGCTGTTGGCCTGTGCCTCCAGGTCCAATTTTTCGGCCTCAGTTGGCCTAGGAGGGGAGTGCAGGAGGTCACAGGCCTGTCCCTGTATTATCAGCTATTTTCTGGCGCCGCAGATGTTTGCGCGCGCACATTGATGATTTGTCCTGTTTGCGATGTATTGTAGATAGGCTGAGCTATTGCGATTTCATGTTGTATTGTAGCATAGTATTGTGTTCTGTACTCACAGGGTTTTTGTCAAATGTCACTATGATTTGGTGTATTCTTGTTCGTGATCATCATAGTGTCTCAGAGCGTCAGAATCGTCTGACCCTCGGGATTCTTCCACCTCGTCCTTGTCGTCCGTCTTGCCATCCACTGCATTGTCTGCCGTATCCAGCCACAGCTTTATTGATCCCACACTTCTGGCTTGAGAAGGGACAGCACTTGTTTCACGTGGTCCCAAGTCAGTTGGTGGAGCACTGGTTGGCTGGGGACTACTGGCTGGCTGTGCATGCTTGGCGGTGTCTGCCACTGGCTCCTTTGGCTCCGTTGGAGTATTGTCAGTGCCCTGCAGACTAATCACCTCTGCTTCAGCTGGTCCTGTGTCCGCTTGTCATTCCTTGTCATCCTGCACCTCAGGGTCAAGTGGTTGGATGCGGTTCTCATCACCAGTAGGATCATCGGCGGCAGCAGGATCATCAGCGGGATCATCGGCGGTGTTGGTGGCAAGAAGACGAAGAGGTGTGCTGTCAGGGGACACTGGTTGGGTATCGTCAAGTGGTGTTTCGGTTTGGGACATGGTGAACGCCCCTGATCATTGGTAACGAGCATGGTAATGGCATTCGGCGTGGGAATGAGGTTTTTTCGGTAATTGGTACGTTTTTTTGGTTCGCAAATGCGAAATTTGGAGGCAGCACAATCGTGGTGAACTGACCCTGGAGGGTGATTGTCTCGTATGATCCCGGAAAAGAACTAAGTAGCACATAGATATGTACTCTAGAGGGCAAACACCCTTGTGTCACTGGCGTAGTCGCTGGTTGAAATCCTTTAAACGGCATTGAATTTGAGTTGCCTGGTTACAGGGATGTCCCACACTTGGAGCACCCCTCGGAATCCCCAAGTTTTCTGCCTAAAGCAACAACAGCCTTCAGCATGCACGGAACAGGGTTCATTTAGATGCTTGAAACAGACCACCACCGACGGGGCGACTCTAAGACATTCGGAGGTGGCATGTCATGGACTGCTTAGCTGCGGTAGGTCGAAGACTTGATGAGCTGCGGTAGGTCGAAACATTGAGGACTCATGTTTCCTTTTTGTGCCCCCTTCATCTAGGGTGCAGGGACCTGTACGTGCCTAAAATCATGGCTTCAGAGTGATGCGTACACTTTTTCTTGAAGACTATTCAGCCTTTTACCCTCTGAAGCAGTTCTTGTTGCCCGGGGTAGGGAGTGTTACATGCAGACCCCGCGTGACCGCAGGCATCGCTGTTGCACCAGACGCTGCATCCTACGGAGAGAGCACCACGATCGCTGTCCTCAAACACCGCCTGTCATCGCCCACACCCACGCACCACCATGAAGCTTCTGAAATCCTGCTGCCGTCCTTCGTCCCCTGTTTGAGGTATGCAACAGCTGTCCCCAACTGTCCCCGACAGCTGTGGTTGTTCATGCGAAGGAAATGGTTTTGGAGTAATGTGAGGTGTCAACTTCAACATCATTTCCCTGTATCGGTCAGATTCCCCCGAAAATGTTTGACGGATTCCGGCCAAGATACTACACCCTAGAGTGGGACACGCACAGGGACACGGCACATAGTAGCACACGCAAAGAAACATAGGACTACACTACCACAAGGGGGTCTGAAATGGAAACATCCTGGCCAATTTCGGTCAACATGTATCAGTCAAGCACTAAATTGACAACTGAGAACAGTCGGTCAACATTTAGTCCTGGCCGATCTCGGCCGAGGTTAGTAGGAGCACACATAGCAGAGGGACTAGACATGCACCAGGTTACAAAGCTCAGTACATTGTTGAACCCTATCAACCCTACCACAATGAGTAGTTCGTTATTTGGTTAGGACCTGTTTGACAAACTGAGGCCAAAGCGCACGAGTGCACTAACCAACAATGTACTTCCCAGACAACTGCTCACAAAAACAGAAGTCCCAATTCTTCAGTCAGGCTGGATGTACTACGGTCAAGAACACAAGTGGTCCTTCCCTACCAGATACCACAGTACCCAGAACAGGAGGAAAAAAACAGATGCAGCACTGACAAAAATCAAAATGGGGGTTCACCTACTTTGAAGGCAATATTTCCTTCATGGAACAGGCCTAGGGATCCTGACATGCAGAAGTGCCAAAGGCAAAGGTGGGTCACCCATCGCTACCGTCGTCATAGAGGTTGTCATCTCCAGCAAGAGCAGCAACCTGGTTTACAGGTGCACGCCCCACTGGTGGAATTCCAAGACCCCTACCTCTACCTCTACCCCTCGCTCTCGCACCGGGCCTACCTTCCCATTGGTCGCCCAACATCTGCAGCCCTAGAATGAGCCAGAGACAGCCCTTGGTAAGCTGCCTTGAAAGTGGTGTAGAATTGTGTAGTGTCAGGAATGGCAAGCTGTGGGTCAATCTTGGCAACTAGTCCAGCAGTCAACTCCACCAGTTGTTCACGGGTAGACTTCCGACTGCTGCCGTAAAATAGGGTATGACACGAAGTAAGAAAGACTTGAGTGAGGCGCACCTCAAGCACAGGGGTCAATTCCCCAGGAAAAGCAAAAGAACCTGGCCAAACCCAGGTAACAGGACCAGATGTCTGCCCCACCACTTGACAGACAAATGGTACCTTGATCTTGTCCATTGCGGTAAGCAATTTTCGATTGCGAGCAGCAACTAGTCCAGGTCCAGAAGCAGCGATTCCAACAGGAGTTTTGCCTGGGTTTGGTGAAATGTTGAGAGCCTTAAACGCCAGTGCCCAATCCCCATGAGTCACCAAGGTCTTTCACACTGATGTCTGGGACAACAACCTGGACAACATAGCTTCACTCCTCTCCTCAACAAAGGCAGCTGCAGGAAGGCAGTCATGAAACGACGTCCAAAGCATGAATGCCAAGCACATGCGTGTTATGTAGGGGTCATGGCTTGCATCCCTTAGGGTTGGGTGCAGGATCAAAAGGTATTCCACAACGGTCTTTGCATGGTGCCCGGTGTTTGGCGTCTGATAATCCCATGCACAACTCCTCACCATTCTGCCCAGTGCAATCATGGCAGGCACAAAAGTCTGCAACAGTCCTTTCAGGGCTGTTAGCCTTCGAAACTTTTACTGGGTGACTTGTGTGCGCACCCCGGCTTGAACTAATCTGCAGCAGTCTCGCCCAGCACTGTCAACCCTGGACTTCAGCCGTCTGCCAGCATGGTACACAAGTAGTCAGAGTCGCTCCTTTTCAATCAGTTTTGGATAGTAAAACACCTTTGCATCCAGGGGGGATTGTACAAACCCTTCGTACTGAAGTGCAACTAGAAAAGGGCGAAAGCGTCGAAAAAGAAGCTCAATGGCGTGCTTATAGCTGTGCCAAATGCCCAACAACAAAGGGAAGGGGCCCAGGCAATTGCGAAGGCCAATCTGTGAAGTAGGTTTCCAGTACATCAGCCGCAGCATTCTGTAATAAACATCCATGTCAGCGAGAATGGGTACACACTCCTGCAATGAGTCTGTCTGAACTAATGCCACAGCTTCCAGCACCTGCTCAAGACCTGGGGTAGAGCAAATATTGGAGACCATGACGTCATAGGGTTGCCATTGAAAGCCACCTCTTGCCTGTCTAACAATGTCCAATGGTTCCCGGAGCTCTCCGAAAGCATAGTCTGGGTTCCAGGTTTCCAGAATCAAGTAGGGGAACGGAGTGTAGCACCTGAAAAGTGCTTTAGCTTCCCTAAGAGCAGCAATAGGCAGATCTGTCGGCTCAAGTTGGTCGTCAACGCACCTGTCTTGGCAGTACAATACCAGGGAGGACAGGCAGAGCTGTGGCGTCCCAACCGCGTGGCGTACCATAGACGGCTGCCGTAAATAGCGCAGTTGCTTAAAGTTATCCAACCACAGAACTTAGGCGGCTCAAGTTGCAAGGTCAAAAAGTGCCCAAAATTGCCTCTCCGCGGCACTCCGAAAAAATAGTTCTTTTCGGGGACCCAAAAACACAAGAACCGAAAATTCAGCAAAAAGCAATCAATTGGTCTATTTTCATTTATTTTCAAGAAAACCGAATGCCCGGGAAAATAATTTGTCTCCCTAAAAATGCACTACTTTTTTCGGAAAACCATGACTTTTTGTTTCCTCTACCACTTATGCTTTCCTATGAAAATACCCATGAGCTTTCAATCTTTTCGAAAACAAGTTTTCAAAAACCATATTGCGCACAGCGCCACATGAAGCATTTTTTGGCACCCCTTCTCTCCGCGAGGCCTCGCGCGAAGACCAGCACAACAGCGCAATAAAATGCATCCTAGAGAAAAATGTGCCGCACAAGGTGACAGCAAAAAGGTCGTCGAACAGGAATGCATAGCGCGAGCCCTCGCGCATAATATATCGGAAGAAACGAAGAAATTACTTTTTGTTCGGCACAACTTGCATCTTAGAACCCATAGCCTTAGCAACGGACGTCTTACCCTTTGGCGGTGGCTTTGCGGGCTGTTCCCTGGGTTGGGACTGACGAGCTGGCTGCTTGAATGGAGCCCTGGCCCCGGTTTCCTCGGGCCTCGGTTGCGCTGCCGCTTTCTTCGCTGCCTTGCCTTGGGAGACCTGCCGTGACTCCTCCTCTTCTTCCTCACTCTCCTCCTCCTCATCCCCATCGCTCTCGTCGGATTCTTCACCAGTAACCGACTTTGCTGCCTGAGGCTTGGAAGCAGTGTTTTTCTTCTTGGGGGCTGGTTCCCCACCAGTAGACTCCCGTTTTGCAGGGGCCTGTGCTTCTGCAGCTTGACCCTTCTGAACAGTCTCTTCCTCCTTCAGCGACAACGCCTCAGAACCCAACTTCTCATCGCGAACCCAAAGGGAAATACCATGGTTTGCCCAGTTGGCTTGCTGGTCCCAATCAGCAGACTCGTCCAGTTTTGACCCTTGTCTGAAGACGTGGTTCAACTGAGTCTGCACTCTGTTGACCCAATCGGAGAGACTGGCGGTGGAGACACCAAGAAGGTACATGCGAGAATCCGGCCCGATGGACGCAATCTTGCACACCAGGTATGGCTGATGATCAATGAACACAAACGAAGGCTTGAAGCTCTTATCGTTCTTCAGGTAATGGAGTTGAGTGTCGAAGTACCACATAACCGCTGTTATCGGAAGGGGACCGCCAAAATTCAGTGTCATCCATCTCCTCTACTTGAGTAGGTCCAAAGGTCAGATAATTCGGAATCTGCAAAGAGAGAGAAGTTATTGCGCGAGGCCTCGCGCAAAGAGAGGACGCAAAGACGAAATTATACCTTTTTCGTCCAGCTATCTGGTGACCAAATCAGCAACCAGCAAACGTCGAACAATGTAGGATCCCCTGCTGGCTTCGGTTTGATTGGCCAACTGAAGATGGGAACACGCAACATGTTAGCCATGCACGGCGCGCTGAAATCATCGTTGAGACACCTCTCTGTTTCCGTTTCCAGCACGTCGTACATGTTGCCAACAACAGTTTGAGATCCGCAGATAAGCGTATCGGCACACGCCATCTCTTCATACAGCCAGGCTGGGCACATCATTTCAGGAGCAATATGTTCAAATATGTCACCGTTGATGACCATCAGGTTCTTGTCAATCTCCATGAAGCGCTTCGGGGGATCGTGGGCCAGAGATGCAATGCGGGTCGCCTTATTTGTGATAGTCTGACTTGCCAGTAATGGATCCTGCTGTTCCACTGTCTTGAAGTCACCAGTAATGCCAGCAGCTGGGGGGACCACACGGCTCCTGGTAGCCACTTGACCCAGGAGTTTTTGTACATTGAGGATTTTCAAGGGAGGCGGGTTTGCCTTTCTCTGCCAGCTGCCACAGTGGTGCGCGAATCATGGATTTCCATGCTGGTCATGGACCGCGACTTTTGCCATCAGGTTCCCGCCAATAGCCCCATGTACCAAGAGTCACCTTCAGGGCAGGCCTTTCAAGTGCAGCAACCTCTTTGCGGGTGCGCATGTCCTTGGCTAAAGAACAGAAATGGAGAAGGTGCAGCACACCAATGCAGAAACAAAACCCACGTCTCGTCGATGGTACACACCTTTGTCAGGTTCAACGTACTGGCCGTTGTGCGGGTGGTCCAGATGCATTGAGACCCACTGTTCAAGGATGATGTCGTGGAACGAATTCTGCAAGGATTTGAGAGTTGTTTTTTCTTCCTCCATCTCTTCTGCCACTTTCTTGTAGAACTCCGGCATGAGGATCCCGTCCAGTTTCTTCAGCGCGTTCTCCGTGACTTTCTCCCCTTTGTCGTGGAACTTCTGCAGACCTTTCACAGCTTCCAGACCAGCATAGTAGGCAAACGTCATGAAATCTTTCGACAATTTGTACATTTTGTCCTGAAAATGACAAGGTTATGCGCAAGGCCTCGCGCAACGAACAGCATTGAAACAACGTTTAATGAACATACGAATTGACCAGTCTGCTTCAGTTCAGCGGTTGGAACCAGGGCACTCATCTGCACAGCATCCACAATGGCAATCTTGAGATTGTTGTACCTGTCAGGTAGGCCTCGCCGCCACTGATGTTCAACACATCCAATGAGGTTATCTGCTGCCTCATACAGCGGTATTGGCTCAATGTCGTGTGCGCTTCCTTGTGCTTGTCCAGCCAGCTTTGCACGGAAGGCCCACGGTGTCTCAGGGTTCAGAATATCGGTGATGCATGTAGTATGCCACTGCTGCAGATCCAGACACGCTGTGCGCCGCTTCTCCCGAATCTTCGCAATCGCTTCCACGCTGTGGTGTCCAGATACACACCAATAATTGCCATCTGCACCTTTGAGACAGGTTCATGCGCGAGGGCTCGCGCAACGAGAAGAGCAAACAGTCCGTTGGTAACATACTATTATCTTCCCAGAGAATGACGTGTAATGGGCCTGTCAGCGGTGCTGCTTCCAGTGACTCAATACGCTTCTGCAGTAGCTTCGTATCTCTCCGTCTCATCTGTCCCTTTGTCTTCTCCTGGTCGATTCTCACGTTGTCCAGCTCAACCTCCACCTGCCCTCAAACCTGGCTTCAGGTGGTCCTCGATGTCAGTTCCCATTGTCAGGCCAGGATCTGGTGTTTTCCTTCTTCTTCGGCCCCTTCTTTGGTGTTCCAGCCTCCGATCCTGAGGTTCCGGGGTCATAGTCGATATCTTCCCGTTTCTCGGCTTTTTTTTTTTTACGCGGGGCTTGCCATTGTGCGATAAGAAGAAAGCCTGTTTTGCAGGAAAAGAAACATCAAAAAGGGTTAAAAATGTCGACAATAATGCATATGTGACGCGTTTTTAGCGAAGAAGGGTACGGTATGGTTCAGAATGCAAAACTGGAGGGCCACGCAACTGTTTCTGACTAACAACCTTGCGCGAGGCCTCGCGCAAGAGAGGGAGGTTATAACCTGTTGTTTCATGCTGTTTGCGCGAGGCCTCGTGCATCACTGCATGCTCTCCAATCTTCTTCGAACATTTCGCAGGGTGTCAGCCTCTCTCTGCTCCTCCAACACACTGCGTCCGGGGATCAGCTCGGACAACTTTCGCTCAAAAGCAGCCTTAAGCGGCCCCTGCTACGTCTGCACCATCAACACAGAGACAAGGAGTTGTTTGTAGCGGTTAGAACCCTTTGGAATTAGAAGAGACGGTGGAAAGTTGGGTACAACCCTGCGCGGCCAATGTGCCTGGATTGTACAAGTAGGCTCCGCACACCACCTAACCCAAGGTATATATACCCGCTCTGCGTTCATGTAAGCAGTTCACCGCTGACGCACGGAATTGACAAAGGAATTGGGGATTTTGCAGACGTTCACCCTGGGACCTTCTTTCCGGATAGTGATGAGATGGTACAGATCGTCAACATCTTCAATGGTCACAGCACCTCTGTTTTGGCCTTTCTTTATCACAAGGTTGGAGAGCAGACTCTCACGAAACTCCTCGGCAAAAGTGTGTCCAGGCATGGCTGTGTGCCATGCAGTGTGGCACAATAACGCAGTTGCAACAGTGCGTTCGTATTTTAAAAGTGTGTCCCCCATGTTCAAATGGTCTAAAAGACACATCACGATCTGCAATTCCTCGGAAGTCAAGACACCCGTGTTGGCTGTCTCCCCAGCCCAATTGCACTGCCTAACGAGGTGTCCTAGGTATAGTAATATAGGACAGTATTGTGTTAACAGAACCTGCATGGCCTTACACACAGCGTACCGGAGGCAACTTCGCCGATTTGCTGGACGTGCCAGCCCAAGGGAATGACATTTTCTGTCAGGGCGCCGTATGTGGGGGCCCAAACCCAACAGCAGTGCACCAATAGTTATCTCCATTGTGATTAGCTTGGGAAAGCACGGGACTGTGTCACCGCTGCGCAGCAAACCTTTACGGAAGGAAGTCACAATCAGCCAAAATAAGCGAAATGTTTGTGTAACGCAAAATTTGTACGCGTGCCAGAAACCATATAATATTGGGTGTGAACGCAAAAAAAACCGGACATTCCAACCCGTTGTTTTTTTCACCAGACATCATTTTACAAATGCGATAATGGATGTTCTCATCACATAAAACAGGGACAACTGGTCAAGTGTGCTGTGCCAAGTCCCTAGTGAATTGCAGTAGGTTAAGAAGCGATACGTTGCCGCTTACCTTTTCTTTGCTTAGACAAAGGGGTCGCCAATGTGGTCTCTTGGCAGGCACAGTGGCGAATAATGTCAAGCGGTGCCCTAATGTTTCGCACAACAGGCCACGTGCTTGCAAATCCTAGATCGCGCAGGATACGTGCAAGCGTTCCGTCGGTGTTCCCCAGCATGCGTGCAACAACAGGAACACGTCGTTCAAGCTCTTCCAGGCTAGGATGACCATGCCAGTAGCGCGGTGCATCCCGCAGTAGCAAAACAGCCAACCCTGTTGCGTTAAGGCTTTTGTCGTTCTTGTCAGGGTTTGTGGTAAACTGTTTCTTGTACCAGTTGTCCATCCATAAAACAACCCACTGCTGGTGCATTTTGTTCCATGTAGTCTGAAACCTGACTGCGGCCTTTTCCTTCACTGAAGGTGCGCTATATCGCGCCAGACCTGACCTTGCTAAAATGCGAAGCCGCGCCCTACTTCCCTCTATCGCAACAACAGACTTTGGTTCTCCCTGGTATGGAACTGCGCGCTTGCGCATCAGCAAATAAAGGCGCCAGGCCTCCTCTATCAAAACACCAACTCATCTCTTGCCCTCTGCCGCAATCGCCCTTTCAACGCTGCAACGTGTCCGTTCATTTTTGCGCAGACGCAGAAAAAACACAAACGACAATCGCGCGCCCTCGTCTCCCTGTTTTAGCCCTTCCCACAGTTTGTCTGCTGTGTGATACGGTGGTTCCTCTGAGCAGACATCGCAGAAAACTCCAGATGCTGCGGCCACTGTCTTCTCAAGGTCCACCTCTTTTCGCAGGGGCATTGTTGCTGTGGAAAATAATTGCGTAACTGTATCTGCGTAAAAATCGCTGTTTGAAAAGCTTTCTCGCTTTGAGACATCAACCTGTTACACAGTTTTCGCGCGACGAATAATTCAATGATTCGATTGTCGCCTGCACCATTTTCGGTTAACTGTAACTGTCTGGTGGTCCCACATTTGACTAGTCCATCCTAATTGCGGTACCCAGTTGCGGCGCGCTACCATCGCTTTTGGGCAGTGAAGCCAGCGGTGACCACAGTATGAAAACTGGTGATGCCGACGGGACCTGTATGGGCGCCCATGCAGCAGCGCCGCATCAGGGGAATGCACATGCTGTGTAGTTGGTGGATCTGTTCCATTTTTGGTTTCTATGAGCGCTATGACATCCATTGCGCGAGGCCTCACGCAATGATCACCAAAAATTTAATGTTTCTCATGCGCCGTTCCATGCGCGAGGCCTCGCGCTTGAAACTACAGTTTGTTTCGGAACATTTATGCTTTTCAAGATTTTTGGGTACACCATTGTTGAGATTTATTGGTTAATACATCCATCTCTATCACGCAGTCCTGATAATGGTACTAAGTTACGTGTATAAATACGACAGGGTTATCTTTTTCAACAACCTGGCTAATGCGTTGTGTTGTAGTACATTAATCTGACACAAATGAACGTTTTTGCGCGAGGCCTCGCGCAAAGAATGGTCACAAAACAATAATTTTCGCAGTCTCGCCCATCGGACATGCCATTCTTCTAAAAATATTTATTTCGCCATACCGGTTCGCGATGGTTTAGAAATATCCATCAAAACAATTGTTATTTGCTGCCTTTGGACACCTGTCATTTTCGTACGTTTTCCGTCTTTTTTGACCATGCAACTTGAGCCGCCTAAGCAGGACAAAAGAGAAAGCCTGTAGCTGTTCTGAGACCAGCCTAGCACGCTTTCCCGCCCTTGTCGGCAGTCCCTCTTTTTTCCGCTTTCGCAAGAGACAAGCTGGGTCTGCTGCTTGGTGAGACAGTCCAAACTCGGGTGGTCGGAGATATTCCGGTCTGCCTTCAAAAGTAGCCAGTTTGGACATGGCGAAGAACAGGTTGAAGACGTCATGCACCACCCGCTTGATCCACTGTTTTCCGGCCCGATCCAGCCACTCCTCCCGCAAGCGCCTCACAGATATAGGCTTGCATTTACCAGCGACCCTCAAACGAAAGGCCAAGTCTACAAAATCAGTAGCCACACCACCTCGAACGGAGTCCTCAAGAATACTCCATCCATCTGTATGGGTAGCAGTAGAAACAAAGTTCCTTATGGCCGGAAAGTATTTGTCCAGGCTGCTGGCTTTGCCCGGGGTACACAATTGTGTGGTTGTCATGGGGGAGAACAGTACCCTCAAACCAGAGGCCCGAAAGCTGACAATGGCAACCGGGCGGAAACCACTGGATGTTTGCTCAGGGCTTGCTGTAGGGACAGGGAGTGGGAAAGGCAGGTGTGATTGCAGCACGAACCCTAACAAGCAGTTTACGTCACTGAGAACCCCGGATGCAGATATGCAGAGAGGACGGCCGCACTGGTACCTTCCTCTTTCCTCCTGGTAAGGCAACCCGACCCGTGTGATCCATTTCGTCTTAGGTAGCAATGATGCTGGATGTGTGGTCGTGGGCTGCCGTGGTGCAGTGCAGTTGGAGAGGTGCCGTGGTGCAGTGCAGCTGGAGAGGTGCCTCAAGAACGAACGAGAAACGTGAAGAAATCCCGCAGGGCAGCACCGCGGACGTCACCCTCGTCGACGTGGCCCTGGTCGTGCGTGCGCGACACAAGTCGCGGGCAAGTGCAAGTCTGGCGAGTACACACCACACTGCCAACATTGGGCACCCTTACTGATGGCGGACCTGTCGGTGTGGCAGTGCAGTGGTGCGAGTTGTACATCGTGTTTTGGACGGAGTCGGCCAAGATCAGCCATTGAAAGCCGAACATGGATGGGACTGCCGGCACAGCCGTGACCGGCCTCTGCAACTGAGTGACATGAACCAAAAAGGATGGAGGAAAGAGGCATCACACACCAAGGTGGTTTGGCCGAATTCGGTCGAAGCTTTGAGACACTTTGTAAGGTTATTGCCAGGCTCCGCCCTTTGGGGAACTTTCTTCGTGCAATTGCTCCTTGCTTCGAACCTTCTGCACGTGAACAGGTGCACTGCCAAAGCCTTTTGGCCGAAATTGGCCAAGACTGTTGTGGTGTAGACAGGACTCGCAGCCTGTGGTGCCAAGACACCTGTGCGGCCTTGTTGCCTTTGCATGGTAGAGGCAGAAATTTGTATGTTTGTATGTCTAAGAACTGAATTGATGCCCTTTGTGTTTATATATATTTATATATTTATATATAGTTATATATATGTTGCATGTCGTTTTGTGTTCCAAGGCCTGTGGTGCCCTTGGATGCATAATGTGGTTTGATGTGCCCCCTCCCCCAATCCTCTGATCCCGCCCCCCCCATGTGACCACCCACCAGTTCCCTGCGCTCTGCCAAGTTGCATTTCAACCATGGAGGTAGGAGCACCCTAGGGCAATGCCTCCTTTGTACCAGTCGGAGCTGCCCTGTGTGCTGCCCAGCCCGCTATTTGGTTTTGTGTTTCTCCTCCTAAGAGTTCTATATGTGCATGTGTAGGTGCAGTCTGTGGACGGCTAAACGCACGCTGCACTTGATTTGTTTCGCCTTGGCAGATGGAAATTGCGGCCTGGGAACTGTGGGCCCACTTTGATGTAGAGTCGGATGTCAGCAGTTCAATTCTGCCTGGGGACTCTGGCATTCCTCTCGAGGCAGGTGCCCTCCTTCTACTTTGCATGTATTTGCCCTCTGAATCAGCAATGAATGCTGTTTTTTACGCCTGTGTTTGATTTATTATGATACATTTGACAGTGTGAACTTTGTGATGGTGACTCTTTTGCACTCATACCAATGCTGTGTTTCCATGTTTTTTGCCTGAATCAGCCAAGCACCTTTGATTTTACCGGGCACAAAGTGGCCAAAACCCGGATTCTATCCAAATGGTTGACAAAATTGACACATCTTTGTTGTGTATTAAGCTTGTTTTGAAAATTTTGTGGTTTTTGCCTATCATTCATAATAAGAGTTGACGCATGGCTCATTTTGAGTGCCAAGATGTCATGCACATCCAATATTTCGGGCAAAACAAAAACTCAATTTGTGTGGAGAAATGAATTACTTACTTGTCCAACACAATACAAAATGGAAACCATTGCAATGTATGTAGACAACATAGATTGACCCTGATCTACACACGATTCACATTGTCCTTGTGCTTTTTGTCTTGCACCATGCAGTTATAATGTGATATGCTCGTCAATACCCCAACTTTTCATAACAAACATTTCACTAAAAAAATCATACAGCTCACGATGCACATTCGAGCTTCAAATTATTGCTGTGTGCTGTACCTTCAGTTCAGGGTTGAAAGAACAGCTGTAATCAGTTTACTGACATATGCAGAGCAGACAACTGGCTGCACCGTACCACCTACACAGCTGCAGAGCTGCACAGCAATCTGCACAGCTGCACGATGCACATTCGAACTTCAAAGCATTGCTGTGTGCTGTACCTTCAGTTGAGGGTTCAAAAAAAGCAGCAATCAGTTTACTGACATATACACAGCAGACAACTGGCTGCACCGTACCGCCTAACTACCATCAACGAATCGTAATATGCAAAATGAGTCTTGCACATGCAAAACCACTGCATGTCAGCATAACAGCAACAACCAATGGATGCAGGAAATGCCTGTGCTGCCATCAATTCTTGCCAAGCACGCAGTGGGTTGTTGCACTTCAGCGGGTTGTTGTTCAGCGGGCAGTACACATCCAGTTCCTTACAGCAGTTCTCAACCATTCAAGACAGCTTGAACCACCACTGCACCACAAACCGAGTTCTCAGTTACCCACTCACCTCAATTCTCAACTTAATTTCAAAAACCTGGGCCAACCTTTGTGACACGAAGTTCTTTAGCGCCTTGTACGCTGCGACCAGTTCAAACCGAGTTCTCAGTTAACCACACACCTTAGTTCTCAGTGTCATTTCAAAAACCTTTGTGACGCGAAGTTCTTTAGCGCCTCGTACGGTGCGACCAGTTCAAAACGAGTTCTCAGTTAACCACACACCTCAGTTCTCATCGTCATTTCAAAAGCCTGTGGCAACCTTTGTGAAGCGAAGTTCTTTGGAGCCTCGTACGCTGCAACCAGTTCAAGCCGAGTTCTGAGTTACCTGCACACCTCAGTTCTCAAAGTCAGTTCAAAAACCTGTGCCAACCTTTGTGAAGCAAAGTTCTTTTGAGCATCGTAGGGTGGGACCAGTTCAAACTGACTTCTCAGTTAACCACACACCTCAGTTCTCAATGTCACTTCAAACACCTGCCAACCTTTGTGAAGCCTAGTTCTTTTGAGCATTGTGCGGTGCAAAGGGCCCGTGCCTGCAAGTTTGAGACTATTTGCCAAAGATGAGCTACAAAGCCTGACCGTTGGAATGGGTACTTCTGCACCACAGGAGATCCCTTTTCAGGGAGAGTCAAGGGTTGCAGAACAGGCTTTGCAACAAATCAGGCAAATAGTAAACTCACAGAGCCAAGACTGGGCAAAGAAGGCACAACACAAGCAAGTGCACAGCACGTCAACTGTCAACTGTTCCGAAACCTTTACCAGCAACACAAATCAAGTCCCAGGGACCTCAGTTCTCAACAGTTCTCACCAGTTCAACGTTGTGTTTGCAAGCAAGGCAAAACAAAGGCAATTGCAAAGCATAAGTCCGAACTGTTGTGTCAAAATTTAGCAGTCAATAGCCGGAAATGTCCGAATCGATCTGCACTACAGCTGAGCAGCACAAAAACAGCAGAACAACAATATTAAAACGACTTTTGGCAGGCATCTTTAGATTCAACCACAGCATGGTAATGTTCTGACGCATCCGGACTTTTGTGCCAAGGAATCAAATGTATTCAAGCAATGGATTTTGCAAAAATTCATGTTTGAGCGACAAATTTTTGGCACCGCGGCCGTTTCAGATCCAGTAAGCCGTTTCAGATCCAGTGCGGTAGCGTAAATGCGGTTTTGGCCGCAGAATGCCCCACAAAATCATAGGTGGTTTGTGATGGTGGTTTTCCTTCTTGAAATGATCTTCCACAGTCTATGAATTGAAAACGTTTTGGCCTAAACCGGCCAAGTTTGGCAGGAAGACAATTACTTGCTTTGTGATCTGAAATGAGGTTTACAGACATGAGCTCAACAATGGAACTGAAGTGATACTGTCAGTCCTAGTGATTTCCCCGTAGGTTTTGAACTGCAACAACGAGTAGATAAAATTCTAAGCTGTGGGCAAATGAGTTTACCAAAACCAGGTCACAACATGTTTTTGCTATTGTCATTAAGTAGCCAAAAATGCCCTTCATTGGAGAACGGCAAAAAAAAGCAAAAGGTGGTTTCTTTCATCTGCAGAGGATAAATCGTCACACAAGGGGGGTCATCAGTAGTCGAATTTGTGTAAATTTTCATTGGTTGGTCCAGTGTACCTTAGAGGACTACCCCTCAGAGGACGACTTGTGTAAGTGAAAATTGTTTTCTCCAATCTTGGCCTGAGTGGGGCGTCAATGGTGACATGACCCCCCCCCTTAATTGGCCCCTCCAAGGCGCCTATTCCAAACTTGGTAGACTTCCTGAATGTTTCTTGGTGAGCTTATTCAGCTTCCCATAGTGGACAACCAACCTTTTGGCGTTGCTCCCTGGTTTGTCAACCAAGAAACAGGGAGAGCAGTGCTTGGGATACCCCGCTTGCTCATATTTCTCAGCTAGGTTGGCGGCAATGCATTCAGTGATCTGACGCATAATTTCCTCACTGTCGGCCTTGCTAGCTGGAAATGGCTTTGAACGCGTTGTGGTATTTTTATGTTCATCGCACAATTCCAAGTCCATGGTGACCTAATTCTCACATGAACCATGAGCCATCAGAGGACCAAACCTAACTTTCCTCCGGCGTGGGACTTCCTGAATTTTGGAGGGCAAATTTTTGATCATCTCCTCGAAATCATCTGCGGCCGCCAAATTTGATTTCCCGTACTCGTCCCTTGACCAGAACAAACCTTCGCTAAGTAGAGCTGTGACGTCTACTCACCATCCACGATAAAGCAGTCCTCACCCCGAAACTGACAAAACAAATCTGTTTCGTCTCCGTCAACGCTCCTGCTCGTGAACTCGTTGTAATGGCTCTTCCATCTGTCCTTGAGCTCAAGCCTTTGTTGTTTCTCAGATATCTGGAAGTCCGCCTTCAAGGAGCGTAAGTCTTCCTTCGAGACAGGCCATCCACAAGGGCTGGTAAATCTTGCCTTGTCCTCCCGAACTTGCATGGTCACGCCATACTCTTGCATAGCATATAGGGCCAGACACGACATGGTAAAATTTTGCACACCTCCGATAACTGAATCTTGGAGATCCGATTCACTCAGTAAGTCCTCGATTCTGTGCGAATAATCTTCTTGGATGCTAGAGAATGGGTCCTACTTCAGGGGCTGAGCGAGATTGAGAAGCGCGGGATAGCCGTCCTCAATGACTTCATCCCACTGCACTTCTGCAGGATCCTCATTGACCCCTTCCCACTGAATTTCCACCTTGATCAACTTCAGCATCTCGGGCGCCAGCGTCCTGTTCTTCATCTGAATCCGTTGGAGGGTGAATTTCTTGGACGTCAGACTCGTCCTCGGTGTTGCTGCAGGTGTATCGTGCCTGCATCGTTTCAGTAGATCAGACCAGGTTAAACCACGGTTCACTTGATGGAGGAATTTGAATGGGATTCAGTTCATCCAACTAAAAATCACAATCATTGCCATGGATGAGAGATGCAATGCTTCCCGAGCGTGTTGCTGGAAATGGGCTGGTCGCCCCATCTGGGAGATAGTGAAGCGGTACCAAGAACCTATGGCCCATGGCCCGGAGGCCTGTGAGCCGTCACACCCGTGCGGAAGCCGTTGACACCGGCTGTCACCGGGATATCCCTGTTCTCTAATCCGCGGGATCTGGAATTCGATCCTTAACCATTGAATCAATGTAGATTTACCATAACTTTAGTGTCTTAGGCGATTTTCGGTCGGAAATCGGTAAAATCTGATTTCTACCGTGATTTCCAATTGTCGTGAAATTGCCGCAGTCGCGCCGCCTGTCGTCGCCTGTTCCGTGGAAGTGCATTGAATTATTCTGTAATACGATTTCTCTTGAAGTTAAGACTGAAACAGTATTCGAGTGATCCGCAATTTTCTCCTTGATACAACGGATCGCGTCCCAGATTTTTCCCAGAAAAATTGGGCAGCTGAAGGCGCTTCGAACCCCCAAGTGATATAACAAGGGTTACGAGCGTTCAAGCGCCCGAGGGTGAACTAACGTGCCTCATAGGAACTGTGTATGAGGTTTTGCCCCCCATAGGCATAGGACGAGGCCAAAGGATCCCAACTCAATAGGCCCAAAGGGTTATTCATTTTGAGTGTTCTCCAAGAAGTGCACTTTTTCACGTACTTGGCGTCCAAGCACGTGTAGAAGTATGTTGAGTTGGCGTTTGTCCCACCCTTGCTTGCCTCTACATCCGGGGCATATCACTTGTCTTCCCCGGATAGTGCATATATGATCTTCATATACATATTGGCAATATATTTTGCGCGCATGCTAAAATTCGGCTTTCTGAAAGGAGGTCGATTTTCGACCAAAGCACTTGCATGCTTCTTAAGGGACCAAAGTTACATTAGAATATGGGCATACTTTGGTTCTAGGCCACTAGGTTGGGTGTAGAAGGCTTGGGTAGGGTTATATGCCATATTTGGTGTCATATCGCGTGCCCATTTGGCGGGTGCACCATTCCAAGACTAACCCGCCAATGGACCCCATATCGCACGAGGCCCTTCATTGTACTCTGAACCAACACTCGCAAGCCTAACCCTCGTGAAGGGACGCTTGTGGAGCGCTCCCGAAGCGATGCGTTGCGAGCAAGGTGTGTTTCTTGCAATATTCCATTTTTGCATGTGCCCACTATAGAGGGGTACAGGTGGAATAGGTACACGAACCTTAGTCATGCGGTCCAAAAGTGGTCGCGATGCAGCAGCTTCCCCGGTTTGGCCCAAATCAGGACAAATAACCACGACTTGAGCTCTGTGGAGCACGGTCTTGGTAACCATAATCTGGAGGTGCGACCACGAGGGGTTAGCCCAGCATAACTGAAAGTAGTGCCAGTTGTAGGCCTAACATGAATTGAGGGGAGTGCAATACAACCGTTCGGTATGATTTTTGGGGTTCGAGTACAAGTCCACGGTGGGTCTCAAATCGTCAAGGTTGATGAGGACTTGTTCCCTCAGTGAAGGTAACAAACTGTACGCTTCTCTGCGGGAGATTCTCAAGGATGCTTGAGCAGGTGGCAATCTGTTTCCTCCTTCATTCTGACAGGCCTTTGCAGATAGCGATAACAAGGATCATTCATCAGTCTGTGGTTTTTTTACAATGGGTCTCGATCGAGTAAAAATCAGACCCAGAATGGTCTTGGCGTTTTGGCTGAGGAAATTCATGCCTAGGCATACCTGAAAAGCCGAAGTCCGCATAACAATACAAACATGAGGAAGAGTAAAACTGCCCATGCATACATGCACGGATTTCTCCCCTTCACTGTACGTGTAGTACCCATCTCACACCGTGACGGCACAGTAACTCCTGTGATTTGGATCTGACACCAATGATGAAGCCACAATGGAATCGGTTGCACCAGTTTCCAAAACAGCGTCACACATGTCCTCCTCCACAACCACTGGTACTCACAACGTGAGACCGTCCTTGACAGCTGCTCGAAGCAGGTCCACAATTTTCCTTGCTGAGGGGGCTCCAGAACCAGCACTTGCTGCGGCGGGGGCAGAGGTATTTTTATTTCTTGGGGCACCTTTTGGTCCCTTTTGCTTCTGGTCCTTCCATGTCTTCTTGCGGTCTTGCACCGCCTTTTAGGCTGCTTCCTCACTGAGACCGGACTGGATCAGGAAAGCCTTGAGTCTTTCCTCTTTCTGTTTCCTGTGGATCTCAAAGCAGTGATCGCTGTAGTGGTTCGTCTGACCACAATGCTTACACTGAATGCGCGCCTTAAATTCGGCGATCAATGCATTGGGGTCCAGCTGCCCTTTGCGTCTCCTGCCTCCTTTGCCTTTTCCTCTTCCTTGACCTTTTCCTTTGCGAGAACCTTTTCCTCCTTTGTCGCTCTTGCCTTCTTTCTCAGAGACGCTTAGCTCTGCAATCATCGGGTGGCATTGGGAGAGCAGCTCGGTGATGTCCGGATTGTTGGCAGAACTTCCAGACGGTGGTCCACCAGACGAAGAGATGTCCTTTTCCTTATCTCTCTGCTTTTCTTGGTATCGATTCGAAGCAGTGCGCCCGGAAGCAGAACCACGCCAAGCGGCAAGATGTTCGGTACCAACAGAAAGCCGTGCGCGCTCCTTGATAAGATCCTTCAGTGAATCATAAGAGTGCATGCTTGCAAAAAGGTTATCATCCTTGGTCCACTCAATGAATAGTTTGTCATTGATCTTCGACGAAAGCCGCATAAGTTTGCGCTCCTCAGTCATAGCCCCTGGGTTCAACTTGTCAAACAGCCTTTCCAGTGTTTCTAATAATTTGACCACTTGCTCTGGTTTTGGATCATAAGGTAAATGGGACACCTTTGAGATCTCACCCAGAATAGATAGGTCCTTCTTTCGAGTACGATAGGGGTTCTTGGAGTTTGCTCACAAAATCCTCAAAGTTGGTGGCCTTTTGGAGCAATTTGGAGCCTGGTTCTTGGAGATCAGGATCATGGATGCTTTGAACAATGAGATTAGCTTTCACACGATCCTTGGCTTTGGCTTTGCCAGTAAGCACCAAGTATCTACCAAATTCTTCCGCATACTTCTCAATGTTGCACCCATTGAATGGTGGATTTCCGTTTTCAAAGCGTGAGTCGTATCCTCCTCACTGTCATCCGACCATTCATGTTTATTCGTACCTGTTGCAAAAGCCGATGACTCTCGCATGACAAAGGGAGGTTTCGTAGTAGCTGGTGAACGACTGGAGGTTGGCATACGCCGAATGTCCTCGAGCGTTTCGGAGATCTTCTCGTTCATCTGATCAATACGCTGGTGCTCCGTGTCCAGGATTTCATCCTCAGAGCTGTCAGAGAGAGTTTGGACTTTCCGTTAAGCGTCTTACGCGTACGCTTCTCTCGTACTTCAGTAGCTTTGTGCTACATTTTCTCATTGAGATCCCCCAATGAATACTCTTCCAGCCAGCCGCTCATCTCCTCTTGCTCTTCTTCTGTCAATTCACTAATTTCATCCTTAAGCTCCTTTGTAAACTTTGTCTCAGGTAATTCATAAGACTCTGCGGAGGTATCGTGACCAACTTCGGAACTGGATTTCCAAACAGGTACTCTGTGATCGTCTCCCGAACCGTTACACTTTGGTGACGACATCGGTTCCAGTATAATGGTCTGTGGACTGAAAGGAACAGGTGTCGTAGTAGATCCTGACGGGAAACTCGGTGAACTCATATCTGGCAATGAACTGGTCAAACGTCTGCGCGCGTCGCGCTCTTGAATTGCAGCTGCTGTCTTGTCGAAAGCCAGCGTCTCTTGTAGGTAAAAGAAATTCTGCATGTTCTCTTCTTCGGCGCGTAAAACACGCTCAGGTTCTTCGAAACCAGCCAGTAACAAAGCATAAGGATCACCAATAGAATCCAATTACTGTTTTCCCATGGGCTGATAACTTTGATATGATTGAAATAATGGTTGCCTTTCTTGATTTGCCCTATCGTCTTCTAGTGCGCCGTGAACAAAAGACCCCAGTGACGCTTGTTGATCATCGATATTGCGAGAACTGGCGAGGTAGACGCTTTGACATGTGGAATCAGTATTGTGCACAGTTGCATTTATACCTCTGCTACCACTCTTAAATTCCCGCTTTGCATCTTGTTCCTCTGTTTGAATAGTATCAGTAACTTCTGGATGAACTTGCTTTTGGTGTCTGCTCATGCCCCCATTTCAGGTACACAATGTTTTGAAACCAGACCAAGACTTCAAGACGAGCAGAAATGGGATAAATAAAATCAATAAAGACCGTGATGGAGCTGCACAATGAACGGACAAAGAGTGGGCGATTTTTGGCCTTGCACTTGTGTGTATGCATGCATGTATGCTTCAGAGTCACTCAGAAGTTTAGAAGCGACTGCAGTCTGCACTCTGGAAATGGTTGCAACAGGGAATACTGACCTGGGATCATGGCAAAAATGGAATACCTCAGAAATCAGGTCTCCTGTGAAGGAAGTAAAAAAGACGCATAAAAACAGAATATATTCTCCATAATAAAAAATGATAGAAAATCACTTTAAATGTCTTCCAGGAATTTTCTGTAGCCCGGGAAAAAGTTAATTCATGTCTTCGGAACTCAGTAGTAACTGCCCTGATGACCTCCGAACCCAGTAGGCTTCGCCCATAGTGCAAGCGGCGCGCTCACGGGCCAAAACTGGTCTGAAATTTCATTTAGTCATATGACCACTCTATAGATGCGGAATTCAATGCTGAATCTCAAAATCACATTAATTTCTGTGAAACAACCATATGTTGGAGAAAAATGCAAATCACTGAACAGCTCAATCTCCATGAGAATAAGCAAAAAAATTAGATATAACAAAGGCCAACACCCATGATGAGGTATGTTACAAATAGTGTTCAAATAAGAAACAATGCGATGTCAAGCAACAACTCATGGCATCTAATACAATAGATGAACCCTCATTTTGCGCGAAAGTTAGGCTTTAACTGCCATTCAACCATATTGGAAGTGATCAAATTCCATGGATGAAATTTCCTTCAATGTCTCAACCAAACTTCAATAAGGATTAATACCATTGATCCATATGAAACCCAATGTTTTGAGAAATTGTTGCTCATTCATGGAGTTTTAACATTTTGGCAAGGCACATTATCGCTCTAGCGTCTCGATGACAATTCTGGCGCCTGGTGTTTGAAAGCCTTTGTGAGTGGAAGCAAGGGAGGCTGCGGAAAGTTCACTACGGACGGCCAGGAAACCAAACTACAACCTAGAAGCAGCAATGCAACCAGAAGAGAAAGGTATTCAAGAGCGAAGCAAGGGGAGGCGAGACACCCGCGAGCGGCACAGACGTTTCCACAATTAACAGGCCAGGAAGCAAGGGGCGCTAGCAGGCAGGAATTTAGGAGGCACAGAAGCCCATGCAAGTGGCAAAACAGCACGAAGACAAGCGCAGGCGTGTGCACTAGCAACATGCAGAAGGACATGAAGCAGTCTTGTCAACAGACGGGAGAAAGAATGTAGAGCACGAGTGTAGGCAAAAGCGTGAAGCAGGCTCCCACATGCAGCAACACAATGGGAGCAAACAGCCCGCAAACAGCCCCCTCCGGATTGGGTGGCACCCGGGCACGCGCACCAGAGCGAGTAACATGAGGAGGAAGTCATACGCACGGGCATCGATGAACAAAGGCCAAGAGCGCCGAGAAGGGTCGGCGGAAAATCCACACCAGAGCCTACGGCTGGCAGCGCACAGGGCAGATAGTTGCCCTGTCAGACAATGGATGAGGCAAGACTAAATGGCTAGTAGCGGAGCGGCGCGAAGGGGCGCCCCCGGAGACGGCACTAGATGTGCACCTAGTAACAACAGAGTAGGCGAAGGATCAAGCATGCGCGCACAGGCAGAAAAGCCAGAGGGTCCCCCAAGAGCTGCACCACAACATGTGAGGCGGCATCCAAAAGCGCAGGCAACGGAGATGCGGCAGCGTCCACAACCGTCAATTCAAAGAGGTGCGCCCAATAAAGCGGAACAGGTGAGGCATCTGCGAGTGATGTTACTCTCTAGTGCTCTCCCTCCTCCTGGTCCTCTGCCCCTATGGTGCTTTTCTTTGTACCGTGCCCCTGCTTGCTGGGCTGCTTAGTCTCCCTGATTGCACCCTGCTAGGGCTACGTTCTTCTTGCGCCGCTGCTGATGGACATCCTATTGCGCTATGCTCTGTGGCTTGCGACCGTTGCACCACCTCTTGCGTTGCCTTCTTGCGTCTACTCGTGCTATTGCTGGTACTTCGCACTTTGCCATTCAACGTGTTCGTCGTGGGCTCTCCTTAGCCTCCGCCGTTGCTGCTCGTGCCCCTCCCGATGCCACCCGTCACCGCTCTCGTGCGCCCTCTTCGGAGCTGTCCTTGCCCCGCGGATGTATGTCAAGAGCTCACCAATGCTCTCTGCACGCCCGCCTGTGGGCGCTTCTCTCATACTTTCCCTGCTGCTTTCAGTTGTTCTTGTGCATGCTCCGTGTTTGCTCATGAAAATTCATGCGCCTCATGTGCTGCTACTAGCGGAAAGTGCCCCGGCTCCTATGCCGTTCTTCATTGCTTTGGAGTGGTCCTATGTCTCTCATGCTGCAGTTCCTGATTCTTCTGGCATCATGTGCCGTGGGGCCCCGTGGCGCCAAGATGCAAAGGAATCTCGGGGAACCAAGCTGTGCCGAGCCTTTCGGGAGTTTGTAGTGGAAACGCACTTCGTCCCTGCCCTTGTACGGGCCGGCGGAGGTGTCATTTTTGGACTTTTTTGAGTCAAAGTCGGGATGCGCTGAAACAGCTGACTCCCAGCCCCCAACTCCTAGGGGATATAGGCAGGGCCATATCTCCGGCTCAGAGGGGAGTTTGGATGTGCCATCAGAGGAGCCTGAGATGCCACTGTGAATGGGCGTTGGAGCTCATTGGCTCCTGGATACTCACACGTGGCCAGTTGGGAATCTCCTCCCTCGGCAGGGTTCAGGGGTAAGTTCTGGGCAGGTCCCTGGGATGTGTTTCAACCCCCGTACCTGCACGCCACTGAGGAGGTGGGACCCCGGGATGGGATCACCATCTATCGCTAATTGCGTTTTTCATACGGCTGCCTTTGAGTTGCCGGTGCTGGAGAACACTTCCCTCTATCTAGCGCGGTCCATGTAGGGTGCCTCTCTGCCTGTGGTGGCAGTATTTTGGTGGACAACCCTCTGCGCTGCTGCTTGTCGAAGCCGCAGCACCTTCCCTAGCGTGAATAATGCTTCGCTTGTTGTATTGCCGATGGTGGGGGATCCACCGACCCTAGCACCTTTGCGCGTTATTGCTTTTTTGCCTCCCGTGCTTTTGCGCATTTTTGCACCTCCCCCTATCGCGTTGCCGGCCTGGACTTGTGTAGCTGACCTGCCATCCCCGAAAACACCCCATTAGCCCCTGATCATGACTAATGCTAATGATGCGTTCCTGTTGGGGGCCTGCCCACGTGGGACGCTGCCGCGGACACGCGAGCAAGCAGACAGGCAAGGCACTGTGCTCACAGGAACATCCTCATAGAACAAAGCCTTCTAGGACCCTTGCAAGTCTGAAGCAAAACAAAAGTATGTATACAAAAACACATCAGGGTAGGTACACAGGTGGGTTGAGCCATGTACTGGGGTAAGGGCGCCTCAGGGCAATAGACACTCGGTCCTGCGGTCAGCATGGAAAAATTGGCCCAATCCGCCGTCTTGGGCGGCCAACCTCGTTGTGTTTTGTGGCTATCGCGTCACGACAAGCCTTGGTTCAAGGGCTTTGATATCGCCTTTGGTGCCGTGCATCAGCGTTTGCCTTGCTGTCGAGCTGGGTGCTTACTATTCACAGAGGGGATGGTCACGCGACGCGGCAGAAAACGGGAAGAAATGCAAAATCGGGCAACGTGGCACGCACCATAACTGGAATACCTCGAGCCAGGCCGGAGCAGCAAATACGACAACCCAGGGGAATTAACCCTTGGTCATATGCTGAAAGAATGGTACTTTTCTTCTAGCTAGGTCCCCTGCGCCATGGAGATATGCTCTTCCCAACTTGGCCTAAACTTGCAAAAACAGGGAAATTTGGCCGAAACGGCCCAGACTCACAATCCCATATCTCCATGGCCATGGCGAGCAATAATCTAACGCAAATTGCTAAAAACAAATGCGACCTGGGTCCCGATATATGCCACATGTGAACGCTCGAGGCTGCCTCTAGGCATTTGTCTCATTAGCGGCAAAATGGTACACGAAAAATGGTAAGCAGCAACATACCCCATATTGGGTCACCCATGGTTCTTCCATCCCAAGGCGAGGATACATGGGGACGTAGCCTCTTCGAGACGGGTTCCTGTACCCTTTCCAATTTGCCCTCAACCTTGGATATCGGGCGCACACAACCTCAGGGCTAATAGTATGAGGGAGATTGAGTCCAGGAGCATTGAGGCCCAAAAGAGGGTTGGTCGTCCCAAACGTGTTTACTCCAAAAACTGTATCTCCGGTCTCGGAGGGAGATTGACTTTAAGACTTTGCATAGCAGCAACCCAAAGCCTTAAGTGCCTTCATCAACGATGATTCGGGTCCGGAGCACAAGAAAACCATTTTTAACACCTTGACCCTTGGAGCACAGGAAAAGTTGGCAAAATGGCCCAAACGCCAATTTGGGGACATCGATACCCATGGGACACCAAAGCCCATATACTATGGCAAATAGCCAAATTGAAGGACCCATAGTAAGTGTTTACAAACATGCCTACTATGAGTCAAATCCTCCCTTGGATCCCAATTCAATCGTGTATGCATATGGGCACGTGTGCCAAAAGCAGAAATGGCACGCGTGTTCACAACACAGTAAGAAAGCACTAGCAAGTGTCACAACTCATCAGAAAACCATGGCATTGAGGCTGCAGAGTGAAAGCAGGAATATCCACAAACGGCTGAAATTCTATCTACATATCTTCATCATAGACACCAAAATACATAGCTCGCGTGCAGATATGCGCATTTCACTGCCACCCCCGCCTTTCGTCAACACGCCTTGCCCTCGAAAAAGAAGGTGCTTTATCAATGGTGAAAGGACAGGATCCCCCGTGCAGAGCCAAAAAAACAGGAAACAACTGAAACTGAGCAAAAATGGAAAAATAGAAAAGTAGAGCAATATATGACAGAAATGTCCGCCCACCCATCCTACATGAGACTCCTGAGGATGTGTTTTTCATGTAGCAAAGGGCCAATGTGCCAGGCATATAATGCCTCATGACGGTTCCGGTGCCGGTCCTCAGAGGTGCTGAGTGCACTTTTTTGTAGTATGTGCAGAACTGGTAGTTTTTAAATCCCATTTAACCTGCAGAAAGTAAATTATTGTTAGCAACATCCGTCTTGGAGATTTTCCAAAACCTGCATTTACCAATCACAGCTGGGATCATGGACTGCAGAACAAAACTGGTATTGGTCGAGAAAGCATCGGGCCAGCGTAGAATGTTCGTAACCAAGTCACCCAGAATGTCACAGGCCTTGGGCCGCAGTGTAACACTAAGGCCTCTAGCCAGCATGGGAGCACGAACCTCCAGCAAATCAACAGTACAGCCGGCCTCTTCAAAAGTCACAGGAATTGCATAGACGGTACTGAGGGCCTCCTGCCAAGAGTGCAGATGAGGGTAAACCGACCCAGGGGGCCCGAAAAAATGGATATTATCTTGATAACGGGTGCGTAGCACCCGGGAACCGAAGAGGGAAACGTCAAGCGCGGTCATTTCTCTGGTCATGACATACACCGAGGCTAATTGAGCTGAGATTTTTCCCCCCACGGGTATTCCATGAGTTTGGGCCGGGACCCAAGAGCCAGCCCGGAATAGGTTGGTCCCCTGCAGTTCAAACATGAGATAGTCTCGGAGCAAATTGACAGATACATAGGAGTATGCGTCTTGGCTGGCTGCCCTGCCATGGGTATCCACTTTTCTAGAGATGCAGGACACCGAAACCCAGTCCAGGACAGCCCGACGCGAACGTCCCCTGACATATGGGGTGGCAGCAATTTTTTGTAGAAGGTACTGAAAAGCATCAGGTAAATGGGCTTTAGGAATATTCAGATACAAGTCCTCTAGGTCCCATTCGGCAGCTTCCCACGCAGCACAGTCCTGTTTCGATTGGGAGTGGACGTGGCGCAGGAAGGGCATGAACCCAGGCATGGTAAACATTTCCAGGTTAGAGTAAAATTCGGCTACAAGCTTAATAACAACAGTCATCCCCCTACTCACGAGGGAGCCGAGTCTGGGCATGATGGACCATAATGGGAAATAATGGGCCGGATTATGATGACACCTGTGAGTTCATAGGACTCGTTTTTAATGATTGGGTAGCCGTAAAGGGCGGACATGTGGCGCCAGCGGCCTGGTACATACTGCTTCAGTCCAGCCGCAAGGGCGTTATCATGAACGGTGCACAGGATGCAGGCATTGGCGTCTTCCACGCAGTCGAAAACATGCAACACAGAATAGCAGGGGGACTCCAGGAAGTGCAGACAAAAATGTTTAGGTTGCAATTTC
Source organism: Eutreptiella sp. 'Long Island Sound 2002' (assembly GCA_964036045.1). Classification (NCBI taxonomy): domain Eukaryota; phylum Euglenozoa; class Euglenophyceae; order Eutreptiales; family Eutreptiaceae; genus Eutreptiella; species Eutreptiella sp. 'Long Island Sound 2002'. The sequence goes on from OZ038381.1 coordinate 45,152,141, forward strand.
TTGCACATGCCAAAGGCACCTCCCCTATTTATATCCAACGGTCTCCAGGCGATCCATTCATGTCGTCGTTGGACAGATTTGATAGCGCTGGGGTCAATGCGGGGGTCGACATCAACCAAAGTAGCCTCATAGGTTGCCTTTCCCTGGTCCCAAATTAGTCTGCGAAGGTTGTGGCGGTGAGCAGAACTAAATGCTGGCAAAGTACCATTGACAGTGCGGATTAGTTTGCTTAGCGCAGCGTAAAATGCATGTGTGCGTGGGAAGGTTGTGTTGCGCATACACTGGGACAAGATGCCTCGCTGTAAAACATCAGGGTATAGGGCAGCCATTTGCAGGTCATGGGGGAGAGTGGCGATGTACCCAATCCGCGCTGGGCGCAAAATTTCAGGGAAAGAGGAACATGGGCAGACGGTATGTAGGCAGGTATGTAGAGTGGAAGGGGTGAGATCCGTTCCCAAGTGCGACAGGAGCCGAGAGACGTATGGTGTCCGAGAAGCACAAGGGGAGATTCGTGTTTTGTCGTATTGTTTCAGGGACTTTAAGATCGGGGCTCTGGCAACAATGTGTCAAACTAGATGACTGATGGGTTGCAGGATATCCTTTGTTGGGACAGGGAGACGAATCATGATTGACCGTTTAATATTCACTTTGCTGTGTGGTGTCTCACGTGTCAAACGAAGTCGTACCTTATCAAAACGTCGTTTCCACAGTACCTTAGGGACTCTGCCGGTAGCATATACCTGCAAGGATAGTAACCCCTTAGCTGTGAGGGAGGAGCGCTGAAGGTCAAGTTCCCTTTGGACTCGGCTGCGGACCTGTGAGTCAAATGTTTCAGGTGGAACCAGACCACCGGGTAGGAGCTGAGAAAAAGCAGGTGCCCCTTTATGGGGGCGAAGGGTCTTCAGTTGGACTGGGGTGCGACGAATCCAGAATATTTCACAGGGGTAGCATGCGTCAGGTGAGATGCAGATCCAAGGGATAAATAGCCACCGCTCAATGCGAACGCGTGAAATGAGGGAATACATGCGGGCGGCTGACCATCCGGCGCCCCTGGGGAGACCCTCGACGCAGCGCAGCCAGCGCATTTTCCCAATGTGTTCTCTAATCCGGTGCAGAAGACATCGCCCCCCCTGTACACTTATTTTCCGCCCCCAACGTCTGTTCTGATAGTGTGAGGCACCCCTGGATCCAACGGAGATGGCCTTCAATTCAGCACAAAAGGCAATCTACACACACGGTATTTTTTCCATGATACCACAGGGCATCTCCAATAAGCCACGGTAGTGGAGCAACGTCTGGATCCATTGGAGGGGACGAATCCCAAGTAGAGCGGCAACCCTTTCATATGTCGCCACAACACGGTCTCAATTCGGGTTTCGCTTGGCAAACTCAGCCTTACGTATCTCTCAACCTCGTTCCCATGTCGACTGCCAATCGCAGTGCAGCCCGCGCACACGTGTGGGGGTAGTGTGTGCATTGATTGCGTGTGTCGTGCAACGTGTTTTAAGCTTGCGTCGCATGTATCGGGATAAAAAAATGTGTACAGCGGAGGCGTAGACCGCGGACTGAGGGGCAGAATAAATGCCCTGAAGGACAAAAACGCCCGCCGTTTGTCGTATGGTCTGTGCACGCGATGATTCACAATGGGGAGGGCACACGAAAGGAAAGGCCTCGCACTACGCAATTTGTGTGCCCAGTCCCGTGTGAGGAAGGCGTTGTGTCTGGGTCGAACAATCACGTGCCAAAAAACACAGGATGAGGATGACACGGCTGGGTGATGAAGAGAGCAACATATTAGTAATAGCAGACATTGTGCCACGGGTGGCTCAGGAGTCCTGCATGCAGGCAAAGGAAGAGTGTGCAGGGAGACGGGTCGTAGCGAATGGGTCTCCTTGTAGTGGACAATGAAAACTGCAGTATGGAGATACAGCGCCGGTGGTACACAATGCATGATTGGTGGTGTATGCACCGTGGAGAATCCGGGCGAAGTCGTAAGGGATAGTGCAAACAGACAGAGCCACCGATGGAGGTAGACGTTGGTGGAGCCACAATAGTTGTTCATGAGCAAGGGCAAACTCGTGGGTCATACGAGTGGTGATAACATTCCAATCCAACATTTGACGGTGGTGCAGAAAGAAACTCCAAAGTCTGTTCAAGCTTGGGCGAGACAACATTAGTTTACAGAACGAATATAAATCATCAAAGCAGGGGTGCGTTGCAAGAAGTGGGGAACCCGTAGGAAAAGCATGCCATAGGCAGTACATGGGGCTCGCCCGCCATAAACCCGGGAGGACCATATCATGACGAAGCGAATGTAGGTGGTCGTGTAGCTTTTGGGTAATTTCAATCAAACATTGTTGGGCAGATTGGAGGCGAGTGGCCAAATGTTTCACCGAAGTCACAGATCACAATATTTCATCGGATACACCAGTGCGTAGAGCAAACGTGTGTACTGAGGGGCTTTCTCAAACATCAATCCTGTCTTACGGCTTGGCGCTATTGCTGCGGGTGCTCGGGGAACGCTCCGGGCCAAGGTCTTGAGTTCTAGGGGACCGACGAGGTTCATCCATCATACGAACATCCAGTGCAGCAGGGCGGCAAAGCGAGGTAGTGGGTGAAGGGGTGCCTTTGCCTTTATCTTTGACCGAGGCGTGTTCGGTACCTTCCCAGGCGGCAAGTAAACGGGCCACAACATTATCCTCCGTTTGTTTGAATCTTCATGTCATGGGAATCATCACGGGAATTAATAAGTGAAGGCAGAGAGTGCGCACGCTTCTTCTTCTCACCATCACACTTGTTGGATTTACGTTTTTCCTTGCGGTTGTAATTAGAGTCATCGGAGCTAGATGAATCCGATCCGTCACTCTCCGATGATGACGAAGAGGAAGAATCATCCTTCTTGCGGCGTTTCTTGCCCAATGAAATTTTGAGCAGCTCCGTAGCCACTTGGGGATTAACTCCACGAAGGAATTTTTTGATTGTAGACTTTTCCGCTCTCACCACAACAAGGCAGTGAGGACCGATGTTGAATTTTCCACCGTTGCAAACACGGAAAGCATGTTTGTAAGTAGATTTATCTTTGAAGAAAGCCAATGCCGAGACAAACCCAAAGGAAGAGCCATGAGCACAATACCGGAAAACCGCAATGCAATTGTCCAATTTTTGGCACCGCGGCTGTTTCAGATCCAGTAAGCCGTTTCGGATCCAGTGCGGTAGCAAAAATTCGGTTTTGGCCGCAGAATGCCCCACAAAATCATAGGTGCTTTGTTAAATGTCCCGGAATACATGTGGACCCGTAGTAGCCTGGAAACCCGCCAAGAGGATAGCATACTTGGAATGGGACGGCACCGTAAGGTCAAACCTGTCCTTTAGGTGGTCACCAAAGCCAAACGTAAAAGGATTGTGTTCACGTTCACGCTCAAGCAACCGCCGTGCTTCGAAATAAATGTCCTCGATAACATTGTCTTTATGCCGCGCCACATCACATGTGCAAGAGTCGGCGTTATGGCACGGATCGCCGCAATGGAAACACAGAGTGTAGTCAACGCGTGTAGAATCCCTGTGTGAGTTCTTCTTGAAAGAATTGTTCCATTCATTGGCATTCCAACGATCATGAGAATAGCCACGTCCATAGCCTTTGCCGTAACCACGGTTGTCAAAATAGCTTTTGCCTTTGCCTTTGCCGTATCCAAACATGATGAAATCAACGCAAAAAGAAGAATGTAATGGCTTGCACGAAACTTGTAAGCAATGAATTGCGTCAAAAGCAGCGTAATGTCGCAAAAGGTTGTAAAGGGTGATGAGGATGATGGGAGCGTCTCTCGCCGTCACGAATTGGAGCAACGGGGCGTCCTAGCGGCTGGATAGTACACAGTAACAAAGCACTAGAAAGTGTCAAAACTCATCAGAAAACCATGGCATTAAGGCTGCACAGTGAAAGCAGGAAGATCCAAAGCCGCTGAAACTATATCTACATATCTTCATCACAGACAGGTAAGTACATAGCTCGCGTGCAGATACGCACATTTCACTGCCGCCCCCGCCCTTCGTCAACACGCCTTGCCTCGAAAGAGAAGGTCCTTTATCAATGGTATAGGGACAGGAACCCCCGTGCAGAGCCAAAACAACAGGAACCAATTGAAACTGATCAAAAATGGAAAATTAGAAGAAAAAGAGAAATGAATGACAGAAAAGTTAATATTATATCAAACAAAATAGACATCCTTCCAAAAGTCAAGCAAGCTATGCACAATGTCCCTCGTGGTCCCTACGTTCCATATTACCTTGGTTCGAGGCTCATATCGCCGTTGGCCTCACAAACGAGCCTTGGCGCCACGGCCAATTTCTCCAAATTTTGGACGAAAAGTCGTGTTTTCAAATGACCATGTTTCGGTACACATTGAATTGTGTGGAGCCATTGTTCAGCTCGCTTCAAAAGCGAAAATGACCCCGGGCTTCTTGTCTTGTGAGCATTGATCTAAGGTGTTTACCTTCATGCTCACAAGTAACCAAAGTTGGCGTTTGTGCACCGTAAAAACTCAGGGTTTTCGCCCCATATGTGTCCCAATACAACCTTGCAAGCCACCTCCCCAAAGGAGGCAATCTGTCCATTTGGAGGGGTATGAAAGGGAGGCAAAGGGGGCAGGTGAAGAGCTCCCCACGAACACATGGCTTATGATAACCATGAGTTCGGTCCCTTGACCCAAAAGCATGCGCATCCATTTTCACTCAGAGGCAGCGGCGAAATATTCTGGTGACTACACCAGATGAGAGTACATGAAATACCCTACAGATCCAGCCCTCAACTTGCTTTCCAACCTCAAAGGTACAGGAGAACAAGTCGGAACAGAACTCGCCACGGAACGTTGACGCCAAAGAGGGCGCAGGCAACGACAGGGAGCAATTTCACGGCGACGAGAAATTTGGTCAGAACAATCGATTGTAATCGATTTGCCGCAAGATTCGATCATTAAATTGAAATTAGAAAATTTTAAGACCGATTGGGAAGGTTAGGGACAGAATCGGTCCCGTGCTGGCTTCCAAAGCACTGGAGAAAGCCTACTCCCAAAAGCAGGACGGGGAATAGCCGTGGGGGACGGGGAAGGTTTGACATCCGCCCTATGGGCCATGGGGTCCTCGGTACCGCTTCTCTCCCCTACTTAGAGCAAACCATGGCGGGGCTCCATCACACCCAAGCATCGCAGCGGGTACCCAGGACAACCGCTGGGGGGGGGAGTTCCCTCCTCAGGCACATACTTGGGTCAGGATCTCCACATGACTCCAAAATCCCACAAAAAAAGGTAAAAATTCCCCCAAAATCGATAGAAATCCTCCAAAAATCAACACGTAAGTTCTGTATATGCAGGTAATTGCTGGTATAGTATGAAGTATCAAATCCCGGGTCCTGGCGGCGATTGTTCGGCATCCAAAGGAACCATTAACCCGTACCAGGCGGAGTGGGTGCCGCCTGCAACGGTCACCACCACAGTGGTAGTGGCATACACCGCCAAAATAGGCGTCATGCGACAATCGAGGTGGTCCGAAGGGTCGAGGGTGACCACAGAAATGCGTCAGGACGGCCCAGGCTTCCCAAGAGTAAAAAAAAGTGTATTTCCCTGCCAAAAGGTTAGCTTTGGTTGTTATAGAGAGGCCTAAAGGCATAACACATTTTTATCTTAGTATTGGCCAAACGGAAAAGGTGTGATGAGACATTTTGACCTATAAAACCAAGCATTGAACGATGGATGTTGTGTTGACCCCTGACCCCCCAATTAATTGGACTTATGCACCATTTCCTGGACTGACTGAGGCGCTGACATTAATATAGAACCTATACATTTTTCTATATTTTTTCATGAATGCTTAGCTATCCTAGTGGTCTGCACCCTAGGGGGCTGTGGCACCTCTTTTTGAGAGGTCCTGAGTTCAATTCCCAGTCAGCCTAGCTAAGTAAGAGGATCCCATGTGACATGACAGTGACCTCAGCGCCACAAGCCATGCCATCTCAGCACCTATGGGAGCCAAAACAAGAAGTGCACATCTCCAGATGGCACTATAAAAGAAAGGATGCCCATGTGGGCAGTTGTTGCTTGATTGTAGGATATTTTCTAACTATCTTTTGGTAAATCTGTAGTTATTGTGAGTTTCCTTTGTTGCTACATTATCTTCTTTGACTGCAGCCCTTCATGTTGTGGATTTGATCCTGTGGTCCTTTGCCTTGCACTTTCGGTACTCATTTTCGGTTGATTTCATCAAAACATGTTTGTTTCGAAAACCTGAACTATACCGAGAAGCAGCAGGAGCAAGCAGGGGCACAAACAAAAGAATATCATCAAAGCAATCAACAGTGAAAGCCTGTCCTAACTTTCTGGTAGCAGAGATTTTCAGTCTTTGCGTACCTGCAACCCCTTGCAGTACAACCAGTACGTCAAGACTGACCTCACTGAAGGGCGAAGAAATATAATATGGACACCAAGGACACTGCCGAGACGACAGCGCCCTCAGTGGCACCAGCCAAGCCAGCGCCAGCGCCGAAACCTGCTGGTGAACTTGAACTTGAGGAGCCTGTACCTTCAGTCCCCTTAAGTGGGCTGGGGATGATTCCCTGGAGGGCCCGGAGAGCTGCCTTCAGTGGACTATCCGTTGGAGGACCTGAAGGTAAAGAGAAGGAGAGGGAGAAGCAAGCAGTGGACATGGGAGCCGAAGAGATAGACCCTGGAGATGGACACGGACCATCCCACGAGGTGCCTATCAAGGACAAACCTGTTGAGAGCGCGCCGAGCACCTCAGATTACCCTGCAGTACCCTCTTCAACAACCACTACACTCCCATCCACACATCCAGCTACATCCTCACCCACAACCACTCCACCTATAATTGAGGCTGTAGGCTTTACTGGTATGCCTTACCCCACCTATGGTGTGACTCCAGCCGCGACGGTGCCACCTATGGCAACTGCAGTCAGCGAACCAGTGGCATCCAGCCCCACCTACACCGGTGTTCCTGAGCCTATGCCGTGTCGCTATCAGGATGGCTATCACCAGCCCGCGGCAGCCGTGTACATGACTGGGACACCTGGCTATGCGGCACCCGAGCGTGGCTATACCATGCCAGCACCTGGTTTCACTTCTCTGAGTTGCCTACGTGGCCCTGAGTCTTGTGGTGGAAGGAGCATAGGATCAAGAAGATCCTCAAACAGATCCCTGACGCGGTCGGAGATACAAGAGGCTCTTTGAGGAGCCACTTCTGAGATAGTTGGTGATCTAACTCAAGAGATTTTGGCCAAACTGAAGCCCCTGCTTCCTCCCCAAGCGTCACCTACCACCGTGGGAGTTTCACCTCATCGTGTACAAGAGGATCATTTGGTTGCGGGGCTGACGAACATCCTGGGAAGCTTGAGAAGGCCACCCATGCCGACCCCTGCTGTGATACCAAGAAGCCCTTTCATACCAAGAACGGCCGAGCCCCCCTACAGCCACGTGGAGAACTCCACGCGAGCCGAGCTGGACCGGTTGGGGTTGACAGCCCTAAGGGCTATGGTCGATGTTGAGCCATACGGCTCCAGTGACCTGGGTGGTGATCCCTCTGACGATGAGCCGCAATCTATGACTTCTGCTTCGTTCTCTGGGGAGTATGACCATGAGGACCGCGAGAACCCGAGCGGCAAGAAGAGGAAGAGGAAAAAAAGGAAGACGGAGCGCCATGAGGTCCCAGGAGGCTAAGGCAATCGCAACCTTCAAGATCGTAGTGAACTCGCCGGAGTTCACGGCTGAGAATCTCAGCGAGTTCGCTGAGAACTTTGGCCGGTTCCTGAGGATGACCGGCCAAACCCGTGCTAGTGGTGCTGCAAGACCAAGTACCTGGAGAAGCAGGTCAAGCAGATCGTGACGAAGTCCGCGACCTTCGCTGACGTGTTGGTTGCCTTGGAGCAGCAGTACCCGACCTATGAGACCGACCTCTCCATCAGGGCCGAGATCCAGAACCTGGCTGTGCTGCCCAACAGTCCCAAGCCTGCCAGGATTTCCGAGCTGCTTGCGGACTTGGACCACTGCATAGGGCGACTGACGCCCGGTTCCTACGGCAGCGACAAGCTGCTCTTCTGGTTGGTGGCCAAGCTCCCACGAGAACTGTGGGATGAATGCCGGGCAACGGCAGAGCGCAGGGCAAGAGCCCTCAACTACGAGGACCTGTCTGTGCTACCTTTGGAGCTGGCGCCGGAGATGGAAAGCAACCAGCACCTGAACGCCTGCCGTCCGGGAGGAGGCGGCTCTGGGAGCCATTGCCGTGTGTACCAAGGACACCGACCAGGACAGGGGACTACCCCCAAAAATGCTTGTATCATGAGCAATGTCCAAGACCTCTTCTGGTGTGATGCCAGAGATGAGCAGGGTTCCCTGCTTCACGCCCCTGACTGCGACCAGCGGGACTGCTTCGTGGTCCAGGGGAAGAAGCAGGAGACCAACACCGGCGGCAAGGCCAAGCTGCCGGACCACTACAGGTGCAGAATCACCTGTGCGTTCTGTGGTAAGAGGAAGCACTGCGAGGAAGAGTGCTACCACAAGCAACGCCTGTCGGCGAAGCTTAAGACCGAGAACGCCAGTGGCAAGGGCGGTGGCAAGGGCAACGCCAACAAGGACAGTAGCCAGGGCAAGTCCAAGGGCAATGGCAAAGGCCAAGGTGGCAAAGGCAAAGGTGGACAAGGAGGACCTGACCGTAAGCCGGACAAGGACAAGAACGCGAACCAGTCCGGAGAGGACCCCAATACTACGCCAGGGAGGAACTCTGAGCCCTCTGGTGGGCTACCAAACGTGGGCCCTACAACCCGATCCCAGACGCAAGCCCAACAAGAACAAGGGACTAAACGTGCCAACAACGATGGGGATCAGTCTAATGCCCGCAAGCGCTACCGTTACATGCGCATGGCACGGAGACTTCAGAAAAAGGGGTTTGGGGTGACCTGCCCCGCGGGGTTCTGACAGGGTACGTATCCGTCTTAGGAGACGTGAATACCTGAGGGTACCGGATACTGGGGCCTCTACATCTATTGTGGCCAAGACAATTTTACCTTGTAGGGACCTGAAGAACATCATGCCTACCGCAGCCATCCGCATGGGAGATGGGCATGTGGTGCACAGTTGTGGGGACTGTGAGGTGGAAGTGCCTATGGGACCTAGAAGCATTGCCCACCGATTCTACGTAATGGACATCGAAGCCATCGACTTTGTACTAGGGACCGACTTCTTCGTCGAGCACTCCCAGAGACTATCCCTCACGCTGCAAGCACCCTACGTCCTCCAAGTGGACCATGGTGACGGATCGGAATCTGTACCTCTGGAGCAGTCTGAGCACACGTCTAGCTACCTGAGGGTACGCAAGAAGGAGCCCTCAACCATGATGGTCACCTACAAAACTGAGGACTATCAGCTCTTTTGGGGATGTCTTGGACCAAGGTCTAAAGGAGTTGGCATACTCCCGGGAAGACCTGAACGTGGGGCCATTCGCCAGCGACAAGCAACATGTCCTGGACCTCTACTGCAGCAAAGGGAAAAATCGCTGTTATAAATTTTACTGGCCCTCTTTCGGGATGGCATACGGGAACCCAAGATTCAGTGAACTGGCGAAGGTCCCAACCAAGGTGGCCCTGGAACGTTCCCGTATGGTCCTGTGCTCCCCAGACTTGGGAGCCAATGGGGGAAACGAGTACTGGCGTACTCTGTTAGACAAGCTGACGCTCACCTCCATCCCGCTGCCGGATGATGCCATTTACGTGCCTCTGGGTCGCAAGACGTCCATCGGAAAACCCGGATGGGGGAGCATGATAAGCGTGGTGGACGGGAGCCTAGCCCCAGTGCCCTGGGAAGATCCCGACCCTGCTATGGTCGAGGAAATTCAACGTGAGAGCAGCGGCTACACCCTGGATGTCCTGAAAAATCAACTACGACCTCGAGACGCCATGGAGATTACTCCTGGGGGAGACGAGTATGTCGTGTCTGACACTGTTGCCCCCAACTCCCCCTGCCGTGTACCTAATCCCGATGTAGTCTCCGAGTGTGGGATATCCGAGCTACCCAGCTCTACACACTCTGATGACGAGACTGAGCATGACGCCTTCTTCGTGCAGACGTGCGTGGAGGAAGTGGAGAACGCCAAGGACGCTGCCCCACTGAAGCTCCTACTCTCCATGAGGGGAGAGGAGCCCCTGGACGAGGAGCTGGATCCCCGATCCAGGCTGAGAGAGTACGTGGACTCCAAGAGGGGTTTGGTGGCGAAGAAGCTATGCTACGCTAGACCTACCCGCCGCTCATGGCCGTCGAAGCAAGGGTCTATGGAAGATATCTCCCAACTGAGGGAGGACCTCGAACAGAAGATTACCACCTGGCAACGAGAGTTGGATCTGAAGCTCATGAAGAGTGTGTGGGGTGCGCATGTGAGGACCCCAGAGGAGGATGAACTCTCAGAAGAATGCGTATGCGAACCCCCTCGAGGGTGCCTATGTTGTCACCGACCACCTGATACTGTGGAGCGGGACCTTCTGTACGCCTACCAAGGGCGGAAGGGTACGACCAAGGACGCTGAGCCGGTGGAGGACCACCTCTCTGCTTGTATACACCAAGGGGCAAGCAATCTACACTCTGACGAGAACATGGAGGACAAGATCAAACTCTTGGACCCTAGAGTACAGAGGCTGATCAGGACCTACCTGGAGGTATTCGGAGAACTACCCCCTCCAGCTTCCTGTGACAAGCTGGTACAAATCGACCTCAGGCTGAAGCCCAAGTTCCGGGGTCACAAGATACGTAGGAGACCCTACCTGGCTCCTAAAGAGCAGGCGGATGACATAGAGCGACAGATACAAGAATGTATCGACGCTGGCCTGGTCCTGGAGTACAAGGATGGGGACTACCCCAAACACTGCACCCTCTGTTTCCTGTTGGCTAAGCCTGGGTCTACAGCCTAACGGCTGGTAGTGGACTATGGGGAGCTGAACAAGAACACGTTGAACCACTCAGGGTCCATTCTTAACATGGAGTCAACCCTCGAGAAGATAGCCTCCTGCCGCTACAAGAGGAAGATGGACAAGCGGACTGGATTCTGGCAAGTGGACCTGACGCGCAATGCCCAGGAGCTCCCAGCCTTCATAACCCCTCAGGGGAGGGTGTTCAAGTGGAAGGTCATGCCCTCCGGCGTGGCTAACGCACCAGCTCTTTTTCAAGAGCTGATGAACAAGATCCTATCCATCCTACGTCGAAGACCTGTGGTGCAAGAACTCATATCCCGGGGTGCCCAGATGGAAGCACACATCGACGATGTATTCCTGGGGACAAACACCCAAGAGGACCACCTAATCCTCTTGGGCGAGTTCTTTGCAGTCTGCCAGGAGAACCACACCAGACTCAAGCTGGAGAAGTGTGAGTTCATGCAGGGAGACTATGCAGTACCTGGGGTTCGATATTGGCTATGGGTGGTGGACCCCAGCGGCCTCTAAGGCCAAACCCCTGATGGATGCTAAGGTACGACATGAAGACCCCAAGCAAGGATTCCATGATGTACGCAGTTTCATCGGGGCCTGCAACTTCTACCGCCGCCACGTCAAAAATTTCACCTTCACCAGCGCTATCCTGACGGATCTCATCAAGAAGAGTACTACCTGGAGCTGGGACCTTCAAGAACAACAAGCGTTTGACGAGCTCAAGGACAAAGTGGCCAACGCTAAGTGCCTGGGCGTGCCTAGAGCACAAAGGGAAATTATGCTGGTGACTGACGCCAGTAATGTGGGCGGAGGTGGAACGTTGTTTCAGTGGCAAGCACTAGAGTAGGAGGAGTTCGACTCGGCCATTTTCCAATGGGATACTGATGGACTAAACCGAGACGGTACTCTCAAGCACAGCTACGCTGACGACAAATGGCCCCTGGTTCCCCTGGGTCATCGGAACTGGAAATGGAACCAAGCCCGGAGTAACTACTCTACCTATGAGCAGCAACTGCTCGCGGGTATGCTAGTGCTATCTTCTCAGTCCCCACTGTTCGGGAGTAATCCAGTGCTTTGGCTGTGTGACCAAGAACCGGTCCGCACCTTCCAAAAGGGACCCCCACCTGAGAAGGCTAAGGTCAGACGCTGGTGGACCTACCTGAGCCCGCTACGGCTCTCAGTACATCATATCCAGGGTGTCAAGAACGAGTGTGCGGACTACATCAGCCGCAACAACTTTGACGACATGATTGGTGCCAGTTCTGAGGAGCTAGCCAAGGAGGCATTCAGCCGTATGGATGTACACCTGGACCTGAACATGACCATGATCAGACCTCTAGATCGACTTCAACAAGTGGAGTACCTGAAAGATTTTGCAGACATCAGCAAACGCCTGGAGAAGTGTCTGGAACCCGTTCTGGTCAACCAGGAACAGTGGAAGCGGGACAAGACCCACCTCTGGCATGAGGACCGGATAGTCGTGCCTAGCGAGCGCATCCTGGCACTCCTCAAGTAGAACCATGAGTCCAGTGGTCATGTGGGGGCTAACCGTACCCTGAGGCTGCTCGAGCAGTGGTTGCACTCTACGTGGACGGACGGCCAGCTGCGGTAAGCCCTCCAGCCTATCGTGGACAAGTGCCCATTTCGGTCCTGTAAACCTGGGGATATCAGGGACAGGGGTCTCTATTCGACTCTCCCCATCCCCCACTGCGCCAACAGTGTTCTCTACGTGGACTACACGGATATTCCTAAGTTCGGGGGCTATGACTTTGCCCTAGTGGTAACCTGTGGGCTCACCAGGTTTACCGGGGTGTTCCAATGCACTATACAAATCACCGGCGAGGAGACCTTCAAGATACTTCTAGAAGAGTGGTTCTGTGTCTATGGGGCACCCAAAGAGATGAACTCAGACGAGGATGTCCGAGTACGCTCCGACACTGGCTGGTACAAGAGAGTTCTGAGGTCCCTCAATGTCAAGGTGTCAACGGGGATTCCCTATACTCATACGAGTAACCCCCTATGTGAGCGACAGATTAGTGTTCTCAAAGAGAACCTGAGGAGATGGTGCAAGACGGAGCGCACCAAAGACTGGCTGAGACTACTTCCCATCATATGCTTGATGATGAACTCCCAAGAGAGTTCGGCAACTGGCTATTCCCCCCCTGAGCTGTTCATGGGAGGCCCGGCGTTTTTCCAACAGGCTGCCTATCCTGAGGATTCCTACTCCACTGCAGGTAAGTGGGTGAAGGAGCAACAAGACAAGGTGGACAAGGCCAAAGCTATGCTCCAGAGAGTGAGGGAGGGCCAGTGGAACAAGAAGAACAAGCACAGGGTGCACGCCTCCTACCAAGAGGGAGACTGGGTGCTGGTGCACCACGGTCGGCTACCCGCCTGGCCACGCTCCACCAGCGATGACTCCTACTTTGCACCCTACAAGATCCTGTCTGTTGATGGTCACTGCATCACTGTGCGGTGTTCCCCCCGACTAGGGGGGACCCTGGTGTGCGCTGCTCAACAGCTCAAGCGCTACTACGACCCAGAGGACCTCTGTGGGGGAGAATGGGAACTAAAACGACGAGGAGATCGCCGCCCTGGACCTACAGGGCGCTGCCAGCCCAATGGAAGTTGAAGGAGAACTCCCCGACATGAATGCCGAGGAGATGGTTAAGGAAGGCTTCTACCTGGTGAAGTCGGTTATCCGACATCGCTATCGCCAAGGGTGGCGTTTCCTCACACTCTGGGAAGGGCTTGGAGTTGAGGAAGCTACCTGGGAACCCTTCTCAGCCTTTGTGCTTCCTGAGGGAGGCCTGAATTCTGTTCTGGTAGACTACGTGTCCCAGAACAACCTAGGAGAGTTGCTGAAGGTTGCTGAAATGCTACCCTCTCAGAAGAAACCTAGGGACTGAACCCTTCCTATACCTGCCTATGTATGTGTGAGTGTGCTGAGCCTGAGGACCTATGAGCAAGCTGCAGAAATGGTGTCCTAATTATACCCAAGTCTGCCCCCTTGCTGAACCTTGCGGACGGCCCGGGTCTCTCCGCCCCTAGCTGCCAAATTTCTGTGCTGGCACCAGACTTCCTTGGGGGAATACCCAGCACTAACGCCAAGGTATTTCTTTTCCTACCTGCCTGCCTACTACAGGGGAGGGGTGGCCAAAGCCTATGAGGCATGAAACCGCCTGTTTGCTACGCGGCCAAAACCTAGACTAGCACTGCCACTGCCCAAAAAAACCTTGATGAAATTTCAGGAAACAGGCGGGACAGTGACACACACACTGGAGGTGCTACACTCACTACAGTGGCACCAGCCATCGAAGGATGAGGGAGCTCTGGGCTCAAGCCCTCACTCCGGCCTACCACTCCTACACACACACGCTACTTGCCGTTGATGGAGAACGTGTCACAGGCCCTAGTGGCCCACCTGTGAAAGAACAAGAGAACACAGCGCTACTAAGCGACTGTGGCCTAACAGGGGCGCCACTACGTGTTTCCCTGTCAGGGCCAAGAGGGAAGGAGTGCTCTGTTTGCGTACACAGTGTGTATGTCGGAGATGTCAGACTGCCCTCGCCACTCCTGTCTGAGGTGCAGTTTGTTGATCGTCTGATCAGCGCCCGTTATAGCTTGGGCAGAAGAATCCAAAGTTGCCGAAGGCAACTGCTGCCGCACCAATTCACCCTTACCTGCCCACCTGTAAAGGAAAGGCAAATGAACTGGGTTTAAGACGGAGGAACCAAGGCAGCCTCCACGTGTTATACACTTCTTAGGCTGACCATTAATACGCTGTTCCTAAACCCAGTTGCAAGCAAGCAAGCTTAGGGAACTCGACCCGTTCTCTTACAGAACATAGGGTGGAGCCCCTGGGTAACCTAAACAAGGGTTATACCGTGCGCATCACGTGTGGCCTACCATTTAATGCGCCATATGCATGCACGGGTATGCACAAATTTTCCCAATCTCCTATTTTAACCACTTCCTTTCCTACCAATCCATACCACAATCACGAACTCCAACAGGGGGTGGCCCCTCCTGGGCTTACTCACCTTACCTACTGCTGGAGAGCGAAGCAAGTGGGGGAGAAAACGGAAAACAAGCAAAGCAAGCGTTTATGCATGCGTGTGTATGTTCTAATCACCCGATCTCACCTCCAATCATCGTGCAATCTTCTAATCTGTCCCTCTACTCTTTGTTTGCGTTGCAACACGGCGAGTTCACGGTAACACGAGACAAGCAATGTGCATGCTGCATACAAAGCAAACAAAACCTGTATGTTTATACCTTGTTCTTTGATTTCATATTGAGTTTTTCGACTTCTTCATTCTTGATTGCCCCTAGAAGCATGCGTGGAATCTCTACGTTTATCATATGTTCTGTGTTTCGTCAATTCTGGATTAATGCGTGACATACTGTTATAATCTTATTTTCTTTGTCTTTTCCGGCGCCCAATTAGGATGCGCTCTGGCGCGCCGATTGTCTCTGCTTGTAAATCCAATAATTTAAAAATTCCTGTGATGAAATAAAATTGCGTAAAAATGTGCATTTAATGCACATGGAGATTCTCGACAGGGGTGTGCCTTCAGAAAGGTTCTAGGCCGACATTTGACGGATCGTGGTGTTTGCATCAATCGTTGCGTGTTTGTCAGTCCCTCAAACCTTCCTACCTTCTCTGCAGATATCCTGGAGCGCAAACAGTGGAGTGCGCCGTGTTCTGTCCGAGAAACTGACTCCTGGTCCACTGTCCAGAATCCCGAACCCCCATGAGGGTAGATTAATTTTCAACGCCACTAAGGACAATTAAGGTCAGACAGCAGGTTCAACGAGACCCCTGACAGCGTGCCGCTGATCGTATTCTGCGTTGGGCTTTGCTTATTGCACTGCGACTTGCTATTTGGAGGGAGAGGGGTATGCACACGTGAATTGGCATGCCCATTCCAACCCCCTACCAAGCCACAGGTGCCTCAGCGACGCAAATGAGCGCAGTGGGAGCTGTAGGTGTCTGCTGGGACTAAGCAGAACCTGGCGACTGCCCTGATGCAGCGCCTTCTCTCCAGTGTTAGGGATGTTATAGGAAACTTAAAATGAATGTTGAAGCCATGGGGAGGCCAAGAAAAATTTGCTTTTTCCTTCAAAATGCGACAGTGGTGGCCCCACTGTTTGCGCTCCAGGATATCTGCAGAGAAGGGACGAACGGTTGAAAGACTGACAAACACGCAACGATCGATGCATACACCAAAATCCGTCAAATGACGGCCCAGAATTTTTCTGAAGGCACACACCTGTCCAGAATCTCCATTTGCATTAAATGCACATTTTTACGCAACTTTATTTCATGTCAGGAATTTTTGAATTCCTTGATTTACATGCAGAGGAAAGCTGCGCGCCGGAGGGCATCTAACTTGGGCGCCGGAAAAGACAAAGAAAATTACGATTATAACAGTATGTCAAGCAATAATCAAGAAATGACGAGACACACAATAATTAATAAACGTAGAGATTCCATGCATGCTTCTAGGAGCAATCAAGAATGAAGAATTCAAAAAACTCGAAATGAAATCAAAGAACAAGGTATAAACATACAGGTTTTGTTTGCTTAGTATGCAGCATGCACATTGCTTGTCTCGTGTTACCGTGAACTGGCCGTGTACCAACGCAAACATAGAGTAGACGGACAGATTAGAAGATTGCACGATGATTAGAGGTAAGATCGACTGATTAGAACATACACACGCGTGCACAAACACTTGGTTCGCTTGTGTTTCGTTTTCTCCTCCACCTGCTTTGCTCTCCAGCGGTAGGTAAGGTGAGTAAGCCCAGGAGGGGCCACCCCCTGGTGGAGTTCGTGATTGTGGTATGGATTGGTAAGAAAAGAAAGATTAAAATCGTAGATTGGCGAACACGTGCATACCTGTACATGCATATGGCGCATTAAAGGGTAGGCCACACGTGATGCGCACGGTATAACCCTTGTTTAGGTTACCCAGGGGCTCCACCCTATGTTCTGTAAGAGAACGGGTGGAGTTCCTTAAGCTTGCTTGCTTGCACCTGGGTTTCGGAACAGCGTATTATAGGTCAGCCTAAGAAGCGTATAACACGTGGAGGCTGGCTTGGTTCCTCCGTATCAAACCAAGGCCATCCGCCTTTGCTTTACAGGTGGGCAGGTAAGGGTCAATTGGTGCAGCTGCAGTTGCGTTCGGCGACTTTGAATTTTTCTGCCCGAGCTAAAACGGGCGCTGATCACACAATCAACAAACTGTGCCTCAGCCAGGAGTGGCGAGGGCAGTCCGACATATTCGACATACACGCTGTGCACGCAAACAGAGCACTCCTTCCCTCCAAGCCCTGACAGGGAAACACGTAGTGGCGTCCCTGTTAGGCGACAGTCGCTTAGTAGCGCTGTGTTCTCATGTCCTTTCACAGGTGGGCCACTAGGGCCTATGACACGTTCTTCAACAACACCAAGTAGCGTGTGTGTGTAGGAGTGGCAAGCCAGGATGAGGGCTTAAGCCCAGAGATCGCTCATCCTTCGATGGCTGGTGCCACTATAGTGAGTGTAGGACCTGTAGTGTGTGTGTCACTGTCCTGCCTGTTCCCTGAATTTTTATCAGGGTTTTGGTGGGCAGGGGCAGTGGTAGTCTAGGTTTTTGCCGTGTAGCAAACAGGCGTTTTCATGCCTCATAGCTTTTGGCTACCACTCCCCTGTAGTAGGCAGGCAGGTAGGAAAACCAATACCTTGGTGTCAACGCTGGGTTTTCCTCCAACTAAGTCTGGTGGCAGCACAGAAAATGGGCACATAGGGGCGGAGAGACCTTGGGCGTACCCCGTGGCACTGTGTAAAGACATCCGCTGGGTTCAGCAAGGGTGCAGACTTGGGTACAATTAGGACACCATTTCTGCAGCTTGCTCATAGGTCCTCAGGATCACCACACTCACACACACGTAGGCAGGTATAGGAAGGGTTCAGTCCCTAGGTTTCTTCTGAGAGGCAAGCCTTTCAGCGAGCCTCAGCAACTCTCCTAGGTTGTTCTGGGACAAGTAGTCTACCAGAACCGAATTCTGGCATCCCTCAGGAAGCACAAAGGCAGAGAAGAGTTTCCAGGTAGCTTCTTCAACTCCAAACACTTCCCAGAGGGTGAGGAAACGCCACCCTTGGCGATAGCGGTGTCAGATAACCGACTTCCCTAGGTAGAAGCCTTCCTTAGCCATCTGCTCGGCATTCATGTCGGGGAGTTCTCCTTCAACTTCCATTGGGCTGGCAGCGCCCTGTAGGTCCAGAGCGGCGATTTCCTCGTTGATCAGTTCCCATTCTTCCCCACTGAGGTCCTCTGGCTCATAGTAGCTCTTGAGCTGTTGAGCAGCGCACACCAGGGTCCCCCCCATTTCGGGACAACACCGCACAGTGATGCGTTGACCATCCACAGACAGGATCTTGTATGGTCCAAAGTAGGGGTCATCGCTGGTGGAGCGTGGCCAGGTGGGTAGCCGACTGCGGTGCAACAGCACCCAGTCTCCCTCTTGGTAGGAGGCGGGCACCCGGTGCTTGTTCTTCTTGTTCCACTGGCGCTCCCTCGCTCTCTGGAGCATAGCCTTGGCCTTGTCCACCTTGTCTTGTTGCTCCTTCACACACTTACCCACAGTGGAGTGGGAATCCTCAGGATAGGGAGCGTGTAAGAACCACGCCGGGCGTCCCATGAACAGCTCATGGGGCGAATAGCCAGTTGCGGAACTCTCTTGGGAGTTCATCATCAAGGATATGACGGGGAGTAGTCTCACGCGGTCTTTGATGCGCTCAGTCTTGCACCATATCCTCAGGTTCTCTTTGAGAACACGAATCTGTCGCTCACATAGGGGGTTACTCGTATGAGTATAGGGAATCCCCGTTGACACCTGGACATTGAGGGACCTCAGGACTCTCTTGTACCAGCCAGTGTCGGAGCGCACTCGGACGTCCTCGTCGGAGTTAACCTCTTTGGGTGCCCCATAGACACAGAACCACTCTCCCAGGAGTATCTTGATGGTCTCCTCGCCGGTGATGTGTTTAGTGCATGGGAGCACCCCGGTAAACCTGGTCAGCCCACAGGTTACCACTAGGGCAAAGTCATAGCCCCCGAACTTGGGCATCTCCGTGTAGTCCACGTAGAGAACACTGTTGGCGCAGTGAGGGATAGGGAGAGTTGAATAGGAACCCCTGTCCCTGATATCCCGAGGTTTACTGGACCGACACGGGCACTTGTTCACGATGGGCTGGATTGTTTTCCGCAGCTGGTCATCCTTCCACGTAGAGTGGAACCACTGCTTGAACAGCGTCAGGGTACGGTTAGCCCCCACATGACCACTGGACTCATGGTTCCACTTGGGGAGTGCCGGGATACGCTCGCTAGGCACGACTATCCGGTCCTCATGCCAGATGTAGGTCTTGTCCCGTTTCCACTGTCCCTGGTTGACCAGGAAGGGTTCCAGACGCTTCTCCAGGCGTTTGTGGATGTCTGCAAAATCTTTCAGGTACTCCACTTGTCGGAGTCCATCTAGAGGTCTGATCATGGTCATGTTCAGGTCCAGGTGTCCATCCATACGGCTGAACGCCTCCTTGGCCAGCTCCTCAGACCTGGCACCAATCATGTCGTCAAAGTTGTTGCGGCTGATGTAGTCCGCACACTCGTTCTTGACGCCCTGGATATGATGTACTGAGAGCCGTAGCTGGCTCAGGTAGGTCCACCAGTGTCTGAGCTTAGCCTTCTCAGGTGGGGGTCCCTTCTGGAAGGTGCGGACCGGTTCTTGGTCACACAGCCAAACCACTGGATTAGTCCCGAACAGTCGGGACTGAGAGGATAGCACTAGCATACCCTTGAGCAGTTCCTGCTGATAGGTAGAGTAGTTACCCCGGGCCTGGTTCAATTTCCAGTTCCAATGACCCAGGCGAACCAGGACCCATTTGTTGTCGGGGAGGCTGTGCTTGAGAGTACCGTGTCGATTTAGTCCATCCGTACCCCATTGGGATATGGCCGAGTCAAACTCCTCCTTCTCGAGTGCTTGCCACTGAAACAACGTTAGACCTCCGCCGACATTGCTGGCGTCAGTCACCAGCATAATTTCCCCTTGTGCTCTAGGCACGCCCAGGCACTTAGCGTTGGACACTTTGTCCTTGACCACATCAAACGCTTGTTGTTCTTGAGGGCTCCAGCGCCAGGTAGTACTCTTCTTGATGAGATCCGTCAGGATGGCGCTGGTGTAGGTGAAACTTTTGATGTGGTGGCGGTAGAAGGTGCTGGGCCCAGATGAAACTGCGTACATCATGGAGTCTTTTTTCGGGGTTTTCATGTCGTACCTTAGCATCCATCAGGGGTTCGGCCTTAGAGGCCGCTGGGGTCCACCACCCATAGCCAATGTCGAACCCCAGGTACTCTCCTCCATGAACTCACACTTCTCCAGCTTCAAAGTACCAAATGATGTGTCGCGCGCGGTGGTGTCCTGTGCCAAATTGAAATAAAAAGATAGGTAAAACACGACGAAAATATTTTCTGAATAGCTGAAACGAAAGCTAATTCGCATAAAAAACGCTTAGGCCAAAAAGCGCGCTGCGAAACGCGTAAAAACGCGACGAAAAACTATCGAGGTGAAATAGGTCAATAGTTAGCGCCGTAAGCACCGTAACGCTCGTAGGACCCTTACGCCGTCCCTCTCGTCATCTAATTTGCTGTAGGCCCAAAGAAAAACGCGTCGCGAGCAGCGCGTAAAACTCGAAAATTTTTCATAACTCGCCACGACCCCTCACGTCGTGCCCTGCGAACGTTTTCTTATTCTTCTCCATGCACCTCCCTCCCCGCCCTCCTGCCCATCACTTCCCTTGCCCTGCAGCTCAGGCGGCGGCCCTGGGGGAACGCGGTCAACCCCTAGCAATGGACACCAACACTTTCCACAATGCCAAGCACAAGTACAAGGCCAACTACATCAAGATGGACGGGTAGCATGTAAGACACTGAAGCATACATGGTCTTGCTGCACGCGGGTGTGTTGGGTCGTGTATAACTTTATTTTATTTTCAAAAACTGAAAAAATATTTTAACAAATTTTGCAGCGGTTTTTCAAGTAGGTGAAACCACACAAACGCAAGAAACAAACCCAACAAGGCAGCAGGACAGGACACCACAGCACCACGCGGCAGCACAGCACCACGGTGCACAGCACAGGAGAGTAGGGCACCAAGGGAGGGTGGGCCACACAGCAACACCGCACAGGACGGAGACGACTGGGAACGCAGAGCACGACACCCCAGGACGCACATGGCACAAAGCACAACAGCGAACAACACCACGCAGCAACACACCACAGCAAAACACACACAGCGCGGGGAGACAAGACAAAACACGGCGCCAGAAGGCACAGGACCCCAGGATGTCGGACAGCGCCACAGGACATGACACAGCGCGCGGCAGTACCAAACGGAGCAAAACGAAACAACACAGCGCACAGCAACACAACGCCAGTCGGCACAACGCGCAGCAACACGGCGCAGCACAGCACCGAGGGACACACCACAGCACACCACCAAATCACGACACCAGGAGCCACCAGGACCCACAAGGAGACAACAGAGGACAGCCAGGCCCAACAGCAAACACGCAGACACAACAGGCAACAACACAAAACACCAGCAAACGGCGCAAGGGCAAGAGAGCACCGTACAGAGAGCAACGACGCAGGCACACCAGCACAGCACCGCACAAGCAGAGCACAGAAACAGAAACAGCCCGGAACACCACGGAAAGGCAAGGAACAACCAGAAAAGGAAAAAAGAACCAGCAGACAACGCAGCAGCGCAGGACAGCAAAGCAGGACAGAAACAGCACAACACGGCCCGGCACAACAGCGCGCCAAGCCACACGGCGCAAGAACCCAACCCGACACAAGCACCCCACACACCAGCGGGCACAACACAAAACGTACCACAGCCCGCCGCGCCACACGACACGAAGCACGATGAAGCACAACAGAGGACACCACAACCATCGGGGGGGGGGGGGGCACAACCGGCAAACACCAGGGGCAGCACGGGGGAGAGCAACGCCGCCAGCACAGCCCCAGCGGGCACGCGCAACACAACAGGCAACAACACAAAAGGAAGAGGCACAGGCAGGGGGTACCGAACAACGGAGCGCAAGCGCACACAGGCCCCTGCCGAAGCACAAGGCCCCCAGCAACACACACCAACACGCCCCAGAGCCCAGGACACACAACCGCAGCACCGCACAAGCGGCACACCACGGCACATAAGAAAGAAAACACGGGAGGGGGGGCACAAGACGCCAAAGCCCAAGTCAACCAGGGCCGGAAAACACGAAACGCCGGAGACAAGGGGGGCGAAGAAGGAAAGAAAAACAAGAGAGGGGGGGGGGGGCACAAGACGCCAAGGCCCAAGGCACCCAGGGCCGGAAAAAACAGAACTCCGGAAACAACAGGGGCGCAGAGGAGGGGAAAAAGAAAAAACAAAAACAAGAGAGGGGGGGGGGCACAAGACGCGAGGGCCCAAGGCACCCAGGGCCGGAAAACACGAAATGCCGGAGACAAGGGTGGCGCAGAAGGGGAAGAGAGCACCAAGAATGGCAACAGCAAAACATTGGGCACACCAAAACGCGCCCGGGAGGCCGGCCCGCCCAACCCGTCCAAGAAAGCAGGCAAACGCGCACACGCGTGGGACCTGGGCGTGGCGTCCTCCGACCCGAAAGGAGAGGTGTCAGCGTCCACAAGAAACAGCCCCGGTGTACCGGCCGAGTCCCCTGTCGAGAGACGGACGGTACAGGAAACCAGACGCGTCAGTGATCGGGTCCACAAACGCCAAACCACCGCAACGCACGCAGCCCAAGACCGACGCCGGAGGGACCCGCCAGGGACAACCGCATCGCGAAGCCCCTAACGGGTACGACGCCGAGCGCGCCCAGCGCCCCTGCCTCGGCAGGGGCCAGCGGCAGGCACACCGAGCCCGGTTCTCGGCCGGCCTCCACTTGCCCCGCGCAGCCACCCGGTAAAGCCACGGGCGACAGCCCCCGGGGTGGGGGAAGGCACCACGGTGACAGAAAAGCCGACCGGAGCACCAAGAGGCACCAGACCGGACGAGGCACGGCATACCAACGCGGGGCGACGAGGCACGCCAGAGAGGCACGCCCCCGGCCACAACCGCGGTAGGAGGACAGGTGCCAAGCCACAACGGCCACCGGGTGCCGCAAACTCGGGAAGCGCGCACAAGACACGGCGAACCGCGGCACGGGAGGAGGTGCCAAGGACAGCCGGGCCCCCACGCCAGCACACCGCACCCACAGCCAGTGGGTAGCGGGCCCCGGTCGCACGCCCGAAAGGACGGGCAGTCGGGGTTTGGAGAGCGCCCGACCCCGGACTCCCCACACCCAGGCAAGAGCGCCCCCCTAGGGAGACCTCGTGCCGCCCCCACAGCGCGCAAAGCCAGCTTGCAAGAGCGCGCGCTGTGGGGATGGTGACGGGTTCCATGCCCGCACCCCCCGCACCCACAGCCAGTGGGTAGTGGGCCCCGGCCGCACGCCCCAAAGAACGGGCGTCGGAGATGGGAGAGCGCCGGACCCCGGACGCCCCACAGCCAGGCAAGAGGCGCCCCCCCGGGGCGCCCTCCTCCCGCTTCAAGAGCGCGTAAAGCCAGCAAGCAAGAGTGTGCGCTGTCGAGCCAGTTCTGGATACTCTCCTTAAAGACAACTGCATCCTACTAGGGGATTATAATGGCGTCACCAAGTCCGGTCACACGACTGCCCTGCGCCCCAACCTGTGGCCCTGGCTTATAGCCAAGGAACGGTCCAGAGCCCTCTCTGACTTACTGGCGCCGCACTGTCACAGCACACCGTACACCCGAGTGCGATATTACGGAGGCACTAAAAGTTATATTGACAGGGGGTACGGGACACGCACCTTTTGCGCCCTATTCCAGTCCACTGCTGCCTCTGTACTCGACTCTTTCTTCGTAAATGGGGCCCAGGATCATAATCCCATTATTATACACACTGTCCCCTGGTCAACCCCCAATGTGCCCCCCCCACGGTGTGCCCAGTGGAACCGCCGTGATGTGCAGCGTTTTCAGAGACATATAAAACAACTTACTGGTAGCCTACCCGTGCCTGACACGTATTCTGAGGTAGATGCCACCTACGCTACGCTTTGCGCCCACATGCTCACGGCAATGAGCACCGTCAATGAGGCCAAGCCTGACCCCCCGCGGTCCAGCTGTGATATTACCGACTGGACGTCCGTTGTACGCCAGAGGGCCAAGCAGGCCAAACGGCCCCCCAAAATCTTTTACCCGCGAGTCAAGCATACTCAGCTCAGTCCCCCCGCCCAATCTACACTGCCGGTACCCTCACGTAAAATACAACGCATATTACTACGCAATAACCCTTGGTCTACAGAGGCAAGCCAGTATATACCCCAGTACCCACAATTGGACGACCTGCCACCACCCACGTATGATGCATTGTGTACGCTCGCGCGAGCCGCCAGAAAAAAGTCCCCCGGGCTGGACGGCATACCCCCGTACCTATTGTCCATACTTTCTGCTACCACATTTGCCACTGTGCATGCTTGCGTCTCACTGTGTTACCAAACAGGTGATATACCCCTCCCTTGGCTCGTGTCTGAAACCCTCTTTTTTTGATGCATGGCGGTTCCCTGCCGGTTTTCATTCTGTGTCCACATTGTTCCATTCTTGGGATTGCAGTGACAAGGCGTAGCCCTTGCTGATCCGCCATGATCCTTTGATTGTACAGTTTAGTGTACAGGGTACCCAATATTTTGAACATGGCAAACCGATGAAAAATCTGTTCATTGGCAAGGCCAATCCGCAAACAGTGTGAAAATCACTGCCCTTTGGCCCTTTGTCTGAAACCCTCTGCCTGTACAAAGGCAAAGGATCGTGGCAGAACCCAGACAGGTGGCGACCCATCGCAATGAGCAACTCCATTTATACCCTGCTCATGCGGTGGGTATATCGTACACTGTACCCCCTCCTGTCCCTCTACTGAACCCTAGGCAGTTTGGTGGCCGCCAAGGTACCTCCCCAGCCCACGCCACGCAAACATTTCTGCATGACATTGATCATATGGACAACATCGAAGCCATACTGGCCTTTGATGTCTACCACGCATTCGATAGCCCCCCTAAGGCACTCATCAGCATGGCCCTTCAGAGGCTCGGGACACCACTCCGGTTGCTGCGCTTGATTTCACTGGCGCTGGAGTACGGTGCGACCTACATCCGAGGGTACCCAGCGTCAGTCTTCAGGACCACACACGGTATCAAACAGGGCTGCCCTTTGTCATGCTTTCTTTTTGTCATTGTCTTTGAAATCCCCTTGCGATACCTACACGCCCCGGGCATCCCCTTTTTCGCGTACATTGATGATATAAGCTCCCCTGCATTGCGTGGACGCAGTCAGCACGTGGCCACTACTGTTCAGGAAGCCCTGCCGCTTATTGGTTGTCAGCTCAACATCATAAAAAGCGAAGCCCTCCCTGTAGCCCATCCGCCCCCCTCCCCACCCGCCCTGCCCAAATATCATCATCCCTCATCGCCCGTGCAGGCAGCTACCGGCTCTCCATTGAACAGTCAACCGTGTGATGACCTTCCGCCTTGGGCCGATACCCAGATATGCCGCTTCACCGCAGCCAAGCCTCTAATGCACCTGGGCCACCCGATACCGGCCTACCTCAGGTTGAGTGACGCTTTTTGCCTCGTTCGCAATGAGCTGAAGGCACAACTGGACGAATTGCACGCGCACCCCATACAAACACTCGACAGGGATCTCTGCCCCCCCCCCCCTCCCCCCTGGTCGCCAAAAAGACTCTGTACATACATCGCAAACACGGACTTGGCCTGTCTCATGTCCCCACCCCACATCCGACCCGGGTACTAGACTCCTTGCGGCGCAACTCCCGGCTGCATGACTTCAACACGTCAGTTCGGCGCCTGTTCACGCCCTTTGGCATGTTCCTCTTGACGATTGCTACGCTGCGCCACCCCACTGGTGACTCCCCCACACCGCTGCCTATCATATGGGACACCCTCAAAATATACCGCCAGGCTACCTCGGTTGTTACAGTTGCTGGGCTGCGGCTGTACATTGTATTCTCGACGCACCGCCCTGACGCTGTCTATACCGATGGCAGCAAACTGGGTGACCCCCCCACGTCAGATGCAGCCGGTGTCCTTTGTGATGGCAGCGTGGCTGTGTGCAGGGTGCCTGGTGCCCCTAAATCATATAAGGCGGAACTGGTTGGCGTACTCTTGGGGTCACATTTTGGTGACCCCGGAGACCGCCTACGGCTCGACTGTCAAGGGGCCATTCTGTCGTCTACTGGACACAAACAACCAGTCTGTCAAGCCCACTGGGTACAACTAGTCAGAGCATCCCTGCGAAGTAAGGAGCAGGACCTCGACTGGGTAGAGGGCCACACTGGCCAGCCATTCAATGAGGCCTCCGACTATTATGCCAAACTGGGCACCACCTTCCCCCCTCCCCCAGCGCTTCCCACTTCCCCCTGGGATGTCATCAGACAAGGTGAACACGTCCTGCCCCCCCACAAATTGGGGTCCCATGACCTTATCCCTTCGCACCTGCATGAGCATTTCCACCCGATCTCATGGCGCCCACTGGGCCACAGGGTCCTGGCCTGGCGCAAGTGGCTTTTTGGGATCCAGTCTAGGGCAGGGTTCAGCCACTATGCAACGTTCTGGCGGGATGAGAATGAAAAAACCCCATGTGCTGCATGCGGCACCCGCCACAAACGCAGTGTGCACGGAGTGCTAGCGCACTGCCCCCCAACCCACCCACTGGTCTCTGCCTGGCTTAGTGCTTGGTCTGTTTCGGCACTGGTTGCCACGTGGCGAGCCACAGCAGTGCGACGAGACCTCGGGATCATTGCCCGCCAGGCAGTACCTCGCTCCCTGTACCGCTACCTCGCCAAGCATTCTGGTGGCCTGAGGGCAGCCCGAAAAATCGTCGGTCAGTTCCAGAGCACGGTCGTGGACAGCGTTAACTCAGCCCTGTGCTCTGCAATCCCTCCTCCTTCCCGTCGACCCTCCCCATTCCGCCCAGAAGACTGGCGGTGGCCCCTCCTGCCGCACCTCCTGTCCACAGGTCTGGGGACCCGACGTGAGCGACCGCCGTCATGGTAGACCAAAACTAAAGGATGCGCGCGCCATCAGGGCCTTGTTCATACTTTATAGGAATTTCCACTACAGCAGCGACCGCTTCGTCACAAACTGCAGTTGTTTTGCTTTTTGATGCCTTTCCAGTCTTCCGCCCAGCGTTGGCCCAGTTCCTGCAACAACCCCTTGTCGCCCTTCCCCTTCCTGTCCTCAGTGAAACTTCCCACGAGCACGCTGCGCCCAATGCCCGTGGTGTAATGGCTCTGCCCACGTGCCCAGATCCAAAAGGTTCCTCTCTCACCCCCACACGATTGCTATTTTTTCGCCAACCACTGACAGGTTGGCCCTTCCATGGTCCACAAACCCCGAAGCCAACACCATGCGAGTGGAATGCCTTCTTCTTTTGCCCTCCCTCTTCGCACCCTGTCACACCTCGGTATGTCTTTGCATGATGGGTACAATCCCTTGGACAGCAACCCACCCAGACAGTGCCCCCAATTGACCTGCCAGTGCCCCCGGGCCTGGAGTATGGGGCGACCACTTCTGTGATGTCCGCTATGTAGTATGACTTACTTTCTTTGCACTGCCTCTCAGCCGCAATGACCCCAGCCGGACAACCCACTAACCAAAGACTCAGAGATGTGGGTTACACAGTGTATATTGGGCTGGCCTCCTCAGGACATTGCAGCAGTGACTATGGACTTGTGTTTCAAAAAAAAAAGTCGCGGTCCATGGCCGGTGTGCAAGTCAATGTTGCGCGCACCACTGTCACAGGAGGTAGAGAAAGGCAAACCCGTTAGTCCGCAGGTCCTAAATGGCCGAAGACTGTTGGGCGAAGCGGTCGCCAAGAGCCATGTGGTCCCCGCAGCTGCTGGCATTACTGGTGACTTCAAGACAGTGGAACAGCAGGATCCAATGCTGGCCAGTCAGATTATCACAGTTGACGTGACCCAAATTGCAGCTCTGGTGAACGAACCCCTGAAGCGATTCTTGCAGATCAACAAGAACCTGATCGTCATCAACGGCGACATATTTGAACATCTTGCCCCCGAGGCGATGTGCCCGCACTGGCAGTATGAAGAAATGGCGTGTGCTGATACACTTATCTGCAGATTTCAAATTGTCATTGACAATATGTACGAAGTTCTGGACACAGAGAAAGAGAGGCGTCTCAATGATGATTTCAACGCACCGCGCATTGGCAAAATCTTGCGTATTCCCATCTTTAGTCGGCCAACCAAAGCCAAGCAAGCGGGGGATCCCACGTTGTTCAACATTTCCTGCTTGCTAATTTCGTCACCAGATTGCTGGAGCAGAAAGGTAAAATTTCGTCGTTACGTCCTCTGTTGGCGCGGGGCCTCGCACAATAAGTGTTCCCTCTTCGCAGATTCCGAATTATCTGATGTTTCGGCCTACTCAAGTACAGGAGATGAAGGACACGAATTTGGCGGCCACCTGCCGATAGCGCATGTCATGTGGTATTTCGATATTCATCTCCATCACCTGAAGCAGACGCCGGGCTTCACGGCTGCTTTCGCGTTCATCGATCATCAACCAGACCTGGCTTGCAAGATTGCCTCCATTGAGCCAGATTCTCGCATTTACCTTTTTGGTGTGTCCACTGACAGTGCCGCTGATTGGGTCAACAAAATGCAGAATCAGCTGAACCACATCTTGACACAAGGGTCGAAGCTGGACGAGTCTGGTGATTGGGACCAGCAGGCCAACTGGACAAACTGTGGTATTCCCCTTGTGGTTCGGGATGACAAGTACGGTTCGGATGCGTGCAAACTGAAGGAGGAAGAGATGGTTCAGAAGGGTCAGGCCGCTGCCGCACAGGACGCTGCAGCAAAGCGGAAGTCAACTTTTGAGGAACCTGACCCAAATGGGAAGAAGACTGCTTCTAAGCCCAAGGCCGTAAATTTCGTCGCCGGTGAACATACCGACGAGAGCGATGGAGATGAGGAGGAGGTGAGCGAAGAAGATGACAGGGACGAACGGCAGGTCTTGCAAGGAAAGACAGCAAAGAAACCAGCAGTGAGACCAGGGTCCGAGGAGAGCCGGGGCAGACTTCCATTCAAGCAGCCAACTCGTCAGTCCGCACCAAGAGAACAACCCGCAAAGCCACCGCCAAAGGGTAAGACGTCTGTTGCTAATTATATGGGTGCTAAGATGCAAGCTGTTCCGAAGAAAAAGTAATTTCTTCGTTTTTTGTGATATATTATGCGCCAGGGCTCGCGCTAGTCAATCTTCTTGGACGACCTTTTTGCTGTCACCTTTTGCGGCACATTTTATCCTGTGATGCATTTTACTGCAGTGTTGTGCTGATGTTTGCGCGAGGCCTCGCACAAAGGGCGGCGTCAAAAAATGCTTCCTGGGGTGCTGCGTGCTACATGCATTTCAAAAACCTGTTTTGGAAAGAATTGGGAGCTGATGGGTATTTTCATACGAAAGCATAAATGGTAGAAGAAAGAAAACGTCATGATTTTCCGGGAAAAGCAGTGCATTTTTAGGGAGATAAATTATTCCCTGCAGCATTCGGTTCCGTTATGAACAAATGGAAACGGTCCAAGTAATCCATTTTCCACTTGATTCTGTGTCTCTTTGTTTTCGAGCCCCCCAAAGAACTTTTTTTCCCAGGTGGTGCCCACAAACACTTTTGGGCACATTTTTACCCTGTAACTTGAGTCGCCTAAAAAGGAAGAAGTGCATAATACACAGGATGCATTAATCCCTTAGGGCTGTTTATAAATCGCCGTAGGTTTGCTGAAACACTTAGGGTTGCTCTTGCGTTCGTTGTCCTTCGGCATAAACATGATGTGTCATGAATACAGTGAGTAAGCCCAGGAGGAGCTCACCTCTTGGTTGAGTTTCTTCCTGATTAGTGAAATTGTTAGGATTGAGTGTAGGGGAAAAAAACCAATGTTGTCGACTCGTCTTCTTTCCCTGCATGCTGCATAATGCATTAAAGGGCTGTAGGCCACGCGCTGTGCACGCGGTTCAACCCTTGCTAGGATACCCACGGCTCTGCCCTACGTTCTATAAGACTAATGCCTACTTGCTTGATACGGCAGCTTTTAGGCAGTGTATTATTTTCCTTTCGGAGACCCGTATAATGCGGCGAGGAAGGTTAGGTTCCTCTGCTAAAAGCTGTCCCGCATTTGCCTCTGTCCCCAGGTTGAAAAAGTACAGGGTGATTGGTGCACTGCCTTGCCGAGCTAAAAAGGGCGCAGGTCCCACAATCCAAATGAGCCTCAGCCACCGCTGGCGAGGACAAAACGACCTCTTCATGTACAGCCCTTACTACACGCTGTGCGCACAGCACACAAGTGCACCTCATCCAAGCCCTGGCAGAGAAAGGCGCGAGAGCGTCTGTGTCAGGCCACAGCAGCCTGGTGGCGCTGTGTTCGTTTGCTCTTTCACAGGATGGCCAAAAAGGCCCGTGACTTCATTGCCACAAACATCGCGTGTGTACGGGTTAGGGTCAGCAAGCGTGGTACGGACTGAGTGCGGTTGTTGTCAGACTGCCTTCGAAGGCTGGTGGTGGCCTTGGTGAGTGTAATGTAGTGGTGTCTTCTGCTCCGCGTGCTTTTCCTCACGGGCAGGGGATTGTGTTAGCCTTTGGCCTCTAGAAAATTGGGCGTTTTGTATGCTCTTAGCACACTTGGCCACCCTGCCCCTCTAGTAGGTAGGGCTTCTGCCGTTTCTCCGAACGTTATGCGCCAGCACAGAAGTTCGGGGCCATAAGAGTGGTACTAGTAGCTGACTAGGACCTTCGGTCCGACATCAGTGAAGGCCGATGATGGGAGCCACGCTGGGGAGGGAAGTGAGACACACACAGACATAAGTAGCACACTTAGGGGTATGGGAACACCGCCAAGACGGGTAGAAGCTCCTGGGTCTGGACCACTTAGAGGTCCTAACTGTGAGCACACCTGTCCCCAAGGAGGGTATGCACACCTTGCCTTCAACACCTTGCTTGCTATTCCCTCCTCCTTTAGCCAGCCACCGCTCTTCGTTGGCTCCCCAAGTTCATCACACTAGGGCATATCCCATGCAAGACGTGGTCAACAAGGCGCTCAATTGCTGGGTGGCTGCAAACCTGATAAGCGGCCATCTGGTTCACGCTGGTAACCACAGGCATGGGAGTGCAGGGCACAACCAGGGCTGGGGCAGGGCTCCAAAAACAGCGGATGTGTAGGTCTTTGGAGCACCGAACCCAATTTACGGCGGCAGTTAGTACATTCTCTGTAACTGAAGCTCTACAGGAGTCTTGAGCCTGTCCCGGCACATACTGAGTAGGCTCAGCTGTCAGCACAAGAGTGCTCACCACCCCTGGGAGTTTAGACGCCAGAGGGGTTTGTTAGTAAAGGGCCTCCACTGTGAGTTTCGAAGGGAGGGAATCTGTTCACGTGGGCAGGCGTGATCAGGTGATCCGCATTTGAGGTGGTCATATCGAGGGGGGGGGGGCAGACTGATCCGACCCCACGGGTACCTAGTCCAGAGCATGGGCGCGTTCTTGGTACTACACTGTGCAGGATGATGGCGCCGTGGGAGATTGGGGCAATAGGACTCACCTGCGATTGGGCTGCAAACAAGATAAGCGGCCTGGTGGTATTCCGATGATCCCCAGTGTTGCTCTCCTCGGTGAGGGGGAAGTGTACCTCCGGGGGGAGCCGATACTCCTGCAGGAATAGCCCGAAGAAGACTCCCAACTGGAGGAGGGGATGTCTGGGGTATACCACCGCCTCCTGAAGCTTGCAACCTCCTCTCTTCGGTTAGGAACCATAAATAGATTAAAGAGATAGATAAAGAGATTAATTTTTCTTCTGACGCTGGGACAGAGTCTCAGCACGGGTTAGTGGCTGTCTCTCGTTATTTTTGGCAAGTTAGGACCGAACAATGGGATTGGTACTCCCATCCGGCTGTATAAAGGGGCTCCCAGGTTGCCTCAGATAGCCCATAGCCGTCCCACAGGGTAAGGAATTTCCAGCCCTGTTTATCCTCGTGGCGTGCAATACCCGCAACCACGTAGTAGCGGCCGACTGCCATCAGCAGTCATTTCTTTCAGTTCGTCTGCCTCTTCACGGTTGGCAGCGTTCTCCAGAACGATGCGCTCGACCTCCCAGTCAGACAAACGCCACTCATCCCAGGTCAGTTCGTCAGGAGAGTGGCAATGTCTCAACTGCTTCGGTGCAGACAGGAGCTCTCCACCTAGGCGGGGACTGGATCCATCTATCTTTATAATGTGATAAGGCCAAAAGAAAGGGTCCTGCAAACAGTTGCGGGGCCACGTGGGCAACCGGGAGTGGTGTACCAGCATCAGGTCTCCTACCTTGAAACTGGCAGGACGTCTCGTGCGGTTACGATCTGGAACATGTTTCAGTTTAGCTCTACCTAGGTTAGCCAGGTCCTGCCTGTGCTCCAGCCAGTCCCCTACAGGGCTCTTGTAATCCTCTGGAAAAGGAGCTTTGAAGAAACACGCAGCACGCCCCCCATGGATCAGCTCGTGGAGGCTATAGCCAGTCGAGGGACTCTCCTGAGAGTTCACGGTTAGGACAGCCCGGGGTAACAGGCGTACCCAATTTTCGTGCCCTCTTATTCCATCAGAATTCTCAGGTTCTGCTCCAGCACACGGCAGTTCTGTCTTACGCAAAGAGGGATAGAAGTGTGAGTGTACGGCACAGATGCCGTTACATGGACGTTCAGGGCGTCCAGTACTCGCTTGTACCATCCGGTGTCACTCCGGATATGCACATCTTCGTCAGAGTGCACCTCCTTAGTAGCCCCGTAGTGTTCGAACCATTGTCCAACCAAAATCTTAACAGTCTGTTCCCCTGTCATCTTTTTGTTTCAGGGAAACACACTGGTGAAATGGGTCAGGCTACAGGTGACAACTAGACAAATATCATAACCACCAAACTTGGGCAGACCGTGGATGAAATCCATGTACAACAGAGAGTTGGCACAGTAGGGGATAGGCAGACTGCAGACCAGTCCCCGGTCACGTGAGTTGCTCTGTTTGCTGGCGTGACAGCCACAGGAGTCCACTATGGGAAACATACGAGCGCGTACTTCAACGCAGGCTAATCAAGAGTAGAAACGCTCCCTGTAAAATTCAACAGAACGATTTCACCCTGTGTGCCCTGAACTGAGAAGGGCCCACTGTAGGCAACGGTCCAGTCGTACCTCAGGCACAGCTATACGGTCTTCATAGTACAGATATTGGTTATCTTGATACCAACGGTCGTCGTCTATCAGGCGTGTCTCCAGTCCGTCACAGAGGGAATTGAGTACACATTGGTACTGTGACTGGCAGTCTCTCAGACTCAAACCTTCCAGTACACCTGCAGTGCACATGGACAAGTCCAACTGGACATCCATACGATAGAACGCCTCTTTGGCCAACGCCTCCGAGCTCTCACCTAAGAGGGCTACGAATATATTACGGCATATATAGTCAGCCATTTCGTATTTTAATCCCTGTACATCCTGGACAGTCAACCTGAACTGCCTGAGATAGGTTCACCACCGCTTTAGTTTCGCTTTTTCAGGAGGGGTCCCTTTTGAAAGGTTTTCACAGAGCTACACAATAGAGTTACTGCCAAGTAGGCAGAACTGCGAAGAGAGCACCAGCATCCCAGCCAGGAGTTCCTGGTCGTAGGTACTGTAGTTGGAACGTGCTTGATTCCACTTCCAGTTCCAGTGCCCAGGGGGCAGCAGACGCCACTCATTTGCAGGGTAGTCATGCTTCAAGGTACCATCGCGGTTCAGACCTGAACTGTGAAACTGGCAGTGAGACAACTCAGCGGGGTTAAGCTCCTGCCACTGGTATAGGGTACCACCCCCCCCTACATCACAGGCATCTGTGACGAGTATGATTTCCTTCGCTCTTTTCCAGTGTTAGGGAAGCTATAGGTATTTTAAAGTAGGTGTGGAAATAAAGGAGAGGCCAAGAGGAAATCTCTCTTTCCTGTAAATGCGACAGTGGTGGCCACCACAGCACAGGGGCGGGGTTAGGAAAAGTGCTTTTCCAATGCTTAAGAGTATATTTTAGTTGTATTAGAGGTGCTCTAGGCACTCTTGCATTTTTATCTTAGTATTGGCCAAACCAAAATGAGTGATAACACATTTTGACCTATGGAACCAAACACTAAATCAGGATATTGTGTGGACCCCTAATCCCCAAGCTATAGGCACTAAAACATCTTTTCCTGGGTTGCTGAGGCACTGATATACTGGGGGCAGAGCCTATGAATTTATCTATGTTTTCTCATGAATTCTTAGCTGTCCTAGTGGTATGCACCCTAGGGGGCTGGGGCACCTCTTTTAGAGAGGTCCTGGGTTCAATACCCAGTCAGCCTAGCTAAGTAGGATTATTTCATGTGGCATGGCAGTGACCTCAGCGCCACAAGCCATGCCACCTCACCACCTATAGGACCCAAAAACAAGGAGTGCACATCTCAAGATGGCACTGTGGATGAGAGTGAGCCCTTGGGACAGTTTCCCAATCAGTTCTTCTCTAACATGTAAAAAGCTTTCATCCTGAGTTGCAATGTATGCTAATTGCTGTGGTCTTTTGTTGATGGTTGTCTTTATCTAACTCTTTGTGACTGCAGCCCTTCATGCTTTGATGCTGTTTATCTTCTACTTGCTTATCTCTGGCTTGGGTTATCCTGGATTGGTTGTATTTCAACAACAAATTATTTTCCTCATCAAGAACAAGCAGCAGGAACCCTACACCAGCAGCAAGCAGCAAGAGAGGCACAACAAACACACAGTGTTGAAATCACTATAAAACCTTCGGGTAGCAAGAGGCAGACAGTCTCTGCGTACCGGCAGCAACCCCTGCCGTACCTCCAGTGCGCCGAGATCTGTCATATATAAGCAAGAAGGGCGAAGATGGACACAAAGAAAGGGGACACCGACGTGAGGACGGCGCCTGAGGCACCAGCAATGCCAGCACCTGGTGAACCCGGACATGGACCTAGCGCTGTACCTTCGGTGCCCCTACATGGGCCAGTGGACGTGGCGGATGACTCGCTGGAGGGACTTCAGTCGGCCTTCCGGGCCCTCTCAGTCGAGGTGGTGGACACCAACCCTGTGAAGAGAAAGAGAGAGAGAGAGAAGGATGCAGGAGAAAGCATGGCAGACGAAGGAGTAGACCACGGGCACGACCCGACGAGTTGATCGACCTTCCAGGGCGCACCAAGCGCCTCTGGCCTCCACGCATCACCCTCTCCTACAACCACCACACTCCCAACTCCAGACCCAGCCGCTGCAACATCCACACCCATAACCACTCCGCCTATGGCTGAGGTGACAGGCTTTACTGGTATGCCTACCTACCCTGCCTATGGTGTGAACCCACCTACCACTGCGTTTCCCTAGGCAACTACTACCAGTGAGCCAGTGGCCTCCAGTTCTGCGCCGTGATGGTATGCGGCTGACTATCACCACCCTCTACCCGCTACGGGAGCCTATGTGGATGTTCCTGGGTATACAACCCTGAGCTGGCTGAGGAGAGGACCTGGGTCATGCGGGAGCAGGAGTAGAGGATCGGGAGATCATCCAAGAGGTCCCTGACGCGGTCGGAGATAGAAGAGGCTCTCCGAGGAGCCACCTCTGAACTTCTGGGCGATCTCACCCAAGAGATTCCGGCCAAACTAGACCCCCTGATTCCGCCCCAAGCGTCACCTACCATTCTGGGAGTTTCACCCATTGGGTACAGGCTAATCACCTGGTGGCAGGGTTGACAAACACCCTGGGGAGTCTGAGGAGCCGACCGATGCCGACCCCTGCAGTGATACCGAGAAGCCCTTTCCTCCCGAGAACGGCCCAGCCACCCTACAGCCATGTGGGGAATTTCACGAGAGCCGAGCTGGACCGGCTAGGGCTGACAGCCCTGAGGGCAATGGTGGACGTAGAGCTCTATGGCTTCAGTGACCTAGGCGGAGACCTCTCCAATGATGAGCCGCCGTCGATGACTTCTGCTTCGCCCTCGGAGGACGACGACCCTGAAGACCCCGAGAACCCAAGTGGGCAGAAGAAAAAGAAGAGGAGGAAGACCCGGCGCCCTGAGGGACGCAGGTCTCAGGAGGCTAAGGCCATCCCCACCTCCAAGATCGTGGTGAACTTGCCTGAGTTCACAGGCAAGGACCTCAGCGAGCTCGCTGAGAATTTTGGCCGGTTCCTCCGAACGACGGGCCAAACCCACGCCAGTGGACGGGTCAAGTGCGATCTGCTCCTGCAGTGTTGCACGACCAAGTACCTGGAGAAGCAGCCAAGCAGATCGTG
Organism: Eutreptiella sp. 'Long Island Sound 2002'; assembly: GCA_964036045.1. Lineage (NCBI taxonomy): Eukaryota > Euglenozoa > Euglenophyceae > Eutreptiales > Eutreptiaceae > Eutreptiella > Eutreptiella sp. 'Long Island Sound 2002'. The sequence continues at coordinate 45,188,559 of OZ038381.1, forward strand.
ACTAAGTCCCCCACCTTTGCCGACGTGTTGGTTGCCACCGAGAGGCAGTACCTAACCTATGAAACTGACCTCTCCATCAGGGCCGAGATCCAGAACCTGGCCGGGTCTCTGAGCTACTGGCTGACCTGCATCACTGGGCTCGACGATTGACGCCCGGTTCCTACAGCAGCGACGACCTGCTGTTCTGGTTGGTGGCTAAGCTCCCTCGGGAGCTGTCGGACGAGTGCCGTTCAACGGCAGAGCGCAAGGCTAGAGCCCTCCACTACGGGAATTTATGTGTGCTACTCCTGGAGCTGGCGCTGGAGAAGGAAAGCGACCAGCAACTGAACGCCTACCGTCCTGGAGGGGGAGGCTCTGGAAGTCACAGCAAAGGGTACCAAGGACCTAGACCTGGACAGGGGACTACTCCCAAACACGCCCGTATCATGGAAAATGTCAAGGAGCCCTTCTGGTGTGATGCCAGAGATGAGCAGGGTCACCTGCAGCACGCCCGTGACTGCGAGCAGCGAGACTGCTGCGTAGTCCAAGGGAAGAAGCAGGAGACCAAAAACCTGCGCCAAGGCAGAGGTGCCGGATCACTACAGGTGTACTATCACCTGTGCCTTCTGTGGGAAGAGGAAGCACTACGAGGATGAGTGCTACCACAAGCAGCGCCTGTCGGCAGAGCTGAAGGGTGAGGATCCTGGCAAAAGCTCTGGCAAAGGTGGAGGCAAAGGCAACGGCAACGACTCCGGCAAGGGCAAGTCGAAAGGACTTGGAAAAGGGCAAGACAAGAACCAAGGTGGACGAGGAGGAGGCGCTAACCGCCAGCCAGACAAGGACAACAAGAATCCGGACAAGAACGGAGGCAACCCCAACCCTAATCCAGGGGGGAACTCGGAGCCCTCTGGGGGGCAGTCTGGTCCTACCACACGCTCACAAACGCAGGCCCAGCAAGAACAAGGAGCCAAGCGTGAGCATGAAGGTGGGGACGACGGCAACCCGAAGAAGAGAAGCTGTTTCATGAGGATCGCCCGCAAATTGCGGAACAAGGGATTCGAGGTGACCTGTCCCGCGGAGTTCTGACGGGGACGCTCTGGCGGGGCCCTGGATCTGGTGGTCTGGGTACGTATTCGACCAGGGGGACGTGAATACCTGGGAGTTTTGGGTACTGGAGCAACCATATCTACAGTGGCCAGGAAGGTTTTACCTAGTGGGAGCCTGAAGAACACCATGACCACCGCGGCTATACAAATGGGGGATGGACATGTGGTGCACAGCTGCGGGGACTGTGAAGTGGAGGTACCTATGGGCTTCCGAACTATCGCCCATCGGTTCTATGTGATGGACACTGAGGCCTTCGACTTTGTATTGGGGACTGACTTCTTTGTGCAGCACTCCCAGATACAATCCCTGACGCTGCAAGCACCCTACCTCCTCTACGTGGACCACGGCAGTGGCAGAGAGTCTGTGCCACTGGAGCAGTCGGAACATACCTCGAGCTACCTGAGGGTATCGAAGGAGGAGCCCTCGAACATGATGGCGGCCTCCAAAACTGAGGACTATCAACTATTGGGGGAAGTCCTAGACCAAGGTCTGAAGGAGTTGAGTTACTCTAGAGAAGACCTGAGTGTGGAGTTGTTCGCCAGCAACAAGCAACATGTCCTGGACCTTTACTGCAGCAACGGGAAGAACTACAGCTACAAATTTTACTGGCCCTCTTTCGGGATGGCCTACGCGAACCCCAGGTTCAGTGAACTGGGGAAGGTCTTGACCAAGGTGGCCTTGGAACGTTTCCGTATGGTCCTGTGTTTCCCCAATTGGGGAGCCCATGGGGGCAACGAGTACTGGCTAACCCTCCTGGACAGGCTGACTATCAACTCTGTTCGGTTACCTGAATGGGGCCATCTACGTGCCTTTGGGGCATAAGACGCCTATTGGGAAACCCGGATGGGGGAGTATGCTCAGCGTGGTCTTACCTCCATCCCCTTGGAGGATCTGGACCCGGCTCTGGTCCAGGCTATACAACGAGAAAGCGATGGACTCGCCTTGGGTGACTTGAAGGATTGACTACGACCTCAAGATGCTCTTGAGACTATACCCGGAGGAGAGGAATACGTTGTGACTAACACCAACTCCCCGAACTCTCCCTGCCTTGTACCTGTTCCTGATGGAATCTCTGAGTGTGGACTCTCCGAGCTCCCTAGCTCAATCTACTCAGATGACGAAACTGAGCACGACGCCTTCTTTGTGCAGACATGCGTGGAGGAAGTGGAGGACGCCAAGTACGTCGCCCCACTGAGACCTCTACTCTCAATGAGGGTGGAAGACCCCGTGGACGAAGAGCTGGATCCCCGATCCTGGCTAAGGGAGTACGTGGACTCCAAGAGGTGGTTGGTGGCGAAAAAGCTATGCTACGCTAAGCCTACCCGCAGCTCATGGCCGCTGAAGCAAGGACGTATCGGAGATCTATGCCAACTGAAGGAGGACCTCGACCAGAAGATCACCACCTGGCAAAGGGAGGTAGATCTTAAACTCATGAAGCGCGTGTGGGGTGCCCATGTGAGGACCCCAGAGGAGGACGACCTCTCGGAGGAATGTGTATGTGAACCCCCTCGGGCATGCCTATGTTGCCATCGTCCACCGGAGATGGTGAAGCGGTACCCAGAACCCCATGACCATGGTGGGGTATACAACCGGTCTCCGTGTGCCCTTTAACCCCATGTACGGAGGGGAAGACGCCCGGTGAAGCCCGGTGAGAGCCCGGCAGGAGCGTGTCCCTCGCCGTAAAGCCCCCCTGACGGCATTCCGGCCACTTGGGGCATGTTACCATGTACCGGCAAACTGCCATTTGCCGGTATCTTACTATTTCACGCCAATCTGCCCCGCACCGCCTTCGGCCGTCCATTCGGCAACGTAACCCTAACAACAGATGTAGGTAAGATGTGTTTGTGTGAGAGATCTGGGCATTTCAGCTATTAGCGGCCGCATCGGCAACCGATGCGTCGCCCGCTGAGATTTACACATTAGAATATCACGAATCAACAGGGTTTTATTTTCATAATGTTTCCGTAAATTTTCACGCTTCCGTTCTGATAATCAATGTTTTGACTGCTGGCGGTTGGCTCGCGACTTTAGCGTAACCGCCAGTTTGACTGTTATTTACAGACATTTTAGCGCAATCCGTGACGAGAACTCTAAAGTCTTCGGACACCCTGCAGCTCCTCCGTGAGCCGGAGCGCCGCCTCGGACCGGATGCCATGCCTTGCCGCGTCCGCCTGGTACGCTGCCGGCGCGCGCGCTGCCAGGGTGTCATAGCGGAGGACCGCTGCCTGGAGCTGCTTTCCGCTCTCCAGGAGGTCCCCCTCCGCCGGGTCCGTCCCCGCCGGGGACGGCTGCTGGCGTTTCACCACACGCGCCAGGGCGTCATGTGTCGCGTGGAGGTGTTCGAACACCTTGTCCACCGCGGCCGCGGGCATGGACCCGTAGTCGTGCTGCTCTGCGGGACCCAGCCAGGGCGCCAGGGAGGGTTCATCCTGCGCGGCGGTGACCGCCGCCCACAGGCAGTGTTGGACGGGTGCGGCCTCGGCGTCGTACGGGAGGAGGCGGCCCTCCGTGTGGCTGTAGGGGGTGGGCATCGCCGCGCGCCCCGCTGCGCTGAGGAGACCCGGCAGGGCCTGGCGGACCGGGAGGTGGTCCGAGCCGACCACCTGGGGGTGTGCCATGCCGCGGGCCCAGACGCTTTCCCGCAGGGACCACGGCAGGAGGGGCTCGTTGACCAGGATGGTGTCCACCCTGTGCTGGGACGGGTGGAGCGTGGGGGTCATGTCCTCCTCGCCGCCTGCCGTGGCCCTTCGGAAACCGCAGGCCTCCCAGCCAGCTCGGAAATGCTCTGTGGCCGGGTTTCCGGGGACATCCATGTAGATGTTGGTGTCGCCGGCGATGACCACCGGGTGCCTCCCGCCGAGGCTGCGTGCCGTGGCATACATTTGTATGTCGGCCCAGAACGCCGCCCGTCCCGCCCACGGGGAGCAGCCTGCTTGCGGCCCGTGGACGTTGATGAGGGTGAGGCCTCCTCCGTCCGTGCGGATCTCCAGGGCCGCGGCCTTCCCGGGGACAATTTCCGTGAAGCTGAGCACCTCGTGCTCCGCCACGTACTTGCTGCTGACCGCGGTGAGGAGGCCCCCCCCTCTCGAGGTGGTGGTGGCTCCCGTCTCCGCCAGCCGGCTGCTGAAGAAGGCGGTGTACCCCTTGTCCCGGAGCGCCGCGGCAACGTGCATCTCCTGCGCCCGGGCGGCGATCCCTGTTTCCTGGAGCATGATGGCGAAGCCCCTCTCCCGGGGCAGCATGCCGGTGATGAGGGGCTCCTTGTCGGTGCAGGCCGCCGGCCCCCTGGCGCCGCCGGAGTGTGTCCCGGAGGGACCGGTCTGGCGGCACGAGGCCGTTGCGCAGGTTCCACGAGAGTAGCCACAGGGCGTCGCCCGCCATGTCCTCCTGGAGTCAGCTATCCCGCATCGGCATCGCCGCTGGGTTCGCCGGCGCAGCCAGGGCATCTGGGTGCGCCGCATCCGCGGAGCCCGTTCCCAACGGGGCCCACAGGGGGGCCCGGGGGACCGGGGGAGCCAGGGGGGCCAGGGGGGCCAGCCCCGCGGGGATGGACATGGACCCCGGTGGGGCCGCACCGCCGGCCCCCGGGGCCGCTCCGGGTGCCTCCTCATCTCCGTCTGCGTGGTCGGCTGCCTGGGGCGGGGGGCGCCCGGGTGTACGGAGCGTGCCATGGGGACCTCCGTGCTCTCCCCTGCAGGATGTTGATGGCCGCCTCCTTGTCGTCCGCCGGGGCTGCAGCGTGCGCCGCGTGCCACATCAGCTGTTCCAGCATTGCCCCGCTTGTGTAGTACTTGTCTGCACACAGGGGGCATTTCGTCGGCTCCGTGGCCCCTCGCGCCGGGGGGAGCGGCCCGACTTCCGAATGGCGCCCTCCGCCGCTGGTTTGAAGGGCAGGTTGGCCAGTGGCACCGTGTGTGGCGCCAGTGTGCGGCCCGGGGCCGCCGCATCGAGGGCTCGCCCCTCCATCGCAGGTCGTGGAAGGCCTGTAGCCAGTGGTACACTGCGGTCGGGACCGCCAGCTGGAGCTCCAGGTCGGCCACACCCCCGGCCTCGCCGCCCGGGCGTTGTCCTTCAGCCTGACCTGGAGTAGGAGGGCGTGGTGTTCGCCCTCCCGCAGCGCCTTGATGATCAGGCGGGTGCAGTCTGCCACGCGGATCACGGCTTCGGGCCCCGGCAGGCGCTCGGGGTCGCAGACGACGATGTGCGCGTCCGCCGGGCTGAACACGCAGACCGCCCACTGCGGGTTCTGCTGTCCCCGTTGGGCCGGCGCCAGTGTGGCCGCTGGGCGGGCGTGCGTGATTGGCCCCGCGTGGAGGTCCGGGACGTCCGTGGCCCTGATGGCGTCTCCCTGCCACGCGGCCTGTAGAGGCTCCTCCTGGTCGGGGCTCCACACCAGTGTGGGGGGGTTGACCCACCCCGGTTCCTGCCTCTTGTTGGGGGCGCTGACGGTGTGTAGCAGGACCGCCAGCGGCCAGGGGTCCGCCGACATATAGTAGGCCTGGGTGGGCCCCCGTCGCCAGTCGACGTGGGGCAGGGGCGGGAAAGCCCCTTGCCTGGCGGTGCTGTGCCAGACAGTCCATCGGCCTCCGGCCAGGACGTGCGACCGGTACCCTCCGGCCGGGCCGTGTATGATGGCCTGGTAGCCTGCCGTCTGCAGCACCAGTGCCTCCCCCTGCTTAGGCCCGGGTGGGGGTGTGCCATTGCCCGCACCCCAGACGCGGGTGCGCCCGCGGAGTGTGGCACGCCACGGGTCTGCTGCATCGCGCTGAGGCTGCGTGCCGTGGCATACATTTGTATGTCGGCCCAGAACGCCGCCCGTCCCGCCCACGGGGAGCAGCCTGCTTGCGGCCCGTGGACGTTGATGAGGGTGAGGCCTCCTCCGTCCGTGCGGATCTCCAGGGCCGCGGCCTTCCCGGGGACAATTTCCGTGAAGCTGAGCACCTCGTGCTCCGCCACGTACTTGCTGCTGACCGCGGTGAGGAGGCCCCCCCCTCTCGAGGTGGTGGTGGCTCCCGTCTCCGCCAGCCGGCTGCTGAAGAAGGCGGTGTACCCCTTGTCCCGGAGCGCCGCGGCAACGTGCATCTCCTGCGCCCGGGCGGCGATCCCTGTTTCCTGGAGCATGATGGCGAAGCCCCCCTCCCGGGGCAGCATGCCGGTGATGAGGGGCTCCTTGTCGGTGCAGGCCGCCGGCCCCCTGGCGCCGCCGGAGTGTGTCCTGGAGGGACCGGTCTGGCGGCACGAGGCCGTTGCGCAGGTTCCACGAGAGTAGCCACAGGGCGTCGCCCGCCACGTCCTCCTGGAGTCAGCTATCCCGCATCGGCATCGCCGCTGGGTTCGCCGGCGCAGCCAGGGCATCTGGGTGCGCCGCATCCGCGGAGCCCGTTCCCAACGGGGCCCACAGGGGGGCCCGGGGGACCGGGGGAGCCAGGGGGGCCAGGGGGGCCAGCCCCGCGGGGATGGACATGGACCCCGGTGGGGCCGCACCGCCGGCCCCCGGGGCCGCTCCGGGTGCCTCCTCATCTCCGTCTGCGTGGTCGGCTGCCTGGGGCGGGGGGCGCCCGGGTGTACGGAGCGTGCCATGGGGACCTCCGTGCTCTCCCCTGCAGGATGTTGGTGGCCGCCTCCTTGTCGTCCGCCGGGGCTGCAGCGTGCGCCGCGTGCCACATCAGCTGTTCCAGCATTGCCCCGCTTTTGTAGTACTTGTCTGCACACAGGGGGCATTTCGTCGGCTCCGTGGCCCCTCGCGCCGGGGGGAGCGGCCCGACTTCCGAATGGCGCCCTCCGCCGCTGGTTTGAAGGGCAGGTTGGCCAGTGGCACCGTGTGTGGCGCCAGTGTGCGGCCCGGGGCCGCCGCATCGAGGGCTCGCCCCTCCATCGCAGGTCGTGGAAGGCCTGTAGCCAGTGGTACACTGCGGTCGGGACCGCCAGCTGGAGCTCCAGGTCGGCCACACCCCCGGCCTCGCCGCCCGGGCGTTGTCCTTCAGCCTGACCTGGAGTAGGAGGGCGTGGTGTTCGCCCTCCCGCAGCGCCTTGATGATCAGGCGGGTGCAGTCTGCCACGCGGATCACGGCTTCGGGCCCCGGCAGGCGCTCGGGGTCGCAGACGACGATGTGCGCGTCCGCCGGGCTGAACACGCAGACCGCCCACTGCGGGTTCTGCTGTCCCCGTTGGGCCGGCGCCAGTGTGGCCGCTGGGCGGGCGTGCGTGATTGGCCCCGCGTGGAGGTCCGGGACGTCCGTGGCCCTGATGGCGTCTCCCTGCCACGCGGCCTGTAGAGGCTCCTCCTGGTCGGGGCTCCACACCAGTGTGGGGGGGTTGACCCACCCCGGTTCCTGCCTCTTGTTGGGGGCGCTGACAGTGTGTAGCAGGACCGCCAGCGGCCAGGGGTCCGCCGACATATAGTAGGCCTGGGTGGGCCCCCGTCGCCAGTCGACGTGGGGCAGGGGCGGGAAAGCCCCTTGCCTGGCGGTGCTGTGCCAGACAGTCCATCGGCCTCCGGCCAGGACGCGCGACCGGTACCCTCCGGCCGGGCCGTGTATGATGGCCTGGTAGCCTGCCGTCTGCAGCACCAGTGCCTCCCCCTGCTTAGGCCCGGGTGGGGGTGTGCCATTGCCCGCACCCCAGACGCGGGTGCGCCCGCGGAGTGTGGCACGCCACGGGTCTGCTGCATCGCGCTGAGGCCCTTGTATGCTTCCCGCAATCTGCGCCGGGCCGTGGTGGTGGACGAAGCTCTCCCCGCCGTCCGCTAGCAACGCCGCCGCGACGACGTATAGCTGCTCCTCTGTGAGTGGTGCTGTTGGCGCGTGCGTCGCAGCCGGTCGACGGGGCTGCGTGTCGCGGCAGGGGACGTGGGGCAGCAGTTGCGCCTGCCACGCCGCCACGGGACCCATGGTGACGGCCGCGACCACGGACGCCAGCGTCGTGCGGTCCGTTGGTCTGTACTGCCGGAGCCCCGTGGTATCTCGGGCGAGGTGCCTGCAGGCTGCCATCCAGGCCACCGCTCCGCAGTTCGTGACGTCCGGTCCGGCACCGTCCGCGCCGTCGCGTCCCCTTTGTTGCACCGTGGTGGCGGTGTCGAGCAGGGGGCCCTGCTGTAGCGCCTCCGGGTCCTGCCCCGGCGGGAGGGCGGGCGGGACTGGCTGCGGGAAGTCCTGCGCGCCTCGGCGCTCCGGGTGCGTGTGGTATGGGTGTTGCCGGCGGTGTTCGGGGGCTGCCCGTGGTTGGAAGAGGAGTTGGTGCAGGTACCAGTGGCCTTCCGCGGTGGACGGGTTGCGGAGCGTTAGCCACTGTTCCACCACGGCTCCTGGGTGCGCGACCTCGACGCGGCGCTGCAACCCCAGGCGGCCTAGGCGGTTGGACGTGCCCGCGGGTGGGATGTGGGTTTGCGGGTAGAGCACCCGCAGCGGCTCCGGCGCCAGGTCCAGCACTTCGTCGTTGAGCTGCTTCGTGAGAGCCGACGCCCTGTGCAGGGCCTGGAGGACCCCGGGTGTGGGGGCCGTGAGCTGTTCGAGCACCGGCCCCGGCGGGTACTGTGCACCCGGGTTCGTTAGACACTCCCTGTTTTGGCTCAGTACGGCCTTCCACACGTCCCTCGTAAAGGCGTGCTGGGGGGCCAAAGAGGGGACCATCCGTAGGAGGCGGTGGCACGCCGGCGGCGATCGCATGGGCTGTGGGGCGGCCGCTGTGATCAACCTGCACGCCGTGCCGGGCACGATCGCCCCCCATTCCACGGTCCCCATGCCCTTGGCGTGGATCAGCGCCTGGCCCTGGACCATGGGGAAATAGGGGCTCGAGCGCCCCTCTCCTTCCTTCCACCGTACCCAGGCGGCCCCCGCCTGCAGGCTGCGGAGCAGGGCCACGCCGGGGATTAGCGGCTGCGGGAAAGCCCCCTTGACGGCCTGGGTGGCGTGGGCCAGGTTGCCCATGGGCAAGTACCACAACAGGAGGGTCCAGGGGCCCGGCAGCGGTCGCGCCACCCCTGCGTCCCATCGCCACTCGGATTCTGGCGGGGTGGCCGGGACCGTGCCCGTCTGCAGGAAGTGGCGTGCCTGCTTGTCGGGGTGCCGTTGGAGGGTTGCCGCGAGGCTGAGCCCCTCTGCCGCGGGTGCCACCGGGAGGCCGCTCCGGGGCTTGCGCCAGGGGTAATCCTGGTCGGCCAGCCAGGTGTGGAGGTCCCGGGCAATGTCCTCCGCGGTCCCTGTTGGGGCGTCCTCTGGTGCCAGGTGCCACATGACGGCGAGCACCGCCCACGTGGAGAAGGGCCACGCCCGCGGGGGGGTGTAAACCTGGATGGTCCACTGTGGGCACGCCCGCCGCACGCGGGACGCGTGGAGCACCCCTCGGACCATGTCTGCCGCCAGGACCAGCACCATTCCAGACGGTTCCACAATGATCCCCTCTGCGGGCCTGCCGTGGCGCCCCCGGTGTGCAAGGCAACTGCCGCCTGTCCCGCTTGGGTGACTCGGTCGACGACCTCCTGGATGTTCACGCTGCCGCGCGCGGTCTCATCCAGGATCCAGCCCTGCGCCACCCCGCAACGTAGGGCGGCGCGTGCGGCCGCGGGTTTCACCTCGGGCAGCGCTCCTTCATCAGGGCCGGGCTGGGGGTGCTGTTTGGGGCACCAGCCTTCGCTGGTGCAGTGGCCCCGTTTCCACACGGGGCAGATCGCGGGTACGCTGCCCGCCGGCGGTGCAGGTTCCGCGGGCGCGCCTCCCGTGGGGGGTTCTGGTACTGCCTCCAGGTCGGAGTCCGTGCCCGCGTCCCCTTGTGGGGGGTCTCCTTCGCCGTCTCTGAGTCCCAGCGCCCTGATGATCTCGTGTGCTTCGTCCAGCGCCGGAGATCGGGGGCGTGTCTTGCGTGGTGCCGCGGGTTCCGCCATTGTTGTGTCGCTGTGCCTAAGAGCAGGGGGTGGGGTGCGGATGTCCCGTGGCTGGTGCGTTGGTGCGTTGGTGCGTTGCTCGTTGTGGGGGTGGTGGATGGGCGTCCCCGGGGTGGGCGCTTTCCAGCATTGGGAGGGGCGTCTGGTGTTAGGCGCTGTCCCTCTCCCGGCAACCCGTCCTCCGGAGCGGGCAGCCAGGGTTCCGTGACCCACGTGTCCCGGGTGCGGTCGGTGCGGGCGTGGGGGCCCAGCACCGGCCCCACAGCGTGTGCCCTCGCGGGCCGGCGTTGCTCGCTGTGGGGGTGGTGGAAGAGCGTCCCTGGGGGGGGGCGCCTTTCACCATGGTGAGGGGCGTCTGAAGTCAGGCACTGTCCCTCCCCCGACTGCCTGTCCTCTGGAGCGGGCAGCCAGGGTTGCGCGACCCGTGTGTCCCGGGTGCGGTCCGTGCGGGTGTGGGGACCCAGCACCGGCCCCACAGCGTGCGCCCTTGCGGGCCGGCGTTGCTTGCTGTGGGGGTGGCGGAAGGGCGTTCCCGGGGGGGGTGTCTTCCACCATTGCGAGGGGCGCCTGAGGTCAGGCGCTGTCCCTCCCCCGACTGCCCGCCCATTGAGCGGGCTGTTGGGGTCCGCCACCCACGTGACTTGGGCGCGGGTGTGTGGGTGTGGGGGCCCAACACTGTCCCCTTGGCCTGCATGCCCTGTGGGGGCTGCGTGCCGCGGGGGCGGTGGGGGGCCGTCCCCTGGGGGGGTGGCCTGCCACCGTTGTGGGCGGCGCCTGGTGTCAGGCGATGTCCCCCCCCCGGCCGCCCGTCCTCTGGAGTGGGCAGCCTGGGCTTCGCGACCCGTGTGTCCTGGGTGCGGTCGGTGCGGGCGTGGGGACCCAGCACCGGCCCCACAGCGTGCGCCCTTGCGGGCCAGCGTTGCTCGCTGTGGGGGTGGCGGAAGGGCGTCCCCGGGGGGGGTGCCTTCCACCATTGTGAGGGGCGCCTGGTGTCAGGCGCTGTCCCTCCCCCGGCCACCCGTCCTCTGGAGCGGGCAGCCAGGGTTCCGCGTCCCGTGTGTCCCGGGTGCGGTCGGTGCGGGCGTGGGGACCCAGCACAAGCCCCACAGCGTGCGCCCTTGCGGGCCGGCGTTGCTCGCTGTGGGGGTGGCGGAAGGGCGTCCCCAGGGGGGGTGCTTTCCACCGTTGTGAGGGGCGCCTGGTGTCAGGCGCTGTCCCTCCCCCGGCCGCCCGTCCTCTGGAGCGAGCAGCCAGGGTTCCGCGTCCCGTGTGTCCCGGGTGCGGTCGGTGCGGGCGTGGGGACCCAGCACCGGTCCCACAGCGTGCGCCCTTGCGGGCCGGCGTTGCTCGCTGTGGGGATGGCGGAAGGGCGTCCCCGGGGGGGGTGCTTTCCACCGTTGTGAGGGGCGCCTGGTGTCCCTCCCCCGGCCGCCCGTCCTCTGGAGCAGGACCGCCAGCGGCCAGGGGTCCGCCGACATATTGTAGGCCTGGGTGGGCCCCTGTCGCCAGTCGACGTGGGGCAGGGGCGGGAAGGCCCCTTGCCTGGCGGTGCTGTGCCAGACAGTCCATCGGCCTCCGGCCAGGACGTGCGACCGGTACCCTCCGGCCGGGCCGTGTATGATGGCCTGGTAGCCTGCCGTCTGCAGCACCAGTGCCTCCCCCTGCTTAGACCCGGGTGGGGGTGTGCCATTGCCCGCACCCCAGACGCGGGTGCGCCCGCGGAGTGTGGCACGCCACGGGTCTGCTGCATCGCGCTGAGGCCCTTGTATGCTTCCCGCAATCTGCGCCGGGCCGTGGTGGTGGACGAAGCTCTCCCCGCCGTCCGCTAGCAACGCCGCCGCGACGACGTATAGCTGCTCCGCTGTGAGTGGTGCCGTTGGCGCGTGCGTCGCGGCCGGTCGACGGGGCTGCGTGTCGCGGCAGGGGACGTGGGGCAGCAGTTGCGCCTGCCACGCCGCCACGGGACCCATGGTGACGGCCGCGACCACGGACGCCAGCGTCGTGCGGTCCGTTGGTCTGTACTGCCGGAGCCCCGTGGTATCTCGGGCGAGGTGCCTGCAGGCTGCCATCCAGGCCACCGCTCCGCAGTTCGTGACGTCTGGTCCGGCACCGTCCGCGCCGTCGCGTCCCCTTTGTTGCACCGTGGTGGCGGTGTCGAGCAGGGGGCCCTGCTGTAGCGCCTCCGGGTCCTGCCCCGGCGGGAGGGCGGGCGGGACTGGCTGCGGGAAGTCCTGCGCGCCTCGGCGCTCCGGGTGCGTGTGGTATGGGTGTTGCCGGCGGTGTTCCGGGGCTGCCCGTGGTTGGAAGAGGAGTTGGTGCAGGTACCAGTGGCCTTCCGCGGTGGACGGGTTGCGGAGCGTTAGCCACTGTTCCACCACGCCTCCTGGGTGCGCGACCTCGACGCGGCGCTGCAACCCCAGGCGGCCTAGGCGGTTGGACGTGCCCGCGGGTGGGATGTGGGTTTGCGGGTAGAGCACCCGCAGCGGCTCCGGCGCCAGGTCCAGCACTTCGTCGTTGAGCTGCTTCGTGAGAGCCGACGCCCTGTGCAGGGCGTGGAGGACCCCGGGTGTGGGGGCCGTGAGCTGTTCGAGCACCGGCCCCGGCGGGTACTGTGCACCCGGGTTCGTTAGACACTCCCTGTTTTGGCTCAGTACGGCCTTCCACACGTCCCTCGTAAAGGCGTGCTGGGGGGCCAAAGAGGGGACCATCCGTAGGAGGCGGTGGCACGCCGGCGGCGATCGCATGGGCTGTGGGGCGGCTGCTTTGATCCACCTGCACGCCGTGCCGGGCACGATCGCCCCCCATTCCACGGTCCCCATGCCCTTGGCGTGGATCAGCGCCTGGCCCTGGACCATGGGGAAATAGGGGCTCGAGCGCCCCTCTCCTTCCTTCCACCGTACCCAGGCGGCCCCCGCCTGCAGGCTGCGGAGCAGGGCCACGCCGGGGATTAGCGGCTGCGGGAAAGCCCCCTTGACGGCCTGGGTGGCGTGGGCCAGGGTGCCCATGGGCAAGTACCACAACAGGAGGGTCCAGGGGCCCGGCAGCGGTCGCGCCACCCCTGCGTCCCATCGCCACTCGGATTCTGGCGGGGTGGCCGGGACCGTGCCCGTCTGCAGGAAGTGGCGTGCCTGCTTGTCGGGGTGCCGTTGGAGGGTTGCCGCGAGGCTGAGCCCCTCTGCTGCGGGTGCCACCGGGAGGCCGCTCCGGGGCTTGCGCCAGGGGTAATCCTGGTCGGCCAGCCAGGTGTGGAGGTCCCAGGCAATGTCCTCCGCGGTCCCTGTTGGGGCGTCCTCTGGTGCCAGGTGCCACATGACGGCGAGCACCGCCCACGTGGAGAAGGGCCACGCCCGCGGGGGGGTGTAAACCTGGATGGTCCACTGTGGGCACGCCGGCCGCACGCGGGACGCGTGGAGCACCCCTCGGACCATGTCCGCCGCCAGGACCAGCACCATTCCAGAGGGTTCCACAATGATCCCCTCTGCGGGCCTGCCGTGGCGGCCCCGGGTGTGCAAGGCAACTGCCGCCTGTCCCGCGTGGGTGACTCGGTCGACGACCTCCTGGATGTTCACGCTGCCGCGCGCGGTCTCATCCAGGATCCAGCCCTGCGCCACCCCGCAACGTAGGGCGGCGCGTGCGGCCGCGGGTTTCACCTCGGGCAGCGCTCCTTCATCAGGGCCGGGCTGGGGGTGCTGTTTGGGGCACCAGCCTTCGCTGGTGCAGTGGCCCCGTTTCCACACGGGGCAGATCGCGGGTACGCTGCCCGCCGGCGGTGCAGGTTCCGCGGGCGCGCCTCCCGTGGGGGGTTCTGGTACTGCCTCCAGGTCGGAGTCCGTGCCCGCGTCCCCTTGTGGGGGGTCTCCTTCGCCGTCTCTGAGTCCCAGCGCCCTGATGACCTCGTGTGCTTCGTCCAGCGCCGGAGATCGGGGGCGTGTCTTGCGTGGTGCCGCGGGTTCCGCCATTGTTGTGTCGCTGTGCCTAAGAGCAGGGGGTGGGTTGCGGATGTCCCGTGGCTGGTGCGTTGGTGCGTTGCTCGTTGTGGGGGTGGTGGATGGGCGTCCCCGGGGTGGGCGCTTTCCAGCATTGGGAGGGGCGTCTGGTGTTAGGCGCTGTCCCTCTCCCGGCCGCCCGTCCTCCGGAGCGGGCAGCCAGGGTTCCGTGACCCACGTGTCCCGGGTGCGGTCGGTTCGGGCGTGGGGGCCCAGCACCGGCCCCACAGCGTGTGCCCTCGCGGGCCGGCTTTGCTCGCTGTGGGGGTGGTGGAAGAGCGTCCCCGGGGGGGGGCGCCTTTCACCATGGTGAGGGGCGTCTGAAGTCAGGCACTGTCCCTCCCCCGACTGCCTGTCCTCTGGAGCGGGCAGCCAGGGTTGCGCGACCTGTGTGTCCCGGGTGCGGTCCGTGCGGGTGTGGGGACCCAGCACCGGCCCCACAGCGTGCGCCCTTGCGGGCCGGCGTTGCTTGCTGTGGGGGTGGCGGAGAGGCGTTCCCGGGGGGGGTGTCTTCCACCATTGCGAGGGGCGCCTGAGGTCAGGCGCTGTCCCTCCCCCGACTGCCCGCCCATTGAGCGGGCTGTTGGGGTCCGCCACCCACGTGCCTTGGGCGCGGGTGTGTGGGTGTTGGGGCCCAACACTGTCCCCTTGGCCTGCATGCCCTGTGGGGGCTGCGTGCCGCGGGGGCGGTGGGGGGCCGTCCCCTGGGGGGGTGGCCTGCCACCGTTGTGGGGGGCGCCTGGTGTCAGGCGATGTCCCCCCGCCGGCCGCCCGTCCTCTGGAGTGGGCAGCCTGGGCTTCGCGACCCGTGTGTCCCGGGTGCGGTCGGTGCGGGCGTGGGGACCCAGCACCGGCCCCACAGCGTGCGCCCTTGCGGGCCGGCGTTGCTCGCTGTGGGGGTGGCGGAAGGGCGTCCCCGGGGGGGGTGCCTTCCACCATTGTGAGGGGCGCCTGGTGTCAGGCGCTGTCCCTCCCCCGGCCACCCGTCCTCTGGAGCGGGCAGCCAGGGTTCCGCGTCCCGTGTGTCCCGGGTGCGGTCGGTGCGGGCGTGGGGACCCAGCACAAGCCCCACAGCGTGCGCCCTTGCGGGCCGGCGTTGCTCGCTGTGGGGGTGGCGGAAGGGCGTCCCCAGGGGGGGTGCTTTCCACCGTTGTGAGGGGCGCCTGGTGTCAGGCGCTGTCCCTCCCCCGGCCGCCCGTCCTCTGGAGCGGGCAGCCAGGGTTCCGCGTCCCGTGTGTCCCGGGTGCGGTCGGTGCGGGCGTGGGGACCCAGCACCGGTCCCACAGCGTGCGCCCTTGCGGGCCGGCGTTGCTCGCTGTGGAAATGGCGGAAGGGCTTCCCTGGGGGGGGTGCTTTCCACCGTTGTGAGGGGCGCCTGGTGTCAGGCGCTGTCCCTCCCCCGGCCGCCCGTCCTCTGGAGCGGGCAGCCAGGGTTCCGCGTCCCATGTGTCCCGGGTGCGGTCGGTGCGGGCGTGGGGACCCTGCACCGGCCCCACAGCGTGCGCCCTTGCGGGCCGGCGTTGCTCGCTGTGGGGGTGGCGGAAGGGCGTCCCCGGGGGGGATGCTTTCCACCATTGTGAGGGGCGCCTGGTGTCAGGCGCTGTCCCTCCCCCGGCCGCCCGTCCTCTGGAGCGGGCAGCCAGGGTTCCGCGACCCGTGTGTCCCGGGTGCGGTTGGTGCGGGCGTGGGGACCCGGCACCGGCCCCACAGTGTGTGCCCTTGCGGGCCGGCGTTGCTCGCTGTGGGGGTGGCGGAAGGGCGTTCCCGGGGGGGATGCTTTCCACCATTGTGAGGGGCGCCTGGTGTCAGGCGCTGTCCCTCCCCCGACTGCCCGTCCTCTGGAGCGGGCAGCCAGGGTTCCGCGACCCGTGTGTCCCGGGTGCGGTCGGTGCGGGCGTGGGGACCCAGCACCGGCCCCACAGCGTGCGCCCTTGCAGGCCGGCATTGCTCGGTGTGGGGGTGGCGGAGGGGCGTCCCCGGGAGGGGTGCCTTCCACCATTGTGAGGGGCGCCTGGTGTCAGGCGCTGTCCCTCCCCCGGCCACCCGTCCTCTGGAGCGGGCAGCCAGGGTTCCGCGTCCCGTGTGTCCCGGGTGCAGTCGGTGCGGGTGTGGGGACCCAGCACAAGCCCCACAGCGTGCGCCCTTGCGGGCCGGCGTTGCTCGCTGTGGGGGTGGCGGAAGGGCGTCCCCAGGGGGGGTGCTTTCCACCGTTGTGAGGGGCGCCTGGTGTCAGGCGCTGTCCCTCCCCCGGCCATCCGTCCTCTGGAGCGGGCAGCCAGGGTTCCGCGTCCCGTGTGTCCCGGGTGCGGTGGGTGCGGGCGTGGTGATCCAGCACCGGCCCCACAGCGTGCGCCCTTGCGGGTCGGCGTTGCTCGCTGTGGGGGTGGCGGAAGGGCGTCCTTGGGGGGGGTGCCTTCGACCATTGTGAGGGGCGCCTGGTGTCAGGCGCTGTCCCTCCCCCAGCCGCCCGTCCTCTGGAGCGGGCAGCCAGGGTTCCGCGTCCCGTGTGTCCCGGGTGCGGTCGGTGCGGGCGTGGGGACCCAGCACCGGCCTGACAGCGTGCGCCCTTGCGGGCTGGCGTTGCTCGCTGTGGGGTTGGCGGAAGGGCGTCCCCGGGGGGGGTGCTTTCCACCGTTGTGAGGGGCGCCTGGTGTCAGGCGCTGTCCCTCCCCCGGCCGCCCGTCCTCTGGAGCGGGCAGCCAGGGTTCCGCGTCCCGTGTGTCCCAGGTGCGGTCAATGCGGGCGTGGCGACCCAGCACCGGCCCCACAGCGTGCGCCTTTGCGGGCCAGCGTTGCTCGCTGTGGGGGTGGCGGAAGGGCGTCCCCGGGGGGGGGTGCTTTCCACCGTTGTGAGGGGCGCCTGGTGTCAGGCGCTGTCCCCCCCCCGGCCGCCCGTCCTCTGGAGCGGGCAGCCAGGGTTCCGCGTCCCGTGTGTCCCAGGTGCGGTCAATGCGGGCGTGGGGACCCAGCACCGGCCCCACAGCGTGCGCCCTTGCGGGCCGGCGTTGCTCGCTGTGGGGGTGGCGGAAAGGCGTCCCCGGGGGGGGTGCTTTCCACCGTTGTGAGGGGCGCCTGGTGTCAGGCGCTGTCCCTCCCCCAGCCGCCCGTCCTCTGGAGCGAGCAGCCAGGGTTCCGCGACCCGTGTGTCCCGGGTGCGGTCGATGTGGGCGTGTGGACCCAAGCACCGGCCAGACAGCGTGCGCCCTTGCGGGCCGGCGTTGCCCGCTTTGGGGGTGGCGGAAGGGCGTCCCCGGGGGGGGTGCCTTCCACCATTGTGAGGGGCGCCCGAGGTCAGGCGCTGTCCCTGTCCCGACTGCCCGCCCACTGCTGGACGGGTTGACGGGGCTCGTTGGGTGTGTGCGGTGTGTGTGGTGTCTGTGCCGTGCGTGTCGTGGTGCGTGGTGCCGCTCTTCCCTTGTTCCTTCGGTGCTCCCCTCTCCGGTGTCTCGGTGCGGTGTTGTGCTCGCCGTGTGCCTGCCGTGTCCCCTTCCCTGTGCGCGCCCCTTGCTCGGCCACTGGCTACCCCTTGTTCCTTTCGTGCCTTCGTTGCTCTTTACCCTTTCCTCTACCCTTCTCCCTGACATGCACTTTTTCCCTGCCTCCGCTTTGTTGTGTGTCTCGGTCTTTTTCCTTGTCGGCCCGGGCTTTCTCCTTTGAACCTGGGTAGAGAGAGGGTGTAAACGGGCGTGCGGCACCTCGAGCTGGCTGGTACATCTTGCGACATGCGTGTGCGACACCTCTTTGGCCGCTACCTTTGCTCGTTGCCCCTTCCGCGCGCGCGGCGTGACATGCAACATACTTGTTTCTTTCCCCACTACCTTAATGTGTCCTAGTCCTCTCGCCTTGCCTACGTGTGTATGGCGCGGGCCGGGCGTTCGCTAATGAGGGACGACGGCAGGACGCAAAACTTGCCTAAGCGTCTAAGGCAACCCTACTTTAACGCCCAAACGACGCAACCACGAGCATACGCTTCTCCTTGGGACCTGTGAGGGAAACGGAAATTTGGGTGCATGCATAAAGTAGCGTGGCAACGTGTGTTTGTCGGAACCCGGCACACGACGGCGCTATGCTATTTTTGTGTATGCTCTCATCAGCGCAACTAAAAGAGTGGTTGTGCTGTAAGAGTTGTCACGGTTGCCCTGCATTGCACCGCAGGGCAGGACCGTTAGCCCCCCGTGACAACCCCTCCCTGGCCAAAGGCCTTTTTTTCTTCCCCGTCTCGGTTGGTGGCGCGGGCCGGGCGGTTGGCGGCGTGGCACGACATGGTAACATACTTGCGTTCTTGGTGGCGGTGTGTGGCTTGCCTACTATTTGTTTGCATGCGGCGGCATACCTTTTGTCCCCTTTCGCTCCCTTTTGCCTCCTACGTAAGCGGGTGTGCGGGTGGGGGGTGGGCACGTCTCGGTTACGCCTCGTGGTCACCTTTTGCTTTTGTTGGCGTGGATGCCGTTCTTGCCTCGTGTTCGTTGCGTAGCGTAGCATGGCATGTAACATACTTGGGTCCTACTAGCCACGTGTGCACGTTGTGTATGTTTAGTTTTTGTTTGTGTGCTACTTCTGCGTGTTGTGCTTCACCTCGGTGGTGCGTGGCCTCCTTCACGCGTTCTTCTCTCCTTTGTTAGTTTTTTGTTCCCCCGTCGGGTCCCTTCATATCATTTTGCTCGTCCGTGGCGGTGATGACCGTGCGGCGATCCGGGCACGCACGTACGGGCATACCTTTCTTTCCCTCTGTGTGCGGGGGTGAGCATAGGCATTCATTCGGTGTCACCTTTTGTTTGTTTTCTTTGCCGGTGCGGTTTTCGTTGCGCTTTTTGTGGCGGCACGTTTTGGCGTTGCTTGACACGTAACTTCCTTGTATTGCGTTTGTTACGGCATTATGCATATAACATATGGCATATAACATACTTGTTTTTCGGCGGCCGGTGGCGTTGTTGTTGCTTGTGTGTGTTATTCATGCATGACATGTAACATACTTGTGCGCCTTCTTTTTTCCTTTGCTGTGATCTCCTTCGCGTGTTACGGCGTCGTCGTATTCCCTATGCGACTGGGCTTGTATTGCTTGGTCGTGTACTTGTGGTATGTCTTCACCGTGGTGCGGTTCGTTACATACTTGTTCTCTCCTTGTCTACTCCTTACCGTGTTGTGCTTGTTTCTTGGTTTCTAGCGTTGCGCGGCATATAGCATAGTTGTTTGTCGGCGGCCGGTGGCGTTGTTGTTGTCTATGTGTGGTTTGTTTTTGGGCGCGCACAAGTCCCTAGCGCCTAGGGCACGCACTTTGCTATGTGGTTTGGGGCAAGCAACGCTCAGCTTGTTCGCGACTCTATTGTTCGTCTTTTTTGGTGAGTGTCCTAAATTTTGCGACCTCGCCAAACAGCGGCGTAAAATTGTTGGGGGGGTTTCTGAGGTCGGAAAAGACGATTTTTCGCTTTATTTCTGCTGGTGGTGCGTCATTTTCTTGGTATTTTTCTTTCCTCTGCTGCGATCGCGCGACGCGGAAAGTCGTTGGTCGCCGGGGTCCCGCCCGACCACGCAGGGCCAGCTACAGGAGGAGCTGGAGAGGCAAGCAGCCGCCCTCGAGGAGGACATTCGCCAGCTCCGCGCCCTCCTGGCGGCAGACCGCAAGCGCGCCATCAAGGACTTCTGGCGCCGCCACGCCCCCGACATCGCCCAACGATGGAAAGCCGTGCGGGGAGCCATAGAGGTAGAGGCCCCGGGCCCGTCAGGCCTCTGGAACGTGCGGGTCCCCAACACCCAAACGCTCCTCACGGAGGCCCACGACGTGATGTTCGCAGTTCGCGCCTTCTGGCGAGAACTGTATGACAAACGCCCGGTGGACCTCCAAGGCTTCCAGGCGGTCCTCGGCCGCCACGTCCCCCGGGTCCCTGAAGGGGCCTGGACACAGGTCCAGCAGTACTCCATGCAGGACCTGAAGTCCGCCCTGGACAAGGCCGACGGCAAGGCCCCAGGTCCCAACCACGTGGAGGCCCGTTTCCTCAAGGCCCTCCCAGCACCCATACAGGGGCTCCTGGTCCACTCCTACCGGGCCATCCTCCGCGGCGCCCCGCCGCCGATGCACTGGAGGGACGCGCACATCTGGCTCAGCCCCAAGGTACTGGGCTCTGCCAGACTGGACGACTACAGGCCCATAGCCCTGGGCCAGCTGGACATGAAGCTGCTCACGGGCCCCCTCACCCAGCGCATCACGGAAGTGCTCACACGGCACGGAGTGGTCAGCGACTGGCAGCAGGGGGCCCTCCCTGCCTCCAACACAGGCCCCCCGCTGTTCATGGCGCAGCGGCAGCTCCAGCGGGGAAGGCCCAACTACGTCTTCTCCTTCGACGCCTGCAAGGCCTTCGACACCGCCCCGCACGGCGCCCTCCACCTCATCCTGCGCCACCTCTCCGTGCCGCCGGAGGTCATCGACCTCCTGCTCTTCCTCCACACGTGCGCCAGGCTGCGCATCGTCACCGCACACGGGCTAACGCAGCCCGTCTACATGCTGCGCGGCGTCTGGCAGGGCAACCCCGAGGACCCCTGCTGTACGCGCTCCTCCTGGAGCCCCTGCTCAGGGCGCAGGGGCACGGCCTGCGCCCGCCCGGAGGGGCCGAGCACGGCCTCATCCAGGCCTATATCGACGACCTGTCGGTGGTGGTCCACACGCTGCAGCACTTCGTCGAGGGCGTGGAGGCGGTGGCCGCGTACCTGGGGATGATGGGCATGGAGCTCAACCCCCGCAAGTGCGCCATAGCCACCACGGAGGGGGTCTAGGGCCTGCAGCTGCGCCTCTGCCCCCACCTGGAAAACCCGTGGCACTGGGTACCAGCGGCGGACTCCGTCCACTACCTGGGACTCCAGCTGCAGCAGGACGGGGAGTTCTCCCTGCAGCGCAAGCACCGGCCACGCCTGGCGGCGGTGCACCACTGGTGCCTCAACACCCTTGCGCCACCGAAAGTGGTGCAGGACGTCATCCTGGCGATCCTCGGGGGAGTGACGCAGTACGTCGCCCCTTTCATCGCCGACGACTCCGACACTGCACGCCACCTGGACCACATCACGGTCCAGGTCGCAAAGGACAGGGCGCGGTACGCCTTCGACGCCTCGCGGGACAGCCTGCAGGATGACCGGACCCTGGGGCTCACACGGGTGCCCACGCGTACCAGCAGGCAGCAGTGGCCCTCGCCGGTACGCTCGTCCACCACCGCTCAACCTCCGTGCGCGCCGAGGTCACCAAGATTTTCTGGGAGATAGCTGGCGCGCACGAAATATGTCCCGAGGTGCACTACCCCGTCCCGGATTTCGCAACTCTGGCGGGAGGCGACTGGGTCCACCGCATACCCCCGGCCCTGGCCGCCCTGGGAGTGGGGCTGTACAACCCCACCGCGTGCCCCAAGCTGCGACAACGCGACACGTGCCGCCTGACGGTGCCACACACAACGCCGTGGCATGGGAACCACGGGCCACGCCACCCCTTCCCCGACAACGACGATCCGTGGCCGACGGCGCTGCGGGAATGCCTCAACCAATGCGCCGATGAACACCTCCACTATTGCCGCCGTAAGCAGGAGCCCACCAACCACCCCGGGTGGCGCGACACCTTGGTCCACCTCTTCCACACCACCGGCGGGCGGGACCCCCGCCTGAGACTCGTCCACCCTACGAGGGCTAAGCAGGACGCCCACACCGGCCCATGGGTGACCCCGGACGGCCTGCACCTCCACGTCGGGGGCTACTGCCGCCGGGACGGCCTATCCCCCCCCACGCGGGGGGCGGCGTACCACCCGCCGGCAGCCCTCATGTACATCCTCCGCGACGTACTCGCGGAAAGCGAGCACCAAGAGCCTAACGCGGACGTGGCATGGCCCGAGCCCCTGCGCCCCCGGCCCCAGGCGCCGACGCCGTTGTGGTTGGTGACCACGGACGACCAATGCACCCAAGCGACGGGGCAAGCGCAGCTCCGGGCAGAGTGGGTAATAGTGCAGGTGGGGGCAGGCCAGCCCAAACCCCGTGGGCTCCCCCGTGGCACCGCCCTGCTGGTGGCTACGGGGGTGCCGCACGACCCATACATGGCGGTGCACGCGTTGGAGGACCAGCCCGAGGACACGGGACACCTGGTGGTGCACCAGCGCGGGGGCCCGGCGTGGCTCAAGGAACATGTGACGGCACTTCGGTCCTGGGCAAGCACGATCACCGGAGCGGAGATCCGGCTGCATGGCCACCCGGCAATCAGCCCAGGCGACACCAGGGCGCTGAGCGTGGACCAACTGACCCCCAGCCAACCCGACGTCCGGTGGCACTCCGCCGACCTCAACGCGGGGTGGCTCAGCCCCACCGGGTACTACTGGATCCCGGAGGCCTGGGGCCACACCTCCTCCGACGCGTCCGGGGGCGGACCCTGCAGACACGCCACCGGCGTCCCTCTCGCCGCCGACCTCACCCGCACGTGGGCGGTGGCCATCTCGGGGACGGTGCCCGACGGGGAGGGGGTGGCCGCATCCCTCCCCCTACAATACGGTGCCCACCGACCATGGGTCCACACGGTGGACGCCGAAGTCATCCTCCACCTCCTGCGGCACGCAGATCGCGAGCGGACCACGGGGGTCCCCGCGGGCGCAGCGAAGGTGGTCAACCAGATGCCACTGAGGTGGCTCCGGGACAGCCTGTACGCGCGAGGGCAACACGCCGGGCACCCGTTCTGGTAAGTCCGAGCCACCTCGCACCACAGTGACGCCCTACTGCACAAGGCGGACTGGGCGGCGTCCCAGGAAACCGTCCTGCAGAACACGCCCCCGGACCCTGGCCACGCCCAGCTCATTGTCGCCGGCCGTGACGGCCATCTCGATCTACGGCCCCCCACGATGCGGGTGCTCGGCGAGGTTGCGTAACGGGCGCAGACGGACCATGCGCTGACGCACCGGGGACACACACCTTTGGGCGCGGCCCACGCCACGGCCTATGTCCACGCCCGGGACCTCAGCGCGATGGCCACCAACTGCCGGGCGCTGCGGGCCCGAGACGGCCACACGCCGGTGCAGCGCAGACTCCGCGTCCGGAAGGAGCGGCTCTCCGGCGTCGCCATCGTCCCACAACCGTGCCTTTTATGCGGCGGCCCGGAGGAGACCCCGGTGCACATGCACGTGCGATGCGCCCACTCACGGCTCCTCTGGCCCCACTACCGCCAGGCGGTACACGAGGCGGCCCGCCACCTCCCGCCCGGGGACAAAGCCCTGTGGGTGGCCTCGTGGCGCTACGCAGGCGCCACATGGACGGAGGTGTTCTGCTCTGGACTGGTGCCCGAGGACGCGGAGGCGCAGCTCCGCACCATAGCCCGATACGACCCGCCGGGAGGGACCTCTGTCGACGATTTTCTCCACCACATGCTCCGGCTGGGGGACTTCGCATGGGAACTTCGCAACTACCGGCTGGAGCAACTCCTCTGCGAGCCCCAGAGCGCGGCGGCCCGGGCACACCGGTGGCTCACTGCGGCGGAGGGCGACCATCCTCCCCCTCTCCCGCGCCCTGACAAGGACTTCGTAGCCTCCCTCCGTGTCGTGAATGGCACTCTGGAGTGCCCGCCCCAAGAGGGCCCCCGCCCGTACCAGGACCTGCCGGGGGGGTTCTCGAGGCACCTACAAGACGCCCTCTTCCCACCGTGGATCATCGGGCGCGGCTCCATGACCGCATGGGAGGCGCGCATCGTTGGTGAGGAGTGGGCGCGGGAGTGGAGCCGGTGGTGCGCCGCCAGGCGCGCACCGGAGACCCCTGCGCAACGATACGCCGCCATCCCGCTCAAGGGATGGGGGCCGGACACCTGGCCGAGACCCACCATGATCCGCGGGGCGGGGCCTGACCACCCGTGGGACGCGGCGACGGGGGAATGGCTGTAGGCGGCCCCGGGGCCGCAAACAGGATGGACTGGGGACGTGTCCTCACTCGTAAGGACACCCGTCCCGCCCCGCATCGTCCTTCACGCCGCCAACGTACTCCGGGCTACGGAGATACGCACGTGGGGGCACGCTGCGGCCACTGTCCGGTGGCACCCCCCAGAGGACGGGGCCGCCCAACTCGCCGTGGCGCACTTCAAAGCTGGGGGGCCGGTATACGACGACGCCCTGTCCCGGCTGGGTGACACCCAGGGGCCCTTGCTCCTCATGCTCCCAACCGGCATTGCAGCCGCGCTGCGCCAGGAGCTAGACGGCTGCGAAGGGCTGCGAGTGGGGTGGGAGGCAGTCGCGGACGGCACCCTGCTGGCCCTCCTCCACAGAGACACCGCGAACAGGTGCCGATGGGATGCGCTGATGCCCCACCTCACCGGGCGCCCCCTGTACATGGTGAGCCCCCCCCAGGGGCAGCCCCGCCCGGCGTGGGACGACCTCATCGCCGCCTTCGACGACCACGGGATCCTCCCCGACGACACTTGGCAGGAGGTCCAGCGGAAGACGTTTGGCAAGGACTACCGGCGCCGCGTCCGCGCCCGCCTGCTGAAGATCAGGGACCCCCTCTGACAGAGGTGGGACGACCTCTGGCTCCGCCATCTCGACCCTTGGTCGCCGCCCTCCCACCTCCCACACACCTGCCGACTCTGCGGGGAATGTGACACGGTGTCCTCCGCAGCGTCGACAGGCGCCAACAGGTGCGCGCGGTGCGCCCAGGTGGCTGCGTGCCCCTGGCCCGAACCTCCTGCAGGCCCGCGCAGGCGCACAGAGGAGGAGGCCCTGCACCGGCGCATCGAGGGGGCACACACTCCCTCGCACAAACGAGCGGGCCCCGCGGGCGCTGCCCTTCTGTGGATCCACGTGCACCTGCGGGACCCCACATCCGTTGCGCACCTGTCGCACGTGTTCGCACCCTAACCCCCACCGCCGCCGCCCTTTGCAGAGCCCGCAGCACCATGCCACGCCGACAGGGGGATGGGCCGGGACACACCAGGGCCCGCCGCAGAGCGCAGGAGGCAGCCGTCCGGGGCCTGGTGGCGGACGCGGTGGCGGAGGCACACGAAGCGCACGCTGCCGCACGGTGTGACCTGGCGGGCAGTGCGAGGGCTTTCCTCAACGAGACCGCCCTCCCGGCCGTCCGCGCCCTGAACGGAGCGGGGGCCCCTACGCTGCTCCCAGCAATGCACCGGATCGTGAACGCCGTCCAGCCGGGGCTCATCAGCCCGGAGGCGGCCTTCTACGGGCACTGGATGGAGTGGCGCGAGTCCAATCGGTCGGGCCGGCCACTGTCCATGGGGGACACTTTGCGGCTGACGGGAGCAGGGTCTGCCATGTCCCTCCGCAGCAGCGCCCCAGCCCTGCTGCACGCCCTGAGGACGCGCTGCCCTGGGGACGCGGCCCCGTACCTGAACCAGGCGCGGGCCACGTACCCGGGGGGAGTGTCCGAGCTGGATGCGGCGCTCCACCTTCTACACCCACCGGACGAGGACCTGGAGGTGGGCGAGGTCACGGTGTTCGTGGAAGGCGCGGACGAGGCGTCCGCCCGCCCCCGGCCGACCAACCCGGTGTACGACGGCACCAGGCCTACCCCCCCGTACGCCATCGTCTGCGAGGCGTTCCCCAGGGAGCCCACTTGGTGCCCCGCCCTCCTGCCGGCGACGCACGCGCCCCGCAGCTGGGCTAACCCAGACCTGTCCCTCCCCCTCTCCAGAACCAGGGATGCCCACCACAGGGGGCAGGTCCTCTGGCAAGAGTGCCCTGGCACCCCCCTGCTCCTCCTCGTCGTCGCAACCCGCGGGGACCCGGGGCGGATCCTGGGGATCACCCCCACCCACCTCTATGGGGCAACACCCCTACCCCGCCCACCCCTCCCGGCGCCCGCGGCGCGGGACGGAGTACACACCTTCCTGCGAACACAGGAGGTCACCGCCGTTACGGGGCTCCACCTGGTGCGGCTCCCCCCGACACCAATCGACGACCCCCGGGGGCCCAGGGCCCTGGGCCCCGCCCCAGACTGGGAGCTATGGCGCGACGCATGGGCCGCGTGGCTCCCCCGCCTCCCCTCCCAATGCCGGTGGATGGCCGCAGGCCCCCGGCCGTGCGGGGCTGACGCCACAGCCGGCCCCCCACCCCCTCCCCCCCTCCCCCCCGCAGAGCACCACACGGCACTGCCCACGGCACGGCACTGATGCACCAGGAGGTAGTGGGGAGGGCGCGCCTGCCACCACGCATGCCTACCAGGGTAACAGTGATGGCAGACTCCGATGGATCCCCCCAGCGGGACAACCGCCACCACCGCCGGTGCCGCTCCCGCTCCCCCGCCTCCTCCCCGGAGTGGACGGGGGGGACCCTCGCGGAGCGCGAGGAGCGGAGGCTGGAGGAGGCGGCGGTGCTGGTCGGGCCGCCGCCGCCGGCCCGGGAGCCTGAGCCAGCCGAGATGACCGCCTCCGCCGCCCAAGCAGCCAGCCCCGCCGCCCCGCCCCAGGAGGGGGCCCCAGACGCGCAGGAAGCAGAGACCGCAGCCCCAGCGAGCCACGCCGCGGCCCCGACCGCGGCCCCCGGCACACCGCCGACACGGGGGGCAGCCCCGGCGCAGGAACCGGGCGCATCGCTGAGGGCTGCCGCAGCCGCAGAAGAGAGCAAGAAGGGCGCGCGAGGGATTGCGACCGCGGCCCCGGCGGGCCGCACCACCGCCTCGGCCGACCACGCCGCGACCCCCAGCACGCCGCGAAAGCAGGGGGCGGACCCCGCACGGGCCACGGGCGCCTCGTCGGCGGCCGCCACAGCAGCGAAGGAGAGCGAGGAGGGCGCGCGAGGGGCTGCGGCCGCGACCCCGACGAGCCGCGACACCGCCTCTGCCGGCCACGCCGCAACCCCCAGCAC
The DNA here is from genome assembly GCA_964036045.1 of Eutreptiella sp. 'Long Island Sound 2002'. NCBI lineage: Eukaryota > Euglenozoa > Euglenophyceae > Eutreptiales > Eutreptiaceae > Eutreptiella > Eutreptiella sp. 'Long Island Sound 2002'. The sequence continues at coordinate 45,215,324 of OZ038381.1, forward strand.
GCCGCGAACGCGGGAGACGGACCCCGCACGGCCCACGGGCGCCTCGCCGGCGGCCGCCGCAACATCAGGGGAGAACGAAGAGGGCGCGCGAGGGGTTGCGACCGCGGCCCAGGCGGGCCGCGCCACCGCCTCGGCCGGCCACGCCGCGACCCCCAGCACGCCGCGCAAGCGAGGGAAGAACCCTGCACGGGCCACGGACGCCTCGCCGGCGGCCGCCGCAGCAGCAGCAGTGGGCAGGGAGAGCGCGAAGTACCGCGCCCACGCAAACCCCACCCACACCCACACCAGCCCCCCCAAGCCGTTCCCCCCCAAGCCCTTCCCCCCGGGGCGGGAGCGGCACGTCCGCCCCCCGGCGCGCGAGCACTCGCCGCCGGGCGTCACGCTGCCGCAGCTGCAAAGGCAGCAGGACGCCCGGCGAGTGGTCCAGGAAGGGCGCAGCAGCGGGGGGGAGCAGAGCGCAGGCAGCGGACGGCGCGACTCGGGGCAGGGGGCCGGGAAGGGGCCAGGGCACGGGAAGGGCGCGCAGGGGCACGGGCAGGGAGCCCAGGTGCAGGAGGCAGGGCGAGGGGAGGTGGGTGAGCGGGCGGGCCAGGGCGTGGGGGACGGGAGTTGGGACCCGCGACACGCGCAGGGGGCTGGAAAGGGGCCCAAGGGCAAGGGCAAGGGCGCCGCGGGCCCCAAGGGACAGGCGGGACGGGGCATGGGAGCCCAGGGGGGAGGACGGGACGAGGGGAGGGGGGCAGAGGGCGGGGCGCCCCCGCAGCCGGACGTGCAGCCGGCGCGGATGGCCTCGGCGGAGGGGGGGCGGGGCGCGGCATCGGCGCCGCAGGCGCAGGGGCAACGAGCGGGGCCGGCACGGGGGGCAGAGGGGGGCCGGCCATGGGACTGGGACTGGGGCGCGGTCCCGGACCCTCTGGGGGAGGAGACCCTCCCCCTGGTGGGGGAGGTGTACGGGTGGTTGTGCTGGGCCAACCAGGGGACCTCCAGGAGGTCGAGGAACCGGCCCTTCGATGCCGTGCTCCTCCGGAGAGACGGAGGAAACCGAGAGGTACCCCCGGTGGGGTGAGCAGCCTCAGAGGACCATGAGAGGGTCCTCAGGTCAGTGATCCGGGCGGCGTGGCCAGTCAGGGAGCCGACGTGGCCGGCCTTCCTGGAAGGGGGAGCGGTGCTCCGCATCACGGATGCGGACGCCAACAACTGGCTCCCCCGGGCTTTGCGCAGCGCCCTCGCCCACTGGCGCTACCGCCGGCACAACCCGCCGCCGCCACAGCCCCAGCCCCAACACAAGCGGCGGCGCAGGTGATGGCCCAGACGGCGGATACGAGAGAGTGGGGGGGGGGGGGGGCTGGGCCCCCCGACCCACGCCCCCCCCACGGTACGGCACAACGCATGAGAGCGTGCCACCTCCCGCGAGAGGAAGTGCGGAGACAACGAGCGCGGGGGGGAACCTGCTGCCCCGCAGCCCGCTAACCACTGACCGCTAACGCTCAGGGCCACCCCCGGCCGGCCAGCGCCGCGCGACAACAGCTTGGGGGATGAGGGGCCCCAGCGAGGGCCTGCACGAGGATCCGGCTCTAGGTAGAGGGGGGCGAGGGAAGGGCGCGACCCGCCAGCCGATGGCTGGCCCCCGGGGCCAGGACTGCCATGCCGCCCCCCCCCCCCCGGCCGTCAGGAGGCGTCGCCAGGGGACGAAAGGGCCCCCCCCACTGCCCCCCCCCCTCCCACACAGGCCCGAGAGCGGGCGGGGGGGCGGCCCCCCCACCCCCCCCCCCGCACCCACCCCAGCTGGGGAGCCACAGACGCGGCCCTCCGCCCCCCCGGGGCCGGGGGGGCGCGCCCCCCCGAGAAGGGACGGCGACGCGGTGGGGGGAGCGGCGGCTGGAACTGCTCCCGCGAACCCACACCGGCGTGCCGGAGCAACGCGCACAATTGAACAGGAAGGAGGCCGCGCCCCACATGACCCTCACGTAACCACAGCCCACTCGGGGATGACAGAGGGGGGGTTCAGGTCTGCTAGGGCCCCCGGGGGAGCGGTCCACGGGCCGTCCCTCACCCCCCCCCACCCCGGGGCGGCACTTCAGCCCCGACCGCACGCGCACGCCGGAAGGGAACGCGCCGGCGACACGGAGGGGGCCAGGATGGGGTACCGCAGGCCGCCGCCCAGAAGGAGAGCAGGGAGGCCGCGGCGCGACACCCCCCCCCTCCGCCCCCCCACGGGCCCGCAAGCCGCGGGGGCCCCGGCCCCCACCCCCCGAGGCAGGGGGGATGGTCCCCCCCCGCCCGAGAGAGGAGCCAGAGTGCGACCCGCCCCCCCGCCCCAGCCGCCGGCTCCCATGGGGGCCGCGAAGAACAAGCGAGCCCACGCCTGCGCACCGGGACGCCGCACAGATCGTACCCAGAGAAGCCTGGTGAGCACGAACCGGAGTGGTATCGGGGGCCACACCCCCCATGGACAGCAGAACGCCAGTGACGCCTGCTTTGTTGCCTGCCCAGGGAAGGCAGAGGGACGGAATGAGGCAGAGCGACCCCCCGCCCTACAGGCCCCGCCCCGGCCGCACAACCGGGGGGTACGGCGCACGCCCCCCCCCCCCAGCCCGCTCCCCAGCATATGAACGCCACAGACCCGCCCCGCGGCGCGCAGCCCCCACAGGGACAGAGCAGGGCCCCCACACCCGCACGCCCGCGCCCACAACACGTGGATTGCGGACCCCGACAGCCCGCCCAGTGGGCGGGCAGTCGGGGGAGGGGGAGCGCATGACCCCAGACGCCCCACGCAACCGTAGAAGGCACCCCCCCCGGGGATGCCCTGCCGCCACCCCCACAACCTCAAGCCAAGTAGGGGGGAACCGGGACCGGACCGCCCCCCCCCTAAGCACGCCAGACGGAGCAAGGGACCGGGGCAGGACACGCGGAGGGGCACGGACCACGTGGAACGGCCCTACCAGCGCCCAGTGCCGGGACCACGCGAGATGCGCACGCCACACCACCCAGGGGGGGGGGGAGCGGACACCGCGAGAGCCCGAGCGCACACACACGAAAGGGACACGCGGGGACTACCAGAAGGGCAACCGGACCGAGCGCGCGGAACGCACAGACCGCGTGGAATGGCGTACCAGCGAGCGAGGGTAAGGGACACCCGGACGGGACGGCCCGCCACACGCAGCGCGGAACACGCGGGGCGGGGAGGGCAAAACGAGAAAGACACGACGCCAGGTACCGGCCCGAACCCCCCGAACCGGCCGCGAGCGCCGCGCACACACAGACGGGGCACTGCACCCGCCAAGGCAGTAGTGGCGCACAGCGCCACGCCCCAACCCCTAGGCTAGGCAGCTTCTGCGCCAGCCCAAGGGGGTCCCACTGGCGACAAGCCAGTAGCACGGGCCCGGCGGCGCCGGTGCCCCGGGCGACCACGCATTAGGGGGGCGACGCAGTGGGTAAGCGCCCGCAGCCACGGCTGCGAATTGATGCACAGACCGGGGAGTGGCGAAACGGGGAAGCCGGGGAAGGACGGGGCTCCGAGCTCTGTGAACCTGGGGGACTCCGCCACCAGGCAGGAGGTGCGTCTTGGAGGGCCTCCCACTAGGACCCGGTGGGGAGGATATCACCTGGCCCGACCAGGTGGCCCCCCGGGGCCGAAAGGCGTCTAGTACCCGAAAAATCAAACCTCAAACCTCTAAAGTCTTCAGGAATTGCATTGATGCATCTGCAATTTTCACATTGTACACTCGCAACCTTAATCAGAATTTTTCAGGATGTCGAAATCAGATTTTCGACTTCGACATCCCCGCACCTGATTTGACCTCTTTCGAGTCGATCTACGTGCTTCCCTATACACGAATCAACTTTCCTTTTGTCTTGCCCTCCATTTGTGTTAGAGATATGGGCAAAACAAAGTTGATTCCTGAGGCTACTTGTGAGGGTCATATCTCGTGCCGCTTGCGAGGAATGACAATAGAGAAGCATGGGATGTATTTACAATACTCTCGACCTAATTTAGGAAGCTTTATACGCCTTGCGTCTCCACACGTGCGCGCTAGCGTAATGGATCATGGTCAAGAGGGTAGAGTTTGCGTTATAACTCTTTGGCCATGAAATTGCGTGCGTTAGGATAACTTTCGAGTGTAGCGCGCAAGTGTTGGTGTTGCATAGGAACTTTCTTTGACTTCCTCTGAGCGATTGACACAAAGTTATGCCCTTGGAGGGGCATGACATATCGTAGGGGGAGCTACCTTTTTGGGCAGTATGTGGTATGTGCCATGTGTTGTATTGCGTGCCCATTTGGCGGGTTTGGCTAAGAGCGATACACCCACCAATGGACCTCATATTGCACGAAGCCCTTCCTCATACTCCGCACGATCAATTGCAAGCCTAACCTTCGTGGAGGAAAGCTTGTGTGGCGATCCCAAAGCGATGCATTGGGAGCAAGGTGTGTGTTTTGCATTTTTCCATATTTTCATGTGCCCACTTGGGAAGTCGCGCTCGTGACCTTTCAAAGCGCCCGAAGCGGACCACATATGTGGAATCTAAGGTCATGAATGTCAAGTGATTGTGTTTAAGAGGATTAGTTGATTACTCAATCCGAGCCGAACATATTATAATATATTTGTGCGCCTTTCAAGGCCCTTTTTGGTGTTTTTTCGCCAATATTGCTGTTTTTGGCCCGTCATGATGTCAAGTGGCGACCGTGTATCTCAACGTTGCGCTCAATTGACATCATGACCCAAGTATGTTATGAGGGTACATATTTCGGTGCCAAAAATATCTTGGACCCGGCGAAAAACTCCTCTTGGGCTTGGCATACCGTGGCCGCCATGTTGGCGATTGGGACTATCCCAAATCATGGGCTCACTTGGCGACCCTGCCATTCCCAAAACCGGAGGAGTTGGGCGACGCCCAAAAGACATGTTGGACACATATGACTTGATACCAATCCTATGGCACACTCCGGTCAAAGTCGGGCATGTGCCTCATTTGCCCAAACCATGAGTGTGCGCATTTTCGGAGATTTTGAGCAATTTTCCACATTTTCTGCCCGCCGTGCACCATGTTCAGCACCCTGGTGCACGCCGGACTCATGGACCAATGGACCATATATGACATGGCTGTTATGGACAGTGGTTCCCATGGTTCACACACCACGTGGGCGGAGCGGAGCTACCTTCGTTAGGGTGCTAGCCCAAAGTGAGTGTGAACAATTTTGTCATTTTGGCATTTGTGGACCCAATTGGGATTGTCACCAGCCTAGTGTCACGGGAATCTCCAGGAGCCAAGGGCATGGCAGTCACGGTTGGACTCCTGGTGAATCGCGTATGGAATGGCGAATCAGATCTCCAAGCCGGCGTGGAGATATACCATTGGGAGCACCCCCGACTTTTGGCTGATTTCGAGCAGCCAAAATGACCCCCTTTTGGGACCCCAATTTCACCCCCCCGTGTGGTCAATTGGCGGCCCCATATCTCTATGCCCACAGGGAGCCCGGACCTAAATCCCAAGTTTTACACTCAGAGAAAAAAACCTAGGTCCTGCCTCCTATCCTGTGAGCCATTGGCCTTGCCCTGGCCGGGCGAGCCACGCGTGGGAATGAGGCCAATTTTGGTGATTTTGGCATCATGACCAAACTTGACGAACCCGTGGTGCCCTGATGCCGTGACCTCAGAGAGAACCAGGTAGGGTGAGGGCTCCAGGGAGTTCGTACTCAAAAGGCATAGGGTCTGTTGCCTCGTCCCTACCTCTGGCGGTGTCCGGACGAGGGGTCAATTTTGGAGATTTTTGAGCTAATATCAGTTTGGGCTGAAACAGCCCATTTTCAGCTACCAACTCCTAGGGGATAATTGCGGGGCCAGATCTCTGGCCCAGAGTGGAGGTGGGACCTGCCGTTCAGGGAGCATTAGGGGCAATTCTTGCTCCGCTTTGGAGCTCCTTGGTTCCCAGGAACTCGCCTGTGGCTGGGCGGGACACCCCCCCTATTGGCAGGGTTTCAGGGTCCGGACTGAGCAGGGCATGGGTTGTGTTTGAGCCCCCGCCCCCACCAGCCACTGTTATGGGTCGGACCTGGGATTGGGATATGAGTTGGGACTGAGTGTCTATTGTCTTGTGATGCCCTTACCCCAGTCCAGTCTTGACCCCATGTGTACATATCCTGATGTGTTGCTGTACATACTTTTGTTCCCTTGTTTCAGAGTGGCAAGGATCCTGAAACGCTTTGTCACATGACACGAGCGTAATGATGCCCTTGTGAGCGTAGTGCTTTGCCTGCCTGCTCACCTGTGCGTGTCGACCGCAGCGTACCGTGGCGGGGCCGCCCACGGGAACGCGTCAAAAGCGTTTCACCGCCGCGGGGTTACCCATCCCTCGCGTGCCACTCGGGGCCACCAACCCCGAGCAGCGCAGCGCAGCAGCTCGCAGCTCGCAGCTCGCAGCGCAGCGCAGCGGCCCGCAGCGTCGCCCAGAGCATCGCCCTGAGCGACCACGGAAGCGCCGCGACCGTGAAGGAGGTGGACAGACCAGGACTCCCTCATCAGCGAGTCCTATCGGCCGACCAGCAAGGCCGCACACACAGTCGCGTCAACCACCTCCACAACCACCGGCGGACCAGCACCGGCCGCACTCCCAGTCCAGTGCTACTTCAACCGGTTCAACAACCACCACCAGGACCAGTCCGTTGAGCGGAACGAGAGCCCACCAAGGACCTCAAGACCAAGTACGCCCCCCGCTGCCATGGTAAACTGGCAGGAAGCGGGTAAGACGTGGCCGCGGCCCCACCCCCATGCGGTGCGCCTACTGCGTGGGTTGGTGTGGGACCAGCAATACCGCCACAGCCATCCCCAGTGCGAAGGCTGCATGCCTGGGAGCTTCGAGCTCCGCGAGGATATGGGCGCTGACCGCCTGCAGGCAGTGGAAGACTGGCTGCGGGCGAAAGGGTATGCCAATCGCTTCCGCACGAGGCGCTGGAGAGTCTGGACCCGGCCAGACAGGGAAGGCGAAGGGCTGCGCCCCGACAGGATTGAGGAGGACGAGAACTCCAACGAGTACCCGTCGGGCGCCACGATCAATGTCTCCATGTGTGACATGATCGAAAGGAAGTTCCCGGAGCCGGGGACCGAGCGCACGCTGCAGGGAAGGAGCAGCAGTGCGTCTCCTGGGAAGGAGAAGCGGTCCGCCGGGGACAGGAAGCGGGACCGGAAGTGGCGGGAGTACCAGGAGTCCCTGGCCGCCGAAGCCGCCCAAGTCGCCAGGGGCGGAACCCCAGCCCCCGGCCCCCAACGGGCCAATGGCGGTCACCACCCCGGCCACACCACCCTTGGTGACTTCCTCCAAGTCGCCAAGCCTGCCAAGGCCAAGCCCCGTCAGCTGCACCTGAGGAAGTCAGGCCCCAGCAGCGACGTGGAGTCGGCTTACCGCGGGAGGATGCCGGCTGACCAGGCCGGCTCCAGCAGCAGCGTCGCTCCCGACCAAAGGGACATGGGCGCGCCTGTGAGCGCGCCTGTGGGGTGCCCTGCAACCTTCGGGTTGCCCGGCAACGGGCCACGCAGCAGAAAGCTGCCGTGGAGGGCGCCGTCGGCATCGCCCAGCAGGAAGCTGCGGAGTGAGCGCATGGCATGGCCATCCACGCCGCGACCGTTGCAGCCATTGCGGCCGGACTCACGGCTGCAGCCGCCCATCAGGCAGCGATTGCCCAGGTCAAGGGTGAGGGGGCGGCAGCCGACGAGGAAGCCCGCCTGACGCAGGAGGCCATTGCCTGCGAGGAGGCCGAGGTGAAGGCGCTGGAAGAGGCGCTTGCCCAAGAGAGGGCAAAGAAGGAGGCGGAGGAAAGGGTCCACGCCGAAGCAACGGCCAAGGCCCAGGCGGACGCCGCCAAGAAGGACACCATCGAGGCTGCGCGACGGAAGGTCGCTGAGAAGAGGGCCAAGACAGAGGCGGAGTTGGCGGCGTTGGAAGCGGAGAAGGCTCGGCTGCAGCAGGCCCGGGAAGCCGAAGCGGCTCGTGCTCGGGAGGACGCCGAAGCGCGAGCTGCCGCAGCCACAGCCGCCGCGATGGAGGAGGCGGAGGCCAAGCTCCGCCGCGAGACCCCCCCGGGAGGATCCTGAGTGGAGACCCTTCGAAAGATTTTCGAAGGGGACGCCCCCTCCAAGATGACGCTGGACGAGGTGGACACAGGCAGCAGTGGGAGCAGTGGCCCCACCGCCTATCGACGGAGGAAGGGTAAGGGGAAGACCCCCGAGAGGCCACGGAGGCCAGCGGGCGGACACCCCCACGACAGTGACCCCTTCTTCACCGCCAGCGACGGGGATGAACGAGGCCGCCCACATCGCCGAGGAGTGGCTGGTGGAGGAGGCGGAGACGTCCCCATGGAGCCGGAAGGTGAGGATGAGGATCCCCCTCCTCCCTACCGGAGTTCGGAGTCTTCCGAGACCGAGACGCCCAGGTGGGGCGACATGGACGAGGATGACGACATGAACTTCGACATCACGAAGAAGCGCCCATCCTCGGACCCACCGAGGCGACCTGGCGGAGACCCACCGGGACCCCCTGGCGGAGGACCATCAGGACCCCCTGGAGGACGCCCACCAAGTGGACCCCCTGGAGGCGGACCACCGGGCAGGGGAGGACCCCCTGGACCGGGCGGACCCGGCGGAGGCCCTCCTGGAGGACCCCCTGGGGACCCCGACGACCCAGCAGGGGACGGCGACCCAGATTCCACCCGGCGGTGGATCGTCTACCTCCGCAGGAGGGTCCAGTTCCTCGAGCGCGAGGTAGACAAGGGCAAGGGCGAGATGACTCGCATCGCCAGGGTCGCCGCGCGTGCACAGAGAGAGCTGGACATCGCCAAGATCCAGATTGTCAAGAGCGCCAGCGTCGCCACTGCCACCCAGAAGCTGCTGGACATCGCCAGGGGCGAGACCAGGTCGCTGAACAAGGTCATCAGCGGCCTGCAGCTGAGGCTGGACGCGCTGGAAGCCCGTTGGAGCGTCCGCAGCGACCACCCACCCCTGGAGTCTGGCTCGTCGGATAACGGCTGGGGACCCGGACCAGGTCCAGGCAGACCCCACATTCCCGGCAGAGCCCCCAGGAGTCGCCCCAGCGCCAGTGCCCCCTCTATCAGCGCCCCCTCTCACCACAGCGCGGGCCGCCGCAACGAGCGCGTGCCGCCCGGCAGTGGCAGTGAGGATTGGCGTGATGAGTGGCTCAGCGCGGAGTACCACAACCGCCGTGCTCCACCGCGGACACTGGTACGCCCCCGACGCCCTGCACCAGCCCCGGAGCCAATCCCAATGGCTGGTGGACATTATGGTGGACTCAGGGATGAGGTCCCAAGAGGAGACGTGGAATGGGATGTCGACGGAGGTGAGGACCTGGACCTGGACCTGGAGGAGTTCGACATTTCCCCGCCGCGTGGTGTACGACGGGAGGCCGCTGAACGCAGCCGCCGGCGCCGTGATGAGGAGGCGTACATGGAAGGAGTACGGCGTGAACATCTAGGTTCAGCGTACATGGAGGAACAACGGCGTAGCCACACGGATATCGGGGAGGAGATGGAAGTGGCAGCCGTGGGAGTCCGTGGGAGGGGCCGATGGGAACCTCGGTCGACCTCGCGGCCGGCGTTCATGGTCTCTAAGGCCGCGGATGCCGCCGTGTGGGAAGACTTGAAGGACATCAAGCCCCCAATGTACGATGGCAACCCCCTCAACCTCGACCGCTTCTTGGAGAAGCTGGACGATTGGGGGGTGACCGTTACTGAAGACATGGATCCCGCAGATGCGGAGAAATATGTCTTCAGACGGTTCAGGTACCGCCTGCCGGAAGTGCTCCAAGAGCTATACTTCGTGGCAACCAAGGAGAGGAAAATCAAGACCCTCAAGGAAGCCAAGAAGTGGCTCAACGAGCAGGAGCGGGTGGACGCTCCGCAGGTGGCTGCCAAGCGGTGGAAGTCCATCAAGCTTCAGCATGATGGACGGGAGATCCGCCTACGGGACTGGCGAGACTTCCGAGGGCAATACACCCTCTTCCGCCGCAACGTGGAGGACTGGAACGAGGGTGACGAGCAGGCTCGCCTGCTCTCCATGCTGCCGGAAGCATGGATCAAGAGGGTCACCAAGGAGGAAACCAAGAGGGCCAAGTCCAGCCGGACGGTCAAGATGATGCTCCCCAAAGAGTATCATACGAACGTGGTGGCTTGGACGAGGAAGAACGTGGCCCGGGATGTCAAACGGCACTCCCTGCCGAACGCTCTCCTCATCACCCTCTCGGGCGATCGCGGGAAGACCGCGATGTGGCGCCTTGACGAGTGTGACGTGAGCGGCCAGACCATCCGTCTGCAGGCCATCCCGGTCCGGATGAGCTGCGACGAGATCCTGGAGTGGGTTGGAGAGGAAGTACTCAAGGAGTACCAGAACCTCCACCACACCCGCGGGTTGAGGCCCGGCGACCGCGACGTCAACTACATTGGCGAGGGGCCTGGCGGGGAAGCTGCCATTGACCCAGCGGGAGCCGATGGCGATGAAGCTCTTGTCGACGATGACGACGACGATGAGCCCGCCGAGATGGCCGTTTGTGCCTTCGTGGCCCACAACGACGCGGGGAGAAACCAGGGAAGCTGGCAGCCCCTGCAGCCGGGTTGGAAGAAGAAGGAGAAGAGGGGCCCCCGCCGCATTGGCGACCCTCCGCTGTCCTTTGGGGAGTTCATACGAGCTCACCCTCAGGGCTGTTTCGTGTGTTATGGGAGGAAGAAAGGCTTCAACCATGACCACCGAACATGCCCTACCCACCAGGCTGACACGGAGGCCTACAAGAAGGCGCACGGGTCGAAGAAGCGTGCACCTGCGGGTATCCGGGAGGCCAAAGTGGAGGTGGACAAGGACGAGCTCTCCAAGCTGATGTCGCAGGGGAGCGAGTTAGCCAAGGAGATCCAGGAGATCAAGAGGAACTGGGTTCCCAGGTCGGACAACAAGAACAAGGAGAAGAACCAGAACGACCAGAACAAGGACAAGGACAAGAAGCCTAGGAATAGGAGGAAGAAGGGTGTCAACGAGGTTGATGCGGAGGAGAATACCCCTACTTCCACAACCGACGCCCCCTAGCGGAGCCCCTGCAGCCAAGGGCCCCAGCTAGGGCGGTCGCAGGATGGTGTCGTGGGAAGCGCAACACCATCCCAGTCGGGAGTCGATAAGCACAAGGGGATTGCCGCGGGCGGAAGGCCCGGTCCGGCACCCAAACGCGGTGGCGGGGTGTGGGCAAGTGAAGGCACGAACCCTTGCACCCGTCCATCCTTCGCGACCAAGAATGTGTTTGATGTACTTCAAGATCTATCCCAGAGTATCGGAGGATCACCCGGACCGCAGCTGGATGCTGCAGATGGGCAGCCTGAGCCCATTGTCCACGACCTGCACCAGTCACTTGTTGAGCTTCTGGAACGGCCGGAGATCCTTAGCTTGCAGGCCGTGCGCCGAGTTGGGCGCGAGCGGCAGTTGCACCTTAAGGTCCGTGCCTTATGCGGGGAAGTGGAAAAGGTTTTCGACGTGTTGGTCGACACGGGAGCTCAGGTCAGCTTGGTCAAGGCTGGCCTACTTCCACCAGAGTGTTTGACCGACAGTCGGAAACCTGTCAGGTTGAAGGTGGCGAACGGCCAGTACATGGTGGGAGGCAAGAAGGAAGCGGCCATCGGGCCGCAGTTCGTGAACCATCGTCAGCTGAGCCGCCCAGACCTCGGCAAGGAAATCCTCCTGCAAGGTCGCTTCTACGAGGCCGAGATGGACTGGGACATGATCGTTGGGTACGACTTCATGATGGAGACGGACTCCGGCGTCCTTCCGGCCCAGGCCTCCATGACCCTGTACCAGGACGACCAGCTCTCGTCGCTTTCGTCACCTGAGCACCATGTGGAATGCCAATGGATCCACCCGGAACGCAATCAGCTCGAAGTGGCCACGCTGGACACTGAGCCAACTGGGGCAGCAAACCAGGGGTACGGCGTAATGCCGGAAGTGGCGAGCCGAGTGGTCGCGGACCTGGGAGCTTCGGATCTGGCCCTGGATGCGTTCTCTTCAGGAACCTCCGCCCATCTTCGGGTTTGTGAGAAGTACTGGAGCGCCCAGGACTCCGCGTGGAAGAAGCACTGGAGTCCGCATCAGGGATTGATGTAGATCCATTGCCCCCGTTGGGACATTCCAAGGGCGGTAGCGAAGATACGCAAGGACCGCTCCAAGGCAGTGCTGCTTGTTCCTATGGGATGCACCGAGGAGGAAAGAACGCGACATTGGGTAGTCTCATTGACCAACATGACCTTAAACAAGGTCGTCCTACCGTCTGGAGAGAATGTCTATCAGGACGCTAAGGGACAGCCCATGCCACCCCAGAGATGGCCAACGGAATTCCACTATGTGGATGGGGGCCTTGATCAGGCCGACACCACGGACTTTGTCTGTGTCAACCGCATCGTAGCGGAGCCATGGCGGCAATGCTTCGCGGTTCCCCCTGTTGACATCGGAGAACCGGAGGACCCCCTCACTGAAGAGGAGTTGGATCTTGTTCAGGGGTATATGGATCAGCCCTTTCACGACTGGGGAAGCCAGCGTGAGGGCAAGGGCGAGGACAAAGCCTGGTGGGAAGTGGACTCGATCGTCTCTGGTTCCTATGATGGAGACACCTTCGTAAGGAGGGTGCTGGACCACTTGTCCAGCCAGGACGAGCCGATCGGGGGTAACCCACCCACCTACGGCGATCTATTCCGAGGCAAGACCAGAGATGGCCCTTTGGGCCACCTGGGAAGACCGCCTGAGCCAAAGCCGAGCGGGGTCGCTACCCCTCAAGTAAGCTCAGTGGTCCAGGTGCCCGGAAAAGCCAAGGCGGAGTCCGATGACTGCCCCAAGATCCAGGCATTGAGGGCCAGGCTGAAGCAGAAGTATGGTGATACCTTCTTCAGCGGAAAGCCTGTGTTTCCCCCACCGGTGCGTGGACCGTATGGCGAGGCCAAGATACGACTGGAGCAGGACCCCCGTGTGTATCGGCACCGGGAGTTTGCCTTGAGGGGCGAGAGGAAAGAGGCCATGGAGAAGATCCTCCGCGACTTCATCGAGAGAGGCTGGCTTGAGCCGTGCCACTCCGAGTGGGCCTCTCCCTGCTTCGTCGTCCCCAAGAAGGTGGCCGGTGAGTGGCGGCTCGTGGTCAACTACCGCGGCCTAAACGCCCAAACGCAGCACGACAGCTATACGCTGCCCCTCATTGAGGACATGCTGCAAAAACAACACCGGCGGAGGATCTTCACGGTGATTGACCTGAAACATGGTTATCATCAGATGCCTCTCGCCGAGGAGTCCTGTGCCTGCACAGCCATGAGCACCCCACTTGGACCTCTCCACTGGAAGGTGATGCCCATGGGCGTTACCAACGGCAATGCGGCTTTTCAGCGGATGCTGGAGAACCTGCTTGAGCCGGTGCGTGACTGTGCGGACCCCTTCGTGGACGACGTGATCATCGCGTCCGGGGACCACAGTATGAGCTACGAGGAGCTCCTGGTTCGGCACAAACTCACGGGCAGCAGTGACAAGGCCACCATTGCGGTAAGCGAGGTGGCCTTCGCTGGCCACGTAGTTGGGAACGGGCAGCGAAAGCCCACACCTGGCAAGGTGGCTGCGATCGAGCACTGGGAAAAGCCCAAAACGGTCTCTGAGCTACGGGCGTATCTGGGGTTCTGCAACTACTACTCGGGGTATATCAAGATGTATGCCGAGTATGCAGCCTCCATGACGACCATGCTCAAGGGCAACCGAGAGGAGACCAAGAAGGGGTCCAAGAAGGCTCTGGTCTGGACTGCTGAGTCCCACCGTGCCTTTGAGGGGATGAAGCAGGCGCTGCTATCCGCAGTGGGTCTGCACCTCGTGGATCCTGACCGAGGGTTCTTCCTGCGCACCGACGCTTCCGACTACGCCGTTGGCGCTGTGTTAGAACAAGTGCTTGATGATGGGAGGCACGTGCCCTTGCCCTTCTGGAGCCGAGTCCTGGCGGAAGGCCAGAGACGGACGTGGACGGCCCGAGAAAAGGAGGCGTATGCCATCGTCATGGCTCTCAGGAAATGGGCTGGGTACATAGCCCTCCATCCCGTCACCGTCTGCACCGACCATCAGAGTCTGCAGTCGTGGCACAAGGAGCACGTGGACACCCCCTCAGGTCCCGCCTCCCGACGGGCAAGATGGCATGAGACCTTGGCCAAGTTCGACCTCACGGTTGTGTATGTTCCTGGGAAGGACAACACGGTGGCGGACTGTCTCAGTAGGTGGTCCTATCCCGCCAGCAAGGGCATGACAGATATCTCTGCCCATGGCGATGAGGCTGAGACTGCTGAGGCCAAGAAGATCATTGAAATGGAGCGCCTGATGGGGGAGGAGGGTGTCAAATGCTTCGTCGTCATGGCTGCAGATGCCCCCCTCGGAGCGAGGATGGGCAGAGCGGTCAGAGTACTCGCCTCTGATGGAGCTGAGTCCGACAAGCACCTCTTCCCTGAGTCTTGCTTCCAGGACGACTGGACCGACGACTATGCTAAGTCTGAGGCCTTTGCGGCCGAGTATAGCGCTGTGACCGACCCTGATGACGGGCAGAAGTGGCCAAAGGGGCTGACTGAGGAAGATGGCAAGCTCTACCGGAACGGTAAGCTGCTAGTACCAGAGTCCCGAGTGCTCGAGCTATGTGAAGCTTGGCACCACCACATTCTGCACCCAGGGGTCAAGAAGCAAGCCCTTGACATGCAGCGCCGGTTCGAGATCGACCAGATCGGTCTCTACACCGCCATCAAGAAGGTCAGGAAGGGTTGCTCGGTCTGTCAGGCCTGCAATCCCGATAACCGGAACGTCAAGGGGGAAGCCCAATGGACCCCGGTTCCTGACCAGCCCATGGAGAGCGTGGCCATGGACGTCTTCTCCATGCCTGAAGTTCACATTGGCAAGGAGACCTTTGACTGTGTGGTTCTTTGTGTGGATCGCCACAGTGGCTACGTAGTAGCTGTTCCGGCACGCAAAAAGGGGTTGCTTGCCAAGGAAGTGGCAGTCATGATGATTCGTCATTGGCTGACCGTCTTTGACATCCCCCGCACCATTTGCAGTGACCGAGGGCCCCAGTTTACTGGTGGCTGGTTCAAGGCTATGTGTTCCCTCATGGGAATACGTCATGCCAAGAGCGTCGCCTATCTCAGCCGGTCTAACGGCCGAGCTGAAGTGGCTGGACGGCAGCTGTTCGAGAAGCTGCGCAGGATTCACATCACCAATGCACGGCAGAACTGGTTTGAGGAGATGTGGCCTGCTCTGAAGGCCCATCATGACACCCCCACGCCGGGTGGTTTGTCCCCTCACCAGATTCTGTTCGGCAGGGACCCCCTTGGTCGGGGACTTCCCTTGTCTGGTGACGGCATGGCCATGGATGCCAAGGAATTCTTCGCGCGGCAAGAGCAAACGGCGCGGGACATCCGCCAGCAGCTCGAGAAGGAGCATGCTGAGCGTCAGAAGTCCGCCCCGAGCTCGACAGCGCAAAAGTTCAGGGTGGGAGACCCGGTGTGGGTGATCAGACCCCGCCCTATGGGCACCCACCGCACCAAAACCTGGTTCGCACCCGGAGAGGTGGTCCGCAGGATTGATGAGGACACCTACCGCATGAAGGTGGGTCACGGACAGTTCCGGGAGCGCCACAAGAGTCAACTCCGTGTGCGGGAGCCCGACCTCCGTGGCCAACATGTGTCCCTGAGCTACGCCGCACATGAGGCTGATTCGGACGACGATTATGCTGAGCAGGACGACTATACTGTCGAGAAGATCATGGCTCAGTGTCCGAACGCCTCGGCACCCGGAGGCCTGGAGTTCAAGGTTCGTTGGCGAGGCTCTGGGCCGTCCCACGACACCTGGGAACCCTTCTCATCGTTCGTGCCGCGGGTCACTCCTCCATTCATGGAGTACATTCGCAAGCACAAGACCAAGATCCATGTCTCGGACTTGGCAGCACTCACCCGGGCGATTGCAGCCAGGGGTGCCTGATCAGCGCCCTGAGCTCTCCCCTGATGCATTTTGGGCACTTGTGTGGTCGACGGATCGTCCCTCACTTGCTTGCTCTCTTCCATCTTCCGGTGACCTGCCATCAGAGTGGCCATATACTCCCCGCTGCTGAATCCAGAAGGGGATCGCCCCTCTCTTCAACCTCTATTCGTCACTCCCCCCCCTGCTGAATCCTTGGGAAACCAGGTAGGGCGACTGACCTTCATTTTTCCTGAGCTCTTGGGGCCTTGAAGCCCATACGACGTTGCGCAACGGATGCCGCTGTCATCGGCATTGTGATTTTGTGATTTGTGGTCTGGTCCCATGGCACCTGCGGGATCCAGACCAGTCGACGTGTGTCTGCAGACTATATATGGCCTGAACTCAAGCGTTTTCCTGTCCACCCTCCTGCATATGCCTTATCCTAACCGGGGCGTGGTTTGGTGCTCTATCCAGAGTGTGTTTACACGCCTATTACCCCGCTTGTTGCTTGTTTTTCTGCTCCCCAGGATATGTGCATCTGTAGTTATCAGCCCATCACTGATAACTGTTTCTGTTTTTCCCCCCGAGGGGATGCGAATCGACATACGCAGGCGCCCTGAGTCGCCGTTTACATGCTTTTACATAAGGTCCAGCCTGAACCAGTACCTAAGTACAGATTCATCTGTTTGAGTGCCCGTGATACCGTGTGCCCTAGTGGCTGTGATGTGGAGATCCTGATTGCGCCAGGCGGGAAGCCCAGTTGCCTGACTACAATCCTAGCGGTCCGCCACTGTCAGTCCCAGTGTGAGCCTACCGACTCGCAGATGCACTTGCAGTCGGGTGGCGGCCTCCGGTGCTCCTGACCTCAGTCAGTCTGCCTGGGAAACTGGTGGTTTGAGGAGTCGACGCCTCCGCCCACACTGCATGGGGACTCCCTCATGTATGGCCTTCGTGGTAATAGGGCGATGGAAAAGACGGCCTTGATGCCCGATCCCTTAAGGAGGAGCTCGTTCGGCTGTACCACCCTCGACTCGCGTGGTGAATATGGACATGGTGCGCCCGAGGAAGGACCCGTGGGGACTCTCCCCCAGCCGGAGGGCCTTGGGAAGCTTGAGGTAGCCTGATGAATCTTTGTGGTCGCTTTTGACCTGTGGGACCACCTCGGTCGTCGTGTGACGCCTATGTTGGCCGTGTATGCCACTGCCACTGTGGTAGTGACCGTAGCAGCCGGCACCCGGTGCGCCTGGTATGGGTTAACGAGTCCTTTGGATGCCGAACAATCGCTGCCAGGACCCGGGACTTGATACTTGATACTATACTTGCAGTTACTAACAGCTACAGAACCGTACCTGTCTTACTGTGGGATCTGGGCAGCCTAACCTGCAAATCAGCCTGAAGTCAGGAGGTGACACCCCCCCCCTTCACGGGATGGTCCTGGGTACCCGCTGCCATGCTTGGGTGTTATCGAGCCCCCCCCAGGGTTTGCTCTAAGGAGGGGGGTGAAGCGACACCCAGAACCCCATGACCATGGTGGGGTATACCACCGGTCTCCGTGTGCCCACTAACCCCATGTACGGAGGGGAAGACGCCCGGTGAAGCCAGGTGAGAGCCCGGCAGGAGCGTGTCCCTTGCCGTAAAGCCCCCCTGACGGCATTCCGGCCACTTGGGGCATGTTACCATGTACCGGCAAACTGCCATTTGCCGGTATCTTACTATTTCACGCCAATCTGCCCCGCACCGCCTTCGGCCGTCGATTCGGCAACCTAACCCTAACAACAGATGTACGTAAGATGTGTTTGTGTGAGAGATCTGGGCATTTCAGCTATTAGCGGCCGCATCGGCAACCGATGCGTCGCCCGCTGAGATTTACACATCAGAATATCAGGAATCAACAGGGTTTTATTTTCATAATGTTTCTGTAAATTTTCACGCTTCCGTTCTGATAATCAATGTTTTGACTGCTTGCGGTTGGCTCGCGACTTTAGCGTAACCGCCAGTTTGACTGTTATTTACAGACATTTTAGCGCAATCCGTGACGAAGACTCTAAATACTTCAGGAATTGCATTGATGCATCTGCAATTTTCACATTGTACACTCGCAACCTTAATCCGAATTTTTCAGGATGTCGAAACCGGTTTCTCGACTTCGACATCCCCGCACTTGATTTGACCTCTTTCGAGTGGACGTACGTGCTTCCCTATACACGAATCAACTTTCCTTCTGTCTTGCCCTCCATTTGTCTTAGAGATATGGGCAAAACAGAGTTGATTCGTGAGGCCACTTGTGAGGGTCATATCTCGTGCTGCTTGCGAGGAATGACAAGAGGGAAGCATGGGATGTATTCACAATACTCCTGACGTGATTTGGGAAGCTTTATACGCCTTGCGTCTCCACACGTGCGCGCTAGCGTAATGGATCATGGTCAAGAGGGTAGAGTTTGCGTCAAAACTCTTTGGCCATGATATTGCGTGCGTTACGATAACTTTCGAGTGTAGCGTGAAAGTGTTGGTGTTGCATAGGAACTTTCCTTGACTTCCTCTGAGCAATTGACACAAAGTTATGCCCTTGGAGGGGTATGACATATCGTGGGGGGAGCTACCTTTTTGGGCAGTATGTGGTATGTGCCATGTGATGTATTGCGTGCCCATTTGGCGGGTTTGGCTAAGAGCGATACACCCACCAATGGACCTCAGATTGCACGAGGCCCTTCCTCATACTCCCCACAACCAATTGCGAGCCTAACCTTCGTGGAGGAAAGCTTGTGTGGCGATCCCAAAGCGATGTGTTGGGAGCAAGGTGTGTGTTTTGCAATTTTCTATATTTTCATGTGCCCACTCGGGAAGTAGCGCTCGTGACCTTTCAAAGCGCCCCAAGCGGAGCACATATGTGGAATCTAAGGTCATGAATGTCAAGTGATTGTGTTTGAGAGGATTAGTTGATTACTCAATCCAAGCCGAAGATATTATAATATATTTGTGCGCCTTTCAAGGCCCTTTTGGGTGTTTTTTCGCCAATATTGCTGTTTTTTGCCCGTCATGATGTCAAGTGGCGACCGTGTATCTCAACGTTGCGCTCAATTGACATCATGACCCAAGTATGTTATGTGGGTACATACTTCGGTGCCCAACATATCTTGAACCCGGCGAATAACTCCTCTTGGGTTTGGCATACGGTGGCCGCCATGTTGGCGATTTGGGACTATTCCAAATCATGGGCCCACTTGGCGACCCTGCCATTCCCAAAACCGGAGGAGTTGGGCGACGCCCAAAAGACATGTTGGACACATATAACTTGATACCAATCCTATGGCACACTCCAGTTCAAGTCGGGCATGTGCCTCATTTGCCCCAACCATGAGTGTGCGCATTTTGGGCCATTTTGAGCAATTTTCCACATTTTCTGCCCGCCGTGCACCATGTTCAGCACCCTTGTGCACGCCGGACTCATTGACCAATGGACCATATATGACATGGGTGTTATGCACATTGGTCCCCATAGTTCACACACCACGTGGGCGAAGCGGAGCTACCTTCGTTAGGGTGCTAGCCCAAAGTGAGTGTGGACAATTTTGCCATTTTGGCATTTGTGGACCCAATTGGGATTGTCACCACGCCAACTGGCATGAAAAGCCAAGTGCATGGGAGTCCTCGTTCGACTCCTGGTGGATCGCGTATGGAATGGCGAATCCGATCTCCAAGCCGGCGTGGAGATATACTATTGGGAGCACCCCCGAATTTCGGCTGATTTTGAGCAGCCAAAAGGGCCCCTTTTTTGGGACCCCAATTTCACCCCCCCGTGTGGTCAATTGGCGGCCCCATATCTCTATGCCCACAGGGAGCCCGGACCTAAATCTCAAGTTGTACACTCAGATAAAAGTCCTAGGTCCTGCCTCCTATCCTGTGAGCCATTGGCCTTGCCCTGGCCGGGCGAGCCACGCGTGGGAATGAGGCCAATTCTGGTGATTTTGGCATCATGACCCCACTTGACGAACCCGTGATGCCCTGATGCCGGGACCTCAGAGGGAACCAGGTTGGGTGAGGGCTCCAGAGAGTTCGTACTCAAAAGGCATAGGGTCTGTTGCCTCGTCCCTACCTCTGGCGGGTCCAGACGAGGGGTCAATTTTGGAGATTTGTGAGCTAATATCAGTTTGGGCTGAAACAGCCCATTTTCAGCTACCAACTCCTAGGGGATAATTGCGGGGCCATCTCTCTGGCTCAGAGTGGAGATGGGACCTGCTGTTAAGGGAGCATCGGGAGCTACTGTCAGTTGGCTTTGAAACGCCTTGGTTCCCAGGAACTCGCTTGTGCCTGGGCGGGACACCGCCCCTATTGGCAGGGTTTCAGGGTCCGGACTGAGCAGGGCATGGGATGTGTTTGAGCCCCCGCCCCCACCAGCCACTGAGAGGGTCGGACCTGGGATTGGAATATGAGTTGGGACTGAGTGTCTATTGTCCTGTGATGCCCTTACCCCAGTCCAGTCTTAACCCCATGTGTACATATCCTGATGTGTTGCTGTACATACTTTCGTTCCCTTGTTCCAGAGTGGCAAGGATCCTGAAACGCTTTGTCACATGACACGAGCGTAATGAGGCCCTTGTGAGCGTAGTGCTTCGCCTGCCTGCTCGGCGGTGCGTGTCCACCGCAGCGTCCCGTGGCCAGGCCCCCCACGGGAACGCGTCAATGGTTGAACGGGACCTACTTTACGCCTAGCAAGCATTGAAGGACTCTACCAAGGGCGGAGAGTCAGTGGAGGATCACCTCCCGACGTCTATTACACAGGGGGCAAGCAACTTACACTCTGACGAGGATATGGAGGACAAGATCAAGCTATTGGACCCGCGGGTACAGACGCCTATAAGGACCTATCTGGTGGTGTTCGGAGAACTACTACCCCCAGCCTCATGTGACAAGCTGGTACAGATGGACCTCAAGCTGAAACCCGAGTTTGTGGGTCACAAGATCCGGAGGAGACCCTATCCGGCTCCTAAAGAGCAGGCCGATGAGATTGAGCGACAGATACAAGAATGTATCGACGCTGGCCTAGTCCTGGAGTAGAAGGACAGGGACTACCCTCAACACTGCAGCCCCTGTTTCCTGGTGGCTAAACCTGGGTCTACAGCCAAACGGCTGGTAGTGGACTACGGAGAGCTGAACAAGAAAACGCTGAACCACTCAGGGTGCATTCCTAATATCGAGTCTACTCTTGAGAAGATAGCCTCCTGTCGCTACAAGACCAAGATGGACAGGAAAAGCGGATTCTGGCAGGTGGACCTGACGCCTAACGCTCAGGAGCTACTAGCCTTCATCACCCCTCAGGGGAGGGTGTTCAAGTGGAAGGTCATGCTGTTTGGCGTGGCCAACGCACCCGCTCTATTCCAAGAGCTGATGAACAAGATCTTGTCCATCCTACGAAGGAGACCTAGGGTGCAGGAACTCATATCCCGTGGGGCCCAGATGGAAGCACATATCGACCATCTATGCCTCGGGACCAATACCCAGGAGGACCACCTAATCCTCTTGGGTGAGTTCTTTGCGGTCTGCCAAGAGAACCACACACGACTCAAGCTGGAGAAGTGTGAGTTCATGCAGGAGACCATGCAGTACCTCGGGTTTGACGTTGGCTATGGGTGGTGGACCCCAGCGGCCTCTAAGGCCAAACCCCTGATGGACGCTAAGGTTCGACACGAAGACCCCAAGAGAGGACTTCATGATGTACACAGTTTCATTGGGGCGTGCAACTTCTATCGCCGCCATATCAGGAACTTCACCTACACCAGCGCCATTCTGACGGACCTGATCAAGAAGAGTACTACTTGGCGCTGGGGCCCACCAGAGCAACAAGCGTCTGACGAGGTCAAAGACAAGGTGGCCAACGCTAAGTGCTTGGGCGTGCCTAGGGCACAGGGGGAGATTATCCTGGTGACCGACGCCAGCAATGTGGGCGGTGGTGGAACATTGTTCCAATGGCAAGCACTAGAGAAAGAGGAGAGTTCGACTCGGCTATTTTCCAATGGGGGACTGAAGGTCTCAACCGAGATGGGACTCTCAAGCACAGCTACCCTGACGACAAGTGGGTCCTAGTACCTCTGGGCCACTGGAAGTGGAAATGGAACCAGGCCAGGGGGAACTACTCCACCTATGAGCAGGAATTGCTCGCGGGTATGCTGGTGCTATCCTCACAAGCACGACGGTTGGGGAGTAACCCAGTGGTGTGGCTGTGCGACCAAGAGCCGGTCCGCACTTTCCAGAAGGGTCTCCCACCTGAGAAGGCCAAGCTACGGCGCTGGTGGACCTACCTCAGCCAACTACGGCTGACTGTACACCATATCCAGGGAGTGAAGAACGAGTGTGCAGACTACATCAGCCGCAACAACTTCGACGCCGTAATTGGTGCCCGGTGTGAAGCGCTGGCTAAGGAGGCGTTCAGCCATATGGACGTGCACTTGGACCTCAACATGACTATGATACGCCCCCTGGATGGACTCCAACAATCGGAGTACCTGAAGGAGTTTGGGGATATCTACAAGCGCCTGGAGAAACCCCTTGAACCCCTCCTGGACAACCAAGATGAGTGGAAGAGGGACAAGAGCTACTGACGCGTTCCCGTGGGGGGCCTCGCCACGGGACGCTGCGGTGACACGCACAAGCAAGCAGGCAGGCAAAGCACTGCGCTCACAGGGGCATCAATACGCTCGTGTCATGTGACAAAGCGTTTCAGGATCCTTGCCACTCTGAAACAAGGGAACAAAAGTATGTACAGCAACACATCAGGATATGTACACATGGGGTTAGGACTGGACTGGGGTAAGGGCATCACAGAACAATACACACCCAGTCCCAACACATATCCCAATCCCAGTTCCGACCCTCTCAGTGGCTGGTGGCGGCGGGGGCTCAAACAAATCCCATGCCCTGCTCAGTCCGGACCCTGAAACCCTGCCGATAGGGGGGGCGTCCCGCCCAGCCACAGGCGAGTTCCTGGAAACCAAGGCTTTACAAGGCCAACCAACAGTAGCTACCTATGCTCCCTTAACGGCAGGTCCCACTTCCTCTCTGACCTAGAGGAATGGCCCCGCCATTATCCCCTAGGAGTTGGTAGCTGAAAATGGGCTGTTTCAGCCCAAACTGATATTAGCTCAAAAATCTTCAGAAATCACCCCTCGTCCGGACCCGCCAGACGTAGGGACGAGGCAACCGACCCTATGCCCTTCGAGTAGGAACTCTCTGGAGCCCTCACCCAACCTGGTTCCCTCTGAGGTCACGGCATCAGGGCACCACGGGTTCGTCAAGTGGGGTCATGATGCCAAAATCACCAGAATTGGCGTCATTCCCACGCGTGGCTCGCCCGGCCAGGGCAAGGCCAATGGCTCACAGGACAGGAGGCAGGACCTAGGACTTCTATCTGAGTGTACAACTTGGAATTTAGGTCCGGGCTCCCTGTGGGCATAGAGATATGGGGCCCCCAATTGACCACATGGGGGGGGGAAAGGGGGTCATTTTGGCTGCTCGAAATGAGCCAAAATTCGGGGGTGCTCCCAATAGTATATCTCCACGCCGGCTTGGAGATCAGATCCGCCATTCCATACGCAATCCACCAGGAATCCTACTAAGACTCCCATGCACTTGGCTCCCAAAGATCTCCATGCCACTCGGCCTGGTGACAATTCCAATTGGGTCCACAAATGCCAAAATGGCAGAATTGTCCACACTCACTTTGGGCTAGCGCCTTAACGAAGGTAGCTCCGCTTTGCCCACGTGGTGTGTGAACCATGGGGACCAATATACATAACACCCATGTCATATATGGTCGATTGGTCCATGCGTCCGGCGTGCACGGGGTGGCTGAACATGGTGCACGGCGGGTGCACATGCCCAACTTGGACCGGAGTGTGCCATAGGATTGGTATCAAGTCATATGCGTCCAACATATCTTTTGGGCGTCTCCTTTTGGGAATGGCAGGGTCGCCAAGTGAGCCCATGATTTGGGATAGTCCCAAATCGCCAACATGGCGGCCACAGTGTGCCACGCCCAAGAGGAGTTATTCGCCCGGTCTAAGATATGTTGGGCTCCGAAGTATGTACCCACATTACATACTTGAGTCATGATGTCAATTGAGCGCAACGTTGAGATACATGGTCGCCACTTGACATCATGACGGGCAAGAAACAGCAATATTGGTGAAAAAACAACCAAAGGTGCCTTGAAAGGCGCACAAATATATTATAATATCTTCGGCTTGGATTGAGTAATCGACCAATCTTCCGAAACACAATGACTTGACACCAATGACCTCCGACTCCACATATGTGCTCCACTTGGGGCGCTTTGGAAGGTCGCGCGCGCTGCCTCCCAAGTGGGTACATGCAAAAATGGAATATTGCAAAAAACACACCTTGCTCGCAACGCATCGCTTCGGGAGCGCTCCACAAGCGTCCCTTCACGAAGGTTAGGCTTGCGAGTGTTGGTTGGGAGTACAATGAAGGGCCTCGTGCGATATGGGGTCAATTGGCGGGTTAGTCTTGGAATGGTGCACCAGCCAAATGGGCACGCGATATGACACCAAATATGGCATACAACCCTACCCACGCCTTCTACACCCGACCTAGTGGCCTAGAACCAAAGTATGCCTATATTCTAATGTAACTTTGGTCCCTTAACACGCCTGCAAGTGCTTTGGTCGAAAATCGACCTCCTTTCGGAAAGCCGAATTTTAGCATGCACGCAAAATATATTGCCAATATGTATATGGAGATCATATATGCACTATCCGGGGAAGACAAGTGATATGCCCCGGAGGTAGAGGCAAGCAAGGGTCGGACAAACGCCAACTCAACATATTTCTACACGTACTTGGACGCCAAGTACGTGAAAAAGTGCACTTCTTGGAGAACCCTCTACTGAGTTGGGATCCTTGGGCCTCGTCCTATGCCTATGGGGGGCAAAACCTCATACACAGTGCCTATGAGGCACGTTAGTTCCTCTTGGGCGCTCGTAACCCTTGTTATTCCACTTGGGGGTTCAAAGCGCCTTTGGTCGCCCAGATTTTCTGGGAAAAATCTGGGACGCGATCCGTTAAATCAAGGAAAAAATTCCGGATCACTCGAAGACCGTTTCAGTCTTAACTTCAAGAGAAATCGTATTACAGAATAATCTAATGCAGTCCACGGAACAGGCAACGACAGGCGGCGCGACTGCGGCGATTTCACGACAATTGGAACACGCGGTAGAAATCGGGTATTTCACCGATTTCCGACCGAGA
This sequence comes from Eutreptiella sp. 'Long Island Sound 2002', assembly GCA_964036045.1. NCBI lineage: Eukaryota > Euglenozoa > Euglenophyceae > Eutreptiales > Eutreptiaceae > Eutreptiella > Eutreptiella sp. 'Long Island Sound 2002'. Next base: position 45,240,576 of record OZ038381.1, read on the forward strand.
ATCGCCTAAGACAAAAACGTTATGGTGAATCTACATTGATTCAATGGTGAAGGATCGAATTCCAGATCCCGCGGATTAGAGAACAGGGATATCCCGCTGACAGCCGGTGTCAACAGCTTCCGCACGGGTGTGACGGCTCACAGCCATGGGTTCTGGGTACCGCTTCAGCCCCCTCCTTAGAGCAAACCCTGGGGGGGGCTCGATAACACCCAAGCATGGCAGCGGGTACCCAGGACCATTCCCTGAAGGGGGGGGCGGGTGTCACATCCTCACTTCAGGCTGATTCGCAGGTTAGGCTGCTCAAACCTACATTAAGACAGGTACGGTGCTGTAGCTGTTTTTAACTGCCAGTATAGTATCAAGTATCAAGTCCCGGGTCCTGGCGGCGATTGTTCGGCATCCAAAGGACCCGTTAACCCATACCAGGCGCACCGGGTGCCGGCTGCTACGGTCACTACCACAGGGGCAGTGGCATACACGGCCAACATAGGCGTCACACGACGATCGAGGTGGTCCCACAGGTCGAGAGCGACCACAATGATCTATCAGGCTACCCCAAGCTTCCCAAGGCCCGCCGGCTGGGGGAGAGTCCCCATGGGTCCTTCCTCGGGCGCACCATGTCCATATCCACGACGCGAGTCCAGAGTGGTACAGCCGAACGAGCTCCTCCTTAAGGGATCTGGCATCAAAGCCGTCTTTTCGCTCGCCCTATTACCACGAAGGCCATACATGAGGGAGTCCCCATGCAGTGTGGGCGGAGGCGTCGACTCCTCAAACCACCAGTTTCCCAGGCAGACTGACCGAGGTCAGGAACACCGGAGGTCGCCATCCGACTGCAAGTGCGTCTGCGAGTCGGTAGGCTCACACTGGGACTGACAGTGGCGGACCGCTGGGAGTGCATTCAGGCAACTGGGCTTCCCGCCTGGCGCCATCAGGATCTCAGCACATCACAGCCACTAGGGCACACGGTATCACGGGCACTCAAACAGATGAATCTGTACTTAGGTACTGGTTCAGGCTGGACCTTATGTAAAAGGATGTAAACGGCGACTCAGGCGCCTGCGTATTCCGATTCGCATCCCCTCCGGGGAAAAACAGTCCATATCTCGGCGATGGACTGACAACACTTAACATGCAGATGCACATATCCTGGGGAACAGAAAAACAAGCAACAAGCGGTGTAATAGGCTTGTAAACACACTCCCGACAGAGCGCCAAACCACGCCCTGGTTAGGATAAGGCATGTGCAGGAGGGTGGACAGGAAAACGCCTGAGTTCAGGCCATATATAGTCGCGACACACGTAGACTGGTCTGGATCCCACAAGTGCCATGGGACCGGACCACACACTCGAAAATCGCAATGCCGATGACAGTGGCATCCGTTGCGCAACGTCGTATGGGCTTCAAGGCCCCAAGAGCTCAGAAATATGAAGGTCAGTCGCCTTACCTGGTTTCCCAAAGATTCAGCAGGGGGGGAGGTGATGAATAGAAGAAGAGAGGGGCCATCCTCTTCTGGATTCAGCAGGGGGGGGTATATGGCCACTCTGATGGCAGGTCACCGAAAGATGGAAGAGAGCAAGCAAGTAAGGGACGATCCGTCGACCTCACAGGCGCTCAAAATGCATCAGGGGAGAGCTCCGGGCGCTGATCAGGCACCCCTGGCTGCAATCGCCCGGGTGAGTGCTGCCAAGTCCGAGACATGGATCTTGGTCTTGTGCCTGCGGATGTAGTCCATGAAGGAGGTAATGATCCGCGGCAGGAACGAGGAGACGGGTTCCCAGGTGTCGTGAGACGGCCCATAGCCTCGCTAACGAACCTTGAACTCCAGGCCTCCGGGTGCCGAGGCGTTCGGACGCTGGGCCAGGATCTTCTCGACTGTGTAGTCGTCCTGCTCCGCATAATCATCGTCCGAATCAGCCTCATGTGCGGCATAGCTCAGGGACACACGTTGGCCACGGAGGTCGGGTTCCCGCACACGGAGCTGACTCTCGTGCCGCTCCCGGAACTGTCCGTGACCCACCTTCATGCGGTAGGTGTCCTCACCAATTCCTGCGGACCACCTCTCCGGGTGTGAACCAGGTTTTGGTGCGGTGGGTGCCCATAGGGCGGGGTCTGATCACCCACACCGGGTCTCCCACCCTGAACTTCTGCGCTGTCGAGCTCGGAGCGGACTTCTGACGCTCAGCATGCTCCTTCTCGAGCTGCTGGCGGATGTCCCGCGCCGTTGCCTCTTGCCGCGCAAAGAATTCCTTGGCGTCCATGGCCATGCCATCACCAGACAAGGGAAGTCCCCGACCCAGGGGGTCTCTGCCGAACAGAATCTGGTGAGGGGACAGACCACCCGGAGTGGGGGTGTCATGATGGGCCTTCAGAGCAGGCAACATCTCCTCGAACCAGTTCCGACGTGGATTGGTGATGTGAATCTTGCGCAGCTTCTCGAACAGCTGCCGTCCAGCCACTTCAGCACGGCCGTTAGACCGGCTGAGATAGGCTACGCTCTTGGCATGATGTATTCCCATAAGGGAACACATAGCCTTGAACCAGCCACCAGTAAACTGGAGCCCTCGGTCACTGCAAATGGTGCGGGGGATGTCAAGAACGGTCCGCCAATGACGAATCATCATGACTGCCACTTCCTTGGCAAGCAACGTAGCCACTGTGGCGATCCGCACAAAGAACCACACAGTCAAAGGTCTCCTTGCCAATGTGCACTTCGGGCATGGAGAAGACGTCCATGGCCACGCTCTCCATGGGCTGGTCACAAACCGGGGTCCATTGGGCTTCCCCCTTGACGTTCCGGTTATCGGGATTGCAGGCCTGACAGACCGAGCAACCCTTCCTGACCTTCTTGATGGCGGTGTAGAGACCGATCTGGTCGATCTCGAACCGGCGCTGCATGTCAAGGGCTTGCTTCTTGACCACTGGGTGCAGTATGTGGTGGTGCCAAGCTTCACATAGCTCGAGCACCCGGGACTCTGGTACTAGCAGCTTACCATTCCGGTAGAGCTTGCCATCTTCCTCAGTCAGCCCCTTTGGCCACTTCTGCTCGTCATCAGGGTCGGTCACAGCCCTATACTCGGCCGCAAAGGCCTCAGACTTGGCGTAGTCGTCGGTCCAGTCGTCCTGGAGGCAAGACTCAGGGAAGAGGTGCTTGTCTGACTCAGCTCCATCAGGGGCGAGTACTCTGACTGCTCTGCCCATCCTCGTTCCGAGGGGAGCATCCGCAGCCATAACGACGAAGCATTTGACAACCTCCTCCTCCATCAGGCGCTCCATTTCACTAATCTTCTTGGCTTCAGCGGTCTGAGCCTCATCGCCATGGGCAGAGATATCTGTCATGCCCTTGCTGGCGGGATAGGCCCACCTGCTGAGACAGTCCGCCACGGTGTTGTCCTTTCCAGGAATATAAACAACCGTAAGGTCGAACTTGGCCAAGGTCTCATGCCATCTTGCCCGTCGGGAGGCGGGACCAGAGGGTGTGTCCACGTGCTCCTTGTGCCACGACTGCAGACTCTGATGGTCGGTGCAGACCTTGACGGGATGGAGGGCTATGTACCCAGCCCATTTCCTGAGAGCCATGACGATGGCATACGCCTCTCTTTCTCGGGGCGTCCACGTCCGTCTCTGGCCTTCCGCCAGGACTCGGCTCCAGAAGGCCACGTGCCGCCCATCGTCAAGCACTCGTTCCAACACAGCGCCAACGGCGTAGTCGGAAGCGTCGGTGCGCAGGACGAACCCTCGGTCGGGATCCACGAGGTGCAGACCCAGTGCGGATAGCAGCCCCTGCTTCATCCCCTCAAAGGCACGGTCGGACTCTTCATTCCAGACCAGAGCCTTCTTGGACCCCTTCTTGGTCTCCTCTCGGTTGCCCTTGAGCATGGTCGTCATGGGGGTTGCATACTCGGCATACATCTTGATATACCCCGAGTAGTAGTTGCAAAACCCCAGATACGCCCGTAGCTCAGAGACCGTTTTGGGCTTTTCCCAGTGCTCGATCGCAGCCACCTTGCCAGGTATGGGCTTTCGCTGCCCGTTCCGGACTACGTGGCCAGCGAAGACCACCTCGCCTTCCGCAATGGTGGCCTTGTCACTGCTGCCCGTGAGTTTGTGCCGAACCAGAAGGTCCAGCACTAGAGTGACGTCCCTCTCATGTGCCTCCAGGAGCTCCTCGTAGCTCATACTGGGGTCGCTGGACGCGATGATCACGTCGTCCACGAAGGGGTCCGCACAGTCACGCACCGGCTCAAGCAGGTTCTCCAGCATCCGCTGAAAAGCCGCATTGCCGTTGGTAACGCCCATGGGCATCACCTTCCACTGGAGAGGTCCAAGTGGGGTGCTCATGGCTGTGCAGGCACGGGACTCCTCGGCGAGAGGCATCTGATGATAACAATGTTTCAGGTCAATCACCGTGAAAATCCTCCGCCGGTGTTGTTTTTGCAGCATGTCATCAATGAGGGGCAGCGTATAGCTGTCATGCTGCGTTTGGGCGTTTACGCCGCGGTAGTCGACCACGAGCCGCCACTCACCGACAACCTTCTTGGGGACAACGAAGCACGGAGAGGCCCATTTGGAGTGGCACGGCTCAAGCCAGCCTCTCTCGATGAAGTCACGGAGGATCTTCTCCATGGCTTCCTTCCTCTCGCCCCTCAGGGCAAACTCCCGGTGCCGATACACACGGGGGTCCTGCTCCAGTCGTATCTTGCCCTCGCCATACGGTCCACGAACCGGTGGGGGAAACACAGGCTTTCCGCTGAAGAAGGTATCACCATACTTCTGCTTCAGCCTGGCCCTCAATGCCTGGATCTTGGGGCAATCATCGGACTCCGCCTTGGTTTTTCCGGGCACCTGGACCACGGAGCTTACTTGAGGGGTAGCGACCCCGCTCGGTTTCGGCTCAGGTGGTCTTCCCAGGTGGCCCAAAGGGCCATCTCTGGTCTTGCCTCGGAACAGATCGCCGTAGGTGGGTGGGTTACCCCCGATTGGCTCGTCCTGGCTGGACATGTGGTCCAGTACCCTCCTTACGAAGGTATCTCCATCATAGGAACCAGAGACCCACCAGGCTTTGTCCTGGCACTTGCCCTCACGCTGGTTTCCCCAGTTGTGAAAGGGCTGATCCATATACCCCTGAACCAGATCCAACTCCTCTTCAGTAAGGGGGTCTTCCGGTTCTCTGATGTCAACAGGGGGAACCGCAAAGCATTGTCGCCATGGCTCTGCTATGATGCGGTTGACACAGACGAAATCCGGGGTGTCGGCCTGATCAAGGCCCCCATCCACATAGTGGAATTCCGTTGGCCATCTCTGGGGTGGCATGGGCTGTCCCTTAGCGTCCTGATAGACACTCTCTCCAGCCGGTAGGACGACCTTGTTTAATGTCATGTTGGTCAATGAGACTACCCAATGTCGGGTACTTTCCTCCCCGGTGCATCCCATAGGAACAACCAGCACTGCCTTGGAGCGGTCCTTGCGAATCTTCGCTATCGCCCTTGGAATGTCCCATCTTGGGCAATGGATCCACATCAAGCCCTGATGCGGACCCCAGTGCTTCTTCCACGCGGAGTCCTGGGCGCTCAGGTACTTCCCACACACCCGAAGATGGGCGGAGGTTCCTGAAGAGAACGCATCCAGGGCCAGATCCGAGGCTCCCAGGTCTGCAACCACTCGGCTCGCCACTTCCAGCACTACGCCGTACTCCTGGTTTGCTGGCCCAGTTGGCTCAGTGTCCAGCGCGGCCACTTTGAGCTGATTGCGTTCCGGGTAGATCCATTGGCATTCCACATGGTGCTCAGGTGACGAAAGCCACGAGAGCTGGTCGTCCTGGTACAGGGTCATTGAGGCCTGGGCCGGAAGAACGCCGGAGTCCGCCTCCATCATGAAGTCGTACCCAACGATCATGTCCCAGTCCATCTCGGCCTCGTAGAAGCGACCATGCAGGAGGATTTCCTTGCCGAGGTCTGGGCGGCTTTGCTCAAGGTGGTTCACAAACTGCAGCCTGATGGCCGCTGCCTTCGTGCCTCCCACCATGTACTGGCCGTTCGCCACCTTCAGCCTGACAGGTTTCCGACTGTCGGTCAAACACTCTGGCGGAAGTAGGCCAGCCTTGACCAAGCTGACCTGAGCGCCCGTGTCGACCAACACGTCGAAGACCTTTTCCACTTCCCCGCATAAGGCACGGACCTTAAGGTGCAACTGCCGCTCACGCCCAACTCAGCGCACGGCGTGCAAGCTCAGGATCTCCGGCCGTTCCAGAAGCTCAACAAGCGACTGGTGCAGGTCGTGGACAATGGGCTCAGGCTGCCCATCTGCAGCATCCAGCTGCGGTCCGGGTGATCCTCCGATACTCTCGGATAGATCTTGAAGTACATCAAACACATTCTTAGTCGCGAAGGATGGACGGGTGCAAGGGTTCGTGCCTTCACTTGCCCTCACCCCGCCACCGCGACTGTCGGGTGCCGGACCGGGCCTTCCGCCCGCGGCAGTCCCTTTGTGCTTACCGACTCCCGATTGGGATGGTGTGGCGCTTCCCACGACACCATCCTGCGACCGCCCTAGCTGGGGCCCTTGGCTGCAGGGGCTCCGCTAGGGGGCGTCGGTTGTGGAAGTAGGGGTATTCTCCTCCGCATCAACCTCGTTGACACCCTTCTTCCTCCTATTCCTAGGCTTCTTGTCCTTGTCCTTGTTCTGGTCGTTCTGGTTGTTCTCCTTGTTCTTGTTGTCCGACCTGGGGACCCAGTTCCTCTTGATCTCCTGGATCTCCTTGGCTAACTCGGTCCCCTGCGACATCAGCTTGGGGAGATCGTCCTTGTCCACCTCCACTTTGGCCTCCCGGATACCCGCAGGTGCACGCTTCTTTGACCCTTGCGCCTTCTTGTAGGCCTCCGTGTCAGCCTGGTGGGTGGGGCATGTTCGGTGGTCATGGTTGAAGCCTTTCTTCCTCCCAAAACACACGAAACAGCCCTGAGGGTGAGCTCGTATGAACTCCCCAAAGGACAGCGGAGGGTCGCCAATGCGGCGGGGGTCCCTCTTCTCCTTCTTCCTCCAACCCGGCTGCAGGGGCTTCCAGCTTCTCTGGTTGTTCCCCGCGCCGTTGTGGGCCACGAAGGCACAAACGGCCATCTCGGCGGGCTCATCGTCGTCGTCATCGTCGACGGGAGCTTCATCGCCATCGGCTCCCGCTGGGTCCGTGGCAGCTTCCCCGCCAGGCCCCTCGCCAACGTAGTTGACGTCGCGGTCGCCGGGCCTCAACCCGCAGGTGTGGTGGAGGTTCCGGTACTCCTTGACTACTTCCTCTCCAACCCACTCCAGCATCTCGTCGCAGCTCATCCGCGCCGGGATGGCCTGCAGACGGATGGTCTGGCTGCTCACGTCACACTCGTCAAGGCGCCACATCGCGGTCTTCTCGCGATTTCCTGAGACGGTGATGAGGAGAGCGTTCTGCAGGGAGTGCCGTTTGACATCCCGGGCCACTTTCTTCCTCGTCCAAGCCACCACGTTCCTATGATACTCTTTCAGGAGCATCATCTTGGCCGTGTGGTTGGACTTGGCCCTCTTGGCTTCCTCCTTGGTGACCCTCTTGATCCATGCTTCCGGCAGCATGGAGAGCAGGCGAGCCTGCTCGTCACCCTCGTTCCGGTCCCCCACGTTGCGGCGGAAGAGGGTGTATTGCCCTCGGAAGTCTCTCCAGTCCCGTAGGCGGATCTCCCGTCCATCATGCTGAACATTGATGGACTTCCACCGCTTGGCAGCCAGCTGCGGAGCGTCCACCCGCTCCTGCTCGTTGAGCCACTTCTTGGCTACCTTGAGGGTCTTGATTTTCCCCTCCTTGGTCGCCACGAAGTACAGCTCTTGGAGCACTTCCGGCAGGCGGTACCTGAACCGTCTGAAGACATATTTCTCCGCATCCGCGGGATCCATGTCTTCAGTGACGGTCACCCCAGAATCGTCCAGCTTCTCCAAGAAGCGGTCGAGGTTGAGGGGGTTGCCATCGTACATGGGGGGCTTGATGTCCTTCAAGTCTTCCCACACGGCAGCATCCGCGGCCTTAGAGACCATGAACGCCGGCCGCGAGGTCGACCGAGGTTCCCATCGGCCTCGCCCACGGACTCCCACGGCCGCCACGTCCATCTCCTCCATGGAATCCCTGTGGCTACGCCGCGGTTCCTCCATGTACGCTGAACCCAGATGTTCACGCCGTACCCCTTCCATGTTTGCCTCCTCATCACGGCGCCGGCGGCTGCGTTCAGCAGCCTCCCGTCGTACACCAGGCGGCGGGCTACTGTCGAACTCCTCCAGGTCTTCCTCCGCCAACATCCCGACATCCCACTCCACGTCTCCTCCGGGGACCTCATCCCTGAGTCCACCATAACGTCCGCCAGCCATTGGGATTGGCTCCGGGGCTGGTGCGGGGCGTCGGGGGCGTACCGGTGTCCGCGGTGGAGCACGGCGGTTGTGGTAGTCCGAACTGAGCCACTCATCACGCCAATCATCACTGCCACTGCCGGGCGGCACGCGCTCGTTGCGGCGGCCCGCGCTGTGGTGAGAGGGGGCGGTGAGAGAGGGGGCACTGGCGCTGGGGCGACTCCTGGGGGCTCGGCCGGGGGCGTGGGGTCTGCCTGGACCTGGTCCGGGTCCCCAGCCGTCGTCCGACGAGCCAGACTCCAGGGGTGGGTGGTCGCTGCCGACGCTCCCACGGGCTTCCAGCGCGTCCAGCCTCCGCTGCAGGCCGCTGATGACCTTGTCCAGCGACCTGGTCTCGCCCCTGGCGATGTCCAACAGCTTCTGGGAGGCGGTGGCGACCTGGGCGCTCTTGAGCATCTCGATCTTGGCGATGTCAAGCTCCCTCCGAGCGTGCGCGGCGACCCTGGCGATGCGAGTCATCTCGCCCTTGCTTGTGTCTACCTCGCGCTGGACGGACTGGACCCTCCTGCGGAGGTAGAGAATCCACCGCCGGGTGGCATCCGGGTCGCTGTCTCCTGGTGGTTGGTCGGGGTCCCCAGGGGGTCCTCCAGGAGGGCCTTTGCCGGGTCCGCCCGGTCCAGGGGGTCCTCCCCTGCCCGGTGGTCCGCCTCCAGGGGGTCCACTTGGTGGGCGTCCTCCAGGGGGTCCTGATGGTCCTCCGCCAGGGGGTCCCGGTGGGTCTCCGCCGGGTCGCCTCGGTGGGTCCAAGGATGGGCGCTTCTTCGTGATGTCGAAGTCCATGTCGTCATCCTCGTCCATGTCGCCCCACCTGGGAGTCTCGGTCTCGGAAGACTCCGAGCTCCAGTAGGGAGGAGGGGGATCCTCATCCTCACCTTCCGGCTCCATGGGGACGTCTCCCCCTCCTCCGCCAGCTACTCCTCGGCGATGTGTGCGGCCTCGTTCATCCCCGTCGCTGAGGGTGAAGAAGGGGTCGCTGTTGTGGGGGTGTCCGCCTGCTGGTCTCAGTGGCCACTCGGGGGTCTTCCCCTTACCCTTCCTTCGTCGGTAGGCAGTGGGGCCACTGCTCCCACTGCTGCCCCTGTCGGCCTCGTCCAGCGCCATCTTGGAGGAGGCGTCCCCTTCGAAAAGCTTTCGAAGGGTCTCCACTCTTGATCCTCCCGGGGGAGTCTCGCGGCGGAGTTTGGCCTCTGCCTCCTCCATTGCGGCGGCGGTGGCTGCGGCAGCTCGCCCTTCGGCTTCCTCCCGAGCACGAGCCGCTTTGGCTTCCCGGGCCTGCTGCAGCCGAGCCTTCTCCGCTTCCAACGCCGCCAGCTCCGCCTTCGTCTTCGCCCTCTCCTCAGCGACCTTCCGTCGCGCGATCTCGATGGCGTCCTTCTTGGCGGCGTCCGCCTGGGCCTTCGCCGTCGCCTCGGCATGGGCCCTTTCCTCCGCCTCCTTCTTTGCCCTCTCTTGGGCAAGCGCCTCTTCCAGCGCCTTCACCTCGGCCTCCTTGCAGGCAATGGCCTCCTGGGTCAGGCGGGCTTCCGCGGCGGTTGCCGCCACCTCACCCCTGATCCGGGCAGCCACTGCCTCGTGGGCGGCCGCAGTGGTGAGACCGGCCGCGATGGCTGCCACAGTCGAGGCGTGGTAGTCCATGCCTCTGCCCCACTAGGAGGCCTCCTGATGGCTGATGCCGACAGCGCCCTCCACGGCAGCGTTCTGCTGCGTGGCCCGTTGCCGGGCAACCCGAAGGTTGCAGGGCACCCCACAGGTGCGCTCGCAGGCGCGCGCCACATCCCTTTGGTGGGGAGCGACGCTGCTGTTGGAGCTGGCCTGGTCGGCCGGCATCCTCCCGCGGTGGGCCGACTCCACGTCGCTGCTGGGGCCTGACTTCCTCAGGAGCAGCGGACGGGGCTTGGCCTTGGTCTGCTTGGCGACTTCCAGGAAGTCACCAAGGGTGGTGTGGCCGGGGTGGTGACCGCCATTGGCCCGTTGGGGACTGTGGGCTGGGGTTCTGCCCCTGGCTCCTTGGGCGGCTTCGGCGGCCAGGGACTCCTGGTACTCCCGCCACTTCCTGTCCCGCCTCCTGTCCCCAGCGGAACGCTTCTCCTTCCCAGGAGACGCGCTACTGCTGCTGCCCTGCAGCCTGCGCTCATTCCCCAGCGCCGGGAACTCCTTCTCGATCATGTCCCACATGGAGACATTGATCGAGGCGCCCGACGGGTACTCGTTGGGCTTCTCGTCCTCCTCAATCCCGTCGGGGCACAGCCCCTCGCCGGGCCTGTCCGGGCGGGTCCAGGTCCTCCAGCGCTTGCGGAGGAAGCGGTACTCATACCCTTCCGCCCGCAGCCATTCCTCCACTGCCCGCAGGTGGTCCTCGCCCATGTCCTCCCGGATCTCGAAGCTCCCGGGCATGCCGCCTTCGCACTGGGGATTGCTGTGGCGGTACTGCTGCCCCCACAGCAACCCACGCAGTAGGCGCGCCGCATGGGGGTGGGGCTGCGGCCAGGTCTCGCCCGCCTCGTCCCAGTTCACCATCGGTGCTCTCGATGGAGTGGTCCTGGGGTGGTTGTTGAGGTTGGTGATGTAGCACTGGACTGGGAGTGCGGCCGGTGCTGGTCGGCCGGTGGTTGTGGAAGTGGTTGACGCGACTGGGTGTGCGGCCTTGCTGGTCGGCCGATAGGACTCGCTGATGAGGGAGTCCTGGTCAGTCCACCTCCTTCACGGTCGCGGCGCTTCCGTGGTCGCTCAGGGCGATGCTCTGGGCGGCGCTGCGGACTGCTGCCCTGCGCTGCGAGCTGCTGCGCCGCGCTGCTCGGGGTTGGTGGCCCCGAGTGGCACGCGAGAGATGGGTAGCCCCGCGGGGGTGAAACGCTTTTGATGCGTTCCCGTGGGGGGCCTGGCCACGGGACGCTGCGGAGACACGCACAAGCAAGCAGGCAGGCAAAGCACTGCGCTCACAGGGGCATCAATACGCTCGTGTCATGTGACAAAGCGTTTCAGGATCCTTGCCACTCTGAAACAAGGGAACAAAAGTATGTACAGCAACACATCAGGATATGTACACATGGGGTTAAGACTGGACTGGGGTAAGTGCATCACAGGACAACAGACACTCAGTCCCAACACATATCCCAATCCCAGGTCCGACCCTCTCAGTGGCTGGTGGGGGCGGGGGCTCAAACACATCCCATGCCCTGCTCAGTCCGGACCCTGAAACCCTGCCTATAGGGGGGGTGTCCTGCCCAGCCACAGGCGAGTTACTCTGAGCCAAGGGGCTCCAAGGCCAACTGACAGTAGCTTCCTATGCTCCCTCAACGGCGGGTTCGAACCTTATTCTGAGTCAGAGATATGGCTCCGCCGTTATCCCCTGGGAGTTGGTAGCTGAAAATGGGCTGTTTCAGCCCAAACAGATATTAGCTCAAAAATCTTTAAAATTGACCCCTCGTCCGGACCCGCCAGAGGTACGGACGAGGCAACTGACCCTATGCCCTCCGAGTACAAACTCCTCAGGAGCCCTCACCCAACCTGGTTCCCTCTGAGGTCACGGCATCAGGGCACCACGGGTTCGTCAAGTGGGGTCATGATGCCAAAATCACCAAAATTGGCGTCATTTCCACGCGTGGCTCGCCCGGCCAGGGCAGAGCCAATGACGGGGGGCAGGACCTAGGACTCATATCTGAGTGTACAATTTGAAATTGGGCCTGGGCTTCCTGTGGGCATAGAGATATGCGGCCGCCAATTGACCACACGGGGGGGGGTGAAATTGGGGTCCCAAAAGGGGGTCATTTTGGCTGCTCGAAATGAGCCAAAATTCGGGGGTCCTCCCAATAGTATATCTCTATGCCGGCCTGAAGATTGGTTCCGCCATTCCATACGCAATCCACCGGGAGTCCAACTGAGACTCCCATGCATCTGGCCCCACAAGATCTTCATGCCACCCGGCCTGGTGACAATTCCAATTGGGTCCACAAATGCCAAAATGGCAGAATTGTCCACACTCACTTTGGGCTAGCGCCTTAACGAAGGTTGCTCTGCTTCGCCCACGTGGTGTGTGAACCATGGGGACCAATATACATAACACCCATGTCATATATGGTCCATTGCTCCATGCGTCTGGCGTGCACGCGGTGGCTGAACATGGTGCACGGCGGGCAGAAAATGTTGAAAATTGCTCCCAATGGCCAAAAATGTGCACACTCATGGTTGGGGCAAATGAGACACATGCCCGACTTGGACCGGCGTGTGCCATAGAATTGGTATCAAGTCATATGCGTCCGACATATCCTTTGGCCGTCGCCCAACTCCTCTGGTTTTGGGAATGGCAGGGTCGCCAAGTGAGCCCATGATTTGGGATAGTCCCAAATCGCCAACATGGCGGCCACAGTGTGCCAAGCTCAAGAGGAGTTATCTGCTGGGCCAAAGATATGTTGGGCTCCGAAGTATGTACCCCCAGAAATTACCGGGTCATGATGTCCATTGAGCGCAACGTTGAGATACACGGTCGCCACTTGACATCATGACGGGCAAAAAACAGCAATATTGGTGAAAAAACACCCAAAAGTGCCTTGAAAGGCGAACAAGTATATTATAATATCTTCGGCTTGGATTGAGTAATCGACCAATCCTTCTAAACACAATGACGTCACACCAATGACCTTGGACTCCACATATGTGCTCCACTTTGGGCGCTTTGGAAGGTCGCGCGCGCTGCCTCCCAAGTGGGCACATGCAAAAATGGAATATTGCAAAGAACAAACCTTGCTCGCAACACATCGCTTCGGGGGCGCTCCACAAGCGTCCCTTCGCGAAGGTTAGGCTTGCGAGTGTTGGTTGGGAGTACAATGAAGGGCCTCGTGCGATATGGGGTCCATTGGCGGGTTAGTCTTGGAATTGTGCACCCGCCAAATGGGCACGCTATATGACACCAAATATGGCATACAACCCTACCCACGCCTTCTACACCCAACCTAGTGGCCTAGAACCAAAGTATGCCTATATTCTAATGCAACTTTGGTCCCTTAACACGCCTGCAAGTGCTTTGGTCGAAAATTGACCTCCTTTCGGAAAGACGAATTTTAGCATGCACGCAAAATATATTGCCAATATGTATATGGAGATCATATATGCACTATCCGGGGAAGACAAGTGATATGCCCCGGATGTAGAGGCATGCAAGGGTGGGACAAACGCCAACTCAACATACTTCTACACGTACTTGGACGCCAAGTACGTGAAAAAGTGCACTTCTTGGAGAACCCTCAAAATAAATAACCCTTTGGGCCTATTGAGTTGGGATCCTTTGGCCTCGTCCTAAGCCTATGGCGGGCAAAACCTCATACACAGTGCCTATGAGGCACGTTAGTTCGTCCTTGGGGGCTTGAACGCTCGCAACCCTTGTTATTCCACTTCGGGGTTCAAAGCGCCTTCGGTCGCCCAGATTTTCTGGGAAAATTCTGGGACGCGATCGGTTATATTAAGGAAAAATTTGCGGATCACTCGAGGACCGTTTCAGTCATAACTTCAAGAGAAATCGTATTACAGAATAATCTAATGCAGTCCACGGAACAGGCAACGACAGGCGGCGCGACTGCGGCGATTTCACGACAATTGGAGCACGCGGTAGAAATGGGGTATTTCACCGATTTCCGACCGTGAATCGCCTAAGATAAAAACGTTATGGTGAATCTACATTGATTCAATGGTTAAGGATCGGATTCCAGATCCCGCGGATTAGAGAACAGGGATATCCCGCTGACAGCCGGTGTCAACGGCTTCCGCACGGGCCTGACGGCTCACAGCCATGGGTTCTGGGTACCGCTTCACTACCTCTGGCACGAGGACCGCATCCTGGTACCTAGTGACAGAGTCCAAGCGCTGCTGAAATGGACCCATGAGTCCAGCGGTCATGTGGGTGCGGACCGTACCCTGAGGCTATTCAAGCAGTGGTTCCACACTACGTGGACTGACGACCAACTGCAGAAGACCCTCCGGCCTATCGTGGACAAGTGCCCGTGTAGGTCCTGCAAACCGGGAGATATCAGGGACAGAGGTCTCTACTCGACCCTGCCCATCCCTCACTGTGCTAACAGTGTTCTCTACGTGAACTACACGGAGATGCTGAAGTTCGGGGGCTATGACTTCGCCCTCGTGGTAATTCGTGGGTTGACCAGGTTTACCAGGGTGTTCCCATGTACCAAGCACATTACCCGGGAGGAGACTATCAAGATACTCCTGGAGGAGTGGTTTTGTGTCTATGGGGCTCCCAAAGAGAGCAACTCCGATGAGGACGTACGAGTACGTTCAGATACCGGCTGGTACAAGAGGGTCTTGAGATCCCTCAATGTCCAGGTGTCTACGGGGATTCCCTACCCTCACAGGAGCAACCTCCTATGTGAGCGACAGATTCGAGTCCTCAAGGAGAATGTACGGATATGGTTCAAAACTGAACGCACCAGAGACTGGGTGAGACTACTCCCCGTCATATCCTTGATGATGAACTCCCAAGAGAGTTCGGCCACTGGCTACTCGCCCCATGAGCTATTCCTAGGGCGCCCGGCGTGGTTCCTACATGCCCCCTATCCAGAAGACACCCATTCTTCCGTGGGTGAGTGGGTCCAAGAGCAACAAGCGAAGGTGGACAAGGCCAAGGCTATGCTCCAGAGAGTGAGGGGGCGACAGTGGAACAAGAAGAACAAGCACCGAATACCGGCCACCTACCAAGAGGGGGACTGGGTGCTGGTGCACCACAGCCGACTACCCGCCTGGCCACGCTTTACCAGCGATGACCCATACTTCGGGCCGGACAAGATTCTATCTGTGGATGGACACCGTAAAACCGTGCGGTGTTCTTCCCGTCTAGGGGGGACCCTGGTGTGCGCTGCTCAACACCTGAAGCGCTGCTATGATCCTGAAGACCTCTGTGGGGAAGAGTGGGAGCTGAAATCGCCGCCCTAGACCTACAAGGGGCTGCCAGCGCTATGGAAGTTGAAGGGGAACTCCCCAACATGAACGCCGAGGAGATGGCTAAGGAGGGCTTCTACCTGGTGAAGTCTGTCCTACTCCACCGCTATCGCCAGGGTTGGCGCTTCCTCACCCTCTGGGAAGTATTCGGAGTCGAAGAGGCCACCTGGGAGCCCTCCTCTGCGTTTGTTCTACCCGAGGGACGCCTAAACTCAGTTCTGGTAGACTGCTTGTCCCAGAACAACCTTGGTGAGTTGCTGAGGCTCGCTGAGACGCTTGCCTCCAAGACTAAAGCTAGGGACTGAACCTTACCTCTAAGTGTGCTACGTATGTCTGTGTGTGTCTCACTTCTCTTCCGGGCGTGGCTCCCGAATGAACAGGCTTCGCTGATGTCGGACCGAAGGTCCTAGTCAGTTACTATTACCACTCCTATGGCGCCCAATTTCTGTGCTGCGCCTATCCTTGGGGAAAGACGGCAAAAGCCCTACCTACTAGAGGGGAGGGGTGGCCAAGTGTGCTAAGGGCCTACAAAACGCCAATTTTGCTACAGGCCAAACGCTAATGCACTCCCCTGCCCACGTGGAAAAGCACGAGGGACAGGAGACACCACTACACTACACGCACTAACGCCAGCACCGGCCTTCGAAGGCAGGGTCAGGACTCATCACTTGCACTCAACTCCTGCCAGGCCTGCTGACCCTAACACCTACACACGCTACTTGGTGTTGCTGTTGAAGTAGTCACGAGTGCAATTGACCCTCCTGTGAGAAAGCAAGAGAACACAGCGCTACTAAGCGGCCGTGGCGTAACAGGGACGCCACTACGCATTTCCCTGCTAGGGCTTGGAGGGAAGGGGTGCACTTCTGGCTTCCACAGCGTGAATGTTGAAGACGTCAGGCTACGCCTGCCACTTCTGGCTAAGTCGTAGCTTGTTGTTTGTGTGATCAGCGCCGTATATTTTAGCACGGCTTGGGACTGCACCAGTTCACCCTGACCTTCCCACCTGAAGAGCAAAGGCGGATGAAGGAGCATTTGCAGCGGAGGAACCAAGACCATCTCCACGTATTATACGCTTCTCAGATGGCTCTATAATACGCTGTCCACAAATGCCCCTATCAAGCAAGCAAGCTTAAGAAGCTCCACCCGTTCTCCTATAGAACGTGGAATGGAGCCCTAGGTAACCTAAACAAGATTTACTGTGCGCATTTCGCGTGGCCTACCCTTTAATGTGTGTGTGAATGCACGAGCATGCCCGAGTTTCTCAACCTGGCGACAGGGACCAATCTTTTTCCTACAAATCTTACCCACAATCACGAACTCCCCCAGGGGGTGGCCCCACCTGGGCTTACCTACCCTACTCACCGCTGGAGAGTGAAGCAAGGTGAAGCGAAAGCGAGACACAAGCGAGAAAGGACACTATGCATATGTGTGTATGTCTAATCACCCTCGACTGACCTCTAATCATCTGCAATCTTTCTAATCTGTCCCTCTATTGTTTGTTAGCGCTGCTACAAGGCACGTTCACGGAGACACGAGACGAGCAACGTGCATGCTGCATACGAGATGAGCATACCTGTGGTTTATACCCGAGTCATTGAAGTCCTTCTGTTGTTTCTTGAAATCTTGAATCTTGAATTCTTACTGTCAATGTGGGTGCAATCTTTATGTTCGTCTATTTACGTATGTTTCGTTATTTTCGTCATTCTGCGTAACGAACGATTAGAATCTTATTAATTCTTTTTTTTCCGGCGCTTCGCTAGGAGCCGCTCCTGCGCGCCGCCTCTTTCTGCGTAAGAATTTGTTGATTTAAAAAAATCGGGAGATGACTACAAATTTTGTAAAAATGTGCATCTGATGCACAATTGGATTCTGTCCAGTTGTGAGCCTTCAGAAAAGTTTTAGGCCGTCATTTGACGGATTTAGGTGTCTTCGCTTCGCGTTCCCCTTCAGGATTCATCCCTCATCTTCCCATTCCTCTGCTGTACAGACCTCCTCGCAAAGCCTTGTTGAGTAGGCCGCTGTTCTGGCCGAAAAGCAGCAGCAGGAGACTGAACAAGAATCAAGACCCCTCCAAGGGGCAATTCTAATTAAATCAGCACACCCTCGCCCCAGTACCAGGACAGGTGTCTCCATCAGGTGAAGCCGGTTCGGACCCCCGTGGCCATCTTTGGGTCACTTGGGGTGTGTATCTATGTGCCGGCAAGCCGCCATTGGCTGATATCATACTCTCCCATCCACCTGACCTAACCTGATGTGATAGTGTGATAGGATTGGCCATTCCAGCTATGAGCGGCCATATGCAGTACCGAGGCGCCGCCAGCTGAGATTTATATATCAGAATATCAGAAATCAACAGGGTTTTTTTATCATAAAGTTTCCGTAATTTTTCAGTCTTCTGTTCTGATTGGCAATGTATCGGCGACTGTCAGTTGGCTCCCAATTTTGCGGTAACCGATGGGTTAACTGTTATTTACAGATATTTTGGCGGAAACCCCGATGAAGGGTCAGATTTCATCAGTAAAGGGTTCGTTGCTTCCGCAATTTCATATTATACACTCGACAAATTAATCCGATTTTTTCAGACTTTCAGAATCGGATTTTCTACTTCGACATCGCCGCACTTGATATGATGAATCTCGAGTGGTCATACATTTTTCCCCGATCACGAATCATTTTGCTTGGAGATATAGTCGAAAGAAAAATGATTCGTGAGGCAACTTTGAAGAATCATATCTCCAGTTCACGGCGAGGAATACCAATTTCGAGAATTGGGTTCGACCTGCCTTGGTCTCAACTTAATTTAGGAACCATCAAACGCTTTTGGTGTGTACACATGCCCCCTGTAGCAAGGAATAATGGCCAAGAGGGTATAAAGTGGTTTACACCTCTCGGGCCATGCAACCGAACATTTTATTGGGACTTTCGAGTGTACCGCATGAGTGTTGGGGTTGCATAGATACTTTCCTTGGGTTCGCACGTATTTTTAACGTGAAGTTATGTCCATAGAGGGGCATGTCATACCATGGTGGGAGCCACCTTTTGAGGGTATGTGTTATATGCATGGTATGTGCTTCGATATGCTCACGCCCATGTTATATATCTCCGGTTGTAGGAGGATATATGGAGTCATACGTGGCAAGGGCTTCGCCCATGTCCGAATGATGAACTCCATAGCGCTAGACTAAGTGTACCGCTCATATAGTGCATGTCGGAGGGCTTGCAGAGCGACCCATAAGCGCCATTATCAATTTTCCCATTTTCATGGTGCGTGTTGGGAGGAGGTTCGAAGGTGTCCTTATGCGTCCATGTGGGGATCCAAGTGGGGTATTGTTTGCAAATGGTCCCAAGCAATTGTGTTTTGAATCATATGTTGATACCATGGGTGAGCGAAGTTATATACTATTGTAATTATCTTGAATTTGGCATTATTTGCATGTTTTTGACCTCATTTTATGCTCATTTTTGTGTTTTATGTGCTCAACTAGTCGGCTAACAGTAAAGTGCCTAGAGATCTGTGAACTATAGTATGTTGCTTATATTTTGGCGGATGCTTCAGTGTTGTACCTCACCATATGCCGGATCACGTGGTCACTTTGGCTTGGCACACAAGGCCTCACAAAATTAGATCTCAAATTCATGAGTTGACTTGTGAAGCATGTCATGTACATAACAGGAGGGGTTTCGGAGCCAATGATGCGATATTCGTGGGCATGGACCTTTGGTCTATATCACCCTTGTATATTACTTTCCGGCTTGACACATGCATGGAGCATATGAACATTTGCAGCATGCATTTTTGAGTACATAATTGAACTTTGGCCACTATGGTGTGATTTGTCTGATTTTGCCATGTTGTGAGGTCATCTTCATGGGGCAGTTCTCCAAGTCCAACCAAGGTTATGTCAGGGTAGGGCATGGTCCTGAGTGCTACTCTAGGCCATGACACGCCACCCTTCCTATTGGGCTAGGATTTAGAGCCTTGGGAGTGAACACATTTTTGGGGTTTATGTAGCGACTTTTGACACATGGCATTTAGCCATCTTATTTGACTGTGTTCAGGGCATCATGTTGGCGAGTCAAGGGAAGGTCTTGAGTCCAGGGAATGAGGGGCCCATGGCTGTGAATGTGTACGTTTCCATCTTTCCCCAACCTTGCTTTATTTGTGTTCATATGCCAATTTCAGGGCTTTCCTCTTTGGTGCAATTCTTGTACATGCCCGCCACCGGGAGACAACCGGTGTGCTGAACGGAAGCCCGCATTGCGGATTGGATTGTGAATTTGGTTATTGCTGTAGTTGTGGGATCTGGGTGCTGTCCAGGGTTGAAGGAGGATTGTATTTTCTATATTGTTGGGTTTTGGACCCTGGATTTTGAGAAATGCAATCGCTGATCAGGAGCAGTTCAGCAGGGGTGACAGGCGGAAGGGGCACAGCAGGGGCCGGTCCTGGTAGGGACCTTCTTTATGGTAGCAGAGGCCTACCTGCTGCCCCTACCTACCGCCGACCCGGGGACTTGGGCCCCTATGAGCCCTGCTCAAGTACGCCCCGGGTGCGTATTGTGGACTCGGTGGAGACCACGCCGGAGATTGGAGCCAGAGAAGAGCGGAGACGCTCAGGAGCATGGCGTACTCCGGAAGTTGAAGCCCGAAGAGAAGTACGACGTTCGGGAAGAGGAGGACTTGACATGGAGGACCTGGTCTCCATGTGTGAGCGTCGCTGCCGAAAGGCATGCAGTCTCTGCTCTGCCGCGGAGGACTCTGAGGAGACCTGCCATTCAGGCAGCAGTGGAGGACGGGCCCGGCGCTACCGGAAGCGCGGGTCACCCAAGCCCGCGGCAGGGGACGCCGGGGGTATGGATACGGACCCCAGCCTGGTCAGGCTGTGGGACTCCGAGGGGCACTCCAAGGGCTATCGGACAGCTTATGAGCAACCTTTGGAGTCGGAGGAGACGGCCAGACCGTCCACAAGGGCGAACACGGCCCAAGAACCCAGCCTGGAGCATGACGCCGAGGCGTTGGAGAGGCCCGCCAGAGCCAGAATGGCGCCTGTGGCCCAGCACACGGAGCCAACGCGGGATAGCATGGGCGACACACCCATGGCGGAGGAGTCTGAGGCGCCGGGAACCACGGGATGCGCCGGATCAGGTGGAAAGCACGCTGAGTGCCACTGCGAGCACGTGTCCTTCCTCATGGGCAAATACCCAAAGATGGGGATGGACGCCATCGTGCATCGCCTCGACCGCCTGGACAACGCGAAGGACGGCCTAGAGGAGGACGTCGCTGGGACCCTGGATGACCAGTGGGCCGCGGAGAGAGACATGGCGGAGCTGCGAGCGGAACGGGACCGGTACCAGGAGAATCTGGAGCTGGCCCTGCAGAAGCAGCAGCGAGTGGTGGACAGCCTCCTCCACCTAGTGGAGGACATGTCGGGACGCCTGAAAAGGCTAGAGGAGCGACAGCCCCTCACCTCGGGTCCGGAGCTCCCGGCAAAGCCAGCAGCGGCAGAGCTGGTGGACTGGGTTAAGACCCTTCGGAGCGCCATGGATAAACCCATGGGCGGCCCGGCAGAGGCACCCTATGCGCCTCAGCGTGTTGACCCGGGTGCGCTGCCGTTTGTTCCCATGTTCAGCGAATCCACAATGCTCGGGGAACACACGGCACCGGCTGGGTCCATGCGGGAAGGGCACGCAACCACGGACCCGAGGAGCCTGACTGTACAGATGTCCCATGCCGCCCAGGTTCCACCTACCACTACCGCTGCCCATGCAGTTTATGCAGAAGAGGAGATCCAGAGCCAGACCATGCAGGGGCGAACCATGAGAAGCGCCGACGGACATGGTCGAGGCCATCCAGGGGGAAACCTGTGGGTTAAGGACCCCAATTCGGGGATATGGACAGCCGGTGGAGCAAGTCCTTCCCGCATTCCAAACCCCATGGGTTCAGGCCCAACTGGACCGCACTCCATGGAGGAGAGGGATGTACGGGGAGTGTACTCACACCCCCCTGGCCACAGGTGGTATCCGTCTTGGTGGAGTGGTCGCTGCAGACGTCGGAGACGCCATCAGGATTGAGGACCTCAGGGGAATCAAAATCCCGTACTACGATGGCAACCCCTCCAACCTGGATGATTTCATCCTGGATTGGGAGGACTTTGCTGAGGAGGTCGTCGGCGAGATGAGGGGAGCGCCAAGGGACAAGTGGGTATGTCGGACATTCCCACACAGGCTGGCGCAGGACCTGAAGGAGGAGCTCAGGGATCAGATCCCTGAGGGAGTGATCCAGACAGAGCAGGCCTGCCTCCAGTGGCTGGAGGACGAGGAGCGAGTGGACGCCCCCAACCAGAAGTTGGAGGACTTGTGATCCATTCCGCTGCCGCTGGAGCGTGGGGAACTGAGGGTCCGGGAATGGAATCGGTACATCCGCAAGTACCGAAGAAGCCTCAAGCTGGTGGAAGACTGGAATGAGGCCAGCGAGATCCGACACTTGCTGAATGACGTCCTCCCCGGCAACTGGAAGAGAAGAGTGGAGGACGAGGAGAAGAAGAGGGCAAAGAAGCGCGTGGCCGTACAGAGCATGGCATCGGAGGACACCCACGCCGGAATCATGGAGTTCTTCCGGCGAAACCTCGGCGAGCCAAGCCGAATGTTGGGGTTGAAGAACGCCGTCTACGTGGAGGTATTCGGCGACACCATGGGACAAAGGCTGATGCGCCTCAACAACGTGGACTGGAGGCGCGGAGAGCGGGTGGGGATGCAGGTCATCTTCGCCCGCATGAGCCTGGACGAGATCGTGAAGTGCATCACGGTGGAGCTGAAGCTCAACGCCAAGAACGAGGCCCACGTGCAGGATTGACAAGGCCCAGGACAACGAGGCCACCGAGAAGACCGCCATCATCAGGAGATCCAGGAGGACAAGGCCAACTCCGCGGAGGATGGTAGTGGAAGTGGCCAAGACCGCTGGAACGGGTCCCGGGAGGATCACGAGGAGGCCCATTTCTTCGCGGTTGTGGCGCACAACGTGAGGGACCATGGGCAGGATCGGTCCAGATGGTGCCGCTGGGACCCAAGAAGGGCAAAGAGCCAAGGAGGATCGGGAACCCACCGCTCTCGTTCCGGGAGTACAGGTCTCAGCACGACTGGTGCTGGGTCTGTTATGGCAAGGGAAACAACCATGCACACGACCACCGTCAGTGCAAGGTGTTTGAGGCGGACAAGAAGGCCTACTTTGCCGCCCACCCCGAGATGAAGCCCAAGGAGCAGCGGATTGCCGATTCGAAGGCGAAGGGCGGAGACGGGGGAAAAGGCCAAGGCAAAGGCCAAGGGAAAGGCGGAGGAAGAGGCCATGGTGGTGGACCCAGCCAAGACCGACGGGTGAGGTCGATCGAGGAGGTTGCTGAGGACATGTTGAGGGCGTTGGAGGAACTCAACTCCCAGCAACGTGGTGGACAAAGTCTGAGCGGATCGCAGCAGGAGGGAGCTGCGGCAGGCCATGTGTAGAGGAGCCCCCACAGGAGTGGGACCTCGGAGGTCTCTCCTCCGAAAATCAGTGGAATCCCAGAGAAAGCGAAGGCACATCAGGTGCCAAAGAAGGCTCCAGAAGAGCCAAAACCAGTGAGGTTCGCCCCTTCCAACCCCTGGAGCGCCCTGCCAAGGGAAGTTTATGTGGGCAAGGGACGTGGCAAGAAGGAAGGAGCGACCACAGAGAGCCCCGTGGACGGGCAGGACCAGCCCAAGATCTACACCATCCGTGAACATACCCTCGAAGTCCTGATGCACCCCGATGTGCTAGAGTTGCATGCCGTGAGAGTCGTCCATACACCGCATGGTGACGAGCGGCAGTTGCACTTGAAGGTGCGTGTACGGTGCGGACAAGAGGAGTTGGTGGTGGATGTATTGGGGGACACGGGTGCCCAGGTGAGCCTGGTCCGGAGAGGGTTGTTCAAGGAGGAATCCCTGCAGCCCAGCCGTAGACCGGTACGCCTGAAGGTGGCCAATGGAGAGATTATGGGTGGTGGTACCCATGAGGCCACTATCAGTATGGAATTCTGGGAGCATGAGCGAATGAACCACCCTGCCTTGCCGAAGAGAAGCACTCTATCCGGGAACTTCTATGTGGCCGACATTACTGATTGGGATATGATCATGGGGTATGACTTCATGGTGGGAAACGCCATTGGAGCCCTTCCCCATCGTGCAACGCTGGTCCAGGAGGATGATGAATGCCTTACATGGCTGTCCACAAACCTTGCATGCGGATCATCCCAATGAACTGCTGAGGAAGAGGATCGAATCGTCCGAGCGGTGCAAGCTGTGGGTGCCAAGTCCAGAGGAGACCGCGGAGTTCAGCTCACGGAGTGAGGAATGGCGCTGCAGGTGTATGACAGGATGATCCAGACGCTGGGAGCCGAAGCGCCCGAGACGGACGTCTTCGCTTCCCAGGATGCCCCACTTTTGCGGAAGTGTAGGAGGCATTGGCATCGAGGAGACTCAGCCTGGCACAGGCATTGGGGTTTGAAGGAGTGGGGGCCCATGTATTGGCATGGTTCCCTGGATAACACCAGACGTACGGAGGAGAAGATCGTCGCGGATAGGCGAAGGGGATCCTGGTCATAACCGGCATAGGATCCACCCCATGTCCGCTGGAAGATCTCAAGTCGACGCTGGACTCCATCACCCTGAACGAGATGTCCTTCGAGCCAGAGGAGGAGCTGTTCATTGACGCCGAGGGTGTATCAATGCCCTCCCCCGGTCAAGCGTGGGGTACCAAGGCTTTCCTGGTGGATGGGGCGCAAGCCCAGCCCACGGGTGATGAAACATTCATCCGTAGGGTGGAGCCGGTGCCCATGAAGGTCATGTTTGAGCCCAAGGAGGGGACGGATCAGCCAATTGATGCCATTGACGTCCTGTCCCACGCCGAGATCGACCAAGTCGTCAACTACATGCGGATGGGGATGCACGACCGGGTGGCAGCCAAGAAGAGGCGGGCCATGGTCAGATCTCCGCCTTGGTGGGATGACAAGATGTTGGTCACCGGCAAGTACGAGAAGGATGAGTTCGTGGCGAGGGTCATGGACCATATCGCGGACCAACATGATGGTCCGGTCGGGTCGGATCCGCCGATGTGGGATTTTCCAAGAATGGGGGCCGATAGCGACAGGAACCAGCCCGATGCCGCAAATTTCCGAAGATTATCGGTGGGAAGCGCCCCCCAGGACGATGAGGACGGCATATCGGACGAGGAGAAGTCGGACTGGGACCCGGAAAAGGCCTATACCGCAGTGCGGTCGGTTGTATCGATACCGAAGCAAGCGGCTGAGGAGGCTCAGGAGAACCCGAAGGTCGCCGAGCTGAAGGAGAGGCTGATCAATGCCTATCCGCGGCTATTCGGTGGTGTCGCCAACAAGAACTCTCCAGATTGTGGGAGGTTTGGCACAGCGAGGATCAAGCTGAAGCCGAACCCCAAGATCTATTGTCATCGGGAGTACCAACTTCAGGGCGATCGGGCCGAGGCCATGAAGAATTTGTTGGCCGAGTTCATTGAGCGAGGATGGCTCAAACCCTCCGACAGTGAGTGGGCCAGCCCAGCCTTCATCGTGCCCAAGAAGGAGAAGGGCGAGTGGAGGTTGGTGGTGGATTACAGGGGTTTGAACGAGCAAACCGAGCACGACTCGTACTCCCTTCCCCTGATCGACACCATCCTCCAAAAGCAACAGAAAAAGCGGATCTTCACAGTGTTAGACATGAAACATGGCTATCACCAGATGCCGCTACACCCGGACTCCAGACCCTGCACAGCGATGTCGACGCCGCTGGGGCCCATGCAGTGGAAAGTGGTGCCTATGGGCGCCAAGAATGGCAACGCCGCTTTCCAGCGCATGATGGAGGACCTACCCGGTCCTGTCCGGGACTGTGTCGACCCCTTTTTGGATGACATCATCGGGTCCGGCACGGAGGACATGACTGAGGACGAGCTCATCGAAGCGCATGAGAAGAGTGCTCAGTGAGCTGGACAACCACAACATGGTGTGCAAGCCCACCAAAGCCTCACTCTTCGTGAAGGAAGTGGAGTTCGCGGGTCACGTGGTTGGTCACGGGCAACGCCGTCCCATGCCTGGGAAGCTGGCTTCCCTGCACCACTGGGAGAAGCCCCAGACCATCAGCGAACTCCGGTCCTTCATGGGGTTCTGCAATTACTATTCGGGCTATGTCCGGATGTATGCAGAACTCTCAGGGCCGATGCACAAGATGCTGCAGGTGGGGAAGTTCGATGGCCGGAAGGGGAGCAAGAAGAAGCTTGCCTGGACCCCTGAGGCTGAAGATGCGTTCAGCTGCCTGAAGGAGCGACTCCTGGGGCAGCTGGGGCTATTCCTGGTGGACCCGGACAAGGGATTCGTGCTACGGACGGACGCCTCGGACTATGCTGTAGGGGCAGTCCTCGAGCAGATCCGGGACGACGCGTCGCACGTACCCATGGCGTTTTGGAGTCGGATCCTGGCCGAGGGCCAACGCCGCACCCTGACCGCGAGGGAGAAGGAGACGTACGCCATTGTTTGTGCGCTCAGGAAGTGGTCTGGCCACATCGGATTGCAACGGGTGGTGGTTTGTACGGACCATCAGTCCTTGCAGAGCTGGCACAAGGAGCACGTCGACACCCCCTCGGGACCGGCGGCAAGGAGGGCCCGATGGCATGAGACGTTAGCCAAGTTCGACCTCAGCGTCGCGTATGTCCCGGGGAAGGACAACACTGTGGCAGATTGCCTCAGTCGATGGGCCTACCCCGCAGGCAAGGCTTGGATAGACATATCCAGACATCGGGACGCCAAGGGGACCAAGGAGGCCAAGCGCATCATCGAGATGGAGAAGGCCATGGAGCAAGAGGGGGTCAGGTGCTTTGTGGTGATGGCAAACCGTACGGACCTGGCCAAGTTCCGGGGCGCCCAAGTCCAAGCTATTCGAGAGGAAACCCTCGAGCAGTGGATGGTGGCCCCTGTAGAACTAGTCAGGTCGGTGCTCACAGAGGACTGGTCGGATGACTATGCGGCATCCGAGCACTGGAGCAAGTACTGGAATGCTGTGAGCGCCCCGTCGGACGACGAATGGCCTGAGGGCTTGACCAAGGATGGGGACAAACTGTTCCTCAAGGACAAGCTATTGGTCCCTGAGGGCCAAATGGAGGAGCTCATTGACCACTGGCATAACGCCCAACTCATGCATCCTGGTCGGGACAAGATGCAGCAGGACCTGGAGTGGCGCTTCAAGTTCCCACCGGGGTACTACGCCCTCTTGGACAAGTACTGCAGCGACTGCGCCGTGTGTCGGGCCACGAAGAGCCCCAACCACTCCACAGCTGGCAACCCGGTGTATAGGGCTATACCGGAGACCCCTATGCGGTCCGTTGCCATGGATGTATTCGCCATGCCTGAGGTCACTGTGGAAGGAGAGACCTATGACTGTGTCATCCTGGCGATGGATAGGCACAGCGGGTATATCGTGGCGGTCCCCAGCAAGAAGTCCAAGAAGAAGGACAAGAAGGACAAGCATGGAGTGGGGCTGCAGGCCAAGACCGTCGCTAATGCCATGATCAGGCATTGGCTGACGTTTTTTGATGTCCCAGCTGTCATCTGTAGCGATCGGGGCAGTCAACTCGTGGGGATGTGGTTCAAGACGATGTGCAAGCACATGGGGATTCGGCACGCCAAGACCGTGGCGTACCACAGCCGGTCGAATGGCAGGTGTTCGAGAAGTTCCGCCAGCTGCACATCGACGAACCGGGCCGGAATTGGTACAATTCGCTGTGGAGAGTACTCCAGGCGTACCATGACCTTCCGGGACCCACTGGACTGTCGCCCCATCGTATCCTGTTCCGGCGGGATCGAGTGTCACACACTCTCCCGTGGTTGAACCATGGCAAAGTGGCCAAGGATGCGAATGCTATGATGGCTGAGGCGGACGACACGGCGGCCAAAGTGTGCAAGGCACTTCAGGACGAGCATGAGAAGAGGGCCAAGTACTTCAAGCAGGGAAAGGTCCAGAAATATGCTCTCCAAGACACCGTGTGGGTGGAGCCGCACCACACGGATGTCCTGTCCAGGCATTGGCAGGCGTCTTGGTATGTGCCGGGGGTAATCTAGCGGAAGGTCGGGCAGGATGTGTATGCGGTTCGTGTGGGGGATAACAAGATCCTGGACCGCGACCATACCCAGCTTCGTCGCCGAGCACCAGACCCCAGCGGACGTCCCGTCACCTTCGAGTTCACGGCCGGCGATGTGGACTCGGACGACGAGGGTGAGTACGACGACTTCATCGCCGAGAGAATCCTGGCGGACAAGCCGGACCCGGGGACGCCTGGGGGGAGGCTTTATAAAGTCCGTTGGAAGGGAATCGCCGCATCCAGGGATTCGTGGGAGCCTCCAAGCAGCTTTGTGCCGAGGTACACCACGGTCTGGATGGATTATCTGAAGAAAAAGAACATTTCTTTGGATGTCAAGGACGTGTTGGTCCATTTGGTGGCTGCAGTAGCACCGTAATGGATCCCCCTTGGCATTTTTGTTTCTTTTTGTGCTTGGGAGATGGGTGAGGGCGTTCATCCGGGGACTTTTGGGACTTCATTGGCCATATACCCCCTTCACTCGATCTCCACATATATATTTCACTGTGGTATACTTATTTAGGTCGACCGACGACGTTTCTCTATCTTTGATCCCCTTGGTGAATGTTGTAGATCAAGAGGAGACCAGATATGGCGTAGGGCACCGATTATCAGTGTCCTCACCCCTCTCTTGGGGCATGGGGGAGGCCTACGACGTGTGTGGGGCCTTCATATGTCCTTAAGACATGGGGGGGGTGTGTGGAGCCCGTTGGGGTCCTCCCGTCCTCTCTCCAATGACTTCCGAGCGGATACAACGCTCTGAGAAGGGGGGTGAAGCCGGTTCGGACCCCGTGGCCAGCTTTGGGTCACTTGGGGTGTGTATCTATGTGCCGGCAAGCCGCCATTGGCTGATATCATAATCTCCCAGCCACCTGACCTAACCTGATGTGATAGTGTGATAGGATTGGCCATTCCAGCTATGAGCAGCCATATTCAGTATAGAGGCGCCGCCAGCTGAGATTTATATATCAGAATATCAGGAATCAACAGGGTTTTTTTATCATAAAGTTTCCGTAATTTTTCAGTCTTCTGTTCTGATTGTCAATGTATCGGCGACTGTCAGTTGGCTCGCGATTTTGCGGTAACCGATTGGTTAACTCTTATTTACAGATATTTTGGCGGAAACCCCGATGAAGGGTCAGATTTCATCAGTAAAGGGTTCGTTGCTTCCCCAATTTTCATATTATACACTCGCAAAATTAATCCGATTTTTTCAGACTTTCAGAATCAGATTTTCGACTTCGACATTGCCGCACTTGATATGACGAATCCCGAGTGGTCATACATTTTTCCCTGATCACGAATGAACCTTCCTTTTGTTGTGTCCTTCATTTTGCTTGGAAATATAGTCGAAACAAAAATGATTCGTGAGGCCACTTTGAAGAATCATATCTCCAGTTCACGGCGAGGAATAATAATTTCGAGAATTGGGTTCGACCCGCCTCGGTCTCAACATGGTTTAGGAAGCATCAAACGATTTTGGTGTGTACACATGCCTGGTGTAGCAGGGAAAAATGGCCAAAGGGGTAGAAAGTGGTTTACACCTCTCGGGCCATGCAACCGAACATTTTATTGCGACTTTCGAGTGTACTGCATGAGTGTTGGGGTTGCATAGATACTTTCCTTGGGTTCCCACGTATTTTTAACGTGAAGTTATGTCCATGGGGGGGCATGGCATACCATGGTTGGAGCCACCTTTTGAGGGTATGTGTTATATGCATGGTATGTGCTTCGATATGCTCACGCCCATGTTATATATCTCCGTTTGTAGGAAGATATATGGAGTCATACTTGGCAAGGGCCTCGTCCATGTCCCAATGATGAACTCCATAGCGCTAGACTAAGTCTACCGCTCATATAGTGCATGTGGGAGGGCTTGCGGAGCGACCCATAAGCGCCATTATCATATTTCCCATTTTCATTGTGCGTGTTGGGAGGGGGTTCGAAGGTGTCCCTATGCGTCAATGTGGGGATCCAAGTGGGGGAATTGTTTGCAAATGGTTCCCAGGAGATTTGTTTTGAATCACATGTTGATACCATGGGTGAGCGAAGTTATATACTATTGTAATTATCTTGAATTTGGCATTATTTGCATGTTTTTGACCTCATTTTATGCTCATTTTTGTATTTTATGTGCTCAACTGGTCGGCCTACAGTAAAGTGCCTAGAGATCCGTGAACTATGGTATGTTGCTTATATGTTGGCATATGCTTCGGGGTTGTACCTCACCATATGCCAGATCACGTGGTTACTTTGGCTTGGCACACGAGGCCTCACAAAATTAGATCTCAAATTCATGAGTTGACTTGTGAAGCATGTCATGTACATAACAGGAGGGGTTTCGGAGCCAATGATGGGATATTCTGGGGCATGGACCTTTAGTCTATATCACCCTTGTATATTACTTTCCGGTTTGACGCATGCATGGAGCATATGAACATTTTCCGGGTTTGTGTAGCGACTTTTGACACATGGCATTTAGCCATCTTATTTGACTGGGTTCAGGGCATCATGTTGGCGAGTCAAGGGAAGGTCTTGAGTCCAGGGAATGAGGGGCCTCTGGCTGTGAATGTGTACGTTTCCATCTTTCCCCAACTTTGCTTTATTTGTGTTCATATGCCAATCTCAGGGCTTTCCTCTTTGGTGCAATTCTTGTACATGCCCGCCACCGGGAGACAACCGGTGTGCTAAACGGAAGCCCGCATTGCGGATTGGATTGTGAATTTGGTTATTGCTGTAGTTGTGGGATCTGGTTGCTGTTCACGGTTGAAGGAGGATTGTATTTTCTATATTTTTGGATTTCGGACCCTGGATTTTGAGAAATGCAATCGCTGATCAGGAGCAAGTCAGCAGGGGTGACAGGCGGAAGGGGCACAGCAGGGGCCGGTCCTGGTAGGGACCTTCTTTACAGGTTCCATGAGCCTCAGGTCGAGCGTCCTATGAGAGTCTGGCGTTGGGTTGTGTTACGCTGCAGCTTGGAGGGAGGGATGCACATGCATATGGTCTTGGCATGCCCTATTCTAACCCCACCAAGCCACACAAACCTCTGCAGCGCCAAGAGCGTTGAGTTTTCTGTTGGAAATTGTCATCAACAATGCAGCAAGAGTTGCTGGCCATGGTAAAGCGCTCTTTTCCAGTGTTGGGGAAGCTATAGGTATTTTAAAGTAGGTGTGGAAACCAAGGAAAGGCCAACAAGAAATCCCATCTTTCCTGAAAAGGCGACAGTGGTGGCCACCACAGCACAGGGGGGGGGTGAGGAAAAGTGCTTTTCCAATGCTCAAAAGTATACTTTAGTTGTATTAGAGGTGCTCTAGGCACTCTTGCATTTTTATCTTAGTATTGGCCAAACCAAAATGGGTGATAACACGATTTGACCTATGGAACCAAACACCAAATCAGGATATTGTGTGGACCCCTTAATACCCAACCTATAGGCACTAAAACATCTTATTCCGGGTTGCTGAGGCACTGATATACTGGAGGCAGAGCCTATGAAGTTATCTATGTTTTCTCATGAATTCTTAGCTGTCCTAGTGGTATGCACCCTAGGGGGCTGGGGCACCTCTTTTTGAGAGGTCCTGGGTTCAATACCCAGTCGGCCTAGCTAAGTAGGATTATCCCATGTGACATGGCAGTGACCTCAGCGCCACAAGGCATGCCACCTCGGCACCTATATGACCCAAAAACAAAGAGTGCACATCTCAAGATGGCACTCTGGATGAGAATGAGCCCTTGGAGCAGTTTTCCAATCAGTTGTTCTCTAACATGTAAAATATTTCATCCTGAGTTGCAATGTATGCTAATTGCTGTGGGCTATTGTTGATAGTTGTCTTTATCTAACTCTTTGTGACTGCAGCCCTTCATGCTTTGATCCTGTTTATATTCTACTTGCTTATCTCTGGCTTGGGTTATCCTGGATTGGTTGTATTTCAACAATAAAACATTTTCCTCATCAAGAACAAGCAGCAGGAACCCTACACCAGCAGCAAGCAGCAGGAGAGGCACAACAAACACACAGTGTTGAAATCACTATAAAGCCTTCTGGGCGGGGTACCCTCAGACAGTTGATAGAGGAGATTTTCTTCTTCAACTCCTGGAAACAGGCCTCCTCCTTGTCGGTCCACCGGCAAGGGTTGGTCAGTTTCAAATGGACAGTCAGGGGGGCTGATGAATATGTAACGTTGTGTATATGGCGCCGGTAAAAATTGCACGCGCCAACAAACCTCCGAACGTCGTGAAGACGTTTCTTGAGGTCATCACGTATCTACATGTCTTAGATGCGGCTGGTTTCCACCAGCGATACCCAACGTCGAGACTCAGATACTCCATCTCCTCACGCATGAACTCACATTTCTGGAGTTTGATGCGGAGATGGTTTTCCTGACAGACAGTGAAAAACCCTTGTAGGAAGAGCATGCGATCCTCCTTGGTATTAGTACCCAGGCTCACGTCATTGATGTGTGACTCCATCTCAGCCCCGGGGGGAACTAGTTGGTGTACAAGGGGTCTGCGTCTCAGGATGTATAGGATTTTTTTCATCAGCTCTTGAAGGAATGCAGGGGCATTCGCGACATCGTAGGGCCTTACCTTCCAGCGGAAGACACCGCCCTTAGGGGTTACAAAGGCGAGCAGTTCCTGGGCTGCTTTTGTTAGGTCTACCTGCCAGAATCCACTCCGCTTGTCCATTTTGGGGTTGAATCGACACTTGGCGATTCTTTCTATGGTGTTCGCCATGTTGGACATACTCCCTGAGTAATTTTGGGTCTTTTTGTTGACCTCACCATAGTCGACGACCAAGCGCATAGCAGTGGAGCCAAGTTTAGCCACACCGGAACAAGGGCTACAATGGCGGGGATAGTCCCCGCGTTTAGACTCCTCTACAAGGCCAGCATCTATGCATTCCTGAGTCTGGCGTTCGATGTCGTGGATTTGGTCTTGTGGGGCGGGGTATGGACACCGTCTCTCCACAGACCCTTCAAACTCTGGATTGGGCTTGAGGTCCATCTGGGCGAGCTTTTTGCAAGACAGGGGTGGGGGCAGCGCTCCAAAAACCTCATGGTATTCGTGGATGCGCTTACTATGACGAGGGCCAAGGCTCATGCTCTCCAGTTTGTCAGATAAAATCCTCCTCGGCATGGAGGTTGCTCTTCCCTATTTCCTGTTTCTTCGTGCGCCCCATAGGTTCAGGGGGCAGCTCATCCTCCCAGTCCTGGTGGACTTGCTGGTCATAGTGAAGGGAGTATACCAGAGGTACTTCAGGATCGGGGAGAGTCACCTCTTGATCATCCTCCTGGGACCATATAGACGGTTTCCAGGTCCTCCTGAGGAGGTCCAGGCGGGTCCTTCGCTGATACCTCCAGCCTTAGCCCATATAACCTTCTGGAGGTCCTGCACATCGTACCACGAGACGGGCAGGTTATTGGGTGAGGGTTTAGCGCCAGGTACCTGATCTGTAGGGCGATCAGTGGCCCGGATTCAGAAAACAGGTTGGTCTTGGGACCCAGTAAGGTTGGACTCACCGAGATCCCCCTCATCAATTAGCGATTGCGCCAGGAAGGCGCTGTGCTTCAGTGTAAGCCCCTCCCGAGTCAACCGGTGGTATAGCACTGGCAATCTAACTCAGGTGGTCATCAGCATCAGCCAAAAGAGTAGAGACTACTGGAGTCTCCTGCTCATCGGAGCACTCGCCACTCGTAGTGGTAACCGAAGAGTACTCGGATCATTTCTTAAGATCCAGGAGGATAAGGCCTCGATTTTCGGCCATCAACTTCTTGAGTACCACCTGGTCAAGGTCACTCGACGGTGCGGGGTTTGGAGAGACATCAACAATGGACAAGAAGCTGCCCTATTCAGGGGCTGGCATGGTCTCTTGACGGTACTGAGGAACGTACATTGGGCCGCCATGGAGCTCAATTCTTCCCACTGTCATATGGTCCAGCAAGCACGTCCAATAGGCGCGTTCCTCTGAGATACCGCAGTCAGGGGTACACAGTACCACTCTTGCTCCTTAAAGGGCGATTTTGAGGAACACCTTAGAGGATTGGGAGAACGGGGGGTTAGCGTAGCACAACCCCACCTCCAGTAGAAATGACATGCGTTATTGAGGTATCGCGAACAATAGAGCCGCATCATATGCTGCTCCTTACTGGCAAACAGTTCCACCTGATCTTCAGTCAGGTCTACCTGCCGAGCAGCCAGTCCATTTTCCAAGACAGGCCGCACCAACAGATAGTTCTGAGTTCCATAAGACTGGTTCACGTATCGCAGACCGGATTATCTTCGTCCTAGGAGGACCAGAGGGACAGAGAAAAGGCCACTGCCTAACTTGCAGTGTAGGGCATAGGGATGTTGCAAAGACAACAGTTTCACCTGGGCGTTACGGCGCAGGAGGTATCTGTGCCGATAACAATGGAAAGGTGTCAGTGTTGAGCACTTTGCAGTGCTGAGTCACCTGCTCATCCCCCACACAGACTGTCACATTGGGCCCCCCCCAGGAATGCATGGTCTTCCCATCCCCTACCCGTAAGGCCATCGTTTCGGTTTTCCGGATGTTGGCTTGTTTTAGCAATCCGCGGGCCACGATCGAAAGAGTCGCGCCCCCGTCAAAGACTGCTTTGTAAACCTGATCACCTATTTTGACGGTGATCTAGAAAAGCAAATCTTCATCCTCGGAGGCGCCCCCCTATCCCTCTCGAGGGAACCTCACTTCCACCCCGGCAGCCTGCAGGCACTTCGAGTGCCAGGTGGGCTTGCGCTTCTTGGCAGTATCGTTCTTGTCTGCGCCGCCAGCGCTGGGGGTGGAGGAAACCATCTGTTTTTCGGCCGGCTGCTCACCCTTAGGTGTCGGGTTGGTTGCTCCTCCTCCACCTGTGGGGGGGGCTGAGGACCTTCGTCCTCCACCAGGGTTACCCTTACCCTTACCTTGCGAACTCCCAGAGTTATGCCCCCCCCCCCTCGGGTTTACCCTTTCCGGCATTCTTAAGCTGCACCTCTTCCGCTTTCTTGAGTTTCTCGTACTCGGGGCGTTTTATATGGCATTCATCTTCAGGATGCCTACTTTGCCGCAATATCCGC
Organism: Eutreptiella sp. 'Long Island Sound 2002'; assembly: GCA_964036045.1. Lineage (NCBI taxonomy): Eukaryota > Euglenozoa > Euglenophyceae > Eutreptiales > Eutreptiaceae > Eutreptiella > Eutreptiella sp. 'Long Island Sound 2002'. The sequence continues at coordinate 45,275,155 of OZ038381.1, forward strand.
ACGTTAGCGTGGAGCCGACATGCTATTGGTGCTTCACCTCCTGACCATCTTTTTTTTTCTGCGTGCGCTTCAGTTGGAGCATGCACGCACTTTGCCCATCACAGTCCGGTACGTGGAAGGGTCCACCCTTATCGTCCGTAGGACGACAGTAGAGAAGATTGAGGGGCCCTTTACCCTTGGAGGGGGGGGGCTCAGTCATATGTTTCAACTGACTATTACGGCCCCTCGAGTAAGAAAAGGTGCTTTTCCAATGCTTTGAGGCATACTCTAGTTGTATTAGAGGTGCACTGAGCACACAGGCATTTCTCTCTTAGTATTGGCCCAACCAAAAGTGGTGATAACACACTTAGACCTATGGAACCAAACACCAAATCAGGATATGGAGTGGACCCCTTAATCCCCTATCAATGTGAGGCAGTTCATCTTTTCCTCAGTCGACTGAGAACTGACATATCCAGGGCAGAGCCTATGAATTTTTATCTATGTATTCTCATGAATTCTTAGCTGTCCTAGTGGTATGCACCCTAGGGGGCTGGGCACCTCTTTTTGAGACGTCCTGGGTTCTATTCCTGGTCAGCCTAGCTAAGTAGGAGGCATACTGTAGTTGTATTAGAGATGCACTGAGCACACAGGCATTTCTATCTTAGTATTGGCCCACTCAAAAGTGGTGATAACACATTTTGACCTATGGAACCAAACACCAAATCAGGATATGGAGTGGACCCCTTAATCCCCTATCAATGTGAGGCAATTCATCTTTTCCTCAGTCGACTGAGAACTGACATATCCAGGGGAAAGCCTATGAATTTATCTATGTATTGTCATGAATTCTTAGCTGTCCTAGTGGTATGCACCCTGGGGGGATGCGCACCTCTTTTTGAGAGGTCCTGGGTTAAATTCCCGGTCAGCCTAGCTAAGTAGGAAGGACCCATGTGACATGGCAGTGACCTCATCGCCACATGCCTTGCCACCTTAGCACATATGGGACCCAAAGAAAAGAGTGCACATCTCCTGAGATGGCACTATGGAGATTGAGGGACCATGGGGCAGTTTTCCAACTCTTGTCCAAAGCATTTCAGCTATCTTTGTGAATATGCAATCCAATTTGACCTGAGGTGCAGTTTCTGTGAATATTGTAACATCTTTCACTGTTTACACTGCAGCCCTTCATGCTTTGATCCTGATTCTCTTCTACTTGCTTATCTCTGGCTTGGGCTATCCTGGATTGGTTGTATTTCAGCAAACAAAACATTTTTCTTCACCAAAAACAAGCAGCAGGAAACCCTACACCAGCAGCAAGCAGCAGGAGAGGCACAAACACAGTGTTGAAATCACTATTAAACCTTCTTGTAGCAAGAAGCAGACTGTCTCTGCGTAACGGCAGCAACCCCGTGCCGTACAACCAGTGCGCCGAGATCAGTCATATATAAGCAGAAGGGCGAACGAAGATCGACACAAAGAAAGAGGACACCGACGTGAAGACAGCGCCTGAGGTACCAGCAATGCCAGCACCTGCTCAACCTGGACCTGGACCTAGCGCTGTACCTTCGGAGCCCTTACATGGGCCAGTGGACGTGGCGGAGGATTCGCTGGAAGGACTCCAAGCGGCCTTCCGGGGCTTCTCAGTCGAGGAGGTGGACACTCAACCTGTGCAGAGAAAGAGAGAGAGAGAGAAGGATGCTGAAGACGAAGCAGACGAAGGAGCAGACCAAGGGCAAGACCCAACGAATAATCCTACCTTCGAGGGCGCACCAAGCGCTTCTGGCCTCCACGCATCACCCTCTCTTCTAACCACCACACTCCCAATTCCAGACCCAGCCGCTGCAACATCCACACCAATAACCAACCCGCCTATGGCTGAGGGCACAGGCTTTACTGGTATGCCTATCTACCCTGCCTATGGTATGGGCCCACCTACCACTGCGTTCCCTGAGGCAACTACTGCCAGTGAGCCGGTGATCTCCAGTTCTGCGCCGCGATGGTATGCGGCTGACTATCACCATCCTCTACCCGCTACGGGAGCCTATGTGGATGCTCCTGGGTATGCAACCTTGAGTGGGCTGAGGAGAGGACCTGAGTCTCTTGGAGGAAGAAGTAGAGGATCAGGGAGATCCTCCAACAGGTCCCTGACGCGGTCGGAGATCAAAGAGGTGCTCCAAGGAGCCACCTCTAAAATTGTGGGCGACCTCACTCAAGAGATTCGAGATAAACTGGAGCCCCTGATGATACCGCCCCAAGCGTCACCTACCACTGTGGGAGTGTCACCCCATCGCGTACAGGCCAACAACCTGGTGGCAGGGCTGACAAACACCCTGGGGACCCTGAGGAGCCGACCGATGCCGACCCCTGCAGCGATACCGAGAAGCCCTTTTGTACCGAGAACGGCCCAGCCGCCCCACAGCCATGTGACGAATTCTACGAGAGCCGAGCTGGACCGGCTGGGGCTGACAGCCTTGAGGGCAATGGTTCACGTGGAGCCCTATGGCTCTAGTGATCTAGGCGGAGACCCCTCCAATGATGAGCCGCCGTCGATGACTTCTGCTCCGCCCTCGGAGGACGACGACCCGGAGGACCCCGAGAACCCAAGTGGGAAGAAGAAGAAGAAGAAGAGGAGGACCCGACGCCCTGGGGGACGCAGGTCTCAGGAGGCGAAGGCTATTGCCAACTCCAAGATCGTGGTGAACCTGCCTGAGTTCACAGGCAAGGACCTCAGCAAGTTCGCTGAGAATTTTTGCCGGTTTCTCCGATTGACCGGCCAAACCCACGCTAATGGACGGGTCAGGTGCGATCTGCTCCTGCAGTGCTGCAAGACCAAGTACCTGGAGAAGCAGGTCAGACAGATCGTGACGAATTCCGCCACCTTTGCCAATGTATTGATTGCCTTGGAGAGGCAGTACCCGACCTGTGAAACCGACCGCTCCATCAGGGCCGAGATCCAGAACCTGGCCGTGCTCCCCAACAACCTCAAACCTGGCAGGGTCTCTGAGCTGTTGGCTGACCTGGACCACTGGGCTGGACGATTGACGCCCGGTTCCTACAGCAGCGACGACCTGCGATTCTGCTTGGTGGCTAAGCTCCCTCGAGAGCTGTGGGACGAGTGCCGTTCAACGGCAGAGCGCAAGGCTAGATCCCTCCGCTACGAGGATCTATGTGTGCTACTCCTGGAGCTGGCGCTGGAGAAAGAAAGCGACCAGCACCTGAACAACTACCGTCCTGGAGGGGGAGGCTCTGGAAGCCATGGCAAAGGGTACCAGGGATCCAGACCTGGGCAGGGGACTACCCCCAAACACGCCCACGCCCGTATCATGGAAAACGTCAAGGAGCTCTTCTGGTGTGATGCCAGAGACGAGCAGGGCCACCTGCAGCACGCGCCTGACTGAGAGCAGGGAGATTGCTTCGTAGTCCAGGGGACGCAGCAGGAGAAGAACACTGGCGCCAAGGGGAAGCTGCCAGATCATTACAGGTGCACCATCACGTGTGGCTTCTGTGGGAAGAGGAAGCACTACGAGGATGAGTGCTACCACAAGCAGCGCCTATCGGCGAAGCTTAAGGGTGAAGATCCTGGCAAAGGCTCTGGCAAGGGTGGAGGGAAAGGCAAAGGCAACGACTCCGGCAAGGGCAAGTCGAAAGGACTTGGACAAGGGCAAGACAAGAGTCAAGGTGGACGAGGAGGAGGCGCTACCCGTCAGCCCGACAGGGACAACAAGAACACCGACAAGAACGGAGGCAACCCCAACCCCAATCCAGGGGGGAACTCCGAGCCCTCTGCAGGGCAGTCTGGTCCTACCACACGCTCACAAATGCAGGCCCAGCGGGAGCAGGGCGCCAAGCGGGAGCACGAAGGTGGAGATGACGGCAACGCTAAGAAGAGAAGCCGTTTCATGAGGATGGCCCGCAAGCTGCGGAACAAAGGTTTGAGGTGACCTGTCCCGCGGAGTTCTGACTGGGACGCTCCGGCGGGGCACTGGACCTCGTTTGATTTGGGTACGTATCCGACTAGGGGGACGTGAATACCTGGGGGTATTGGATACTGGCGCCACCATATCTATAGTGGCCAAGAAAGGTTTACCTTGTGGGAGCCTGAAGAACACCATGACCACCGCGGCTATACGAATGGGGGATGCACATGTGGTGCACAGCTGCGGGGACTGTGAAGTGGAGGTACCTATGGGCTCCCGGACTATCGCCCATCGGTTGTATGTGATGGACACGTAGGCCTTCGACTTTGTATTGGGGACTGACTTCTTCGTGCAGCACTCCCAGATACAATCCTTGACGCTGCAAGCGGCCTACCTCCTCTACGTGGACCACGGCAGTGGCAGAGAGTCTGTGCCACTGGAGCAGTCGGAACATACCTCGAGTTACCTGAGGCTATCCAAGGAGGAGCCCTCGAACATGATGGCGGCCTCCAAAACTGAGGACTATCAAGTATTGCGGGAAGTCCTAGACCAAGGTCTGAAGGAGTTGGGTTACTCTAGAGAAGACCTGAGTGTGGAGTTGTTCACCAGCGACAAGCAGCATGTACTGGACCTTTACTGCAGCAAGGGGAAGAACTGCAGCTACAAATTTTACTGGCCCTCTTTCGGGATGGCCTACGGGAACCCCAGGTTCAGTGAACTGGGGAAGGTCGTGACCAAGGGGGCCTTGGAACGTTCCCGTATGGTACTTTGTTCCCCCGATTGGCAAGCCCCAGGGGGGAAGGAGTACTGGCGAAACCTCCTGGACAGGCTGACTATCGGCTCTGTACGGTTACCTGATGAGGCCATCTACGTGCCTCACGGGCGTAAGACGCCTATTGGGAAACCCGGATGGGGGAGTATGCTCAGCGTGGTGGACAGAGGTCTTACCTCCATCCCCTGGGAGGATCTGGACCCAGCTGTGGTCCAGGCTATACAACGAGAAAGCAATGGACTCGCCTTGGGTGACTTGAAGGATGGACTACGACCTCAAGATGTTATTGAAACTATACCCGGAGGAGATGAGTACGTCGTGACTGACACCAATACCCCCAACTCTCCCTGCCATGTACCTGTTCCTGATGGAGTCTCTGACCGTGGACTATCCGAGCTACCTAGCTTTATCCACTCGGATGACGAAACTGAGCACGACGCCTTCTTCGTGCAGACCTGTGTGGAGGAAGTGGAGAACGCCGAGTACGTCGTTCCACTGAAACCCCTACTCTCCATGAGGTCGGAAGACCCCGTGGACGAAGAGCTGGACCCTCGAACCAGGCTAAGGGCGTATGTGAACTCCAAGAGGAAGTTGGTGGCGAAAAAGCTATGCTACGCTAAGCCTACCCGCAGCTCATGGCCACTGAAGCAAGGACGTATGGGAGATCTATCCCAATTGAAGGAGGACCTCGATCAGAAGATCACCACCTGGCGAAGAGAGGTAGATCTTGAGCTCATGAAGAGCGTGTGGGGCGCTCATGTGAGGACCCCAGAAGAGGACGACCTCTCGGAGGAATGTGTATGTGAACCCCCCCGAGCCTGCCTATGTTGCCATCGTCCACCGGAGATGGTTGAACAAGACCTTCTATATGCTTACCAAGGGTTGAAGGACACTACCAAGGGCGAAGAGTCGGTGGAGGATCACCTCCCGACGTCTATTACTCAGGGGGCAAGCAACTTACACTCTGACGAGGACATGGGGGACAAGATCAAGCTGTTGGACCCGCGGGTGCAGAAGCTTATAAGGACCTATATGGAGGTGTTCGGAGAACTACCCCCTCCAGCCTCGTGTGACAAGCTGGTACAGATGGACCTCAAGCAAAAACCCGAGTTCGTGGGTCACAAGATCCGGAGGAGACCCTATCCAGCTCCTAAAGAGCAGGCCGACGAGACTGAGCGACAGATACAAGAATGTTTTGACGCTGGCCTAGTCCTGGAGTACAAGGACGGGGACTACCCCCTACACTCCAGCCCCTGTTTCCTGGATGCTAAACCTGGGTCTACAGCCAAACGGCTGGTAGTGGACTACGGAGAGCTGAACAAGAAAACGCTGAACCACTCAGGGTCCATTCCCAATATGGAGTCTACCCTGGAGAAGATAACCTTTCTGTCGCTACAAGACCAAGATGGACAAGAGGAGCGGATTCTGGCAAGTGGACCTGACGCCCAACGCTCAGGAGCTACTGGCCTTCATCACCCCTCAGGGGAGGGTGTTCAAGTGGAAGGTCATGCCATTTGGCGTGGCCAACGCACCCGCTCTATTCCAAGAGCTGATGAACAAGATCTTCTCCATCCTACGATCCCGTGGGTTCTTTGCGGTCTGCCAGGAGAACCACACATGACTCAAGCTGGAGAAGTGTGAGTTCATGCAGGAGACCATGCAGTACCTGGGGTTTGACGTTGGCTATGGGTGGTGGACCCCAGCGGCCTCTAAGGCCAAACCCCTGATGGATGCTAAGGTACGACACGGAGACCCCAAGAAAGGACTTCATGATGTACGCAGTTTCATTGGGATGTGCAACTTCTACCGTCGCCATATCAAGAACTTCACCTACACCAGCGCCATTCTGACGGACTTGATCAAGAAGAGTACTACTTGGGGCTGGGGCCCACAAGAGCAACAAGCGTTTGACGAGCTCACAGACAAGGTGGCCAACGCTAAGTGCTTGGGCGTGCCTAGGGCACAAGGGGAGATTATCCTGGTGACCGACGCCAGCAATGTGGGCGGTGGTGGAACGTTGTTCGAATGGCAAGCACTAGAGAAGGAGGAGTTCGACTCGGGCATTTCCCAATGGGGGACAGAAGGTCTCAACCGAGATGGAACCCTCAGGCACAGCTACCCTGACGACAAGTGGGTCCTAGTACCTCTGGGCCACTGGAACTGGAAATGGAGCCAGGCCAGGGGGAACTACTGCACTTATGAGCAGCAATTGCTCGCGGGTATGCTAGTGCTATCCTCACAAGCACGACTGTTGGGGAGTAACCCTGTGGTCTGGCTGTGCGACCAAGAACCGGTCCGCAGTTGCCAGAAGGGCCCCCCACCTGAGAAGGCCAAGCTACGACGCTGGTGGACCTACCTCAGTCAACTACGGCTGACGGTACACCATATCCAGGGAGTGAAGAACGAGTGTGCAGACTACATCAGCCGCAACAACTTCGACGCCCTGATTGGTGCCCGGTCTGAAGCGCTGGCTAAGGAGGCATTCAGCCGTATGGACGTCCACTTGGACCTCAACATGACGATGATACGCCCCCTGGATGGACTCCAACAATCAGAGTACCTGAAGGAGTTTGGGGAGTTCTACAAGCGCCTGGAGAAGCTTCTTGAACCCCTCCTGGTCAACCAAAATCAGTGGAAGAGGGACAAGAGCTACCTCTGGCACGAGGACCGCATCGTTGTGCCTAGTGACAGAGTCCCAGCGCTGCTGAAGTGGACCCATGAGTCCAGCGGTCATGTGGGTGCTGGCCGTACCCTGAGGCTGTTCAAGCAGTGGTTCCACACTACGTGGACTGACGACCAACTGCGGAAAACCCTCCAGCCTATTGTGGACAAGTGCCCGTGCAGGTCCTGCAAACCAGGGGATATCAGGGACAGAGGTCTCTACTGGACCCTGCCCATTCCTCACTGTGCTAACAGTGTTCTATACGTGGACTACACGGAGATGCCGAAGTTCGGGGGCTATGACTTTGCCCTCGTGGTAACCTGTGGGTTGACCAGGTTTACCAGGGTGTTCCGATGTATGAAGCACATTGTCGGGGAGAAGACTATCAAGATACTCCTGGAGGAGTGTTTTTGTGTCTATGGGGCGCCCAAGGAGATCAACTCCGATGACGACGTACGAGTACGCTCAGATACCGGCTGGTACAAGAGGGTCCTGAGGTCCCCCAATGTCCAGGTGTCTACGGGGATCCCATACTCGCACCTGAGCAACCCCCTATGTGAGCGACAGACCCGTGTCCTCAAGGAGAATGTAAGGATATGGTGCAAAACTGAACGCACCAGAGACTGGGTGAGATTACTCCCCGTCATATCCTTGATGATGAACTCCCAAGAGAGTTCAGCTACTGGCTACTCGCCCAATGAGCTATTCCTAGGGCGCCCGGCATTGTTCCTACATGCGCCCTATCCAGAGGACACCCATTCTTCTGTGCGTGAATGGGTCCAAGAGCAACAAGCAAAGGTGGACAAGGCCAAGGCTATGCTCCAGAGAGTGAGGGAGCATCAGCCGAACAAGAAGAACAAGCACCGAGTATCGGCCACCTACCAAGAGGGGGACTGGGTGCTGGTGCACCACAGTCGACTACCCACCTGGCCACGCTCTACCAGCGATGACCCATACTTCGGGCCGGACAAGATTCTATCAGTGGATGGACACCGTATCACCGTGCGGTGGTCTCCCCGTCTAGGGGGGACCCTGGTGTGCGCTGCTCAACACCAGAAGCGCGACTATGATCCTGAAGACCTCTGTGGGGAGGAGTGGGAGCTGAACAATGAGGAAATCGCTGCCCTAGACCTACAAGGGGCTGCCAGCCCTATGGAACTTGAAGGGGAACTCTCCGACATGAACGTCGAGGAGATGGCTAAGGAGGGCTTCTACCTGGTAAAGTCTGTCCTACGCCACCGCTATCGCCAGGGTTGGCGCTTCCTCACCCTCTGGGAAGGGTTTGGAGGCAAAGAGGCCACCTGGGGGCCCTTCTCTGCGTTTGTTCTACCTGAGGGACGCCTAAATTCAGTTCTGGTTGACTACTTGTCCCAGAATAACCTTGGTGAGTGGCTGAGGCTCGCTGAGACGCTTGCCTCCAAGACTAAAGCTAGGGACTGAACATTACCCCTAAGTGTGCTACGTATGTCTGTGTGTGTCTCACTTCTCTCCCGGGCGTGGCTCCCGGAGACCGGGCTTCGCTGATGTCGGGCCGAAGGTCCTAGTCAGGTACTGGTACCACTCCTATGGCGCCCAATTTCTGTGCCGGCGCCTATCCTTGGGGAAAGACGGCAAAAGCCCTACCTACTAGAGGGGAGGGGTGGCCAAGTGTGCTAAGGGCATACAAAACGCCCATTTTTGCTAAAGGCCAAAAGCTAACGCACTCCCCTGCCCACGAGGAAAAGCGCGCGGGACAGGAGACACCACTCCACTAAACCCCTTACCTACAGTGGTACCATCCCGGTGGGCGAGCAATTCTCCAACTGGCTCAAGCCCCCACTCAAGATTACCACTCCTACACTCACGCTCTACTGGATGTTGTTGGAGGTGAAGTCGTGAGTCCTAATGACCCTCCTGTGAAGAAGACAAGAGAACACAGCGCCGATAAACAACTGTGGCCTAACAGGGGACGCCACAACGCGTTTCCCCTGCTAGGGCTTGGAGGGAAGGGGTGCTCTTGTTGCGTGCGCAGCGTGGATGTCGAGGCAGTCGAACTGCCCTCGCCACTCCTGGCGGAGATGCAGTCAATTGTTTGTGTGATCAGCGCCCTTGTTTAGCAGGGCTAGAAAGAAAATGGTATGCTGCTGCACCAATCACCCTACCTGCCCACCTGTAAAGCAAAGGCCAATGAAGGAATGTTTGCGGCTGACGAACCAAGCCACACTCAACGTATTATACGCTTCTGAGTGTGACCTATAATACACTGTCCTCAAACACGCCCTGTCAAGCAAGCAAGCGTTAAGAGACTCCTCAGGTTCTCTTAAGGAATGTACCGAGGAGCCCCTGGGTAACCTAAACAAGGTTTACCATGCGCATTCCGCGTGGCCTACCCTTCAATGCGTGTGTGAATGCACGAGCATGCACGGGTGGACGATCTGGCTTTGGCAAACCTGCCAATCTAACGCACAATCACGAACTCCACCAGGGGGTGGCGCCACCTGGGCTTACCTACCTTACCTACCGCTGGAGAGTGAAGCAAGGTGAGGAGAAAAATGAGGCGCAAGCGAGAAACGTCGCTATGCACTTGTGTGTATGTCTAGTCACCCTGATCCGACCTCTAATCATCTGCAATCTTTCTAATCTAACCCTCTATCGTCTGTTAGCGCTGCTACAGGACTCGTTCACGGAGACACGAGACGAGCAATGTGCATGCTGCATACAAGACGAGCACACCTGAGGTTTATACCTGATTCATTGAAGTCTTTTCGTTGATTTTCGAATTCTTCATTTTTGACTCTTACTGTCAGTGTGGGTGGAATCTGTATGTTTATTTATTTATGTGTGTCTCGTCATTTTCCAGTCTACGTGAGACATAAGTTTATAATCTCATTATTTCTGTATTATCCGGCACTTCGCTAGGAGCCGCTCCTGCGCGCCGCCTTTTTATGCGTAGGAATTTCTTGATTGAAAAAAATCGAGAGATGACTACAATTTTTATAAAATTGTGCTTCTGACGCACAATTGGATTCTGCTCAGGTGTGTTGTCTTAGAAAATTTCTAGGCCGTCATTTGACGGATTTAGGTGTTGTCGCTTCGCGTTTGGGTGGATTCGTCCATAATTCTCCCATTCCTGCCTCTGCAGATATCCTCGCGAAAGCGTCGCTGAGTAGGACGCTTTCTGGGCTGAAAAGCAGCAGCCAGGAGACTGAGCAGAACCCAAGACTCCACCAAGGGGCAATTTAATTTCCCGACGACTCCCTTCGCCCTAAGATCAGGACAGCAGGTTGCCAGCAGGTTCTAACAACCGGAGCGGATGTCCACACAGAGTCTGGCGTTGAGTTAGTGTCGCGCTGCGTCTTGGAGGGAGGGATGCACATGCACATGGATTTGGCATGCTCCCAAACTAACCCAACCAAGCCACAGAAACCCCAGCAGCGCCATGAGCGCTGAGCTTTCTGTAGGAAATGTCACGAACAAAGCAGCAAAAAGGCGCCAGCCATGGTGAGCGCCCATTTCTCTGTGTGGGGGAAACTATAGGTATTTGAAAGTAGATGTGGAAACCAAGGAAAGGCCAAGAGAAAATCCCTTTTTCCTGAAACTGCGACAGTGATTGCCACCACAGCACAAGGGGGGAGTAAGAAAAAGTGCTTCTCTAATGCTTTGAGGCATACTCTAGTTGTATAAGAGATGCACTGAGCACACAGGCATTTCTATCTTAGTATTGGCCCAACCAAAAGTGGTGATAACACATTTTGACGTATGGAACCAAACACCCAATCAGGATATGGAGTGGACCCCTTAATCCCCTATCAATGTGAGGCAATTCATCCTTTCCTGAGTCGACTGAGAACTGACATATCCAGGGCAGAGCGTACAAATTTATCTATGTATTCTCATGAATTCTTAGCTGTCCTAGACGTATACACATTAGGGGGCTGGGCACCTCTTTTTGAGACGTCCTGGGTTCAATTCTCGGTCAGCCTAGCTAAGTAGGAAGGACCCATGTGACATGGCAGTGACCTCATCGCCTCATGCCCTGCCACCTTAGCACATATGGGACCCAAAACAAAGAGTGCACATCTCCCGAGATGGCACTATGGAGATTGAGTGACCATGGGGCAGTTTTCCAACTCTTTTCCAAACCATTTCAGCTATCTTTGTGAATATGCAATCCGATTTGACCTGAGTTGCAGTTTCTGTGAATATTGTAACATCTTTCACTGTTTACACTGCAGCCCTTCATGCTTTGATCCTGATTCTCTTCTACTTGCTTATCCCTGGCTTGGGCTATCCTGCATTGGTTGTATTTCAGCAAACAAAACATTTTCCTCATCAAAAACAAGCAGGAGGAAACCCTACACCAGCAGCAAGCAGCAGAAGAGGCACAAACACAGTGTTGAAATCACTATAAAACTTTCTCTTTGCAGGGTTAGAGTGGGGATGGCGTGAGCTCTCCCCCGGATTCTTCTGAGCAAGGGTCTCCCTTCACCGACATCTGCGCAGGTATTTGTCCATGTGGGAGTCATTCTTCCCCTGCATGGCGAACTGGATATGCAGATCAACCAGATCATCGTAGGGATGCGTCAGTGCCTTCCTCTCTGACGTCTCTCTTCAGTCATCCCAAGTCTTGGGAGGAATCTTCCCTACGAGCCATAGGTGAGGCTCTGTAGGACCATAGGACGTAGGGTTCATGCGTCCCATGAGCTCTGCCAGCTGCGCCACAAGTTCCGAGATACGGGCAGCTGTAGGGAATTCGGGGAGTGAATGCAACTCTTCAATCTCACTGCGGACGCTCAGGTCCGTCTCGTAGACTGGGTGCATCTGTTACAGTCTCTTCAGGAAGTCCCCCGAGTTGGAGCTCTTCCTGATGGCGTTCTTCACTTGCCGCTGGAGAAATTTCCCTTTGCACAACTTCTTGACGCGTGTGCACTTAGTCCTGAAGTGAGCATGTTGCTGACCTGTCAGGAGTAAAGGTTCAGGGAACTCCTCAGCGCACTCGGGCAGGTTTTTGGGATCAATATCAGGAAGTTTGATCTGAAGGTTTGCCATGGTGATGTGTAATAAGCTAGAACCTTTCCAGGTTATTTTTTGCTACGTTGTATGAGTCCAAGCTCCTCACTGCGGATCCCAAAATTCACGCGAGTAGCAGCATAGGGCAAGGAGAGGTTGATGAGATCGATTAATGGGAAAAGATCTCTAAATATGCTAGTTCATGCCCTAAAATACGTTGTAAGACAAATCAGCGCATTTTACTGAAAACGTGATAGAAAGAATGGAAATAGAGAAAGATCTGTTCTATCACTACATCTACACATGTTTCTGCACGTGCGCTCCACATCCTGAGAGACTTGGCGCATTTAGAGGCGGGATACAGGCAGTTCTGCCCGATCCCGTTACACCCCCTTCCTAAAATACTTCATAGCCTGAGTTGACGTTTGTCGGGACAGTCAGTGTGTGAAGTGTTTGATAAAAAATATCAATCCGAGCGGCAGCACTGATTGCATACCGTGCTCCAAGGAAGTGTACAAGTGTACAACACTCATATCAGCCTGGCACCGTCAGGGCTATCAGCAACCAGCACTGTGGTACCTGAGATGTGTAAACGAAAACTGGTGTTCTAGTCATTGTTTGCTATAGACCTTTTCTGAGCTGGCGAAAAAGCTTTACGATGTGCTAGAAGTACAATGCCTCTGGGGGTGACCTAAGCTCAAAATGGTCTTATGCACTTGGTGCCTGCTGTACATAAATACCAAAAAGACCTGTCTGTGGGACTCAGGCTGCTCAGTTTCCAAAAAGAGGATCCTGCAGTATTCCACTACCCACCAAAAAACTTAGGACTTATATACTTTTAATTTTTCCACAAAGAAAAGCAAACAAAACCATAGTGCTGCTGGTGTTTTACTTTCCCTGCTGTTTCTCAGTCTTTTGTCACATGGAAAAAGCCACAAAAACACTCCACAGCCGGAAAAGCCACACCTCGATGCCTGGCACACTAAAGACAAAAAAGACCATGATGACTCATGGTGTTGCTCAGTGCAAGGTCCGATCGCGCCATAGGGAGTAGCGCCAAAGGCTGCCACTTGTATATGTGCAAAGTTGGTCTGAGCTCGCAAACTCAGACCACCTGAACATCTGCAGCCCATTGTGAGCGCCTTACGTTACAACAACAAAGCACGAGGGCATATCAGTACCTGCAAACAAGGCACTTGGCGCACTTATAGCATCTATACAAGTCCGTAAGCTCATGGCCAAATTTACATGCAGCAAATCTAAATGAGATTCACTGCTGGTGCCAAAAACAGACTTACTTCGTTGAGTTACCGGGCGCATTGTGCGCCACACTATTGCGCAACTCCAGCAGTTGGCGTGCCCCTTGCTGCTGGCGCACTTGGCGCCCTCCACGGCGTCCACGTTGCTAAGCCCAGTGACCAGGGCTTGACTCCCCAGCGCTGCTGACACTCTCAATGGTAGTGTCAGCTCCTGCATGATCACCACACTCAGCATGTACGTGACTACTGGCACCAGCACTGCTTGTGTCCATAGTGCTCACGCCAGCGGCACTTGTCTCCTTAGCCCTCACGCCAGCACTTGTAGAAGACCCAGTATAGCCCTTCGCGCGCTTTCTGGTGTCACGGCGCGTAGCAGTTGTCGCCGCGCCAGGGCTCTCAACGCAAGTTGCAAATTTTGGCGACGATAGCGACAGTTATACCTGTGGAGCTTGATGAGCGCTTCCCAGCGCCAACGCTTGCACGCCTGTTGTTGGCCAAGAGATCAACCAGCTGTGAAACCTGCTCGGCAACAACCTTTAACTGCTGCTGCATATCACTGTAGGTGGTTGGCAACTCCTCCAGCTTGTCAGACGTGGTTTGCTGAGTGATGCTCTTGTCATAGTTGGTCACTGGTGGCACAAGCCTGCGTTAAACAAAGAATGAAGACACATAGCTCAGCAAAAAGCTGTGGAACTTACGCTCTTCCTCGGCCAGTATGTCCCCTCACACACTCGCCAGATTGATAGCGTACTCAATGCACATGTAGCTTCAGAGCTGCAACCAACCTTGAACCTCTTTATCAAACGCCTCAACGTCGCACAGTGCTGCTCAAATTGAAATACTGTCGCATGGCTACTGTGTGGATTCAAGCAACTTGTCAGCATGTCTTATTCCACTAGCGTACCCTGAATTTAACCCAAAGTCATCGTTCACGAACTTTTCCATCAGACAAACAAAATTTATTGAACTGTAATAAGCAAGAACGTTTCCAGCCTACTCTTTGCTACGTCGTTTTAGTCCAAGTTCCTCACTGCAGTTCCGAAAATTCACGGGAGTAGCAGGATACGGGCAAGGAGAAGTTGATCAGATCGATGATCCGGAACAGATCAATAAATACGCTAGTTCATGCCCCAAGATAAATAATACGACAATAAGACAACAACAATAAGACATTTTACTGAAAATCTGATAGAAACAATGGGGTTTCCCTGTTGCGCGTATTCGATACGGCAGGATACGGCAGGATATGGCAGGATACGGCACAATACGGCAGGATACAGCAGGATACGGCAGGATACGGCAGGATACGGCAGGATACGGCAGAATACGACAGGGTCAAAAATATCTGCTTGTTTGCACTACAAGAACAACGGTTTTGGGTTCATTCAGCGTTCGGTGGTATTCCATACTGTTCTTGCATGCCTATTGTGACTTTCCTGGGTGACAACCGGCTTCATGTACGCAAATTTTTCGTCTCAAAAAAGAAGAAGATTGCTACCTGCTTCCTGAGCTTGGTGTTATTTCATCCTGTTCCTGCGTGCCCATTGTGCCGTTTCTGTTTAGGTTGACAACCCGCCTTGCTGCACACCAATTCTCGGTTTTGAAAAAGAAAATGATTGCTACGTGATTGCGTACGAAACACTTCCTGTGCCCCAAAACACAATACGCACGAGCATAATAAAAGACAATCACATCATTGCAGCCTGTACTATTATGGTTATAGACTTTCGGTGTACCTCTGCTCCATGTTATGTAGGTTACAGCAGAAAATGAACAGGCCGGCAAGGAAGTCGTAGTTATACGGGCGCCCGGGAGCCTCATCACGGCCGTTCCAGAATCGCCACTTCTTAACATTGCTGAAAACATTCTCCACTAGATGACGGCCTTCATTGATCATCTGGTTGTAATGCACCATGAACGAGGTCAATCGGCCATCCCCCGCGGCCACACGGCAGAACATGTTGTCCGCACTGCTGTAGTGACAGTCACCGAGGCGGAAGTCAGGCCCAGGACCATTGAAGTTCCAGAGAATGGATGCATCCATGTCTGCCGTCATCTCAGCATCGCCGGCACGGGGCGGATACCACCACAAGCAGGCAATGATCTCGCGCCCCCAGTTGATCATGGCATTAATCACGAGCGCATGCCCGCGGTAAGTGGGTTTGTCAAACCAGAACAGCTCCCGGTCTACCGGTGCGAGGGTGACTGGATTACCACATGCGTGCTATCAACAATAGCAGACACATGGCGGTGAATTGGATGACTGTGTTGGTGGAATTCCCATCGGCGTTCAAAAGCATCCGTGAACCACAGGTGAGCCCGTTGTGACACGTCACGTAGTACTTGGATACAGTAGTCCCGACCAATTCCCAATGTCTTCGCACATGCAATCTGGCTGTACCCCAATCGCAGCTGAGAGATTGTAATTACAAACTCCTCTAATGTGAAAATGGAATTTGCCACCAGGAACAGCAGAAATCCCATTCTGTACCCGGTGGCATTCATGAGCGGCATTGCTGCAAGTGGAGCGCAGTGCGGTGAGGCGTCGCTATCAGAACGATCCACAGAGATCCACGTAAACTTCAGGACTTAAGGACTGAAGAACTTAAACGATTGAGCAGTGCAGAGACGATATAACAACAGCGTAATAAGAATTCTAATAGTGCTAATAGAACTAATGAGTAACATTCTTCTTTCATTGTCTCAGATATGTGCTGTCTATGAAATCACCAGTGAGGGCAACGAAGCAATCCATGGCTCTTGGCGAGAACGGTGTTTGATGGTCCTCCACTCTTAAGGAGTGTCAGTGAAGCGCTGCCATCCATGATTCTTGCGAGCCGGGCCAAGTGACGTGAAAGGTGCCTGAAGGTCCTCCACTCATAATGAGTCTCAGTGCGGCGGATGACAGCACCGCGAACAATGCGACAAGGTTCACGATGTGGTACACGCTTCCACCCCTGTGTGCAGGGCGTCCATCATATGAGGTGACGCCGCGACAAGGGTTCACGCTATGGTTCACGCTTCCACTCCTGTGTGCAGGGCGTCGAACGTGAGGCGATGCCGCTACAAGAGTTCAAGCTGTGGTACACGCTTCCACCCCTCTGTGCACGGCGTCCAACATTAGGCGTGTGCGTAGGCAGAGAACTACGGATTCATTCAAAAGATTGTTGCTTTGCATCTTCAGCCGCACTGGCAGAACCTTCACGCGCATTTGCGAGGTGCTGCCCAGCGAGTACACGCCTCAATAGATAGCGGCACGCATTGGGCCGCATGGACATGGCACTTTGCTTGGTGATGATGTTTGGTACACGGTATATTGGGACTACAGTGATCTGCCGTCGGAGACCTGGAAACAAACTGCCAGATCACTGTGACTGGCCATGCTGTCTGAGAGAGGGGTGACGCCCACCACTGCAGATCAAATAAAGTTTGATGTCGTTGTCACCAGTTTGCAGGATGCGCCTGCGTGGCGAGAACAAAAGAAATTGGAAAAGGCTGGGCGTGAAAGCCAGAAGGAGGCGTCTGCCGATGCGCACGCTCTTGGTCTTGGCCCCAGCTCATTGGGAAGGCGGAAGCACACACTGGGCAGCTACCTCACGGGTCTGAACGCAGTGGGCCGGCAGCCAAGCACATGGACATGGCACCCCACCAGTGGTTCTGCACCTCAGCGGCGCTGCAAGGCACCGGTTGGCACATGCTACACGCCAGTGCCAAAGAGCTGCAGCAAGGGAATGTGCACACCGCACTGCCTGAGCTTCCAAATTGCCTATGCACAGCGGTTTGCAACTTGTACGCCATGCAAATACAAAACGTCTGGAGTCGACACACGCACACACCACATGCCACTGATGCAACGGAGCTCGCACCTTGGATTGGGGACTGGCAGGGTCATTTGGATGAACCTCGCTGGAGGCACGTCACGCAGAATGAGGAGGATGAAAACCAGGACAGTGACACCAGTTCTGTGATTCATGAGAACCCACTTGCTCAGCCGGAGACGTTGACTCAGCCGCAGCCGTTGACTCAGCCGCAGACGTTCTCAGCACGAGCACCTCAGACACAGGACCTGCCACCAGATCATGCGGAGGAGGAGATCTTTGAGGCCTATCTAGAGAGGCTGTTGGGTTCTGCTCCGCGGCGCAATTCCTTGGCCAGACGCCCGAGTGACACGCCATCTGAGGATGCTGATTTTGCAGAAGCGCAGACCGCAAATTTTCTTGATGACTTACAGCAACCGCGGCCAGCAGAGCGCAGCCCCTCGGCGGATAGCGGCCGGTACATTGAGAAAGCCCCAAAGAAGAACTATCACTGCATTGTGTGCTATTGCTTTCTGTTGAACACTGCAGTTCTGCCTTGTGGACACACGATCTGCACAGACTGTGCAGGGAGGATCATCTGTTGCCCACTGGATCGTACTGTTTTTGTTGCTGCAAAAACCCCCACGAACCGCGCTGTTCAGGATGCTGTGCAGAAATTTCCGCTGTTGGAAGGGGCTCGTACTGCAGGCGCGATACTGGCAGCAGCAGGAGCTGCAATATTCTCTCTGGGATCCACAACAAGACAACTGACAAATCCGGATGCCATGCGCAAGGCCAGATTGCGAGCCTTCATGCACCTGTTGCCACTGGATCCTCCTGGTGAACTAGCAGCCGATCCTCCTGGTGCAGCAGCAGCGTGTCCTGATTCAACATGCTCCCAGATACCAGCGCCAGCAGTGATTTCCAGAACAGTGGCTTCGTTGGACTCTGAGCGGTTGCGACAGCGGGAATGGAAGTGCACAACAGTGCAGCCTCGTGTGGAGCGGTCTGAGCAGCCACCACCAGCAGCTGGAACATTGGTGCACGTCATGTTCAACGACGGCTGGTACGATGGCCTGGCCGGTGGCGGTACTGTTGAATTTGGCGATGAAACAAGATTTCCCTCGAGCCGCATCCGCACCTGGCATGCAGCCAGCAACCACTAAGGTCAGCTAAGTACACTATTTTGGTAATATATTTAATTATTTTTTTTGTTTATATCTTTTTTTGTTTGCACAGTGGCATGCACCATAGTGCAGCAGTATAACTATATATTTTTGTATGTCTATAACTTCTTTTATTGTTGATTATTTATATTATCGCACAGTGGAATATACCACAGTGCAGCTTCTTCAGACACACGCATGGAATGGCCATTCGTCTCTCTGCTCAGTGTAATGTCGCTGTGCCCGCCCAGCTTTGTGAGTTCGCCAGTCCATGACGGAGTTGGCAGTTAGAGTTGTGTGCCAAGTCATATTTTTACCTTTCAGCACAGCAGGGAACAACAAAAAAGCATGCAGAGGTTCCAAAACCAGACGGTTGAAGAGTTTTGAAAAAATGAACACCATATTTTGAAAAAGCATTTATGTTTGTTAGGATACAAGCTGCAGTGGGTTTGAAAACGTTTCCGGAAGGAAGACAATCGGAAATTGATTTTTGTTTGTTAGGATAAAAGCTGCAGTGGGTTTTGAAAACGGTTTCGGAAAAAAAATAATTGGAAATGCATTTTTGTTTGTTAGGATAAAAGCTGCAGTGGGTTTGAAGATGTTTTTGAAAGGAAACCAAGTCACATGACATCACATCACACCACATCACGGCAATTCAAATATGGTCACACACTTCACATCACATTAAAACACATGACATCACATCACACCACATCACACCACATCACATCAAGTCAAATCAAATATCATTGCACCAAATCACATCACATGAAATCGCATGGCATCACATGACATCCCATCACATCACACCACATCACATTACATCATGTCACGTCACGTCACGTCACGTCACGTCACGTCATGTCACTCATGTCACATCACATTGCATCTCATCACGTCACATCACATCACATCGCATCACGCCACACCAAACCACACCACACGAGATCACACTACATCACATTGAATCACGTCATGTCACATTGGGCCACCCAGCCACCACACTGGGCCGCCAAGCGAACACCGAACTCCTCCGACGCCTCCAAGACTCCGTCCACACCCCCCTCTACTACTCCGCCCTGCGCCGCGATAGCCTCCCAGCACAACTGCAAAAACCCCGACTCCAACTCGCCCTCAAACAGCTTCCCCTCCTCACCCGATACCACCGATAGTATGCGCGCCGCTCGATCCACGTCCCTGCAGGATACACCAAATGCATCTGTGGCCACGCGGAAGAAGAAACCTGGGACCACTTCAAGGTGTGCCCCCTGTACAGAGGACTGGACGACCTCACAGACTGGAACCCAACCCACACCATCGCACAGCACGCCGGATGGCTGACGCAGTCCCCGGCGACCCAGCAACTCACCACCGTCCTCAAGCAGACGGAGGTACTCGAGGCGGTCCGCAGGGAACTCGTCCCCACTGCCGTCTACACCTTGCTATGCACCCACGCGGAGGACCCCCAGGCCACGGCGGCGCACATGCAACAGACGGCCGTTGCCAAAACAGCGGAGCAGCTCACATACCGCACCCACAAATACCTGCAGCATGCAGCAATTCTGCCCCAAACAGACCAAGCCCACCTCCTCAAACTCCTGTTCTACTAACCATGAGAACCTACCCAATGACACACCAACACGGGACCCCCACCACGCCTACACCACACCATCCACAACACCATCCACCGAGCACAGCACTGGCACGGCACACACGGGCACCACAGGCACCGCACACACGCCCACCAGCATGCGCGCACCACCAGCCCCCATCCCCCCAAGCCACCGTCCGTCCACAGGTACCACCAACCGCCAGCCACCGCATGTCCCCTCTGCGTACGCCAGCGGCTACCACGGACGGCCCTGCCCTGCAACCCAGACCATTGGGTCTGCCTGGGAGCCGCGCACCGCCTCACCCAGTGCCCCCACTGCGGGGACCTCAACCCCCACCACCGCAAGCGGCCCGCGGCCCCAGCCGCACCCCCCCCCGTCAGCCACCCTAGCTTCTCCGGGCCACTCACCGACACCCTCCGGGACCACCTGGGAGGGTACTACGTGGCGGACACGGCGGACCACGCATGGACCATAGCCGTGGCCACGAGCGGCACACCCCTGCCCCCTCACAGCCCACCCTTACGCCACAGCGGAGGCGGCTTGAACGTGGCGGCCCGCCACATCCTCCTCGCCGTATACGTCCACCACCGTGACCTACACCTCCCAGACCCACAACTCCCGGCCCCGAAAGCAGCAGCCCTGATGCCAGAAGCGTGGGCGGACAAGGCTCCAGACGATATGGCAGCCTACCTCCGAATCACTCGCCGCTGGTTCAACACCGACAATGGAAAGGAACACCTTACCCACTCAGCGCACTCCTCTACCCGGCACACCACCCCCAGCCCGCACAACTGAAGCCCCTGAAGGGCCCGGCGTCCTTTCGGGGCGCCCACCTGGCCGCCCCGGACGAGGCCACCGCCACACGGATGGGCCTCACAGACCAGTGCACCTACGTCAGAGGCCTCGAGACGAGCCTCCGAGAGGCACACCGCTGGCACGCCCGCTCCCTGTCGCCCCCACGGGGACAGGGGGGTTCACCCGCCCCCGACACCCACCAGTCCAAGAAGACGAGGACGGGTCAGGGGGCCCGCCAGCGCGCCCGGCAGCAGGGCGCGACGCCCAACCAGGGCCCGGGTCCACCCACACCGCACCACCCCACGCCCAGACCCCCGGGGCACACCAACAGCACCGGCCCCGCCAGTGCCCACCCCGACCACCGTACCGCAGCACCCAAACCCTGCAGCCCAGTCAGCTACCACCGCCCGCACACGTCCACACCATGCCAGGACCACCATACGCGCAGAGCCAGGGGACATGGCACCACCAACACCACCACCACGCCCCCGTCCCTCCAAACCCCTACCCCCTAATGCCCCCATGCTACAGCGACCCCCACCAGCTACATCTCCAACCGCCCCACCACAACCAGGCCCAACAAACCACCCACCAAACATGGCACACATCACCGTACCACACCATCACGTTTTCCACCACCACCAGCCCCTACCACCACACCCACCAACGCCGGGGTACCACACACAACCAGCAGACCCTCAACACCACCACCACGCAGTCCAGCACCACCCGCCGCCCCCACTACACGGGCCCACGACACACGAGCCACGGTACACCCCCATGGACCCGCGGGGAGCCGCGCACGCACACCAGCAACACCAGGGCCGAGTAGGAGCGCCCCACCACCACCAGCAGCCCCCCCACCCACACCCCATACCAGCGAGCACCATCCACCAGCAGCCACCAATTACATACGGACCACAGCCCCAGCCGGACGCCCATGCAGCCGCCTCCCACACACAACCCGACATCACAACCAGTGAAGAACCGCAAGGACCGCACGGCGCACACACGCAACACCCACACGACCCACAGGGACGTCCGGACCCCCAGCCAGCACAACA
This sequence comes from Eutreptiella sp. 'Long Island Sound 2002', assembly GCA_964036045.1. NCBI lineage: Eukaryota > Euglenozoa > Euglenophyceae > Eutreptiales > Eutreptiaceae > Eutreptiella > Eutreptiella sp. 'Long Island Sound 2002'. Next base: position 45,297,171 of record OZ038381.1, read on the forward strand.
CCCACCCCCGCCCCCCCCACCCCCAACAGTGCCACCCCCACACCACCCCCCCCCCGCCCCACCCCGAGACCAAGCGACGGACGCAACACGCGGCAGCCAGCACCAGCCAATTGACGTCGATGCCCCCCCCGACACACGCCACCGCGAATCCCCCCTCCCGCGACCGCCACAAGAGACCCCATCACCGGACCCCACGCGCGACAACGACGAACACCCCCCCCAACCCACACCACCCCCCCCTTCACACCCCGCACCACCAGCCGCCGCACCGGCCGAACCCTACGCCCTACACATCCCCGCAGCGGTACGGCAGCACCTCCAGTGATTCGGGGACCAGGACGTGCTGTGCCTCCGCACCTTTGGCACCACCCAGCGCATCCGGGCGACCACCCTGGTCCAGGCAGCCACCCTGAGAGAAGGTGTCGGAGACTCCCTCTCCGACGCCTTCCTCCAAGTCGCCCGACATGACCGCCCCCCACGCGCCACCCCAGGCGGCGAGAGCCCGCCCCCCACGGGGAGCCGGTTCTGGGTGCCCCCCATCGACTGGGGGCGACACCTAGTCGGACACCCAGTGCCGGAGCGATACAGCACCCAGGGCCGCAGCCGCTACCGCGAGCCCAACATGGCCCACCCTCCACCCAGCGCCACCCCCGACAACACCAAAGAGTGGGAGCGGGAAACATGGGTAGCCCAGATGGCCTCCCTCAGCAACTTCCGGCACCACTTCCTGGGGGACATCCCCACCCTCAACGACCGACAGCCAACCCCCTCCACGTACATGACTCTCATGTACAATCTGCACTACACCCTCTCCACCACCCACTACCACGCACCAACTGACCACTGGATGGTGCACGGCACTGACTCCCTCCTCCCTGACGACTACGCCCCCCCCCACACAACCCAGGCCTCGACACGTACGCCAGGGGGGACGACCCGGACGACCCCCACATCTGGGGCACGTGGGAACGCAAATCCCTGGACACGCTGCTCTCCATCCGCAGCGGCAGCCAGGGCCTTGGTAGGGCGATGTATTGCCTCCCCAAGTGGACCCAACGGACCTCGGGGATCCCCACGGACCGGTGGGTGTTGGTGGTCACGCTGCGCTCCCAGCAGAGGGAAGCTTCCCAAAACCGCTGGGGACCCATCCCCCCACGCCCCACCACCCTACAGCTCTGCCCATACATGGTGGCAGCCCGCCTCATGGCGCTGCTGTGGCCGGGCCCAGACACCCCCACCCAAAACTACCCCCACCTCACAGAGGAGGACATGCCCGGCATCCAGCGATGCTTCTTCCGCACCCTCGACTACCTCCAGCAAACACACCCGCACGTCCTGGAGCAGATATGGCCACCCCCCGGGTAACCCACGTGCCGGCGCAGCCGAGACAACGCCGCCACACCAGCACCAGCCAGCGAGGGTCACCAGGGAAAACGCGCGCACACGCCCGGTGCCCAAACCTGCACCCTCGTTCTCGCTACTTGCAGGACCCAGCATCCTACGCCCGCCCCCGAAGCCCAGGGCCCTCCGCCATCTCCCACAGCCCTCTTTTCTGCCTCCGACTCCACAACCTCCACCACCACGACCACCTCATCCACCACCACCACCGCGTCCTCATCCAGCACTCCACCCCCCAGGCCGTGGGGGACACATCCCAAACGGGCCCCCAAAACCCGCCCCCACCGCGAGCAACCCCGCCGCCGCCAAGGCCCACGCCCCGACGAGGCCCACACCCGCGACCCAGCCGAGACCCAGGACCGCTGCCGAACCGCCACCCAAACCCGTCAGCGCGCCACGACCGCAACCCGCAGCCAAGCCCAAACTCAAGTCCGAACCCGGCGCCATGACGGCAGCGCGAGCCCGGCTCCCCCGAGTCGTCCTCTATGACTTTCGGCCCCAGCCGTCCCAGGCCCGGAGGCAGCAGCGCCCAGCACGGCGCCCCCCCACTGTCACCGACGCCGCCGCCACCACCTTCAAAGCGGAGCGCACCGCGGCTGAAGCACGACGCACCTCGTCCCACCACCTCTGAAAGCCCGCACCCGAGGCCCACAGACCGCCCCAGACCAGGCCAGAACGACGCCAGGGTCCGCCAGCAGCGTCCTCGCCCCCCTACCAACCCTCGATGACAGCCCACATACAGCGCATGCCCCGCTACCGCCGCCGCCACGAGTCCCCGCCCAACCCTGAGGCGGAGACCGTGCGCGCACACCCGCGGGTCCACATCCGCGCGCGCCCCCACTCCCCGCGCAGCCCCACGGAACAGGACTACGAGGAATCCCCCAGGCCCGCCACCACCACCGGTCCCAACGAGCCCGTCACCCCCACCCACGCCCACTCCTCCGCCCAAGACCGCAGCCCCGCCCAGGGACAGTGGTGGCAGCGCTGGACCCACACGCAGCTCTGGGGGCTGCGAAAGTGGGCCCGGGGAGAGCCCCCCCTCAAGGGCCTGGTCCATCGGCCCCGCAAGGGGTCAATGAAGAACTGCCGCCTGCGGCCATCGGGGGGGAGGATGCCACAGGCCGCATGGGAAGCCATGCTGGCCGATGCGCTCCACCCCCTGGGAGTCCACCCCCGCAACCTCCCCGCGCCCCAGGACCACCCGTATGTCCTCAGGCGCCTGCAGGAGACCCTCCAGGAGACACAGCGAGACGGCATCCGCCTGTGGGACATCACCCAAAGCCCAGCCCCGCACACACACACACCCTCACCACCCCACAAGGGTCGGCGCACCGACACCGGCGGCACCCACAGCACCCCAGGAGCCCTGCGCACCACACAACACGACGCGCCTGACCCCCCGGCCAGCGGCGCCACCACCTAACCCCGTTACCCAGCAAACCACCACCACGGGGCGCCACGCCAGACCCCGCCCAGAAGTCACCAAACGAACCGGACGCCGAAGGACGCCAACGCACAGGACAACGGGCACCACTACGCCCCAAGGCACCGAATCCAGGCCCGCTACCGTCGCAACCGCCTAACCGAGCCAAAACCCAAACACAAATCAAACCCGAGCCACACCCTGAAACCGCTAACCCTTGACTCCTAACCAGGCCCGCCGAGGGAACAACGTAACCACAGCCCACACCCACAGCCCACACAGCCGCTTAACCAGCCAGCTCCAGAAGCAAAGAGACACCTAACCAAACCCACCCTGGCCCATGCCCGTGTACATCAGGACGCGCGAGCCGCACCCCTGGGGCGCGATCGCCGCCACAGCACCGACGACACACGCCAGAGGACACAACACTATTGCATCGCCGCACCAGCTGCCCGTGCCTGTGCCTGCAGTGTACGCGCGCCCCTGTTTTTCTTTTTTTTCCATCAAAAAAAAAAAAAAAAAAACGAAAATTAGGGGCTGAGGAAGAGGGACACAACCAGCCATGGCACACGCGCACTGCACACAGCGCGCACACCTGTGAACGGAAGCCAAGTGGCCCAAGACCCCGCCCACACAACGCAACACACCGAGCGATCACCCCGGTGAACAGGAGCCAAGTGGCCCAGGACACCGCAGACGCAACACAGCAAACCGCGCGGGCACAGCAGTGAACAGGAGCCAAGCGGCCAAGGACACTGCACACACGTAGGGCGGCCGGGGGACAGGAAAGAAGCAACACCCCAGGGGTCGGACGCACTGGGGCGACCCAGTGACCCAGCAGGCCAGTGGCACGTGGGTACGCTAATCCCTGGACACGCTGCTCTCCATCCGCAGCGGCAGCCAGGGCCTTGGTAGGGCGATGTATTGCCTTGCCAAGTGGACCCAACGGACCTGGGGGATCCCCACGGACCGGTGGGTGTGGGTGGTCACGCTGCGCCCCCAGCAGAGGGAAGCTTCCCCAAACCGCAGGGGACCCACCCCCCCACGCCCCACCACCCTACAGCTCTGCCCATACATGGTGGCAGCCCGCCTCATGGCGCTGCTGTGGCCAGGCCCAGACACCCCCACCCAAAACTACCCCCACCTCACAGAGGAGGACATGCCCGGCATCCAGCGATGCTTCTTCCGCACCCTCGACTACCTCCAGCAAACACACCCGCACGTCCTGGAGCAGATATGGCCACCCCCCGGGTAACTCACGTGCCCGCGCAGCCCAGACAACGCCGCCACACCAGCACCAGCCAGCACGGGTCACCAGGGAAAACGCGCGCACACGCCCGGTGCCCAAACCCGCACCCTCGTTCTCGCTACTTGCAGGACCCAACATCCTATGCCCGCCCCCGAAGCCCAGGGCCCTCCGCCATCTCCCACAGCCCTCTTCTCTGCCTCCGACTCCACAACCTCCACCACCACGACCACCTCATCCACCACCACCACCGCGTCCTCATCCAGCAATCCACCCCCCAGGCCGCGGGGGACACCTCCCAAACGGGCCCCCAAAACCCGCCCCCACCGCGAGCAACCCCGCCGCCACCAAGGCCCACGCCCCGACGAGGCCCACACCCGCGACCAAGCCGAGACCCAGGACCGCTGCCGAACCGCCACCCAAACCCGTCAGCACGCCGCGACCGCAACCTGCAGCCAAGCCCAAACTCAAGTCCGAACCCGGCGCCATGACGGCAGCGCGAGCCCGGCCCCCCTGAGACGTCCTCTATGACTTTCGGCCCCAGCCGTCCCAGGCCCGGAGGCAGCAGCGCCCAGCACGGCGCCCCCCCACCGTCACCGACGCCGCCGCCACCACCTTCAAAGCGGAGCGCACCGCGGCCGAAGCACGACGCACCTCGTCCCACCACCTCTGAAAGCCCGCACCCGAGGCCCACAGACCGCCCCAGACCAGGCCAGAACGACGCCAGGGTCCGCCAGCAGCGTCCCCGCCCCCCTACCAACCCTCGATGACAGCCCACATACAGCGCATGCCCCGCTACCGCCGCCGCCGCGAGTCCCCGCCCAACCCCGAGGCGGAGACCGTGTGCGCACACCCGCGGGTCCACATCCGCGCGCACCTCCACTCCCCGCGCACCCCCACGGAACAGGACTACGAGGAATCCCCCAGGCCCGCCACCACCACCGGTCCCCACGACCCCGTCACACCCACCCACGCCCACTCCTCCGCCCAAGACCGCAGCCCCGCCCAGGGACAGTGGTGGCAGCGCTGGACCCACACGCAGCTCTGGGGGCTGCGAAAGTGGGCCCGGGGAGAGCCCTCTCTCGAGGACCTGGTCCATCGGCCCCGCAAGGGGTCGATGAAGAACTGCCGCCTGCGGCCCATGGGGGGGGAGGATGCCACAGGCCGCATGGGAAGCCATGCTGGCCGATGCGCTCCACCCCCTGGGAGTCCACCCCCGCAACCTCCCCGCGCCCCAGGACCACCCGTATGTCCTCAGGCGCCTGCAGGAGACCCTCCAGGAGACACAGCGAGACAGCATCCGCCTGTGGGACATCACCCAAAGCCCAGCCCCGCACACACACACCCCCTCACCACCCCACAAGGGTCGGCGCACCGACACCGGCGGCACCCACAGCACCCCAGGAGCCCTGCGCACCACACAACACGACGCGCCTGACCCCCCGGCCAGCGGCACCACCACCTAACCCCGTTACCCAGCAAACCACCACCACGGGGCGCCACGCCAGGCCCCGCCCAGAAGTCACCAAACAAACCGGACGCCGAAGGACGCCAACGCACACGACAACGGGCACCACTACGCCCAAAGGCACGGAATCCAGGCCCGCTACCATCGCAACCGCCTAACCGAGCCAAAACCCAAACACAAATCGAACCCGAGCCACACCCCGAAACCGCTAACCCTTGACTCCTAACCAGGCCCGCCGAGGGAACAACGTAACCACAGCCCACACCCACAGCCCACACAGCTGCTTAACCAGCCAGCTCCAGAAGCAAAGAGACACCTAACCAAACCCACCCTGGCCCATGCCCGTGTACATCAGGACGCGCGAGCCGCACCCCTGGGGCGCGTCCGCCACCACAGCACGGACGACACACGCCAGGAGACACAACACTATTGCACCGCCGCACCAGCTGCCCGTGCCTGTGCCTGCGGTGTACGCGCGCCCCTGTTTTTCTTTTTTTTCCATCAAAAAATAAAGAACAAAAAAACGAAAATTAGGGGGTGAGGAAGAGGGACACAACCAGTGATGGCACACGCGCACCGCACACAGCGCGCACACCGGTGAACGGGAGCCAAGTGGCCCAGGACACCGTCCACACAACGCAACACACCGAGCGATCACACCGGTGAACAGGAGCCAAGTGGCCCAGGACACCGCAGACGCAACACAGCAAACCGCGCGGGCACACCGGTGAACAGGAGCCAAGCGGCCAAGGACACTGCACACACGTAGGGCGGCCGGGGGACAGGAAAGAAGCAACACCCCATGAGTCAGACGCACTGGGGCGACCCAGTGACCCAGCGGGCCAGTGGCAGGAGCGGTACTCGAAGGCCACTGGTCTGAGCCCGGCCAGGCTGCATCAGGGACCATGGCAAACGTCACCCGGAGCCATGGAAGCAACCGGTGACAGGTGAGCCGGTACACAGCCCAGGTGGGGGTCGCCTGCCAAGCAGAGTGGCACCGCAACTCAAGCCACAAGGCCCAGGCGGTCGTACCGTAGACTAGCGGGAGCAATACCCCTTGTGGTGAGAGATACTCCACACGGCTGGGCAGCCCCCAGAGCTGCCGCCCAAAGGAGGGGGCACGTGGCCCTACCCATGGACACATGTGGGGACACCCTCCCACCTGGGACACATGGACCGGGTGGCCGCAACAATGCAATACCAAGCACATGCGGGAGTGGCTCAAGAGGCACCTGACATAGGGCAGTGGGAGGGACAGGACGTCCCCTTGGTAAGACCTTCTTCCTGCAATGTCAAAAGAGGGATCCCGAGCTCCCGAAGATACCTACCTACCTACCTACCTCATGTCACATTGCATCACATCACATCACATCATGTTGCGAACACCACATCCTATCAACTTATAAGGTGTCACATTATATGGCATGAAGAAAGGTTGATTTGCATTGGTTCATACAAGGTCAGATCACATAACGTCCACACACCTGCAAGGCACCGCCTGTGTATGAGACCTTTACCAATAACTGAAACTCCAGGTTAGGATTACGGTTAGGGTTAGGGTTAGGGTTAGGGTTAGGGTTTCCGTTACTGGTATACGGCAGGATACGGCAGGGAAAGCAGGATACGGCAGTATCCGGCAGATACGGCAGATACGGCAGGATACGGCAGGATACGGCAGGATACGGCAGGATACAGCAGGATACGGCATGATACGGCAGGATACGGCAGGATACGGCAGGATACGGCAGGATACGGCAGGATACACGTATTACAGGAATACGGTCGTATTAGAGAAACCCCATTGGAAATAGAAAAGGATCTATTCTATCACTACATTTACACGTGTTTCTGCTCAACCTGAAATACTGTCGCATGACTACTGTGTGGCCTCAAGCAACCTGTCAGCGTGTCTTATTTCACTAGCGTACCCTGAATTTAACCCAAAGTCATCGTTCACCAACTTTTGCATTAGACAAACAAAATTTTATTGAACTGTAATAAGCTACAACATTTCCAGCCTACTCTTTGCTACGTTGTTTTAGTCCAAGTTCCTCAGTGCAGTTCCCAAATTTCACGGGAGTAGCAGCATACGGGCAAGGAGAAGTTGATCAGATCGATGGAGCGGAACAGATCAATAAATACGCTAGTTCATGCCCTAAGATAAATAATAGGACAATAAGACAACAATAATAAGACATTTTACTGACAATCTGATAGAAACAATCGAAATAGAAAAAGATCTATTCTATCACTACATTTACACGTGTTTCTGCACGTGCGCTCCACATTCCGTGATACTCGGCGCAGCTGGCGCCAGGATACAGGCACTTCTGCCCGATCGCATCAAACGATGGTCTTCCTTCCTCTACCTGGTACACGTGGGTTACCTGTTCCCCCTGAAGGGGCAGATGGGTGCATGATTGCCAATGGCGCTAGTGCCGGGAGGCCAGAGCTCTTCATCTCGGCCTCTGCGGTGTCGCCTACATTACAGACAGGCAGGGTCCTCACAGAGGGGTGGTAACAGCTAGGACAGGTGTCGATAGGAGGGCTGCGGATACCTCTGCAGCTTTTCACATCCCTGGTCAAAAGTTCCACACCGGAGGACACAGTAGCTGAGGGCTTCTTCGAATCGGAGAGCTCCAGTATAGTCTTGAGTGCTGCTGACAATGCACTCAGATGAGGGTCTTCATCACCTGCACCCAGGACCCGGGAAAGTAGCTCCATGGTCTCATCGAGCCCAGCTTAGGGGCTGCCATACATGGGGGCAGGACCTCGCTGCACGCATGTGGGTTTGGGTGCCACCGCGCTTGTACAGGTGTTGGGCCTCAGGCATTCATGTTTCTTCGGTTCTCCCGAAGGCGAAAGCTGTTGAGACACCCAGTCAGGTTCCCACTCTGACGATTGGGCCGACGCCGGCCAGTTCATTTCGCTGTAAGGTATCTCGAACGTCTCGTCGCCCCAAGTAGCTCCGAACATTGTTCACCAAAGCTGCATCTTCCCCTTTTCCTTTCATTGTCGGTATTCTCAGGCCTTGACCTTGGCATTTGTCACTTAAAACCCTGGAATAGGCCTGGTTTCGGATGGGGGCAGTGAGGACCCGATGGAAGCTAAGGCGGCTGCCACAGGGTCTTTGCCTTCGAGGCGCCTAAAGTTTGCCCGCGTTAAGCGAGGCACCTCAGCGCTCAGACAGACTCCTTCGTTATATTTTTTTGTGTTCTCTTCTGCCCCTCTTGATTCTGCATGTTTTCCTGGAGGACCAGTATCACGTGGTACACCACCTGCAGATGAAGGTCCAGCCACATCACCAGTCTTTGGTCTGGTGCTTGTGATCGGTACAGTTTTGGCAGACATCTTCACAGTCCAGAGTACAAGTGTATCTTGGTGTTCTTTGTGTTCTGCTTTAGTCTTCTAGGGTCTTCCTCTGCTACCAGAAAAAGCTTCTGATTTGCCCACACTTGTGCTTGTTCCTTGTATTTGTTTTAGAAAACCTTGCTGATTTTCCACTAGTCAAAATAAGGTCCACATAAAGATAAATTAGAGCAAGTCCAGGCACCGGATCAATGAAATCAGGATGTATCCTTCCACAATCAAAACATGTGTGGCAAAGAGGGGCTGTCGATAGACGGTGCAGGCTTAAATACAAACCTTCAGTCACATTTGGGCAAAACCAATCATTTTAGAATTAAAACTGACATACGTCTGGCCACAAAATTAGACCCAAGCAACTCATGTGCACCTTTTGACATGCAATGGAGTTGGTTAGGAATCTGAGGCAAGTAGGTTGTGCCAGACAGGATTAGGGGGGGGTTGGCCTGGATCAAGTTCACCAAGAAAGACATGGCAGTGACTTCCCCTTACTTCATGCCCTACGATGTCGCGAATACCCCCGCATTCTTTCACGAGCTGATGAACAAAATCCTATGTATCCTGCAACGCAGACGCCTTTTACAGGAATTGGTTTCCCGTGGGAATGAGATGGAGGCACACATCGGCGATGTGAGCCTGGGCACTAATGACCAGGGGGATCATATCCTGCTCCCACAAGAGTTGCTCAGGCAGACAATCTCTGCATCGAACTGGAGAATTGTGAGTTCATGCATGAGGGGCTGGAATACCTAGGTTTGGACGTTTGGTATGGCTGTTGGAAACCAGCCGCATCAAAGATGCAGCCCGTGCAAGATATGCAAATACGTGGCGACCTCAAGAAGGGTCCACACGACGTTCGAAATTTTATTAGCGCTTGGAATTTCCAAAGGCGCCATATACACAATTTTATTCATTCTCAGCCCCCCTGACTGATCTTATAAAGAAGACCAATCCTTGGCGATGGACCGAAAAGGAGGAGGCCTGATTCCAGAAGTTAAAGATAAAAATGTCCACTACCAACTGCCTGGGGGTACGCCTGTGATGTTGGGGGGGGGTACCCCAGCCCAGTGGCAGGAGCTTAACCCCGCCAAGTTTCGCTAACTGCCAATATCATACTTCAGGTCTAAACTGTGATCACAACCTGAAGCATGACCACCCTGCCGATTAATAGTGTCTGATGCCCCTTGGGCACTGGAACTGGAAGTGGAATCAAGCACGATCCAACTACAGTACCTACGACCAAGATATCCTGGCTGGGATGCTTGTGCTCTCTTCCCAGTCCTGCCTACTTGGTACTACCCCTATTGTGTGGATCTGTGACCAAGAACCTGATGAAACCTTTCAGAAGGGTCCTCCACCGAAAAAAGTGAAATTACAATGATGGTGGACCTATCTCAGTCAGTTCAGGTTGCTTCGTTGCGCGCGCTGGCACCTGGCGCCAGAATGAAAGAAAAAAATAAGTAAAACAGGACGAACAAAATTTCTAAATGACTTGAATTAAAGCTGCATACCAGAGAAAAGGACGAGGCCAAAAGATTGCGCGGCGAAACACGTTAAAACGCGAGGCAAAAATTTTGAAGCCCAAATAGGCAAACAAAACGTGCCGTTAGCACCGTAATGCTAATACGATAGCAACATAGATTGGGCTGTCGTGGAGCTCAATTCTTCCTACTGTCATAGGGTCCAACAAGCACGTCAAATGGGCGGGTTTCTCTGTGATGCCGCAGTCAGGGGTGCACAGTACCACTCTCGCTCCTTCAAGGGCGATTTTCGTCAACACCTTAGACGGTTGGCAGAACGGGGGGTTAGCGTAGCACAACCCCATCTCCAGTAGAAATGACTGCGTTATTGAGGTATTGCGAACAATAGAGCCGCATCATATGCTGCTCCTTACTCGCGAACAGTTCCACCTGATCTTCAGTCAGGTCTACCTGCCGAGCAGCCAGTCCATTTTCCAAGACAGGCCGCAGCAACGGATAGTTTTGAATTCGATAAGACCGGTTCACGTAGCGCAGACCGGATTCTCTTCGTCCTAAGAGCTCCAGAGGGACAGAGAAAAGGCCACTCCCTAACTCGCAGTGTAGGGCATAGGGATGTTGCAAAGACAACAGTTTCACCTGGGCGTTACGGCACAGGAAGGATCTGTGCCGATAACAATGGAAAGGTGTCGGTGTTGAGCACTTTGCAGTGCTGAGTCACCTGCTCATCGCCCACACAGACGGTGACATTGACCCCCCCCCTGGAATGCATGGTCTTGTCATCCCCTACCCGTAAGGCCATGGTTTTGGTTTTTCGGATGTTGGCTTGTTTTAGCAATCCGCGGGCCACGATGGAAAGAGTGGCGCCCGTGTCCAAGACTGCTTTGTAAACCTGATTACCTATTTTGACGATCATCCAGAAAACTAAATCTTCATCCTCGGAGGCGCCCCCCTGTCCGTCTTGAGGGAACCTCACTTCCACCCCGGCAGCCTGCAGGCACTTGGAGTGCCAGGTGGGCTTGCGCTTCTTGGCAGTATCGTCCTCGTCGGCGCCGCGAGCGCTAGGGGTGGAGGAAACCATCTGTTTTTCACCTGGCTGCTCACCCTTAGGTGTCGGGTTGGTTGGTCCTCCTCCACCTGTGGGGGGAGCTGAGGACCTTCGTCCTCCACCAGGGTTACCCTTACCATTACCTTGCGAACTCCCAGGGTTATGCCCCCCCCCCCTCGGGTTTACCCTTTCCGGCGTTCTTACGCTGCACCTCTTCCGCTTTCTTGAGTTTCTCGGACTCGGTGCGTTTTATATGGCATTCATCTTCATAATGCCTACGTTTGCCGCAATATCTGCACGTTAGCGTGGAGCCGACATGGTCTTGGTGCTCCACCTCCTGACCATCTTTGTTTTTCTGCGTGCGCTTCAGTGGGAGCATGCACGCACTTTGCCCATCACAGTCCGGTACGTGGAAGGGTCCACCCTTATCGTCCGTAGGACGACAGTAGAAAAGATTCGGGGGCCCTTTACCCTTGGAGGGGGGGGTCTCAATCATATGTTTCAACTGACTACCACAGCCCTTCCCAGGGTTAGGGTGCGGATGATGTGAGCTCTCCCGAAGATCCTTCTGAGCAAGGGTCTCCCTTCACGGACATCTGCGCAGGTATTTGTCCATGTGGGAGTCATTCTCCCTCTGCATGGCCAACTCGATCTGCAGGTCAACCAGATCATCGCAGGGATGCGTCAGTGCTTTCCTCTCTGACGTCTCCCTGCAGTCATCCCAAATCTTTGGAGGAATCTTCCCTACGAGACATAGGTGAGGCTCTGTAGGACCATAGGACGTAGGGTTCATGCGTCCCATGAGCTTCTCCAGCTGCGCCACAAGTTCCGAGATACGAGCAGCTGTACGGAATTCGTGGAGTGAATGCAACTCTTCAATCTCAGTGCGGACGCTCAGGTCCGTCTCATAGACTGGTTGCATCTGTTGCAGTCTCTTCAGGAAGTCCCCCCAGTTGGAGCTCTTCCTGATGGTGGTCTTCACCTGCCGCTGGAGAAATTTCTCTTTGCACAACTTCTTGACGCGTGTGCACTTAGTCCTGAAGTGAGCATGTTGCTGACGTGTCGGGAGTAAAAGTTCAGGGAACTCCTCAGCGCACTCGGGCAGGTTTTTGGGATCCAACTCAGGGGGTTCGATCTGAAGGTTTGCCATGGCGATGTGTTATAAGCTGGAACCCTTCCAGGCTATTTTTTGCTACGTTGTTTGAGTCCAAGCTCCTCACTGCGGTTCCCAAAATTCACGCGAGTAGCAGCATACGGGCAAAGGGTAGTTGATGAGATCGATTGATGGGAAAAGATCTCTAAATATGCTACTTCATGCCCTGAAATACTTTGTAAGACAATCCATCGGATTTTACTGAAAACCTGATAGAAACAATGGAAATAGAGAAAGATCTGTTCTATCACTACATCTACACATGTTTCTGCACGTGCGCTCCACATCCTAAGAGACTTGGCGCATTTGGAGGCGGGATGCAGGCAGTTCTGCCCGATCCCGTTACACCCCCTTCCTAAAATACTTCATAGCCTGAGTTGATGTTTGTCAGTACACTCAGTGTGTGAAGTGTTTGATAAAAAAAAATCAATCCGAGCGGCAGCACTGATTGCATACGGTGCTCCAAGGAAGTGTACAAGTGTACAACACTCATATCAGCCTGGCACCGTCAGGGCTATCAGCAACCAGCACTGTGGTACCTGAGATCTGTAAGCGAAAACTGGTGTTCTAGTCATTGTTTGCTATAGACCTGTCCTGAGCTGGCAAAAAAGGTGTACGATGTGCCAGAAGTACACTGCCTCTGGGGTTGACCTAAGCTCAAAATGGTTTTATGCACTTGGTCCCTGCTGTACATAAATACCAAAAAGACCTGTCTGTGGGACTCAGGCTGCTCAGTTTCCAAAAGGAGGATCCTGCAGTATCCCACTACCCACTAAAAAACTTAGGACTTATATACGTTTCATTTTCCCACAAAGAAAAGCAAACAAAACCATAGTGCTGCTGGTGTTTCACTTTCCCTGCTGTTTCTCAGTCTTTTGTCACATGGAAGAAGCCACAAAAGCACTCCACAGCCGGAAAAGCCACACCTCGATGCCTGGCACACTAAGGACAAAAAAGACCATGATGACACATGGTGTTGCCCAGTGCAAGGTCCCATCGCACCATAGGGAGTAGCGCCAAAGGCTGCCACTTGTATATGTGCAAAGTTGGGCTGAGCTCGCAAACTCAGACCACCTGCACATGTGCAGCCCATTGTGAGCGCCTTACGTTACAACAACAAAGCACAGGGGCATATCAGTACCTGCAAACAAGGCACTTGGCGTACTTATAGCATCTATACAAGGCCGTAAGCTCATGGCCAAATTTACATGCAGCAAATCTAAATGAGATTCACTGCTGGTGCCAAAAACAGACTTACTTCCTTGAGTTACCGGGCGCATTGTGCGCCACACTATTGAGCAACTCCAGCAGTTGGCGTGCCGCTTGCTGCTGGCGCACTTGGCGCCCTCCACGGCGTCCACGTTGCTAAGCCCAGGGACCTTGGCTTGACTCTCAATGGTAGTGTCAGCTCCTGCATGATCACCACACTCAGCATGTACGTGACTACTGGCACCAGCACTGCTTGTGTCCATAGTGCTCACGCCAGCGGCGCTTGTCTCCTTAGCCCTCACGCCGGCACTTGTAGAAGACCCAGTAGAGCCCTTCGCGCGCTTTCTGGTGTCATGGCGCGTAGCAGTTGTTGCCGCGCCAGGGCTCTCAACGCGAGTTGCAAATTTTGGCGACGATAGTGACATTTACACCTGTAAAGCTTGATGAGCGCTTCCCAGCGCCAGCGCTTGCACGCCTGTTGTCGGCCAAGAGATCAACCAGCTGCGAGACTTGCTCCGCAACAACCTTTAACTGCTGCCGCATATCACTGTAGGTGGTTGGCAACTCCTCCAGGTTGTCAGACGTGGTTTGCTGAGTGATGCTCTCGTCATAGTTGTTCACTGCTGGCACAAGCCTGCGTTAAACAAAGAATGAAGACACATAGCTCACCAAAAAGCTGTGGAACTTACGCTCTTCCTCGGACAGTATGTCCCTTCACACACTCGCCGGATTGATAGCGTACTCAATGCACATGTAGCTTCAGAGCTGCAACCAACCTTGAACCTCTTTATCAAACACCTCAACGTCGCACAGTGCTGCTCACCTTGAAATACTGTCGCATGACTACTGTGTGGCCTCAAGCAACTTGTCAGCGTGTCTTATTTCACTAGCGTACCCTGAATTTAACCCAAAGTCATCGTTCACCAACTTTTGCATGAGACAAACAAAATTTTATTGAACTGTAATAAGCTACAACATTTCCAGCCTACTCTTTGCTACGTTGTTTTAGTCCAAGTTCCTCACTGCAGTTCCCAAAATTCACGGGAGTAGCAGCATACGGGCAAGGAGAAGTTGATCAGATCGATGATGCGGAACAGATCAATAAATACGCTAGTTCATGCCCTAAGATAAATAATACGACAATAAGACAACAAGAATAAGACATTTTACTGAAAATCTGATAGGAACAATGGAAATAGAAAAAGATCCATTCTATCACTACATTTACACGTGTTTCTGCACCTGCGCTCCACATTCTGTGATACTCGGCGCAGCTGGCGCCAGGATACAGGCACTTCCGCCCGATCGCATCACACGATGGCCTTCGTTCCTCTACCTGGTACACGTGGGTTACCTCTTCCCCCTGAAGGGGCGGATGGCTGCATGATGGCCAATGCAGCTAGTGCAGCCCAGCCATAGCTCTTAATCTCGGCCTCTGTGGTGTCGCCTACATTACAGACAGTCAGAGTCCTCACACAGGGGTGGTAAGCGCTAGGACAGGTGTCGATAGGAGGGCTGCGGATACCTCTGCAGCTTTTCACATCCCTGGTCAAAAGCTCTACACCAGGGGACACAGTTGGTGAGGGCTTCTTCGAATCAGAGAGCTCCAGTATAGTCTTGAGTGCTGCTGACAATGCACTCAGATGAGGGTCCTCATCACCTGCACCCAGGACCCGGGAAAGTAGCTCCACGGTCTCATCGAGACCCAGCTTAGGGGCTGCCATACATGGGGGCAGGACCTCGCTGCACGCCTGCGGGTTTGGGTGCCACCGCGTTTGTACAGGGGTACGGCCTCAGGCATTCATGTTTCTTCGGTTCTCTCGAAGGCTTAGGCTGTTTAGACACCCAGTCAGGTTCCCACTCTGACGATTCGGCCGACGCCGCCCAGTCCATTTCGCTGTAAGGTATCTCGAACGTCTCGTCGCCCCAAGTAGCTCCGAACATCGTTCACCAAAGCTGCATACTCCCCTCTTCCTTTCATTGCTGGTCTTCTCAGGCCTTGACCTTGGCATTGGCCACTTAAAACCCTGGAATAGGCCTGGTTTCGGATGGGGGCAGTGAGGACCCGATGGAAGCTAAGGCGGCTGCCACAGGGTCTTTGCCTTCGAGGCGCCTAAAGTCCGCCCGCGTTAAGCGAGGCACCTCAGCGCTCGGACAGACTCCTTCCTTATATATTTTTGTGTTCTCTTCTGCCCCTCTTGATTCTGCATGTTTTCCTAGAGGACCAGTATCACGTGGTACACCACCTGCAGATGAAGGTCCAGCCACATCACCAGTCTTTGGTCTGGTGCTTGTTATCGGTACAGTTTTGGCAGACATCTTCACAGCTCAGAGTACAGGTGTTTCTTGGTGTTCTTTGTGTTCTGCTTTAGTCTTCCAGGGTCTTCCTCTGGTACCAGAAAGAGTTTCTGGTTTGCCCACACTTGTGCTTGTTCCTTGTATTTGTTTTAGAAAAGCTTGCTGATTTTCCACTAGTCAAAATAAGGTCCACACAAAGATAAAGTAGAGCAAGTCCAGGCACCGGATCAATGAAAATCAGGATGTATCCTTCCACAATCAAAATATGTGTAGCAAAGAGGGGCTGTCGATAGACAGTGCAGGCTTGAATACAAACCTTGAGTCACATTTGGACAAAACAAATGATTTTATAATTAAACCTGACATACGTCTGGCGACAAAATTAGACCCAAGCAACTCATGTGCACCTTTTGACATGCAATGGAGTTGGTTAGGAATCTGAGGCAGGTAGGTTGTGCCAGACAGGATTAGGGGGGGGTTGGCCTGGATCAAGTTCACCAAGAAAGACAAGGCAGTGACCTTTCCTTACTTCATGCACTACGATGTCGTGAATGCCCCTGCATTTTTTCACGAGCTGATGAACAAAATCCTATGTATCCTGCAACGCAGACACCTTGTACAGGAATTGGTTTCCTGTGGGAGGGACATGGAGGCACACATCGGCGATGTGAGCCTGGGCACTAATGACCAGGGGGATCATATCCTGCTCCCACCAGAGTTGTTCAGGCAAGCAATCTCCCCATTGAACTCGAGAAACGTGAATTCATGCATGAGGGGCCCCAATATCTAGGTTTGGAGGTTCGGTATGGCTGTCCGAAACCAGCCGCATCAAAGATGCAGCCCGTGCAAGATATGCAAATACCTGACGACCTCAAGAAGGGTCCACACGACGTTCGAAATTTTATTGGCGCTTGGAATTTCTAACGGCACCATATACACAATTTTACTCATTCCCAGCCCCCCTGACTGATCTTATAAAGAAGACCAATCCTTGGCGATGGACCGACAAGGAGGAGGCCTGTTTCCAGAAGTTAAATAAGAAAATGTCCTCTACCAACTGCCTGGGGGTACGCCGCTGTAAGCGCTAGATAATACTTGTCACAAATGCCTGTGATGTAGGGGGGTGGTACCCCAGCCCAGTGGCAGGAGCTTAACCCCGCCGAGTTGGCTAACTGCCAATATCATACTTCAGGTCTAAACTGTGATCACAACCTGAAGCATGACCACCCTGCCGATTAATAGCGTCTGATGCCCCTTGGGCACTGGAACTGGAAGTGGAATCAAGCACGATCCAACTACAGTACCTACGACCAAGATATCCTGGCTGGCATGCTTGTGCTCTCTTCCCAGTCCTGCCTACTTCGTACTACCCCTGTTGTTTGGATCTGTGACCAAGAACCTGTGGAAACCTTTCAGAAGGGTCCTCCACCGAAAAAAGTGAAAAACCAATGATGGTGGACCTATCTCAGTCAGTTCAGGTTGCTTCGTCGCGCACGCTGGCACCTGACGCCAGAATGAAAGAAAAAAATGAGTAAAACAGGACAAACAAAAATTCTAAATGGCTTGAATTAAAGCTGAATACCATAGAAAAGGACTAGGCCAAAAGATTGCGCGGCGAGACGCGTTAAAACGCGACGCAAAGATTTTGAAGCCCAAATAGGCAAACAAAACGTGCCGTTAGCACCGTAATGCTAATGCGACTATAATGCCGTTTCTCTCGTTATTCTACGTGTTCTGGCAGCAAAGAAACCACGTTGCAAGCCACGCATAAAATTCAAAAGTTTTTCGCAACTCAGCCCAGCCCGACCTGTCGCTATCTGTCCTTCCTTATTCTTCTCAATGTACCTTCCCACCCACCTTTGTGCCCGTCCCTCGGCGTACGCCGCAGTTTAGGCGGCAGTCCTGGAGCAAAGCGGGACTCGCTGTGCTGCTGCTGTTCGAAACCATAACACTACCCCCGCCTGAGACCTCGAAGAGGTCCCACTCCTCTGGGTGGGCGCTGCACTGTCAAGGCCTGGGCAAACAGCGGCAGAAAAAAGAAAAAAAATTCTGGACCTCGACGTGTGCTGGTTTCCTGAAACATAACAGTGGTTGAGACCCACAGACGTGTGTCGACTGCAGAGAACTCCTGTCATCAGCAACTATTCACCCCCTTGTTCCAAGTTGCCACCATATCTTGGTTGAAGCTGCAGAAGCGTCGCCAGGGTAGGGCGCTACCAACAGCAAGGCTGGGGGCTCGTCAAGATACCGAAAAACAAGGACACAGCCATCGAGGCCAAGTGTCCTGAAAACAAACCGCCAACAGGACTGTACGTCTGTCAGAGCCGACAGGGCACGTTAAGTCAGTGGACGCAGAGAGATGTCCTTGAATAGTGCCCTATAGATTTTGATGAAATCCTGCAGGTTTTTGATGGTGAAGTCCCAAAACCAAATGAGCAAGTAGAGCAAAAACAGGATGTGGATTGAATCAATGAATAGTTTGAAATCCAGTATAACACAGAAGGGCTGCAGATAGACAAAGCAGGTTCAAATACAAAGATTCAATCCCAAATGCATAGTACAAAACATTTTATGTGAAGACTGGCCTGACTCTAGCCTCCAGGTTAGCATCAAGCACTTCACGTGCACTCTTTTGAATGAAATGGAGCTGGTTAGGAATGTGGGGCAAATGAGTTAGGCCAGACAAAGATTATGACTTGGCCAAGCAACTGAAGTCAGAAACAGTTAAAAGGTAGAGCCACAGTAAGTGGTAGAGACAATTGAGTATAGGGGTCTTGGGGTGGGAGACCACTAGACTTAACCTCCAAGGCCTACATCATGAAATACCTATTTCATTTCGGTATATCCTCCATCAAGGAAGATATCTCCGCTCAGTTGAGTGGTAGGGGTGAACTTCATGGGGGGCTAGGGTTACAACCCTAGTTACTTTGAGAAAGTGTACTAAAAGCTTCAACAGAGTGATACAAGTACTTAAGCTAGTCTTAGCATCAACAAAAGGGTTTTAAGGGGGGCTTGGCCTGGCCCAAGCCCTCCAAGAAAGACATGGCAGTGACGTTTTCTTACTCCCCCCTGGAGTACTAGTTAGTTAGGCTAGTAGGACCCAGGAAAAAGGCACAAATATTCCCAAAATTACCTCAGAAAATGCACAAAACCTACCAAAAACATTCTCATCAGTTCAAAGAAGCTTATCACACTGTAGGTACCCTTGAGAAACAGTGTAATGTACCGTGAATGGTGTCCCTTTGATGGGGCATTCCTCAAAAGCCGCCAGCGTGCGACGAAAACCTTTGGTACAAATTTGGGGGTAGTGGGGTCTGAACCCAGGACTCCCTCCCTAGAGCACATATCCTTGCCCACTAGGGTACAGCCGAACGCTCTAATGCGGACGGCTATCGCTGCATAAACAGCACTTTAGTAAACGTCCTGATCAAGGGCCAGGGCGGAGCAATACTCCCAATGGAGGACACAAAGGTCTAGGAGCTGAAGAAAATAGTAAATGAAACCAACAGGGAGTGAATCCTGTGGTTTAGCGAAGGGTGTAGCGATTTGAGAAGTCAAATCGCTAAACCTTGACGAAATCACGCGGGAAATTGTCATTTTTACACCAAAACTGAAAGTCGCAGACAAGCGCAACAGAAGCGGACTTCAAAAACAGGGTTGCGCAAGCGTAAACGGCTCTTGAAGAAAGAAGGTATGAGCCGTGGTTTTTAAAGTCCAAAGGGAATTTTTGCACAGTTGCATCAAAACGTTTATAAACTTTAGGGAAAAGTATCCAAAATCAACCCACACCACAGAGCAGGTGGGCAACCCACCTCTCAGGTATGCCAGTGTCATTTCACACGCATGCATTGCGTTCGTCTTGGTTCCTTTGTCAAACCGTTAGGGTTGTCAACGCTGTGTTTGCTGGGGGTTCAGGTGCTCCCCTCCTTTGCTCTGCACGGGTCAAAACAGGAATGAAAGGTATGCAATGCGAATGGAGCGCGCAGCACGCACGTAGGGTTAGAATATGCGCTGTGCTCGTGATGCATCTGCCTAATTGAGGCATTCACACGCTGTGGCGCTTTCACTGTACCCCAATTCACCCTTGTTCCCTCTTCACAGGTAAGAAGAGAAAGTGCTTGTAAGGTTAGAACACAGTCAGTAGACTGAAACAGGGAAATTAGTTTTTCTTTTTACGCTGGGACAGAGTCTCAGCACGGGTTAGTAGCTGCCCCTCGTTGTTCTCAATGAGGTAGGAGCGGAAGATGGGGTTGATACTCCCATCTGGTTGGAAGAAGGCTGACATACGTTCCCAGGTCGTCTCAGATAACCCATAGCCATCCCATAGGGTTAGCAATTTCCAGCCCTGTTTATACTCGTGGCGAGCAATAGCTGCAACCACGTAGTAACCGTCGGCTGCCATCTCATCGGCAGTTATCTCTTCGAGTTCGTCTGCCTCCTCCGGACTGGCAGCGGTCTCTAGGTCTATACGCTCGACCTCACTGTCGCTGAGGCGCGACTCATCACAGGACAAATCGTCAGGCAAGTGATAGTGCCTCAACTGTTTTGGTGCACAGAGCAGTTCACCACCTAGATGCGGGCTGCACCTGACATGGATCCTGGATCCATCTATCCTGATGATACGATAGGGTTAAAAAAAAGGGTCCTGTAGGCAGTTACGTGGCCAGGAGGGTAGGCGTGAATGGTGAACCAAAACAAGGTCACCAACCTTGAAGCTGGCAGGTTGCCGTTGGCGGTTCTGTCGGCTCAGTTCACGGTCAGGAATGTGTCTCAGGTTAGTCCCAGCCTGGTTAGCCAGAGACTGCTTGTGTTCGAGCCAATCTCCCACAGGGCTCTTGTAGTCCTCAGGAAAGGGGGCTTTGAAGAATCAAGCAGGTCGTCCTCCATGGAACAGTTCATGGGGGGTGAAACCCGTAGAAGAGCTCCGCTGTAAGTTCATGGTCAGCACCGCCCAGGGCACTAGGCGTACCCAGTCCTTGGTACGCTCCTGTTTCATCAGGTTCTTTAGGTTTTGCTCCACCACACGGTTCTGTCTCTCACAGAGAGGGTTGGACGTGTGGGTATAGGTCACACCTGTGGTTACCTCCACGTTGAGGGCATTTAGCACTCGTTTGTACCACCCAGTGTCACTGCAGATGCGTACATCTTCATCAGAGTGCAGCTGCTTAGGTGCTCCATAGGGTTGAAACCATTCTTCGACCAACATTTTCACAGTCTGCTCACCTGTGATTATCTTATTGCAAGGGAACACACGGGTGAAGCGAGATAGGCCACAGGTGACCACTAGGCAACTATCATAGCCGCCGAAGCGTGGTAGGCCGTGGATAAAATCGACATAGATAAGAGAGTTACCACAATAGGGTATGGGTACGCTGGAAATCAGGCCCCTATCCCTACTGTCGCTCTGTTTGCTGGCAGGACAGCCACAAGCCTCCACAATGGTTAGACTAGAGTAGAAACACTCACGGAAGAAGTCCACTGAGCTACTAGCGCCAGTGTGACCAGAACTGAGATGAGACCACTGCAGGCACCCATCCAGTCGTGCCTCAGGCACAACAATTCGGTCCTCGTAGAAGAGGTACTGATTGTTTTTATACCACTGGTGCCCGTCAATGACACGGGGTTCGAGACCAGTGCTGAGGGTTTGGAGGATTTCTTTGTACTCTGACTGATAGTCGGTTACACTTCAACCCTCCAGGATTCCAGCAGTGCGCGTGGACAGGTCAAGTTGGACATCCATACGCTGGAAAGCCTCTTTGGCGAGCGCCTCAGAGCTCTCACCTATAAGAGCATCGAAGTTATTGGGCCATATATAGTCAGACAGTTCATTTTTTATACCGGGGATATGATGAACTGTCAGCCTGAACTGATTCAGGTAAGTCCACCACCGCTTTAGTTTTGCTTTCTCTGGTGGTTGGCCCTTCTGAAAAGACTTCAGAGGTTCCTGGTCACATAGCCAGACAATAGGGTTAAATCTCTGGAGTCGGGATCGTGACGAAAGCACCAACATACCTGCCAGGAGTTCCTGGTCATATGTGCTGTAATTGGAACGCGCTTGGTTCAATTTCCAATTCCAGTGTCCCAGTGGCACCAGCCGCCACTCACTGGTAGGATAGTCATGTTTCAACGAGCCATCACAGTTCAGTCCACTAGTACGATAATGGCAGTGGGTTAGTTCAGCTGGGTTAAGCTCCTGCCATTGATAGATCGTTCCACCCCCCCCTACATCACTGGCATCAGTGATCAGGACTATCGCGCCCTTAGGGCGGGGAGCTCCCAGGCAGTTGGAGGGGGCAATTTTCTTCTTCAACTTCTGGAAACATTCCTCCTCTCTGGCGGTCCACCTCCAGGGAGTAGTTTCCTTGATTAGGTCATTGAGGGGGGCAGAGGAGTAGGTAAAATTGTGAATGTGACGCTGATAGAAATTACAGGCGCCCACAAAACTCCTCACGTTGTGTAGACCCTTCTTAGGG
Source organism: Eutreptiella sp. 'Long Island Sound 2002' (assembly GCA_964036045.1). NCBI lineage: Eukaryota > Euglenozoa > Euglenophyceae > Eutreptiales > Eutreptiaceae > Eutreptiella > Eutreptiella sp. 'Long Island Sound 2002'. The sequence continues at coordinate 45,319,731 of OZ038381.1, forward strand.
TCATCGCGAATCTGCATGTCCTGTAAGTGCTGCATCTTACACGCGGCTGGTTTCCACCAGCCATACTCCACGTTGAAACCCAAATATTCCATCTCCTCTTTCATAAACTCACAGTTTTCGAGTTTGATTCGGAGATGGTTTTCTTGACAAACAATGCACAATTCACGGAGGAGAAGGACATGGTCCTCTTGGGTATTAGTACCCAAACTCACGCCGTCGATGTGGGCCTCCATTTCCGCAGCCCGAGAAATCAACGCCTGTACTAGAGGCCTGCGCCTCAGTATGTACAAAATTTTGTTCATTAGCTCCTGGAAGAGCGCTGGGGCATTAGCCACCCCAAAAAGCATGACCTTCCACTTGAAGACACGACCCTTAGGGGTTATAAAAGCCAGCAGCTCCTGAGCTGCGGCGGTTAGGTCCACCTGCCAGAAACCAGACCGTTTGTCCATTTTGGTCTTGTACCTGCATTTGGCAATACGCTCCAGGGTATTTCCCATGTTAGGAATACTCCCTGAGTGGTTATGGGCTTTCTTGTTGACCTCACCATAGTCAACAACCAGTCTTAGGGCAGTCGACCCTGGTTTAGCAACCAGGAGACAGGGACTGCAGTGATTGGGGTAGTTCCCCTTCTAATATTCTTCAGCGAGGCCAGCATCAATACCTTCCTGGATCTGGCGCTCGATTTCTTCAACCTGTTCTCTCGCGTTTCTTTATGTGACATTCGACGTTTGCCACAATAGCCACAGGTGATGGTACACCTGAAATGATCCTGATGGGTCACAGTTTTCCCATCCTTGGAATGCTGCTGTCGTTTCATCTGCCGCATACAGCTACTGCGGTGGTCGCAGTCAGGGGCATGACAAGGCCCCCCCTTGTCATTGACAGGCTTACAGTAAAACAGAGGGGGTGTACCTGCATCAGGTTTAACCTCATTCATGGCTCGTAGGTTACCCCTTCCTTTACCACCTCCCTGGTTGGCGTTAGTGAGATTTTCAGGCCCTTTCCCTTTGCCACGTTCGGGGGTAGGGGTACCACCTCGACCCAAGTGCTTCTTGAGGAATTTCTCCATGTGGGAGTCATTCTCCCTCTCAAGAGCCAGCTCAATCAGCAGGTGCACCAGTTCGTCGTACGAGTGGGTCCGGCCTTTCCTCTCAGAGGTAGCGCGGCAGTCATCCCACGTACGTTGGGGGATCTTACTAATGAGCCACAGGTGGGGCTCAGTGGCTCCATAGGTATCATCCGAGAGAACTAATACTCTAGGTCACACACATATTCAGAGACTTGCGCAGCTGAAGGAAACTCAGGGAGCATAGGTAGCACCTCTATCCGTGTGCGCACACTGAGGTCAGTCTCATAGACTGGGAATGTTTTCTCCAGTCTTTGGAGTACCTCTACCCAGGTTGAACAGGTTTTCACAATCTGTTGCACCTGTTTTTGCAAAAATTTCTTGTTGCAGGAGCATTTCAGCAGGGAGCATTTGGTGGCCACATCCACATGGGATTGGCCAGTGAGCAAAAGAAACTCAGCAAACTCTTCTGCCCATTCGGGCAGATTTTTCGGGTCGAACTCCGGCAGTTGTAGCTGGATGTTCGCCTGGGCAATAGGTCTGCCCATCTTCCCAGCCCCCGGGGTAGGGCGGGAAGGAGAAGGAGATACGCCGGCAAGAGGTGCCAGTGCTGACAGCCCTCTTTTCTCAGTCTCCGTCACCGGCACGTCCTGTAGTTCAGCAATTGGGACTGTCCTGGCGCGAGGATGAAAAGGGCTGGGGCAAGTGACCTTGGGTAGCAACCTGGACACCCTTGATCTTTTGAAATCATCAGCCAACGTGCTCAATCCGGCTGAAGGTGACAGTAGCGCTGGCTTGGGTAAGGGTTCAGTGATACCCAATTTAGCCATGACAGCCTCTGATAGAGCTGTCACATCAGGTTCTTCTGATCCGGACAGAAGTTTGGCCAAAAGTTCGGCCGTACGATCCAGAGCCCCATGGGTGGGCAATGAGCCCAGAGGATTCAGACTCTTTTCAGGAGCCATTGAAGTTATCAGCAGGTCTGGATCCCATGCTCTCGGCTGCTCGTGTACTCTTGGTCGCCTCGGTAGTGATACTGTGTCCGCCATGTCTGTAGATGGCCCAGAAAAAAGGAGGGAGCCCATCTCAGTTTGGGGCGGCGACCCGAGGGCATCAAGAGGTATTTCTCCATCTTCTCCCACGGTAGACCTGTGGTACTCTTCGTGGAGCATGTACTCGTCCATCCTCCTTCGTAGGTCCCCTTGTTCTTCAGGACCACCTCCAAGTACGGTAGAAGACGAGGCCAGACAGGCCGACCGGGCGATGGAGGCTTCGACACGCCTGCAGAGCCTTTGCAGGCTGTCTTCACCATGGGCCGCTAAGGTTTTCATGGTTAATGGGGTTGCCCTGGGCGGATTCAGTTTCGCCCTTCTGTGCTCTGGATCTTACCGAGACCCAGATGCTGCTCTGAGTGGCGGTCCACTCTTTGGGTGGGCTACACTGCCAAGTTGTACTTGTACACTTCTGATCGTCCAGGCTCGGGAGGACAGTTGAGTGGACATATTCAATGTGCTTTTCAGTGTGCTTTTCTTGTGCTTCTGTTCGGAGTCGGTTGGAACGGCTCTCAGGGTTTGCCTCTGCTACCGGAAAGATGTCCTTGATTAGTGCCCTATCGATTTTGATGAAATCCTGCAGGTTTTTGATGGTGAAATCCCAAAACCAAAGAAGCAAGTATAGCAAGAACAGGATGTGGATCGAATCAATGAATAGTTTGAAATCCAGTATAGCACAGAAGGGCTGCAGATAGACAAAGCAGGTTTCGAATACAAAGATTGAATCACAAATGGATAGTACAAAAGATTCTCTGTGAAACCTGGCCTGACTCTAGCCTCCAAGTTAGCATCAAGCACGTCATGTGCACTCTTTCGGATGAAATGGAGTTTGTTAGGAATGTGGGGCAAAGGATTTAGGCCAGACACAGATTATGGCGTGGCCAAGCAACTGAATTCAGAAACAGTTAAAAAGTAGAACCACAATAAGTGGTAGAGACAATTGAGTATAGGGGTCTTGGGGTGGGAGACCACTAGGCTTAACCTCCGAGGCCTAAAGCATGAAATGCCTATCTTATTTCGGTATATCCTCCATGAAGGAAGATACCTCCGCTCAGTTGAGTGGTAGGGGTGACCTTCATGGGGGGCTAGGGTTATAACCCTAGTTACCTTGAGAAGGTGTACTAAAAGCTTCAAAAGAGTGATAGCATCAACAAGAGGGTTTTAAGGGGGGCTTGGCCTGGATTGAGCCCTCCAAGAAAGACATGGCAGTGACCTTTTCTTACTGACGCCATTAGCTGGCATCCTGATTGGTCGAATCAGCAGCCGACACCCCACAGAAGCGTGCACCATTCCTTCCCACGACTTCGACAAACTTTCTGCATCTCCTTCAGCCTTTCGGCACTGGCCATGAACTTGAAGCTATCCTGCCGAGTGTAATGTCGACAGGGATCGCTTTCAAAGGCAAGCTTCTGGATGAGGACTCCAGATCGATGATTGACCAATCAAAAACTGGGGTCACCAGGTCGTTCGTCAACTGGGCACTTGTACTGGAAAAAGAACACATGTTCACAGGCAAGGGCTTGATGCTGCACTGCTCCTAGCGTCTGCGCCCTGGCAGTGTAGAAGTTCCAGAGGCTTGACTGCTCCGGGATGGAAGAGCTCCAAAGATCTGCTGAAATGGTGGCCCGACAGGACTGTGCGTTATGTCAACCAGTAGTCCAACGGTACTTTTGACTCGAACCAGAAGCGGCGGCATCGCTGTTGTAAAACTGGCCGGTCCTCGAGTCGACTCGGCGCCATCGGGTGTCAGCGATCGACAACCTCTAAAGAACGATAACCGCGCTGACGTCGTCATCATCAGGGGGGAGGCTGTATAGAGCAACAATCTCGATAGTTCCTGCTCGAGAATCGATTTGAAGTCGCCCGAGATGTTGATGCACGTACTGCTCGTCGGCGAGAGCTTTGTGCAGGGTGAATCTTGTCAGTGTACATTCCGTCGATGGACACCTTGGAAGTCGGTCTTAATCGGTGAGAGGAACTTGAGCATTGGCACATCGAAGTGAGGTCAAATCTGGCGGGAAAGAACCAGCGGTCGACAGGATCTGGGTGAAACGGGTCTCTCGTGGCTGAACCACCGGATTCAAGCTTCTTCTCGTTCGTCCACATACACATGTCCTCGATAGGGAGCAAGTCGGCGCCAGTAATGTCCATGGTTGTCATACGGCTTTCCCAGGGGGACATCAGGTACTTCAAAATTCCCAGAGGTCGGGTAGGATCTGCACAATTTCCGAAAGGAAAAAGGCTGATATTCCTTTCGACGGTCGGTGGTAGGCGTGCAACCCTTTGGATCTCTCTTTCGTAGTTGTGGTAGGTGACTCGTCCAGTGCTGATGTGATAGGTCGTCGACAGCTGAACCAAATCCATTGGCGCCCCAGGCAGACCACATTGTAGGTGTACAACTGTGCCAATCGATGATATTCTTGCAACTAGACAATCAAGTCTTGGGTTTGCACCAGGGCACATTGGTACCTTTTCTATCCGAGTCGGACGGTACCTCGAAGGCCTTGAAATCGATGCAGTCGAAGGAGCACATCAGTCTTGTACGCGAGGAAGGGTCCCCGGTCCTCAAATAGCCAGTCGTCTGCTCAACAGACTTTCATGAGGTCTCAGATGAGCCGGAGAATGGAGATAGCTGATGGGGCTGGTCGACGCATCTTTCTCACTGTCCAGAAACATTGGTATTGAGACAACACGTCGATCCGGTCGGCGGCATGGATCAGATCGGCAATCCCACAGAGCTCTCGATGTGTGCAATTCAGGCGTCCGATTTCATTGGGCAGGTTCTCGTCCTCGAGTTTATCCTGGAACTCGTAATCGAGTTCCTCGTCGCAGCTTTGCCATTCGATGAGACGTCATCGAGGATTACGACAGGCCACTTCGATCTTGGTGTACCACTGGTACCTCGGTGCGCTGCCGGGGTTTCTGTTTTTGTCGAAGGAAATGTCGGGAGCAGCTCGCATGGACTTGAAGAGAAGGGGTGCTGTTGCGCGCCAACTGTCCATGTCGATGACCTCCCGCAGGTCGCAAATGCAGGCTGTTGTCCTCAACACCGCATTTGCAAGTGGCTGGTTACGGGAGCGATGTTCTGAGCTTGATGCAATGACAAGCACATTCGGGTCAGGTTTGCTATAGTATCGAGTGCGCAGGTGCTTCTGATGTGTCGCAAATCGATAGGGCGGTTTCATTCTGAAATCGCCCAGATGTTGGAGTTCATGGACGTTTTCCGACTCGTTCTCATAAGCTAAGATGTACTACAGTTGCCACAGGGACTCCGTTCGACTTGGACTTGATCATAGCTGGGTACCTGACACGAATATAAACAGTCCTGTTCTTTGTAGTCCTTGACATTCGTGCCATCCTCGTCGGGATCGTCTTCTTCGATGTAGGTCGTGGTTTGAGCAGATCGAGTGGAGGCTTGCGTCTTGGGGGCGTTCGACTCTCCCATCCATGATTGTCCGACACATGGTTCGTTCCATCCGTGCACTGAGCAGAACAACACAACAGTTGTATCCCGTGTACCAATTGAGATCCTCCTCTTCGTGTGAGTCGAACCACTCTGCACGTGAGTGTAACCATCCCTTTGATTCAGCTTCGGACTGACCATCAGGCTCCCAGGCGTCTTGGCATTGCTGTTGAAGGTACAGGTGCCCGTGCAACTTACAAAGTTTGGGGTCAATGTCGGTCGGGCGTCCCCCCTCCCAGGTCGGCAGTAGGAGATGCATAGTGGCAATGGCTCGTTCGAGTGTCCCTAAGCCAGTTTTGCCTGCGGACATGATGACTCCACCATTTGGCAAACGTCCCTCGGGGGGAAACACCTTCGAGGTAGCTCGAAGCTCCTTTGCCTCCACCTTTGTGTCCTTTGCCCTTCTAGCTGCCCGGGTAAGCTGATCGCCTGTAGCTTGGCTGGGTTGAAGTTGGTGCCATTGATCGGCTTGGCTGGGCTGCCGCCGATGCAACTGATTGACTGCGGCTTGGTTGTGCTGAGGTTGATGCAACTGAAGTTGATGCGGCGTCGCCGCCGTCGTTTATCTCGTCAAAATTGATGACGCTCGACGCGGATGCTCGAGGGGGTGGAGGTCGCGAGGAGATCTGGGATGCTGGGGTGGCGGAACTGTAGGTCGAATGTGTCTCTAAGGCTCCAGCGATCGTTCTGGACCCACGCATGACTTTTCAAAAATTGACGCTGCAAAGAGGGTGACGTTAGTCAGGGTGGAGTCAAAGGAACTCAAGGTACACTGGATCCTCATCTAGAGCTTTACTCGATTCCCCAGACCACGCATCGTCATCCCATTTGCACGCTTTTTGGACCCTACTCGACGTCTCGCCAGAATCTTAATGAGTCGAGGGGAAGCTCCAGTCTGGACAGGTGACATCGGGAATTCCCACACTGGCTGTCCCTCCTGATGCATGTAAAGCTTTATGCTGTCGCGATCAAAAACGAGCAACCTGTCGGAGGGGGCGGGGATGTCCAGTTTAACTTTCTCGCCCTTGTTAAGCACCTCCAGAACTTTGTATGGGCCACAGCAGAAGACATCGAGTTTTCCTTCGTGTTGATATTCGGGTAGTAAGACCCACCATGGCTCTCGGACCTCAGGCGGTTGAACGTGTCGGTCCATTTGTAGGACCACATGCATTTGGCGTTGACGTTCCGCAGTCAGCATGGCGCGCAAAGAATCGGAGGTACCCTCAGCTCGATGCATGTACTTGCTCAAGGTGGAAGGTTCATGTGCATGGGAGGTCATTCTGGGAAAATCAAACGGAAAATTGGGCGTGTGTCAATCATCAGTCTCAAAAGGTGACAGTCGATGATTTTTGGATGTAAGGTTGCTGAACTGTATCTCGGCGAACAGCAGGTCGACATCCCACTCATTGTCACAAAAAAAGCAGTGTATTTGTAAGCGTTGGAGAATCGATGGGTTGCACCGTTCTGCCAGGCCATTGCCTCCAGCAAGGTTGGCCACTGTTTGGTGCGTCTCAATCTCAAAGTGGTGTGCCATTTCTTTCCACGCCTGGGACTCGACCAGCTTGTCTTGGTCAGAAGCAATTTGTCGAGGGCAACCTTTCAGTCGATCTCCTTCGCGCAAGAACACGTAGACAAGGTCATCGGCTGTCATGTCCTTGCAGCAAGGCATGAACATTCCACGCTTCGAAGACCTGTCGACTACAGTTATGTTAGCATCATGACCCCGTGTGGTCGGGGGCAGTCTGGAAACCCAATTGACAGACACCCTATGCTACTTGTTGTCGGGCACTGGCGGGGGTCTGGGCTGCCTGGCAGTGTTGACGTGCCGCGACTTAGCACCTTGGCACACATCACAACTCAAGATGTAGCGCTCCACGTAGTGTCGCAGGTGGGAACAATGGTCATGGATTGCCATGGTTTGAAGTACTCCTGAATGGCCGTAGAACTCGGACTCGTGGTACATGGCCACGATCGATGTTACGAGCGTTTGAAGTACGAGAACACGTTTGCCCACCGTCGACAGGTGGAAGAACTTACCGTCGTCGAAAGACAGTTTGACATCTCGGGGTTGGTGCCGTGCCGTAGCGCTCCGGATGGCGATCTCGTAAGTTTGCCTGGTACATGGGTCTTCTCGATATGCCGGCGCTCACACTGCGGTCGAAGTCACGTTCTTGCATTGGTAATTTCACCGGACTCAACAGTGCGTGCCTTTAAGGCTTGAGGCAAATGGCGTGTTTGAGCCAACGTTGGGAAAGTCTTATTTCACCAGCGTACCCTGAAATTTAACCCAAAGTGATCGTTCACCAACTTCCCCATCAGACAAACTAAATTTTTTTGAACTGTAATAAGCTAGAACCTTTCCAGCTTACTCTTTGCCACGTTGTTTTAGTCCAAGTTCCTCACTGCAGTTCCCAAAATCACGGGAGTAGCAGCACACAGGCAAGGAGAAGTTGAACCGATTGATGATGCGGAACAGATCAATAAATACGCTAGTTCATGCCCTAAGATAAATAATACCACAATAAGACAACAATGATAAGAGATTTTACTGAAAATCTGATAGAAACAATGGAAATAGAAAAAGATCTATTCTATCACTACATTTACACGTGTTTCTGCACGTGCTCTCCACATTCTGTGATACTCGGTGCAGCTGGCGCCAGGATACAGGTACTTCTGCCTGATCGCATCACACGATGGCCTTTGTTCCTCTACCTGGTACACCTGGGTTACCTGTTCCCCCTGAAGGGGCACATGGGTGCATGATGGCCAATGGCGCTAGTGCCGCCAGGCCATAGCTCTTCATCTCGGCCTCTGTGGGTTCGCCTACATTACAGACAGCCAGAGTCCTCTCACGGGGGTGGTAAGGGCTAGGACACGTGTCGATAGGAGGGCTGCCGATACCTCTGTAGCTTTTCACATCCCTGGTCAAAAGCTCCACACCAGGGGACAGGGTGCGTGAGGGCTTCTTCGAATCGGAGAGCTCCAGTATAGTCTTGAGTGCTGCTGACAATGCACTCAGATGAGGGTCTTCATCACCTGCACCCCGGACCCGGGAGAGTAGCTCCATGTTCTCATCGAGATTCAGCTTAGGGGCTGCCATACATGGGGGCAAATCTCGCTGTACGCATGTGGGTTCGGGTGCCACCGCGTTTGTACAGGGGTTGGGCCTCAGGCATTCATGTTTCTTCGGTTTCCTCGAAGGCGTAGGCTGTTTAGACACCCAGTCAGGTTCCCCCTGTGACGCTTGGGCCGACGCCGGCCAGTCCATTTCGCTGTAAGGTATCTCGAACGTCTCGTCGCCCCAAGTAGCTTCGAACATTGTTCACCAAAGCTGCATCTTCCCCTCTTCCTTTCATTGCTGGTCTTCTCAGGCCTTGACCTTGGCATTGGCCACTTCAAACCCTGGAATAGGCCTGGTTTCGGATGGGGGCAGTGAGGACCCGATGGAAGCTAAGGTGGCTGCCACAGGGTCTTTGCCTTCGAGGCGCCCAAAGTTCACCCGCGTTAAGCGAGGCACCTCAGCGCTTGGACAGACTCCTTCGGTATAGATTTTTGTATTCTCCTCTGCCCCTCCTGATTCTGCATGTTTTCCTAGAGGACCAGTATCACGTGGTACACCACCTGCAGATGAAGGTCCAGCCACATCACCAGGTTTTTGGCTGGTGCTTGTGATCGGTACAGTCTTGGCAGACATCCTCACGGTTCAGAGTACAAGTGTTTCTTGGTGTTTTTCGTGTTCGTCTTTGGTCTTCTAGGGTCTTCCTCTGCTACCAGAAAACGTTTCTGGTTTGCCCACACTTGTGCTTGTTCCTTGTATTTGTTTTAGAAAACCTTGCTGATTTTTCACTGGTCAAAATAAGGTCCACACAAAGATAAAGTAGAGCAAGTCCAGGCACCGGATCAATGACTTCCACAATCAAAACATGTGTAGCAAAGAGGGGCTGTCGATAGACAGTGCAGGCTCCAATACCAACCTTCAGTCACATTTGGACAAAACAAATGATTTCATAATTAAAACTGACATACGTCTGGCCACAAAATTAGACCAAAGCAACTCATGTGCACCTTTTGATATGCAATCCAGTTGGTTAGGAATCTGAGGCAAGTAAATTGGGCCAGACAGGATTAGAGGGGGTTTGGCCTGGATCAAGTTCACCAAGAAAGACCTGGCAGTGACTTTTCCTTACTTCATGCCCTGCGATATCGCGAATGCCCCTGCACTCTTTCACGAGCTGATGAACAAAATCCTATGTATCCTGCAACGCAGACGCCTTGTACAGGAATTGGTTTCCCGTGGGAATGAGATGGAGGCACACATCGGCGATGTGAGCCTGGGCACTAATGACCAGGGGGATCATATCCTGCTTCCACAAGAGTTGTTCACGCAAGCAATCTCCGCATTGAGCTCGACAATTGTGAAATCATGCATGATAGGCTGGAATACCTAGGTTTGGACGTTTGGTATGGCTGTTGGAAACCAGCCGCATCAAAGATGCGGCCCGTGCAAGATATGCAAATACGTGACGACCTCAAGAAAGGTCCACATAACGTTCGGAATTTTGTTGGCGCTTGAAATTTCTAACGGCGCCATATACACAATTTTACTCATTCTCAGCCCCCCTGACTGATCTTATAAAGAAGACCGATCCTTGGCAATGGACCGACAGGGAGGAGGCCTGTTTCCAGACCTTAATGAAGAAAATGTCCTCTACCAAGTGCCTGGGGGTACGCCGCCGTAAGGGCTAGATAAAACTTGTCACAAACGCCTGTGATGTAGGGGGGGGGGTACCCCAGCCCAGTGGCAGGAGCTTAACCCCGCCGAGTTGGCTAACTGCCAATATCATACTTCAGGTCTAAACTGTGATCACAACCTCAAGCATTACTACCCTGCCGATTAATAGCGTCTGATGCCCCTTGGGCACTGGAACTGGAAGTTGAATCAAGCACCAGCCAACTACAGTACCTACGACCAAGATATCCTGGCTGGGATGCTTGTGCTCTCTTCCCAGTCCTGCCTACTTGGTACTACCCCTATTGTGTGGCTCTGTGACCACGAACCTGAAAAAAACCTTTCGGAAGGGTCCTCCACCGAAAGAAGTGAAAATACAATGATGGTGGACCTATCTCAGTCAGTTCAGGTTGCTTTGTCGCGCGTGCTGGCACCTGGCGCCAGAATGAAATAAAAAAAAAAGTAAAACAGGACGATCAAAAATTCTAAATGGCTTGAATTAAAGCTGAATACCATAAAAAAGGACTAGACCAAAAGATTGCGCGGCGAAACGCGTTAAAACGCGACGCAAACATTTTGAAGTCCAAATAGGCAAACAAAACGTGCCGTTAGCACCGTAATGCTAATACGACCATAATGCCGTTTCTCTTGTTATTCTACGTGTTCTGGCAGCAAAGAAACCACGTTGCAAGCAACGCATAAAATTCAAAAATTTTTCCCAACTCAGCCCAGCCCGTCCTGTCGCTCTTTCTCCTTCCTTATTCTTCTCAATGTACCTTCCCTCCCACCCTTGTGTCCGTCCCTCGGCGTACGCCGCAGTTTAGGCGGCGGTCCTGGAGGAAAGCGGTAGATCACTTGCAATGACAAGGGCGACAAAAACTTTCATCAACTTCAAACAGACGGAGAACTGACGCCAGTATCACTTCAAGTATGCCCAATTACGCCAACACAAGACCCAAGACCGTAACAGGACAGAGAGATGGACGCGGGTTCACACACGGAAATTAATTGATTAACAATGGACAGTGTGGAATTGTGCATGCCAGCAGGGAGGTAAGGAAGACCACAGCATACAAAGCACACGGCACACCACCACCAGGCAACACACAGCCCAGAGAACCAGCAACACAAGGCAGCACAGCACAACACGTAGCAGACGCAAACTGACCCCCCTTTTTTAACTGAAGCACCAAGATATGTCATTGAAAAAAATAGTTTTTTTAGCCCTGTTTCAGGTAGCCTCTTTGTGGTTTGACTTGGAACTGTCTTGTCTGTCGAAAATTGCAAAATACGACAAACACTTGCCAACCCATTCCACAGTTCGAAGACAACAACCGTATTCGGAGATATCGAGATTTCATAAACATATTGATCAGGGCAAGTGGCATCTCAATGTTTCATACGGGCTTCCAGACTGCAGGCCGCGATCGGGTGTTCCGCGCTGGCTGTGCTGCTGCTGCTCGAAACCATAACACTACCCCCCCCTGAGACCTCGAAGAGGTCTCACTCATCTGGGGGGGCGCTGCACTGTCAAAGCCTGGGCAAACAGCGGCAGAGAAATGAAAAAAAAAACTGGACCACGACATGTGCTGGTTTCCTGAAACATCACAGTGGTTCAGACCCACAGAGACGGGTCAACTGCAGAGAACACCTGTCATCGGCAACTATTCACCCGGTGTTCCAAGATTCCACCATATCTTGGTTGAAGCTGCAGAAGCGTCACCAGGGTAGGGCGCTACCAACAGCAAGGCTGGGGGCTCGTCAAGATACCGTAAAACAAGGACACAGCCATCGAGGCCAAGTGTCCTGAAAACAAACCGCCAACGGGACTGTACATCTGTCAGAGCCAACAGGGCATGTTAAGTCAGTGGACGCCATTACCTGGCATCCTGATTGGTCGAATCAGCAGCTGACACCCCACAGAAACGTGCACAATTCCTTCCGGCGACTTCGACAAACTTTCTGCATCTCCTTCAGCCTTTCGGCGCTGGCCATGAACTTGAAGGTATTGTGCCCAGTGTAATGTCGACGGAGATCGCTTTCGAAGGCACACTTCTGGATGAGGACTCGAGATCGATGATTGACCAATCAAACACTGGGGTCACCAGGTCGTCCGTCGACAGGGCACTTGTACTGGAAAAAGAACACATGTTCACAGGCAAGGGCTCGATGCTGCACCGCTCCTAGCGTCTGCGCCCTGGCAGTGTACAAGTCCCAGAGGCTCGACTGCTCCGGGATGGAAGGGCTCCAAAGATCTGCTCGAATAGTGGCCTGACAGGACTGTGTGTTATGTCAACCAGTAGTCCAACGGTACTTCTGACTCGAGCCAGAAGCGGCGGCATCGCTGTTGTAGAACTGGCCGGTCCTCGAGTCGACTCGCCGCCATGGGGTGTCAGCGATCAACAACCTCCGAAGAAGGATAACCGCGCTGACGTCGTCATCATCGGGACGAAGGTTGTATAGAGCAACAATCTCGATAGTTCCTGTTCGAGAATCGATTTTAAGTTGACCGAAATGTTGATGCACGTACTGCCCGTCGGCGAGAGCTTTGTGCAGGGTGAATCTTGTCAGAGTACGTTCCGTCGATGGACACCTTGGAAGTCGGTCTTAATCGGTGAGAGGAACTCGAGCATTGGCATGTCGAAGTGAGGTTGAGAAACATTCCAATTCGGCGGGAAAGAACCAGCATTTGACAGGATCTGGGTGAAACGGGTCACTCGTGGCTGAACTGCCGGATTCAAGCTCTTCTCGTTCGTCCACATACACATGTCCTCGATAGGGAGCAAGTCGGCGCCAGTAATGTCCATGGTTGTCAGCCCCACTTCTCCAGGGGGACATAAGGTACTTCAAAATTCCCAGAGGTCGAGTAAGATCTGCACAATTTTCGAAAGGAAAAAGGCTAATATTCCTTTCGATGGTCGGTCGTAGGCGTGCAACCCTTTGGATCTCCCTTTTGAAGTTGGGATAGGTGACTCGTCCAGTGCTGATGTGATAGGTCGTCGACAGCTGAACCAAATCAATTGGCGCCCCAGGCAGACCACATTGTAGGTGTATGACTGTGCCAATGGATGATATTCTTGCAACTAGACAATGAAGTCTTCGGTTTGCACCGGGGCACATTGGTACCTTTTCTCTCTGAGTCGAACGGTACCTTGAAGGCCTTGAAATCGATGCCGTCGAAGGAGCACATCAGTCTTGTACGCGAGGAAGGGTCCCCGGTTCTCACTGTCCAGAAACATTGGTATTGAGACAACACCTCGACACGGTCGGCGGCGTGGATCAGATCAGCAATCCCACAGAGCTCTCGATGCATGCGATTCAGGCTTCCGATTTTATTGGGCAGGTTCTCCTCCTCGCGTTTATCCCGGAACTCGCCATCGAGTTCCTCGTCGCAGCTTCGCCATTCGATGAGACGTGATCGAGCATTAGGACAGGCCACTTGGATCTTGATGTACGCCTGGTACCTCGGTGCGCTGCCGGGGTTTCTGTTTTTGTCGAAGGAAATGTCGGGAGCAGCTCGCATGGACTGGAAGAGAAGGGGTGCTGTTGCGCGCCAACTGTCCATGTCGATGACCTCCCGCAGGTTGCAAATGCAAGCTGTTGTCCTCAACACCACATGTGCAAGTCGCTGGTTAAGGGAGCGATGTTCTTCCACTGAGCTTGATGCGATGACAAGCACATTCGGGTCAGGTTTGCTATAGTATGGAGCGCGCGAGTGCTCCTGGTGTGTCCCAAATCGATAGGGCGGTTTCATTCTGAGTTCGCCCAGATGTTGGAGTTCATGGACGGTTTCCAACTCGTTCTCATAAGCTTAGATGTACTCGAGTTGCCACAGGGATTCCGTTCGATGGACTTGATCATAGCTTGGTACCTGACACCAATAGGACGAGTCCCGCGTATTGTAGTCCTTGACATTCGTGCCATCCTCGTCGGGATCGTCGTCTTCGATGTAGGACGTGGTCTGAGCGGATCGAGTGGACGCTTGCGTCTTGGGGGCGTTCGACTCTCCGATCCATGATTGTTGGACCCATGGTTCGTTCCATCCGTGCACTGAGCAGAACACGACAACAGTTTTATCCCGTGTACCAATTTAGATCCTCCTCTTCCTGTGAGTCGAACCACTCTGCACGTGGGTGGAACCATTTGCCTGATTCAGCCTAGGACTGACCATCAGGCTCCCGGACGTCTTGGCATTGCTGTTGAAGGTACAGGTGCAAATTCCAACGTTTGGGGTCAATGTCCGTCGGGCGTCCCCCCTCCCAGGTCGGCAGTAGGAGATGCATGTTGGCAATTGCTCGATCGAGTATCCCTAAGCCAGTTTTGCCTGCTGACATGATGACTCCACCATTTGGTGCTATCCCGGCAAAGGTCCCTCGGGGCGAAACACCTTCGAGGTAGCTCGAAGCTCCTTTGCCTTCTCCTTTGTCTCCTTTGCCCTTCTAGACTCCCGGGTAAGCTGATCGCCTGTAGCTTGGCTGGGTTGAAGTTGGTGTTATTGATTGGCTTGGCTGGGCTGCCGCTGATGCAACTGATTGACTGCGGCTCGGTTGTGCTGAGGTCGATGCAACTGAATTTGATGCGGCGTCGCCGTCGTCGTTCATCTCGTCCACATTGATGACGCTCCACGCAGATGCTTGAGGGGGTGGAGGTCGAGAGGAACTCTGGGATGCTGGGGTGGCGGAACTGTAGGTCGAATGTGTCTCTAAGGCTCCAGCGATCGTTCTGGACCCACGCATGACTTTTCAAAAATTGTTGCTGCAAAGAGGGTGACGTTAGTCAGGGTGGAGTCAAAGGAAATCAAGGTACACTGGATCCTCATCTAGAGCTTTACTCAATTTCCCAGACCACGCATTGTCATCCTATTCGCACCGATAAAGGAATGTACGGTGCTTTTTGGACCCTACCTGACGTCTAGCGCGAATCTTAATGAGTCGAGGGGAAGCTCCAGTCTGGACAGGTGACATCGGGAATTCGCACACTGGCTGTCCCTGCCGGAGCATGTAAAGCTTTATGCTGTCGCGATCGAAAATGCGCAACCTGTCGGAGGGGGCGGGGATGTCCAGTTTAACTTTCTCGCCCTTGTTAAGCACCTCGAGAACTTTGTATGGGCCACAGCAAAAAAAATCGAGTTTTCCTTTTTGTCGATATTCAGGTACTAAGACCCACCATGGCTCTCGGACTTCAGGCAGTCGAACGTGTCGGTCCATTTGTAGGACCACATGCATTTGGCGTTGACGTTCCGCAGTGAGCATGGCGCGCACAGAATCAGAGGTACGCTCAGCTCGATGCATGTACTTTCTCAAGTCGATGGTTCATGTGCATGGGAGGTCATTCTGGGAAAATAAAACGGAAAATTGGGCGTGTGTCAATCATCAGTGTCAAGAGGTGACAGTCGATGATTTTTTGATGTAAGGTTGCTGAACTGTATCTCGGCGAACAGCGGGTCGACATCCCACTTATTGTTACCAAAAAAGCAGTGTGTTTGTAAGCGTTGGAGAATCGATTGGTTGCACCGTTCCGCCAGGCCATTGCCTCGAGCAAGGTTGGCCACTGTCTGGTGCGTCTCAATCTTAAAGTGGTGTGCCATTTCCTTCCACGCCTGGAACTCGATGAGCTTGTCTTGGTCAGAAGCAATTTGTCGAGGGCAACCTTTCAGTCGATCTACTTCGCGCAAGAAACCGTAGACAAGGTTGTCGGCTGTCATGTCCTTGCAGCAAGGCATGAACATTCCACGCTTCGAAGACCGGACGACTACAGTTATGTTAGCATCATGACCCCGTGTGGTCAGGAGCAGTCTGGAAACCCAATCGACAGACACCCTATGCTACTTGTTGTCGCGCACCGATAGGGGTCTGGGCTGCCTGGCAGGTAGGGTAGGTAGGTATCTTCGGGAGCTCGGGATGCCTCCTTTGACATTGCAGGAAGAAGGTCTTACCAAGGGGACGTCCTGTCCCTCCCACTGCCCTATGTCAGGTGCCTGTTGAGCCGCTCCCGCATGTGCTTGGGAAGGCATTGTCGCGGCCACCCGGTCTATGTGTCCCAGGTGGGAGGGTGTCCCCACATGTGTCCATGGATAGGGCCACATGCCCCCCCCTTTGGGCGGCAGCTCTGGGGGGCTGCCCAGCCGTGTGGAGTATCTCTCACCACAAGAGGTATTGCTCCCGCTTGTCTACGGTACAACCGCCTCACTCTTGTGGCTTGAGTTGCGGGGCCACTCTGCTTGGCAGGTGACCCCCTCCTGGACTGTGTACCGTCTCGCCTGTCACCGGTTGCTTCCATGGCTCCGGGTGACGTTTGCCATGGTCCCCGATGCAGCCTGGCCGGGCTCGGACCAGTGGCCTTGGAGTACCGCTCCTGCCACTGGCCCGGTGGGTCGGCTGGGTCGCCCCAGTGCGTCCGACCCATGGGGTATTGGTTCTTTCCTGTCCCTCGGCCGCCCTACGTGTGTGCAGTGTCCTGGGCCGCTGGGCCCCTGTTTACCGGTGTGCCCGCGCGGTTTGCTGTGGTGCGTCTGCGGTGTCCTGGGCCAGCTGGCTCCTGTTCACCGGTGTGCTCGCTCGGTGTGTTGTGTTGCATGTGCGGTGTCCTGGGCCACCGGGCTCCTGTTCACCGGTGTGCGTGCTGTGTGCGGTGCGCGTGTGCCATGGGTGGTTGTGTCCCTCTTCCTCCCCCCCTAATTTTCGTTTTTTT
The DNA here is from genome assembly GCA_964036045.1 of Eutreptiella sp. 'Long Island Sound 2002'. NCBI lineage: Eukaryota > Euglenozoa > Euglenophyceae > Eutreptiales > Eutreptiaceae > Eutreptiella > Eutreptiella sp. 'Long Island Sound 2002'. Next base: position 45,336,734 of record OZ038381.1, read on the forward strand.
TTTACTTGTTTTTTTTTTACTTGTTTTTTTTTTTTTTTTTGGGAAAAAAAAAAACAAAAAGAGAAAAACAGGGGCGCGCGTACACTGCAGGCACAGGCTCGTGCAGCTGGTGCGGCGGTGCAATAGCGTTGTGTCCTCTGGCGTGTGTCGTCGGTGCTGTGGCGGCAGTCGCGCCCCAGGGGTGCGGCTCGCGCGTACTGATGTACACGGGCTTGGGTCAGGGTGGGTTTCGTGAGGTGTCTCTTTGCCTCTGGAGCTGGCTGGTTAGGCGGCTGTGTGGGCTGTGGGTGTGGGCTGTGGTTACGTTGTTCCCTCGGCGGGCTTGGTTAGGAGTCAAGGGTTAGCGGTTTCGGGGTGTGGCTCGGGTTTGATTTGTGCTTGGGTTCTGGCTCGGTTAGGCGGTTGCGCGGGGCCGGGCGTGTGGGTAGCGGCGTCCACGGGGTCGTGCGCCCGAGGCGGGTGCGGGGTGGTGCGTGCGGGCCGGCCGGTGGCCGGTGGCCTCACTGGGAGTCCCACACGGAGGGGTCGACGGGTGTGCCGGGGGCGTGCGCAGCGTGCAGGTTGGGCAGCAGCGGGCGCACGTGCAGGGCGTCAGCGTGCCCGATGAGGACCTCACTGAGGACCGAGGGGTTGGCGGCAAGCAGTATGCGATGCCCGGGAGGGGTGGCGGCGAGGAGCGGGAGGATGTCCGCGGCCCGCGACGTGGGGGCAATCACGACGTGGGCCGGGTGCGGCCCCGGGAGCGGTGCCGGGGGGAGCGGGACCACAGGACGGCGGTCTACTGTGAGGTGCCAAGTGGCGCGATGGTGGAGGAGCCGGACTAGGGCGATGCTGTGGCGCAGTGTGTGGGGCTGGGTGCTGGGCGGCGTGGAAAGGTGCGGCGGGAGGGGGGGGGGGCGGGGCGGTGGCGTGGGAGGGGGGACGGCGGAGGAGTGACGCCAGCGACGGGTGTGTCGTGCTGAGGGTGGAGAGGAGCCCACGGTAGCGGGCTTGGGTTCGGCGCCTTTGGGCGTAGTGGTGCTCGTTGTCGTGTGCGTTGGCTTCCTTCGGCGTCCGGTTCGTTTGGTGACTTCTGGGCGGGGCCTGGCGTGGCGCCCCGTGGTGGTGGTTTGCTGGGTAACGGGGTTAGATTGCGGCGCCGCTGGCCGGGGGGTCAGGCGCGTCGTGTTGTGTGGCGCGCAGGGCTCCTGGGGTGCTGTGGGTGTCGCCGGTGTCGGTGCGCCGACGCTTGTGGGGTGGTGAGGGGGTGTGTGCGTGCGGGGCTGGGCTTTGGGTGATGTTTCACAGGCGGATGCCGTCTCGCTGCGTTTCCTGGAGGGTCTCCCGCAGGGCTGCCTGGCAGTGTTGACGTGCCGCGACTTAGCACCTTGGCACACATCACAACTCATGATGTAGCGCTTAACGTAGTGTCACAGGTGGGAACCGACATAGTCACGTTGCCATGGTCATGGATTGCCATGGTTTGAAGTACTCCCGAATAGCCGTAGAACTCGGACTCGTGGTACATGGCCACGATCGATGTTACCAGCGTTTGGGGTACGAGAACACATTTGCCCAGTCTCGACAGCTGGAGGAACTTACCGTCGTGAAAAAACAGTTTGACATCTCGGAGTTGGTGCTGTGCCGTAGCGCTCCGGATGGCGATCTCGTAAATGTGCCTGGTACATGGGTCTTCTCGATATGCCAGCGCCCACACTGCGGTCGAAGTCAAGTTCTTGCATTGATAATGTCGCCCAACTCAACGGTGCGTGCCTTTAAGGCTTGGGGCGTACGGCGTGCTTGAGCCAGTGCTGGGTAAGGATACTGGCTGCAGTGAACCGTCTCGACCGCGTCGACAGCAGTTCAACTCCGTCAAAGTCGGGACATATCGAGCTTCTGTGTCAAAGGGAACTCGAACGGGGCGGCTCATGTCCACTTTGTGACGATCATCAGGATCAGTTTACTGTTCTGGTTTTTCATTGCCAGCGTCGGCGAGGCGTGCTGTGGGTTCGTGTGAATCGTCAGTCACCACCTCGTCAGTTGGCAATGGCTCCAGTTCTTCCGGCTCAACGGTTGGTTCTCTGTCTAACTGGAGTGCTGTTTCAGCGTCAGCATGAACGTCAGGATCTTTCCTCACGGAACGCTCGCTTCGAAGCGACATGTACAGATGGTCGTATGGCTGGAGCCACACTTCGTCATGTGAGAAAGAAACTTGGAGCACGTGTAGAAACTCGTCAACAATGTCGCCTTCAGGTGAAATTCAGTTCTCAACCAAGGGTACCACGAAGGGTCGTGTATGTGTAGCATTCTCGATGTCCATCAATGGTGTTGACGTCAGGCGGGAACAGGCATCCACTGCTGGATTCTCAAGACCCGGCACATACCAGAATGTGAGGTCGTATTCCTCTAGGTACTGTGACAATGGTGTGCTTGTTGTGATCTCAGCGGTTGGGGACACGTTTTGACATAGCGAAGGCTTTTCTGGTCGGTGTGTACGTGTACTTGCTGTGGTCCTCGAAGGAGATGGAACCACTGACTCAGGGCTAGCACAATGGCCAACAGCTCCTGTTCTCGGATGGGGTATCGAGTTTCAGCAGATTGCATTTTCCTTGACATAAAGGCAACAGGTCGAAGATGTCCCTTGTACTTCCCATGTGCACATCACTGTGCTAGCGTAGCCCCTACACATTCCTTCACAGCATCCGTGTACAGATGTTACGGCTGCCGGGGGTCGATAGCATTCAGATGTTTCTCACTGATGATTCCTTGCTTCAGCTTGTCGAAGCCAGCTTGATGCACAGCTGTCCACTCCCATTCTAAACCTGCCATCGCGGTGGGAGGAGCCGCTAGGGCCTGGACTCCTTCAACAAACTGCTGCTGAAATCCACAAAAACCGATCAACTGTCCAACTTCATGGACGGAGGTCGGCGCAGGACAACCTCGAATGACCTTGATGTTTTCTGGGTTCATGTGTACTACATCGTTATTGATTATGTATCTGAAAAAAGGAATTCGAGGTTGGAAGAACGTTGATTTGTCGATGCAGGGGGACAACTGGTGTCGTTGTAGTAGTTCATGCACTAAATCGAGGTGTTGTTGGTGTTTCTCGGCGTCCTTGGAGAGAATGAGGATGTCGTCAATATACACCCATACAAAAATCCTCAGGTGGTCTCAAAGAACATCATTGACGACGCGCTGGAACGTCGATGGTGCATTGCAGAGGTCAAAGGGCATAAGAACCCATTGGAAGGCCCCGAACTGCGTGATGAAGGCAGTGTTTTCGATATCTTCGTCTTGGATTCGAATCTAATGGAGCCCACTGACAAGGTGGATCATTGAAAATAGTGTAGTGCCCACCGGTGTGCTCTGTATGGATTGGATCGAAGGTAAAGGATCTTGATCTCGAATATGTTCAAAGCTCAGTAGTCGAGGCACATACGCCACTTACCATTTGTTCTCCTCACTAGGCGGCAACCTTCTCCGTATGGGCTCGAGCATGGTCAGTCTCAGCCCGATCGGTGCAGCTTGTCCAGTTGACGTCAAAGCTCATCCAATTGGCTTGGATCCATTTTTTTTTGGGAAAAAAAAAAAAAAAAAAAGAGAGAAACAGGGGCGCGCGTACACTGCAGGCACAGGCTCGTGCAGCTGGTGCGGCGGCGCAATAGCGTTGTGTCCTCTGGCGTGTGTCGTCGGTGCTGTGGCGGTGGTCGCGCCCCAGGGGTGCGGCTCGCGCGTACTGATGTACACGGGCTTGGGTCAGGGTGGGTTTCGTGAGGTGTCTCTTTGCTTCTGGAGCTGGCTGGTTAGGCGGCTGTGTGGGCTGTGGGTGTGGGCTGTGGTTACGTTGTTCCCTCGGCGGGCTTGGTTAGGAGTCAAGGGTTAGCGGTTTCGGGGTGTGGCTCGGGTTTGATTTGTGCTTGGGTTCTGGCTCGGTTAGGCGGTTGCGCGGGGCCGGGCGTGTGGGTAGTGGCGTCCACGGGGTCGTGCGCCCGAGGCGGGTGCGGGGTGGTGCGTGCGGGCCGGCCGGTGGCCAGTGGCCTCACTGGGAGTCCCACACGGAGGGGTCGACGGGTGTGCCGGGGGCGTACGCAGCATGCAGGTTGGGCAGCAGCGGGCGCACGTGCAGGGCGTCGGCGTGCGCGATGAGGACCTCACTGAGGACCGAGGGGTTGGCGGCAAGCAGTATGCGATGCCCGGGAGGGGTGGCGGCGAGGAGCGGGAGGATGTCCGCGGCCCGCGACGTGGGGGCAAACACGACGTGGGCCGGGTGCGGCCCCGGGAGCGGTGCCGGGGGGAGCGGGACCACAGGACGGCGGTCTACTGTGAGGTGCCAAGTGGCGCGATGGTGGAGGAGCCGGACTAGGGCGATGCTGTGGCGCAGTGTGTGGGGCTGGGTGCTGGGCGGCGTGGGGACGTGCGGCGGGAGGGGGGGGGGGCGGGGCGGTGGCGTGGGGGGGGGCACGGCGGAGGAGTGACGCCAGCGACGTGTGTGTCGTGCTGAGGGTGGAGAGGAGCCCACGGTAGCGGGCTTGGGTTCGGCGCCCTTGGGCGTAGTGGTGCTTGTTGTCGTGTGCGTTGGCTTCCTTCGGCGTCCGGTTTGTTTGGTGACTTCTTGGCCGGGCCTGGCGTGGCGCCCCGTGGTAGTGGTTTGCTGGGTAGCGGGGTTAGATGGCGGCGCCGCTGGCCGGGGGGTCAGGCGCGTCGTGTTGTGTGGCGTGCAGGGCTCCTGGGGTGCTATGGGTGTCGCCGGTGTCGGTGCGCCGACGCTTGTGGGGTGGTGAGGGGGTGTGTGCGTGCGGGGCTGGGCTTTGGGTGATGTCCCACAGGCGGATGCCGTCTCGCTGCGTTTCCTGGAGGGTCTCCTGCAGGGCTGCCTGGCAGTGTTGACGTGCCGCGACTTAGCACCTTGGCACACATCACAACTCATGATGTAGCGCTTAACGTAGTGTCACAGGTGGGAACCGACATAGTCACGTTGCCATGGTCATGGATTGCCATGGTTTGAAGTACTCCCGAATAGCCGTAGAACTCGGACTAATGGTACATGGCCACGATCGATGTTACCAGCGTTTGGGGTACGAGAACACATTTGCCCAGTCTCGACAGCTGGAGGAACTTACCGTCGTGAAAATACAGTTTGACATCTCGGAGTTAGTGCCGTGCCGTAGCGCTCCGGATGGCGATCTCGTAAATGTGCCTGGTACATGGGTCTTCTCGATATGCCAGCGCCCACACTGCGGTCGAAGTCAAGTTCTTGCATTGGTAATGTCGCCCAACTCAACGGTGCGTGCCTTTAAGGCTTGAGGCGTACGGCGTGTCTGAGCCAGTGCTGGGTAAGGATACTGGCTGCAGTGAACCGTCTCGACCGCGTCGACAGCAGTTCAACTCCGTCAAAGTCGGGACATATCGAGCTTCTGTGTCAAAGGAAACTCGAACGGGGCGGCTCATGTCCACTTTGTGACGATCATCAGGATCAGTTTACTGTTCTGGCTTTTCATTGCCAGCGTCAGCGAGGCGTGCTGTGGGTTCGTGTGAATCGTCAGTCACCACCTCGTCAGTTGGCAATGGCTCCAGTTCTTCCGGCTCAACGGTTGGTTCTCCGTCTAACTGGAGTGCTGGTTCAGCGTCAGCATCAACGTCAGGATCTTTCCCCCCGGAACGCTCGCTTCGAAGCGACATGTACAGATGGTCGTATGGCTGGAGCCACACTTCGTCATGTGAGAAAGAAACTTCGAGCACGTGTAGAAACTCGTCAACAACGTCGCCCTCAGGTGAAATTCAGTTCTCAACCAAGGGTACCACGAAGGGTCGTGTATGTGTAGCATTCTCGATGTCCATCAATGGTGTTGACGTCAGGCGGGAACAGGCATCCACTGCTGGATTCTCAAGACCCGGCACATACCAGAATGTGAGGTCGTATTCCTCTAGGTACTGTGACAATGGTGTGCTTGTTGTGATCTCAGCGGTTGGGGACACGTTTTGACATAGCGAAGGCTTTCCTGGTCGGTGTGTACGTGTACTTGCTGTGGTCCTCGAAGGAGATGGAACCACTGAGTCAGGGCTAGCACAATGGCCAACAGCTCCTGTTCTCGGATGGGGTATCGAGTTTTAGCAGATTGTATTTTCCTTGACATAAAGGCAACAGGTCGAAGATGTCCCTTGTACTTCCCATGTGCACATCACTGTGCTAGCGTAGCCCCTACACATTCCTTCACAGCATCCGTGTACAGATGTTACGGCTGCCGGGGGTCGATAGCATTCAGATGTTTCTCACTGATGATTGCTTGCTTCAGCTTGTCGAAGCCAGCTTGATGCACAGCTGTCCACTCCCATTCTAAACCTGCCATCGCGGTGGGAGGAGCCGCTACAGCCTGGAATCCTTCAACAAACTGCTGCGGAAATCCACACAAACCGATCAACTGTCCAACTTCATGGACGGAGGTCGGCGCAGGACAACCTCGAATGACCTTGATGTTTTCTGGGTTCATGTGTACTACATCGTTATTGATTATGTATCTGAAAAAAGGAATTCGAGGTTGGAAGAACGTTGATTTGTCGATGCAGGGGGACAACTGGTGTCGTTGTAGTAGTTCATGCACTAAATCGAGGTGTTGTTGGTGTTTCTCGGCGTCCTTGGAGAGAATGAGGATGTCGTCAATATACACCCATACAAAAATCCTCAGGTGGTCTCAAAGAACATCATTGACGACGCGCTGGAACGTCGATGGTGCATTGCAGAGGTCAAAGGGCATAAGAACCCATTGGAAGGCCCCGAACTGCGTGATGAAGGCAGTGTTTTCGATATCTTTGTCTTGGATTCGAATCTAATGGAGCCCACTGACAAGGTGGATCATTGAAAATAGTGTAGTGCCCACCGGTGTGCTCTGTATGGATTGGATCGAAGGTAAAGGATCTTGATCTCGAATATGTTCAAAGCTCAGTAGTCGAGGCACATACGCCACTTACCATTTGTTCTCCTCACTAGGCGGCAACCTTCTCCGTATGGGCTCGAGCATGGTCAGTCTCAGCCAGATCGGTGCAGCTTGTCCAGTTGACGTCAAAGCTCATCCAATTGGCTTGGATCCATTTTATAAGGTTGTAGCCACGGAGGGTTGTCTTCACTGTCTAGGCGTATTCGATGGTCTCCTCCAGGTGGTTGCGTCCCTCGATCCATCGAAGGAGAATGGGTATGAAGTCGGTGCGGTGGTTGAAGTTGTTTCAGTCAACAGTCGGGTTATGGCTTCGGAGCCATGGTAACCCAAGCACCCCATCCGGCTGAATCTTCAAAACCTTGAAGTGGTGTGGAAATACGAATTCCCCAATTCGAACATACGCTCTCGTGTAGCATCGCACTTCGGCTTGGACACCTCCGGCATTCATGACGCTCCTGGGTGTGTGAGTTTGTAGAGGGGAAGTCGCGCCCTCTTTGCTGGTTGCATTGACATGAAGTAACTCGTTGCTCCACAGTCAACTAAGACATGTACTCCTGAGTTGGAACAGTCATTTTTTTGCGCACAAAGGCGCCGTTGAACCGTGAACAGAGTCCCATGTTCAGGTTCGGTTCTCTCGACGTTGACTCTTCGGGATGTCCAGTTTTCTTCGAGTTTGTCGGTACTGATGGTGGAGTTCAACTCTTCCCGAGGACGTCCGCCACCACGTCTCCGAAAATGCTTCTTAGCCCGTGGGTCGCTGCCCACTCTTCGAGCGTGATCGAAATTGTCCTTTACTGTCTCGACTGTGATCTCTTAGAGGCGTGCCTGACCTGTATCCTCGAACCTGTCCTCCTCGGGATGGTGGTTGATTGTTCTGGCAATGGCGGGCTAAGTGTACTGCTTGCCACAGCTGTAGCAATGATGCGTATGGGGGTCCCTACTCCTCACGCTAGGGTGAGGATTTCAGGTTTTCAGTGGCCTATAGGCCAGAAATGCCCGTTTCCAGCCCTGAAAACCCTGTTTTCTGTGCGTGTGCGCGAGGAACGATCGTCGCCGTCGCCTGTGTTTCTGTGAACGTTTCAGAGACTATTTCTCGATTTTTTAAGAATTCAATCGTTTTACTTGTAGAAGTATTAATTTTACGAACATCCAGGGTTTGGATTATTCAGCGTGGATCCTTGAGCGTCGATTTTTGGGTTCGAGAGCTAGTTGTCGATTTTTTCAGCAATCACTGTATCGCATTTAAGATTACGTCATATGCTCACATTGTAGTGCATCTCTCAGTGTGTGCATGCATGGTTTACTCGGGCGTCAAGTCGAAGCGTAACGGCGTCAACGCTTCGAAGGCTGAGCAACGCGAAAAAGTTGATTTTTGAGCCGAAACTCTGTTTCACAGTTTCTCAGCCCCTGACCCTCAGGACTGTTCCCCCACCCTGATGACAGTCCTGAGCCGGATACCTAGCATCATATGGCATCGCGTTTCTTGACAACAGCGACGCGACGCCGTTGCTTGGACTGATTTTGTGCCATTTATTTTGCCTACTTGAGCCTTACCCTAACCATGGAGTAGGTTTCTGACTTACTACTCCTCCTTGATCCTTAGCTCATTATTTGTTATTGTTTATCTCCGATGTCAGGACTGACTCAGAGGTGGGTAACATCTTAGAATTAACTGTGAGACATGTAATTGCCTTCTTTTTTGTGCTTTGCATGACGAAGGGTGGGACGAGGGGTGTGGACTTGTAAGGGTGTAAGTTTGAAACCTCTTTTGCATTAGTAAAACTGAAACCTAGAGAGGACACCCCCCCCCCCTTGAAACTGTTTCAAAACAAGTCTAAAATCCGTCTTGCTGATGAACACGAATCAATCGGGGTGTCCGTGGACGAGGCCAACCTCTCCCGCAGCCCACCTTATCATGTCCACCACTGAGTACGGCAACGTGGGATGGATCGCAGGCCCCCGCTGCAGTAGCGACAGCGCCAGCAACAGCGATCCAGAGCCTGGGACGCCCAGCTGCCGGCTGATCACCCGCAACGCCGCCGTGGATTGAAGCCGGGCTGAGGCGCTGCAGTTGCCGCATTCACGCCTCTCATCCAACACGCGGTACCACAGCTGGGTGGGGCAGTGCGCGGCGTACCACCGAGGAGAGAGCTCAGCAAGTGCCGCGAGCTGCAAAGATGACGTCAGCGCCCCGAGCGAAAACCTCTGCGACAACCAGGCCTACAGGGGCCCTCCAGAAAGGAGGAACCCGCGAACACGCCCCATGTTCAGGGCTGCGGAAGCGAAGACCCAAAGCTGCGCCACGGCCGCCTCCGCAGCAGCGAGGAGGACTCCAGCGACCTCCACAGGACACAGGGCCTGCGACGCCCTCGATCCCGGTCCACAAGGAGACCTAGACAAGCACCAAGACCGGAGGAGACATCCTTGGATGCCTGTTCTAATGCCCATGTGGCCCTGGGATTGGTAACCCTCCCTAGTTCGGATTAATTTTTTAAATAAACAGTTATTCCTGATTTTCTGCGCGCTCTGCACTGCAGAATTCGTTTCTTTACATGCATTGCACTGTAAATGCGTATGCTTCGTGCTACAGATTTTCCCTGAATTTGGCCTCGGAATGTTTTATCCTGATATTGCTGTGTTTCCTTTTTTCAGCTCGGTGTGTGCCTTTGGCTCCTGTTCGCAGGGACGGTCCTGTGTGCCCCGATCAGGCACCCGCTGGCAGGAAACTCTGTACTCTACTCTATCAGTTTTTTACAGTTTTTATTGATTTTTTTCTGTGAAAGAGGGCAAATTTTCAGCCCTCCAGCGCTGAGGGGGGGGGGCTTTGGCAGCTTCAGGGCAGGCTTTCATCAGCCAATTGTACAGCCCATGCGTTGCTCCATGTTTCCAGCTGCAGCTAGTGCCTAGCCTCTGAAACCCCTCAGATTTTACCTCAGAATTTCTTCTGGTGTCACTGCTTAGTGCTTTTAACCTCAAGATATTTTCCTGGTTACACTGTTAACCCATTTTCTGTACCAGACTACTTCGTAACCCTTACTGATGGTCAGAGGCTGCTTTCTTGGAGCTGCAGCAACCACTTAGGGAGGGTGGTAATGTGTATGGGCGTCCCTAATTTTAAGAATGTCTCAATCTTAGGGCAATAAGACGGCGCTGAATCCGTGAGCGTTGAATTATGGGTTAGAGGGCTAGTTGTTGATTTTTTTAGAAATGTCTGAATGGCTTTTAGGATTAAGTCATATGCCCACGTTGTAGGGCATTCCTCAGTGTGTGCATGCATGGTTTACTTGGGCATCAAGTTGACGCGTTGAAGGGGGAGCAACACGAAAAAGTTGTTTTTTGGGCCACAAAGGCTCTGTTTCACTGTTCTTCAGCCGCCTGACCCTCAAGATTGTCCCCCGACCCTGACGACAGTCCTGAGCTGGATACAACACGTTTTATGGCGTCGCTCTTCTTGACGACGGCGACGCAGGGTCGTTGCTTTGACTGATTCTTGTGCCAATTTCTTTGCCTACTTGATTGAGCCTTACCCTAACCATTGAGTGCGTTTGCGACTTACTACTCCTCCCTGACCCTTAACTCATTATTAATTATTGTCCATCTCTGATGTCTGGACTGACTGAGAGGTGGGTAACCTCTCAGATTTATTTGTAAGACATGCCTTATTTTGTGTGCTTTGCATGACCAAGGGTGGGATAAGGGGTGTGCACTTGTAAGGGTGTAAGTTTGAAAACGTTTTTTGGTTAGCAAAACTGAAACCTAGAGAGGACACACCCCCCCCCCTCCTTGAAACTGCTTCAGCAATGTCGGTTTGCTGGACTGTCATGACGATTGGAGCAATTGTTCCGATGATCCTCAATGTATGCATGTGGCCCTTCTCAGGGCGTGGCGATTGAATGGAGGCTCATCGGCTCGCGTACGGTCCAAGGCATTCTGGCTGCACTCCGAGTCGGCATGGGGTGGATGTGGCAGCGTTGGCATGGGGTTGGAAGGAAACATCGTTGAAGTCGTAGTTGGCGGAACCGTCTGAGGTAGAGGTCTCAAAACTGCAGCAGCTGTGGTATCTTCCGTAGACCTGGACGCATTCTGAACTACCTCGAGCTGATAACCAGCTGCCATCTAAGCTATGGCAATGGTCTCCACAAGCGTGTCGAAGCGAAACGGTGTCCCTGAACGCAATTTCGAACCAGCCTCCACGATGTATTGCCGAGGTACTGCGTCGTTCCAGAATCATTCACCAAATGGAGACTTAACGTGGTAACCCATCTGGAGGTCACTAGTGTTGACCTTCGACTTAATGACACAGGTTCCAAATTCCTTGATGTAGTCTGCATGTTGAGCGAACTCGCTCGCTCGCAGCGATAACATTCTCGATAGGTACACTGGTTCGTGGGATACGCAATCGAAGCGTTGTCCCAATACAAGCATTAGTTCGAACCAATCATCTTGTACCTGTTTCAGCAAGCTGTGATGATGATCTGGAGCGTCGCCTTTGAGGAGGAAACGGCAGGGCAGTGACATGATCGACTGGTGGACTCACTTTGGATGGTCACCCGTTCCCATGGGGGGGCCTGGCCATGGGACTCTGCAGGCAGGCAAAGCACTGCGCTCATAGGGGCATCCTCATGGAACAAAGCGTTCTAGGATCCTTGCCACTCTGAAACAAAAGAAAGTATGTACAAAAACACATCGGGGTATGCACACAGGTGTGTTAAGCCATAGACTCGGATCAGGGCACCTGAGGGCAATAGATACTCAGTCCCCAACAATATTCCATCCCTAGGTCCCACCTCCTCAGTGGCATGCAGGTACGAAGGTTCAAACACAACCCACGGACCCGCCCAAACTGGACCCTAGATCCCTGCAAAGGGAGAAGCCTCTGGGTCAACCACGGGCCTGTTCCCAAAATGTAATAGGTTCCAAGGGCAATTCACAGTGACTTCCCATGCTCCTCTGACAACAGGTCCCAACTCCCCTCTGAGGCGGAGATATGGCCCCGCCATTAACCCCTAGGAGTTGGGGGCTGCAAATGCACTGTTTCAGCCCATCCTGACTAGGGCTCATAAAAGTCCAAAATTGACCCCTCGCCCGGACATTACGAGGGCAGGGGCGCAACAACCAGCCCGGGGCCTCCCGAGTAGGAACTCCCCAGAGGCCCTATGGAACTTGGTTCCCCCAGATTCCCAGGCATCTTGGTGCCGCGGGGTCGCCACGGAAGCCGAAATCGGCAAAATCTGCCACCTCAGGTGGCCGACCAGGGTTGCCGTTCGTGGAAATGTGGTCAAGCCAAGCCTTGACTTACGGGCCTTGATATCCCCTCTTGTCCCGTGCATCGGGGTTTGGCTTGCTGTCACGTTGGTTGCCTGCTGTTGCCGGAGGGGATGGTCGCGCGACCGGGCGGAAAACAGCAAGAAAGGCGAAATTTGGCAACGTGGCACGCACTGTAAGTTGCATAACTCCGGCTAGGCCGGAGGAGCAAATACAAAGCTCTAAGGCAAGTGACCCTTAATCATATGCTACAAGAATTACCACTTCCTTCCGGCTAGGTCCCTTGGCCCATCGAGATATGGTATTCACAACTTGGCCTAAAATGGCAAAAACAGCGAAAACTGGCCAAAACGGCCCACACTCACGATCCCATATTTCTGTGGTCACGGCGAGCAATCAGCTAACCAAATGTTCCATGGACACATGGGACTTGAGGCCCAATTTACGCCCCATGTCAACCCTCGAGGTTGCCTCTAATTGTTTTTCCTTCTCGCGGAAAAATGGTACACGAACAATGGCAAGAGGCAGCATACCCCATATTGAGCCACCCATGGCTCTCCCACTTCAGGGAGAGGACACAAGGAGATACACCCAATTCGAGGCGGGTTTATGTCCCCTTCCCAAATCGCCCTTAACTTTGGCCAGCGGGCGCACACAGCCCGGGGGCGAACATTAAGGGGGAAATGGGGTTTTTTGCCATTATTGCCAAAAAGAGGGTGAGTAGTCCCAAAAGTGTTTACTCCAACAATTGTATCTCCGGTTCCAAAGGGACGGCGGTTTTCGGCCATTGCATGGAAGCAATCAAGAGCCCTAAGTCCCTTTATCAACATTAGTCGCGGTCGGAACCACAAGAAAGCCATTTTTAACACTTCAGCCCTTGGAGCACACGAAAACAGGGAAATATGGCCAAAATACCAATGTTGGGAGATATATATCCATGGGACACCAAGGCCCGTATCATATGGCATATACCCAAATTGAAGGACCCATACCAAGTGTTTACAAACATACTTACTATGGGTCAAGTCCTCCCTTGGATCCCAAGTCAATCATGCATGCATATGGGCACATGTGCAAGAGGCAGGTTCGGCGCGCTTGCAGACAGGGCAATGTTATAGAAAATAGTAGATAGGCTTGGAAAAATCAAGTAAGCCATACACCATGTCTTTTGTGCTCTGTACTTTCCATATTGCCTTGACTCGAGGGTCATATGGCCCCTGGTTTCGGGAAGCAGCCTTGGCGCCTCCGCCATTTAGGCAAAAATTTAGAGGAAAAGTCGTCCTTTCAAGCGACCGCGTTTTTGCGCGCATTGAATTGCGTGGAGCCATCGTTGAGTTGGCTCCAAAATCGAAAAACCCGTAGTGGTATTGGTCTTATGTGCAAGGTTATTTACGTTCATGCGCACAAGTACACAAATTTGGCGTTTGCGCACGATTTGGACTTGGGTTTTTCGCATTCATGTGTGTCCCAAAACGCCCGACTAAGCGACTTCCCCAAAGGAAGCGATATGCCCATGTGAAAGGGGCATGAAAGGGAGGCAAAGGGGGGAGATGTAGGGTTCACTACGAACTCATGGTCCATGAGAACCATGAGTTCGGTCGCTTCACGGAAAAGCTTGCACGTCGATTTCCTCCCAGACGCGACAGCGAAAAATTCTGGTGAGCACCCCAGATTAAAGTACATGAAGGACCCTACAGATCCATTGCTTCACTTCCTTTCAAACCTCAAAGGTACAGGAGAAAAAGTCAAAACAAAACTCCACCACGGAACCATGCCGCCAACACAAGCGCAGGCGACGATGAGCGACATGTTCACTGCGGCGAGAAATCGGGTCAGAATAATCGATTTTGATTGATTTCCCGCACCTAGGCCTTTATCACCTGGAATATTCCTATCAAAGTTCCCCGAATTCCCAAAATTACTGAACGGTGTGCTTTTCTTGAGTAGTTCCGCCCTACAATTGTTGGGAACTGACAAAAAAATATTCAAAATACTACCAACCAGACGTAGTCCCCCACGTCATGCAATAATTACTATTTTCTGCTGCAAAACTGGTCGGTCCGCTGGATGCCACGTGAATGTGGTGCCACACTACGGGCTACATTAGATAACAACCATGATGTAATGTTGGGGTTGATAATACTAAAATCTAGGCCCGCTTTCGTGTTGCGGTTCTACTTGCATAGCAACAGTGGTCAGATGGAAGCCCTCATGGGACTTTTGTGTTTAAGCTTCAATGACCCGTCGGATGGCCTGTAAATGTAGTGCCACACTACAGGTTATTCTTGTCCTATGTTCTTGTGCATACAGGACATGCGATCCACCTGCAGATCAGCTTCCGAAATGCCATTTCGCAAAGAAAAAAAATTTCAAAACACTGAAGCAACACAGCAAGCAACACATAACTACATACAAGCATCACTGCGTTCCACTCTGAGGTACACCATAAGTGACAAAGTGTTCTCCAAGGGCAGCAGGCTTTGGTCTCTCAGCTACTTCTTCAAGCTGTCGAAAATACCCCAAAACTTGGTTGACGTCATTGGACAGCTTGTCATACTTTTCATCCAACCGGTCCTGTTTTTTCCTGAAATTACGGGCCAACAAACATGCAAAGTGCAAAAATACAAGAAACTAGACGTTCCAGTGGAGCTGCTCTCAGCGCACATACCAGGAATAAGAGTATATCACCGATCCATATTTACCACAGATGCAGGAAAAGCTGGCACATCACAACGAATGCGACGTCCTGTGGAAAGTGAATTACCGCCAACCAACCTATCACGTGCAAAACTGTAAGGAACTGGGACAATCCAGCGAATGTGTTGTCATCGCGCATACCTCGAACACAATTATACCTCCGATCCGTGTTTATTTCACGTAAAGCAAACTCTGGTGTGTCACGAAATCTTGAACGGTGTTTGGGAAGCAATTTACGCTGTTTGGGAAGCGATTCACGAGCCACGAGACACTGAAAATCCAAGATCCACCAACTATCAACCAATCAAATGTACCTGTGACAATCTTTCAACCGCGGATTCATCTTCAGCAGCGGATCCATCTGTCTTGGGCTCGATGTTCGACCTTTTCTCAGCTTCCCGCACGTCCTGCAGAATAGAGGTTGCTTCGACGTTGATCACGCTAGACACAGCACAGTACAATAAGAAATAATTATAAATTCAAAGCAACTTTATGTCAAATGTTCACAAAACTACCCTTTTTGTTCTTGCCATAAATAATGTGTATCTTATCTGCCGTCTTGAGAGCCTTTTGCGCGCCTGGGGCGACGTGCTTTGCGGGATGTGTATTTCGCCCAGTGGGAAGTAAATCACGTGCCTACAGCGACTAAACGTTGTAAAAATGATTTTTGGATGACCTTTTGCATAATGATACTTTTCCCAGCGCCGCTGCAGGTTGCAGACACACCCTCCAACTGGGGTTCATGATGCCTTGACGTTGGGTGGGAACTGATTTCCTTCACAATGTATAAAACAATTGCTTTTTTTTTGTTATTCTTTTTGGGCATGGCGGTTTCTCGCCCAAAGTGTAACAACAAACTGAGTTCAGTGCTGGGCGGCTGGCAGTGACATAAAACAATGGCTCTTTCTCACCCTCCCGCACGTCCTGCAGAATAGAGGTTGCTTCGACGTTAATCACGCTAGACACAGCACAGTACAATAAGAAATAATTATAAATTCAAAGCAACATTATGTGAAATGTTCACAAAACTACCCTTTTTGTTCTTGCCATAAATAATGTGTATCTTATCTGCCGTCTTGAGAGCCTTCTTCGCGCCTGGGGCGGCGCGCTTTGCGGGATGTGAATTTCGACCAGTGGGAAGTAAATCACGTGCCTACAGCGACTAAACGTTGTAAAAATGAATTTTGGACGACCTTCTGCATAATGATACTTTTCTCAGCGCCGCTGCAGGTTGCACACACACCCTCTAACTGGGGTACATGATGCCTTGACGTTGGGTGGGAACTGATTTCCTTCACAATGTATAAAACAATGGCTTTTTTTTGTTATTTTTTTGGGCATGGCGGTTTCCCAGCAAAAATGTAACAACAAACTGAGTTCAGTGTTGGGCGGGTGACAGTGACATAAAACAATGGCTTTTGTATAGGTCTTGTTGCCTTAAGACCAACTCGAAGCAAACGTTTTCATAGACATATCACAGCGGCGAGAACCAACCACAATATGACTCTTCCCTCTGCCGGATCAGAATCAGAGCCCCTCATAGGTAGCAACATTTCAATTGGTCCGTAGATTGGCACCACATTGACGTGCCATCCCACGGATCATTTGGACTTCGACACTAAAGTTCCCACCAGGTCAAGATATGACCACTACTGCTATGTATAAAGGATGATAGCACTGACGGGAGCGTGGATTTCATTATTATCAACCCCGAAATCACATAGACGTTGATATCTGATGTAGCCTGCAGTGTGGCACCACATTCACGTTCCATCCCGCAGGCCAATCAGTTTTGCAGCACAAAATGGTACTTACTGTATGATGTCGGGGATGACGTCTGGTACGTAGTTTTTTGAATATGTTTCCGTCACCTATCAACGATTGAAGGGTGACACTACTCTGGAATAGCACACTGTTCATCATTTTTGGGAGCTTCAGGGCTTAATACGGGAATCTTGTGATGGCTTCGAACAGCAGCAGCGCAGCAAGCGCGCAAGTCGCAAGTCGCAGTCGCAATCGCACTGCAGTCTGTGAATAATAAAGAAGCTTCAAATGCCAACTGTGAATGAGCGCTGTAAGATACTTCGATCTCTGAACAGGGTCTTTGTCTTCGAGATTGTGTTATGTTTTCGTGCCCCGTCTAAAGATCCTGCGAGGTTTGTCGATTTTGGATTTTGGATTTCGGATTTTGAGAAACAAAGAGGCACAGGAGTACACGTCGCGTTCCCAAGAAACAAACCACAACAGGTGGTAGCCAGCTAGGTGGCGGGGAGATCAATATTCGAGATCAATCTTCGACGCCGTCAACTTGATTTGGATTTCGATCTACAATGGAGCGGTCCTTCGACGATGCAGCTATGCTGCACTTCATCAGAGACAGTCTGTTTCGAAGTGATTCACCCTTGCATCACGAATTTTCGGTTTCGTTAGAAAGGTTCATCGCAGAGCGCACCGCAAGTCAAGAGACCGAGTGGTTTCCATGTCTCCCTCGTGATCTTCAAAGCTGTTCGCAGAAGCTTGCAGATACTCAAGCCAAGGTCATCGAATTGGAACGACGCATCGATGCATTGCAGGCAACAGCAGCAAGTGTTACTGCAGCAACTGGTCAACGGGTCAACACTTAGCAGTCCTCGACAGAAAATGCAACTCAAGCTGCTGCAAACGAACTTCGACGCGTAGAGCATGAATTGTCACAATGTTATGCCCTGATCAACGAATTTGTACGAACTTCGAGTGAACAACCTTCGAGGAACACCCAGTTTCCGGAACCACCACCACAGCTCCATCCACAAACGCCGTCCCCTCCGAATCAACCACTGTATGCACCACCGAACAGTTCATCTCACCCTCCACAACAACCACTTCCACAACCACCTGTCTTCGAACCACATCCAGCACATCAGTTCGCAGTCCAGCGTGCTCCTACGCAAGAGATTTTGGGACGCCGTGTCGAGCGCCTGAATAAACTGGTCGAGAGGTTCTCTCGGAGACCTGGATGTGGAGAGTTTCGAACATGGAAGGAGGATTTGTTACGAGCCTTCACCCTGTCGAATATCACCTCACTCGTCGATCAGGTGACAATCATATCATTCCTCCTCGATGGTGATGCTGCCGAGTATTATGGTAGCTTGACGAAGGTTGTACAGGATGACTGGTTCGAGCTCATGCGTGTGTCAGGCCAACGTTTCCATTGCATATCCCATGAGCCAGTGTATTTGTCGAGGATGTTGAGCTTGAAAGAGAGCGAGTTTCCACGACATGCGGACTACGTGCGGGAATTTCGTACTTGCGTTATCAAGTCGAAGGTTAACACCAGTGACCTCCAGATGGGTTACCTCGTCAACTCTCAATTTGTTGAAGGTTTGTCAAATGACGCTGATTGTCAGCAGTACATCGTTGAAGTCCGTTCGAGATAGCGTTCTAATAGGCCATTTGAATTGGATACCTTGGTAGTGACCATCGCGGAAGCCTACATTGCGGCCAGGTATCAGCTCGAAGAGGTACAGAACGCATCGAGAACGACATCATATCACACCCTGGATCCCGCAGTGTCAAGACCCCTGCCTATGATGGTCCCACCTACTTCGATTTCCACGTTCCCATCCAACCCTATGCCAACGCCGCACGTCAATCCCATGCAGACTCCAGCTGCAGCGCCAGCAGCTTCGACCGTGCCAGAGCCGATGAACCTCGATGCAATTGCCAACCTCCAAGAAGAGGTACATGCCTACATTGGTGAACGTCGTAATGAACGGTTCGGACGCCAAGATGGTCGAGAAAGTAGTCGTTGCTACAATTGTGGTGGACAAGGCCACTTGGCCCGTGACTGTCCAAAAGATGTACCGCCATCCCGAGGACGAGACCGTCAGGAGTCAAGGTCGAGCACACCGAGACAAGATCAAAGTCGAGACAGCAAGGGACGGTTTCGATCCCGCTCCAAGAGCAGAGAAAGGCCCACAACGGCCTAGAAAACAATTCTGAAGACCTGGTAGCCGACGTCCTCGAGAAGAGCTGAACACCACTACCAGCACCAATAAACCTGAAAAGAATTCGACACTTGGAGGTGTCAACGTCGAAGGGACCGAACCTGAGCATGCGTCTCTGTTCACGGTTGGATGGCGCATTTGCGCATGTCGTGAAGACTCCTTTGACTCCAGCGTGGAATTATTGGTCAACTTCGGAGCGACCAGCGACTTTATGTCGATGCAAACTGCAAAAAGGGCGCGACTTCCCCTCTATAAACTGAGAAACCCTGGACACGTCTTGACAGCCGGAGGTGTCCAAGTCGAAGTACGGTACTACACGAGAGCTTATGTTCGAGTTGGAGAGCTTGTATTTTGTCATCACTTCAAGGTCATAGAGATTTTGCCAGATGTGGTACTTGGACTACCATGGCTTCGAAGCTACAATCCAACTGTCAACTGGAAGGAACGGTACGCCGACATCCAACATGGTTCGAATTCGTACCGGTTATTTTTTGGCGAATCAAGACATTCCACCAAGCTACAGTTTCAAGCTGCTTCAAAGCTGGACCTTCTTTCGATACTTTAATCCAGTTCCTCGAAAGCAAGTCCGGTTGGGAATCCAACCCCACATGCCAAGAAACACCTTGAACTACACTCGTCGACACACGTTCAGCACGGTACTGACATGTACGATGAGTCCGAAACGGAACATGGTATCACCGATGAGGAGTGCAGCGATATGGAGATTGAGTACATTTTGTTGCCGAAACTCAACAGAGAGATCGGTCGAGCTGATCTCACGGGAGATCAAGTATTTCTGTGCTGCATGCCTCGACCAGCGGTGCCGGTCGATCAAATGTATAAGATGCAAGCCAGTGATGGCAATGATGACGGGCGTGACCCCGTTCGACCCAAACTGCCGAGTGGATTACACAAGTGGGCGGACCTCTACGACTGGGAGAAAGCGGAGTATGGAGACCTACCTCCGTATCGACCTGGTAGAGATCATCGAATCCGCCTCGATTCGGAAGACAATCCACCGTGGGTACACCCTTACAAAATGGATCCGAGCCGACTAGATGAACTTTGACGACAATTGGACAAGTTGCATCAACCTGGTCGAATCAGACCATCCTCGAGTCGGTACGGAGCGGGTTGCCTACTGGTGAAGAAAGCGAATGGTAAATGGCGCATGTGCGTCGACTACCGAGCGTTGAATACGTGAACTGTACGAGATCGATATCCTTTGCCATCGATCCAATCCATCTTGAGCACACCGGGGGGTTCCACTGTATTTTCGAAGATAGACCTTGTTAGTGGCTTCCACCAGATCCGAATCCAAGACGAAGATATCGAGAAAACCGCCTTCAACACGCAATTTGGCGCCTTCCAGTGGGTTGTTATGCCCTTTGGCCTCTGTAATGCGCCATTGACGTTCCAACGCGTGGTGAATGATGTCCTTCGAGACCACTTGGGGATCTTTGTATGGGTGTACATCGACGACATCCTCGTCTTCTCGAAAGATGCGGATGAACACGAAGGACATCTCGATTTGGTACATGAACTACTCCGTAAGCACCAGCTCTTTCCCTGCATCGATAAATCGAGTACCCTTCTGTTGATACATCATCGACAAGGATGGAGTACACATGGACCCCGAAAAGATCAAGGTCTTTCGAGGTTGGCCTCCGCCGACTACGGTTTATGAAGTTCGACAATTCATTGGATTGTGTGGATTTTACCAGCAGTTTGTCGAAAGGGTTCCAAGCTCGTAGGCGGCTCAAGTTGCATGGTCAAAATCAGAGCAAATGCACCCAATTTGGACCATGCAAAAAAATAGTTTTTCACAGGCCCTGTTTTTTGAAAACAGAATATTAGTCCAAAGAAAGTATCTTTCTTACCATTTGTGCCATTTTGTGATTTTTTTCTGACAGCCGAAAACAAAAGAAAACTACAAAGGAATCAATAAATCTTATGATTTCAGTGGGAAAGGATGTGCTTTTAGCGGAAATTGGCCAATAGATACATTTTGCGTTCCCCTTATTCTTTGGATGAACATGGTCTGCAGAAAAAATGATTGCAACATCATTTTCTGTTCTTCATGTTCATTGCATACCTGGAAAAATGATTTCTTGATCTAAGTCTATGCGCGAGGCCTCGCGCAATCAAGACCAAGGATCATTAAAACAGAGGCATGGCGGAATGAATATCAATGCAAAGCATATGCAACATGTGGTTCAAGGGCTGCTCCATGGGCGAGGCCTCGCGCATAACTTAATAAACCAAAAACCTCACCCGATTCATTTTCCCTTGGAAAGACGGCTTCAGGGTCGAGTTGTCTTACCACCCACCCCACGGTTTGATTTTCGATTTGCATTGCCTGACAAAAGAGGTATAGGTTGTGACTTTCAAGTTCTGGGACTGCATTACAGTCCTCAGTGCGCGAGGCCTCGCGCAAAAAAAGGCCCAGAAACTATATTCTTTGTACCATTGTGATGGGCCCTCATCTGATAGCGCTTGGGCACAACCTTCACTGAAGCAACGAGTACCTAAATTGTCATTGAGCCATTGAAATTTACCAGAAGCTTGCCCCCCCCGGAGGCGGAAAAACTCTTTCTGGGCTTGGTCAGCCCCTGCGCTTGGCAGACTGCTTCCCCCAGGGCACCTTCTTTCTCCAGGTATCGAACGTCATCTTGATAATTGGTGTCGTTTCCACTACATTGCATTTTACTCTCCAAAAGATCAGTTTTTTTTGGCCCAAACAAACGCTCAAAAAAGTGCCACGCATGGCAAATTCATATTTTCTTTGCACATTTTACTTTGATTTAAAGTCACCAACAGAAGGATCAGTTTTTCCTCAGCCAAAGCTACAAGGGGGGTCCCCGTCCAGCTCAGCGTCATCTGTTGAGTGGACATGCTTCATGTGTTACCAGTGATACTCTTTGTTTTGCTTGACACTCCCCATAACTTGTGGCAGGTGTGCATCATGAGCAATGCTGAAGGATGCACCCTGTGCAACACCTCCAACATATGTGCTCCTTTTGTTAGGAATGCAACAACATTAGAAATGAACTCCTGTGTCATCAATTAGATTTGCAAGGCTTGTTTAGAGCGCTGAATGCCCGCCCTCGTAAACATATGGTACAATGTGATCAAATCAAGGGTGTCTGTAATGTCACTCCAGTGCAGGCGCCTGCTTGATTCCTAAATTCTACCATCATTACCTGGCTTTGGAGGGGCAATGGACTGCTCCTTGCGCGAGGCCTCGGGCAAGGAACAGCCCATTGCCCCAGAAAATGCATTTTTTGCACCCATTAGGACCACGAAAGTGCCAACGTTCCTTACATAAGAGTTCTTTCGGTGTTTCAAAAACGGCCTGATTTTTTGCAACCCAAGGAATGGTTCTTTTGGTGTTTTTTGAGGTCCTGTATTTTGGGCAATTTCTGTCGTTTTATACCATGCAACTTGAGCCGCCTAAGAATTCCACAATTGGGACATGGGCAAAACCCTTGTCACGTATGGCTCCCCATCTCTTCGGCCACACGAAGATATATAACATGGGCGTGAGCATATCAAACATATACCATGCATATAACAAATACCCTCAAAATGTGGCTCCCACCATGATATGCCATGTCCCTCCATGGACATAACTTCACGTTAAAAATACGTGGGAACCCAAGGAAAGTTGCCATACAACCCCAACACTCATGCGGTACACTCGAAAGTCGCAATAAAATGTTCGGTTGCACGGTCCAAGAGTTATATATCACTTTATACCCTCTTGATCATTATCTCTTGCTATACCGAGCATGTGTACACACCAAAGGCGTTTGATGCCTCCTAAATTAAGTTGAGACCAAGGCGCTTGCAACGCAACCTTCCGTATTCTCTTTCCTCAGAACTCGCGCGTAGATATGATCGTTCAAAGTGGTCCCACGATTCACTTTTGTTTCCCTTATATCTCCAAGTCAAATGGGTGGCAAGTATAAGGGAAACCTGATTCGGGCATAGGGAAAAGAGTATGACCACTCGAAGAAGTCCAAATCAAGTGCGGCGATGTCGAAGTCGAAAATCCGATTTCGACATCGCGAAAAATTCAGATTAAAATTTCGAGTGCTTATTTAGAGGATTGCGGAAGCAGCGAACCGTTTACAGATGAAATCTAACCCTTCATCGGAGTCATAACAGAAATATCTGGAAATAACAGTTAACCAATCGGTTAACGCAAAATCGCGAGCCAACTGACAGTCGCCGATACATTGACTATCAGAACGAAAGGCTGAAAAATTACGGAAACATTATGATAATAAAACCCTGTTGATTCCTGATATTCCGATATATAAATCTCCGCTGGCGGTGCCTCGGTTCTGAATATGGCCGCTCATAGCCGGAATGGCCAAACCTATCACACTATCACATCAGGTTAGGTCAGGTGGATGGGGGAGTATGATATCAGCCAATGGCGGCTTGCCGGCACATAGATACACACCCCAAGTGACCCCAAGATGGCCACGGGGGTCCGAACCGGCTTCACCCCCCTTCTCAGAGCGTTGTTACCGCTCGGAAGTCATTGAAGAGAGGACGGGAGGACCCCAATGGGCTCCAAACCCCCCCCCTCCATGTCCCAAGGACACATGGAGGCCCCACACACGTCGTAGGCGTCCACCACGCCCCAAGGGAGGGGTGAGGACACTGATAATTGGTGCCCTGCGCCATATCCGGTCTCCTCTTGATCTACAACATGAACCAAGGGGATCAAAGATAAAAAAAACGTCGTCGATCGATCTAAATACGTATACCACGATGAAATATATACGTGGAGACCAAGTGAAGGGGGCAGATGGCCAATCAAGGCCGAAAAATCCCCGGATGAACGCCCTCACCCGTCTCCTCAATCACAGAAACAGACAAAATGCCAAGGGGGATCCATTACGGTGCTACAGCAGCAACGAGATGGACCAACACGTCCTTGACATCCAAAGAAATACTCTTTTTCTTTAGGTAGTCCATCCAGACCGTGGTGTACCTCGGCACAAAACTGCTCTGAGGCTCCCACGAATCCCTGGATGCGGCGAATCCCTTCCAACGGACTTTATAAAGCCTACCCCCAGGCGTCCCCGGGTCCGGCTTGTCCGCGAGGATCTTCTCAGCGGTGAAGTCGTCGTCCTCACCCTCGTCGTCCGAGTCCACATCGCCGGCCGTGAACTCGAAGGTGACGGGACGTCCGCTGGGGTCTGGCGCTCGGGGACGAAGCTGGGTATGGTCGCGGTCCAGGATCTTGTTATCCCCCACACGAACCGCATACACGTCCTGCCCGACCTTCCGCACGATTACCCACGGCACATACCAAGATGCCTGCCGATGCCTGGACAGGACATCCTTGTGGTGCCGCTCCACCCACACGGTGTCTTGGAGAGCATACTTCTGGACTTTTCTCTGCTTGAAGTACTTGGCCCTCTTGTCATGCTCGTCCTGTAGTGCCTTGCACACCTTGGCCGCCGTGTCGTCCGCCTCAGCCATCATAGCGTTCGCATCCCGGGCCACTTTGCCATGGTTCATCCACGGGAGAGTGCGTGACACTCGATCCCGTAGGAACAGGATGCGATGGGGCGACAGTCCAGTGGGTCCCGGAAGGTCGTGATACGCTTGGGGTACCCTCCACAGCGAATTGTACCAATTCCGGCCCGGTTCATCGATGTGCAGCTGGCGGAACTTCTCGAACATCTGCTGCCCGGCCACCTGAGCCCGGCCATTCGACCGGCTGTGGTATGCCACGGTCTTGGCGTGCCGAATCCCCATGTGCTTGCACATCGTCTTGAACCACGTCCCCACGAATTGACTGCCCCGATCGCTGCAGATGACAGCCGGGACATCAAAAATCGTCAGCCAATGCCTAATCATGGCATTAGCGACGGTCTTGGCCTGCAGCCCCACTCCATGCTTGTCCTTCTTGTCCTTCTTCTTGGACTTCTTGCCAGGGACCGCCACGATATACCCACTGTGCCTGTCCACCGCCAGGATGACACAGTCGTAGGTCTCTCCTTCCACGGTGACCTCAGGCATGGCGAATACATCCATGGCCACGGACCTCATAGGGGCCTCCGGTATAGCCGTGTACACCGGGTTGCCCGCTGTGGAGTGGTTAGGGCTCTTCGTGGCCCGACACACGGCACAGTCACTGCAGTACCTATCCAGGATGGCGTAGTACCCCGGAGGGAACTTGAAACGCCACTCCAGGTCCTGCTGCATCTTGTCTCGGCCAGGGTGCATGAGCTAGGCGTTGTGCCAATGGTCAATGAGCTCCTCAACTCGGTTTTCGGGCACCAGCAGCTTGTCCTTGAGGAACAACTTGTCGCCATCCTCGGTCAAGCCCTCAGGCCACTCGTCGTCCGATGGGGCGCTCACGGCATTCCAGTACTTGCTCCAGTGCTCGGATGCCGCGTATTCATCCGACCAGTCCTCTGTGAGCACCGACCTGACTAGCTCTACAGGGGCCACCATCCATTGCTCGAGGGTTTCCTCTCGAATAGCTTGGACGCGGGCACCCCGGAACTTGGCCAGGTCTGTACGATTTGCCATCACCACAAAGCATTTGACGCCCTCTTGCTCCATGACCTTCTCCATCTGGATGATGCGCTTGGCCTCCTCGGTCTCCTCGGCGTCGCCATGACTGGATATGTCCATCCACGCCTTGCCCGCGGGGTAGGCCCAGCGACTGAGGCAATCTGCCACAGTGTTGTCCTTCCCCGGGACGTACACGACGCTGAGGTCGAAGTTGGCGAACGTCTCTTGCCATCGGGCCCTCCTAGCCGCTTGTCCTGAGGGGGTGTCGACATGCTCCTTGTGCCAGCTCTGTAGGGACTGGTGGTCCGTGCAAACCACCACCGGCTGCAGTCCGATGTGGCCGAACCACTTCCTGAGCGCACATACAATGGCGTATGTCTCCTTCTCCCTCGCGGTCCATGTTCGGCGTTGGCCCTCGGCCAGGATCCTGCTCCAAAACGCCACGGGAACATGAGTCCTGTCGTCCCGGACTTGCTCGAGGACTGCCCCCACGGCATAGTCCGAGGCGTCTGTCCGTAGCACGAATCCCTTGTCCGGGTCCACAGGGAACAGCCCCAACTGCCCCAGGAGTCGCTCCTTCAGGCTGTTGAACGCATCTTCAGCCTCAGGGGTCCAGGCAAGCTTCTTCTTGCTCCCCTTCCGGCCATCGAACTTCGCCACCTGCAGCATCCTATGCAGCGGCCCCGAGAGTTCTGCATACATCCGGACGTAGCCCGAATAGTAATTGCAGAACCCCATGAAGGACCGGAGTTCGCTGATGGTCTGGGGCTTCTCCCAGTGGTGCAGGGACGCCAGCTTCCCAGGCATGGGACGGCATTGCCCGTGACCAACCACGTGACCCGCGAACTCCACTTCCTTCACGAAGAGTGAGGCTTTGGTGGGCTTGCACACCATGTTGTGCTTGTCCAGCTCGCTGAGTACTCGGCGCAGATCCTTCTCATGTGCGTCGATGAGCTCGTCCTCAGTCATGTTCTCCGTGCCGGACCCGATGATGATGTCATCTACGAAGGGATCGGCACAGTCCCGGACAGGACCGAGTAGGTCCTCCATCATGCGCTGGAAAGCGGCGTTGTCATTCTTGGCACCCATAGGCACAACTTTCCACTGCATGGGCCCCAGCGGCGTCGACATCGCTGTGCAGGGCCTGGAGTCCGGGTGTAGCGGCATCTGGTGGTAACCGTGTTTCAGGTCCAACACCGTGAAAATCCGCTTTTTCTGTTGCTTTTGGAAGATGGAGTCGATCAGGGGAAGCGAGTACGAGTCGTGCTCGGTCTGCTCGTTCAAACCTCTGCAATCAACTACCAACCTCCACTCGCCCTTCTCCTTCTTGGGCACGATGAAGGCTGGGCTGGCCCACTCACTGTCGGAGGGTTCCATCCATCCCCGCTCAATGAACTCGGCCAACAGCTTCTTCATGGCCTCGGCCCGATCGCCCTGAAGTTGGTACTCCCGATGACGATAGATCTTCGGGTTCGGCTTCAGCTTGATCTTCGCTGTACCAAACCTTCCACGATCTGGAAGGTTTTTGTTGGCGACGCCGCTGAATAGCCGCGGATAGGCCTTGATCGGCCTCTCCTTCAGCTCGGCGACCTTCGGGTTCTCCTGGGCCTCTTCAGCCGCTTGCTTCGGTATAGACACAACCGACCGCACTGCGGTATAGGCCTCTTCTGGGTCCGATTCCAACTTCCACTCGTCCGACATGCCGTCTTCATTGTCGTGGGGAGCTCTTCCCACCGATAATCTTCGGAAATTTGCGGCCTCGGGCTGGTGACTGTCGCTATCGGCACCCATTCTTGGAAAGTCCCATGTTGGTGGGTCCGACCCAACCGGACCATCGTATTGGTCCGCGATGTGATCCATGACCCTCGCCACGAACTCGTCCTTCTCGTACTTGCCGGTGACCAACATCTTGTCATCCCACCAATGCGGAGATGTGACCATGGCCCGCCTCTTCTTGGCTGCCACACGGTCGTGCATCCCCATCCGCATGTAGTTGACGACGTCGTCGATCTCGGCGTGGGACAGGACGTCAATGCCATCAATAGGCTGATCCGTCCCCTCCTTGGGCTCAAACATGACCTTCATGGGCACCGCCTCCACCCTACGGATGAATGCTTCATCACCCGTGGGCTCGGCTTGCGCCCCATCCACCAGGAAAGCCTTGGTACCCCACGCTTGACCCGGGGAGGGCATTGATACACCCTTGGCGTCGATGAACAACTCCTCCTCTGGCCCGAATGACATCTCGTTCAGGCTGATGGAGTCCAGCGTCGACTTGAGACCCTCCAGCGGACATGGGGTGGATCCTATGCCGGTTATGACCAGGACCCCCTTCGCCCTATCCGCGATGATCTTCTCCACCGTACGTCTGGTATTGTCCAGGGAGCCATGCCAATACATGGGTCCCCACTCCTTCAAACCCCAATGCCTGTGCCAGGCTGAGTCTCCTCGATGCCAATGCCTCCTACACTTCCGCAGAAGTGGGGCATCCCGGGAAGCGAAGACGTCCGTCTCGGGCGCTTCAGCTCCCAGCGTCTGAATCATCCTGGCGTATAACTTGCGGCGCCATTCCATACTCCGTGAGCTGAACTCCACGGTCTCCTCTGGACTTGGCACCCACAGCTTGCACCGCTTGGACGATCCGATCTTCTTCCTCAGCATTCCATTGGGATGATCCGCATGCATAGTCCGTGGATAGCCATGTTAGGCACTCATCATCCTCCCGGACCAGCGTTGCACGATGGGGAAGGGCTCCAATGGTGTTTGCCACCATGAAGTCATACCCCATGATCATATCCCAATCGGTAATGTCGGCCACATAGAAGTTCCCGGATAGAGTGCTTCTCTTCGCCTGATCAGGGCGGTTCAAGCGCTCATGCTCCCAGAATTCCATACTGATAGTGGCCTCATGGGTGCCACCACCCATAATCTCACCGTTGGCGACCTTCAGGCGGACCGGTCTCCGGCTGGACTGCAGGAATTCCTCCTTGAACAACCCTCTCCGGACCAGGCTCACCTGGGCACCCGTATCCACTAACACATCCACCACCTTCTCCTCTCGTCCGCACCGTACTCGCACTTTCAAGTGCAACTGCCGCTCGTCGCCATGAGGTGTATGGACGACTCTCACGGCATGCAACTCTAGCACGTCCGAGTGCATCAGGACTTCAAGGGTATGGTCACGGATGGTGTAGATCTTGGGTTGGTCCTGCCCGTCCACGGGGCTCTCCGTGGTCGCTCCTTCCTTCTTGCCATGTCCCGTACCCACATGTACTTCCCTTGGCAGGGCGCTCCAGGGGTCGGGAGTGGCGAAACTCAGTGGTTTTGGCTCTTCTGGAGCATTCTTTGGCACCCGATGTGCCTTCGCTTTCTCTGGGATTCCACTGATTTTCGGAGGAGAGACCTCCGAGGTCCCACTCCCGTGGGGGCTCCTCTAGACTTGGCTTCCCGCAGCCCCTTCCGGCTGCGATCCGCCAGGACGTTGTCCACCACGTTGCTGGGCTTTGAGTTCCTCCAACGTCCTCAACATGTCCTCAGCAACCTCCTCGATCGACCTCACTCGTCGGTCTTGGCCAGGTCCACCACCATAGCCTCTTCCTCCGCCTTTTCCTTGGCCTTTGCCTTGGCCTTTTCCCCCGTCTCCGCCCTTCGCTTTCCAATCGGAAATCCGCTGCTCCTTGGGCTTCTTCTCGGGGTGGGCTGCGAAGTAGGCCTTCTTGTCCGCCTCATACACCTTGCACTGACGGTGGTCGTGTGCATGGTTGTTTCCCTTGCCATAACAGACCCAGCACCCGTCGTGCTGAGACCTGTACTCTCGGAACGAGAGCGGTGGGTTCCCGATCCTCCTTGGTCCTTCTCTGTTCTTCCTGGGTCCCACCTGGCTCCATCTGGACCGATCCTGCCCATGGTTCCTCACGTTGTGCGCCACAAACGCGAAGAAATGGGCCTCCTCGTGATCCTCCCGGGACCAGTGATCTTGACCACTTCCACTACCATCCTCCGCAGAGTTGGCCGTGTCCTCCTGGATCTCCCGATGATTGCGGTCTTCTCGGTGGCCTCGTTGTCCATGACCATGTCGATCCTGCACGTGGGCCTCGTTCTTTGCATTGAGCTTCAGCTCTACCGTGATGTACTTCACGATCTCGTCCAGGCTCATGCGGGCGAAGATGACTTGCAGCCTCAGCGGCTCCCCGCGCCTCCACTCCACGTTGTTGAGGCGCAGCAACCTTTGCCCCATAGAGTCCCTGAATACCTCCACATACACGGCGTTCTTCAGGCCCAACATCCGGTTGGGTTCGCCCAGGTTCCTCTTGAAGAACTCCATGATACCCGCATGGGTATCCTCCGCCGCCATAATCCTCACCGCCACGCGCTTCTTCGCCCTCTTCTTCTCCTCGTCCTCCACTCTCCTCTTCCAGTTGCCGGGGGGGACGTCCTTCAGGAGGTGGCGGATCTCGCTGGCCTTGTTCCAGTCCTCCACCAGCTTGAGGCATCTGCGGTACTTCCGCAGATACCGGTTCCACTCCCGGACCCGCAACTCACCGCGGTCCAGCGGCAGCGGAATGGACCACAGGTCTTTCAGCTTCTGGTTCGGAGCGTCCACCCGCTCCTCAGCCTCCAGCCAGTGAGGGCAGGCCTGCTCCGTACGGATCAATCCTTCTCGGATCTGATCCCGCAGCTCCTCCTTCAGGTCCTGCGCCAGCCGGTGTGGGAATGTCCGGCATACCCACTTGTCCCGCGGCGCTCCCCGCATCCCGCCGACGACCTCCTCGGCGAAATCCTCCCAATCCAGGATGAAGTCATCCAGGTTGGAGGGGTTGCCATCGTAGTAGGGGATTTTGATTCCCCTGAGGTCGTCAATCCTGATGGCGTCTCCGACGTCTCCAGCCACCACTCCACCGAGACGGATACCACCTGTGGCCGGGGGGTGTGAGTACACTCCCCGTACATCCCTCTCCTCCATGGAGTGCGGTCCAGATGGGCCTGAACCCATGGGGTTTGGAATGCGGGAAGGATTTGCTCCATCGGCCGTCCATATCCCCGTATCGGGGTCCTTCGCCCACAGGTTTCCGCCTGGATGACCTCGACCATGTCCGTCGGCGCTTCCCATGGTTCGCCCCTGCATGGTATGGTTCTCGATCTTCTCTTCCGCATAAACCACCATATTCGTCGTGATCGGTACATCCTGGGCGGCATGGGACATCTGTACCGTCAGGCTCCTCGGGTCCGTGGTTACGTGCCCTTCCCGCATGGACCCAGCCGGTGCCGTGTGTTCCCCGAGCATTGTGGATTCGCTGAACACGGGAACAAACGGCAGCGCACCCGGGTCAACACGCGGAGGCGCGTAGGGTGCCTCTGCAGGGCCGCCCATGGGTTTCTCCATGGTGCTCCTGAGGGTCTTAACCCGCTCCACCAGCTCTACCGCGGCCGGCTTTGCCGGGAGCTCCGGACCCGAGGCGAGGGGCTGTCGCTCCTCTAGCCTTATCAGGCGTCCCGACATGTCCTCCACTAAGTGGAGGAGGCTGTCCACCACTTGCTGCTGCTTCTGCAGGGCCAGCCCCAGATTCTCCCGGTACCGGGCCTGATCCGCTCGCAGCTCCTCCATGTGGTTCTCCGCGGCTGACTGGTCGTCCAGGATCCCCGCGACGTCCTCCTCTAGACCGTCCTTGGCGTTGTCCAGGCGGTCAAGGCGATGCACAATGGCGTCCATCCCCATCTTCGGGTACTTGCCCATGAGGAACGACACGTGCTCGCAGTGGCACGCAGCGTGCTTTCCGCCAGATTCAGCGCAACCCGCGGTTCCCGGCACCTCAGACTCATCGCCCATGGGCGTATCGCCTATGGCGTC
The DNA here is from genome assembly GCA_964036045.1 of Eutreptiella sp. 'Long Island Sound 2002'. Lineage (NCBI taxonomy): Eukaryota > Euglenozoa > Euglenophyceae > Eutreptiales > Eutreptiaceae > Eutreptiella > Eutreptiella sp. 'Long Island Sound 2002'. The sequence goes on from OZ038381.1 coordinate 45,367,987, forward strand.
CGTCTCTGGTCCCGTGTGCCGGGGCACAGGTGCCGTCCGGGCCCTGGCTGGCCTCTCCAAGCCCTCGGCGTCGTGCCGCAGGGCCGGCTCCGGGGCCGTATGCGCCCTGGCGATCGGCGCGGGCGTCTCTGATTCCGAAGGCTGCTCGTAGGCTGTCCGATAGCCCTCGGAGTGCCCTACGGATTCCGACAGCCTGACCGGGCTGGGGTCCGTGTCCATAGCCCTGGCGTCCCTTGCCGCGGACTTGGGTGACCCGCGCTTCCAGTAGCGCCGGGCCCGTCCTCCACTGCTGCCTGAATGGCAAGCCTCATCAGAGTCCTCCGCGGCGGAGCGGAGGTTGCATGCCTTACGGCAGCGACGCTCACACATGGAGACCAGGTCCTCCATGTCACGTCCTCCTCTTCCCGAATGTCGTACTTCTCTTCGGGCTTCAACTTCCGGAGTTCGCCATGCTCTTGAACGTCTCGGTTCTTCTATGGCTCCAATCTCCGGCGTGGTCTCCACTGAGTCCACAATACGCACCCGGGGCGTACTTGGGCAGGGCTCATAAGGGCCCAAGTCCCCGGGTCGGCGGTTGGTAGGGGCAGCAGGTAAGCCTCTGCTACCATAAAGAAGGTCCCTACCAGGACCGGCCCCCGCTGTACCCCTTCCGCCTGTCACCCCTGCTGACTTGCTCCGGATCAACGATTGCATTTCTCAAAATCCTCAAAATCCAGGGTCCAGATCCAAAAATATAGAAAATGTAATCCTCCTTCAACCCTGAACAGCAACCAGATCCCACAAGTATAGCAATAACCCAATTCACAATCCAAATCAGGCTGCAGGCTTCCGTTCAGCACACCGGTATTCCCACGGTGGCGGGCATGTACAAGAATTGCACCAAGGAAGAAAGCCCTGAAATTGGCATATGAACACAAATAAAGTAAAGTTGGGGAAAGAGGTAAACATACACATTCACAGCCATAGACCCCTCATTCCCGAGACTCAAGACCTTCCCATGACTCACCAACATATTGCCCTGAACCAGGTCAAATGAGATGGCTGAATGCCATGTGTCACAAGTCACTACATAAACCCCAAAAATGTGTTCACCCCCAAGCCTATATATCCTAGCCCAATAGGGGGGGTGGCGTGTCATGGCCTAGGGTGGCACTCAGGACCATGCCCTACCCTGACATAACCTTGGTTGGACTTGGAGTTGAATGGGCTTAGAGAAATGACCTATGAGTTTGAACTCATAACATGTCAAAAAACTGCCAATTCACACCATACTGGCCATATATCAAAAAAATGCTCAAAATTGAAGTTACTACTTATCCGAACGCTCAAAGCATGCATGGAATCGAAGTCTAGTATTCATGGAGGATAGAGACCAAAGGCCAATGCGCATGTACATCCCCACTTTACCCTCGAAACCCCTTCAGATATGGGCGCCACGCACTGCCCAAGCCAGCCCATGATTTTGAGACCAATTCCTGTAATCTCCCGTGCGCTAAGCCAAATGGAGTACTCGATCCGGCATATGGTGGTGTTCAACTCCAAAGCATATGCCAACATATGAACAACATACCATGGTTCGACTCCCCATAGGCTTCTTGCTGTTTGCTGACCACGGAAGTACACAAAACGCAAAAATGTGCAAAAGTTGAGGTCAAAAACATGAAAATATGACCAAATACAAAGTTGTCATGATAGTATATCTTTATGCTCACCCGTGATATCCGCTCATGGTTCAATACACAAATGATTGGAACCATTTGCGAACAATTCCCCCACTTGGATCCCCAATCGGGCGCATGGAGATACCTTCGCCACTAATATCTACATGCCCCATGAAAATGGGAGTGCACTCATGGATCTCTTTGCCACACATACCATGAGCAATACATATGCGGTAGACTTAGTCTAGCGCTTTGAATTCCACAATTGGGACATGGGCAAAACCCTTGTCACGTATGGCTCCCCATCTCTTCGGCCACACGAAGATATATAACATGGGCGTGAGCATATCAAACATATACCATGCATATAACAAATACCCTCAAAATAAGGCTCCCACCATGATATGCCATGTCCCTCCATGGACATAACTTCACGTTAAAAATACGTGGGAACCCAAGAAAAATTGCCATACAACCCCAACGCTCATGCGGTACACTCGAAAGTCGCAATAAAATGTTCGGTTGCACGGTCCAAGAGTTATATATCACTTTATACCCTCTTGACCATTATCCCTTGCTATACCGAGCATGTCTACACATCAAAGGCGTTTGATGCCTCCCAAATTAAGTTGAGACCAAGGCGCTCGCAACGCAACCTTCCGTATTCTCTTCCCTCACACTCGCGCGTAGATATGATCCTTCAAAGTGGTCCCACGATTCACTTTTGTTTCCCTTATATCTCCAAGTCAAATGGGTGGCAAGTATAAGGGAAACCTGATTTGGGCATGGGGAAAAGAGTATGACCACTCGAAGAAGTCCAAATCAAGTGCGGCGATGTCGAAGTCGAAAATCCGATTTCGACATCGCGAAAAATTCAGATTAAAATTTCGAGTGCTTATTTAGAAAATTGCGGAAGCAACGAACCCTTTACAGATGAAATCTGACCCTTCATCGGAGTCATAACCCAAATATCTGGAAATAACAGTTAACCAATCGGTTAACGCAAAATCGCGAGCCAACTGACAGTCGCCGATACATTGACTATCAGAACGAAAGGCTGAAAAATTACGGAAACATTGTGATAATAAAACCCTGTTGATTCCTGATATTCCGATATATAAATCTCCGCTGGCGGTGCCTCGGTTCTGAATATGGCCGCTCATAGCCGGAATGGCCAAACCTATCACACTATCACATCAGGTTAGTTCAGGTGGATGGGAGAGTATGATATCAGCCAATGGCGGCTTGCCGGCACATAGATACACACGCCAAGTGACCCCAAGATGGCCACGGGGGTCCGAACCGGCTTCAGCTGTCGCAGCTCCTCTGACCGCGATGTTTAACGCAGACTTCCAGTTGGAAAGGACAGCCGTCCATCAGGTTTCCTTCGACAAGCTGAAGCAGGCGATGATCAATGCGACACATCTCAGTGCTATCGACCCTCGACAGCCGTATCACCTGTATACAGACGCTTCGAAAGATTGCGTGGGTGCTACGCTGGCGCAACGATGTGCGCATGGAAAGTACAAGGGACATCTTCGACTTATTGCCTTCATGTCGCAGAAAATGCAGCCTGCCGAAGCTCGATACCCGATTCGAGAACAGGCGTTGTTGGCCATCGTTTTAGCCTTGAAAAGTGCTTCCACCTACTTCAAGGACCGCAGCAGGTGCACGTGCACACTGACCACGAAAGTCTTCGATATCTAAAGACATGTCCTCGACTGCTGACACCACGACAAGCACGATGGTCCCAATTCCTCGAAGAATACAACCTGACGTTGTGGTATGTACCAGGCCTCGAGATTCCCGCGGCAGACGCCTGTCCCGTCTGACTTCCCAACAGTTGATGGACATCGAAAATGCCACACGTAAACGGGCTTTCGTAATACCCCTGGTCGAAAATTGGGCTTCACCAGAAGGAGAAGCTGTCGATGAGTTCCTACATCTACTCGACGACTCATTCTCTCACGACGAGGTGTGGCCCCAGCCGTACGACCACCTGTACGTTTTTCTTCGAAGCATACGCTCCGTGGGGAAGGAACCTGACGCTGATGAACTTGCAAAACCAGCCCCCCAAATTGACACTGAACCCGCCGTCGAACCGGAGGAACTGGAGCCGCTACCATCAGACACGACGACTGTCGAACCAGAAGACCTGGAACTGGAGCCAGTACCATTGGACGAGATCAGGGCTGAGAATACACACCAACCAGACATGCATCTCGATGATGCTGGCAGCGAGCTGGACATGCCTGCCGACACCGACGACCTTCCCGATGTAAGCATTGATCGCCCTCTTCGAGTCACTTTTGGCAATGAACTTCCATATGCTCTGACCATGGCGGAACTGATTTGCTGTCGACGTCGCCGTGACAGCACGTTACAATCAGTTCCCTTGCCGAAGGTGGGGTCGAACACGCCGTACCTTTCGAGTCTTAAAGGTACGCATCGCCTAGTATATCGACATTATCAGTGCAAAGACTTGACTTCGACAGCTGTGTGGGCAGCGGCCAATCGAGAAGACCAACGTAGGAAGCACATCTACGAAGTCGCGGTTCGAAGCCCTGCCGCACGACACCAGCTTCGCGATGCCAGGTTGTCCTTCGATGATGGCAAATTCCCCCATTTGTCGACAATGGACAAACGTGTGCTTGTCCCTCGAACACTGGTGACGTCGATCGTGGCTATGTATCACGAGTCGGAGTTCTATGGCCATTCACGTGTTCTTCGAACCATGGCCCTGATTAAGCGCGACTATGTATGTTCGCACCTCCGACACTACGTCGAGCGATACATACTAAGTTGGGACGTCTGTCAAGCGGCGGAATCAAGGCGAGTTGACACCGCCAGAGTGCCAAGACCATTACCGGTGCCCGACACCAAATGGCACAGTGTGTCCGTCGATTGGGTTTCAGGATTGCCGCCGACCACAAGGGGCCATGACGCCATCATGACTGTAGTCGACCGATTCTCCAAGCGTGGAATGTTCATCCCTTGTCGCAAGGATATGACAGCCGACGACCTTATCTATGTGTTCCTGCGTGAAGTAGTTCGACTGAAAGGATGTCCTCGACAAATTGTTTCTGACCGAGACAAGCTGTTCGAGTCTCAGGCGTGGAAGGAGTTGGCTCAGCGTTTCAACATTGAGATGCATCAAACAGTCGCCAACCACCCTCGAGGGAATGGCCTGGCGGAGCGCAGCAACCAGTCGATCCTCCAGCGCCTGCGTACACACAGCATCTTCGGCAACAACGAGTGGGATGTCGACCTCCTGTTTGCTGAGATCCAGTTTAACGACCTGACATCCAATAGCCTTCGGCTATCCCCGTTCGAGATAGATGAAGGACGAACACCCCATTTTCGATTGAATTTTCCCCGAATGACTTCTCATGCACATGAACCATCGACCGTGAATGATTACATGCAACGAGCGGAACGTACCTTCAATTCTGTGCGCGCAATGCTCCCCGAGGAACATCGACGCCAGATGCATGTGATCCTGCAAATGGACCGACACGTTCGAGTGCCTGAAGTCGGTGAACGATGGTTGGTGTTGGTACCGGAATATCGACAGCAAGGAAAACTCGATGTTGTCTGGTGCGGCCCTTACCAAATTCTCGAGGTACTGAACAAGGGCGAGAATGTTAAACTCGACATCCCTGCACCCTTCGATGGGTTGCGAGTTTTCAATCGAGACAGCATAAAGCCCTACGTCCATCGAGAAGGACAGCCGGTGTGCGAGTTCCCGATGCCCCCTGTCAAAACTGGAGAATCTCCTCGACTTGTCAAGATTCTGGCTAAACGTCGAGTGGGATCTAAAGAGCGCCGCACGTTCCTTTACCGCTGTGAATGGGATGATGACACATGGTCTTGGGAGTCGAGCAAAGCTCTAGAGGAGGATCTTGTGTACCCTTAGTTTCTTCGACTCCACCCTGAGTAACCTTACTCTTCTCTGCAGCGTGGTTTTTCAAATAACTCATGCGAGGTTCTGGGTCGACCGCCGGAGCCTCCGCCTACGGTACCACATCCCGGACGCCCCAAACTTCCTCTCGACCTCCACCACCTCGAGCATCACCGTCGGACGTCATCGATGTTGACGCGATCAATGACAAAGATGGTGCAGAACCCCCAGCGCGGTCAACTTCAGCTCGCCGCTGTTGGTCGGTAGCATCAGCGCCAACTCGACTGAGTCGACCTCTCGATCCATTCGAACCGCCGAACTACAGCCAGTCGGCATATGCTGGGAGCGCGAAAGGAAAAGGAGGCCCCTCGTCGAAAGGTGGCAAGGAAGGTGTGTTCCCTCGCGGGGAATTCGCAGGAATAGCGCCGAGTAAACGACCTGTCGTATTAGGAGGCACCACAGGCTTGAAGGCGATGGCGCAGTGGAGGATGAGTCATTGTTCATATCGGCGTGCTCGTCAGTCTTCGTGAAGGTATTAGCAACCAAGTCGACGACGCCCACATCGCGAGTGGAAACATGGGGAGCGATACCGTTCAACTCGCCCCTCAACTAGCGCAGCATGGGAACGAAGGCTTCGGTGACTCCAATCAAGTTGGGCACGATGTTCATAGCTCCAACTGGGTCACGGAGTAAATCAGCGTGCGGGCCGTCCAAGATCATCTTGTCTCCATTGTAGGAGTGGATGGTGGTCATGGTACCGTACTCAATTCTGCAGTTCTCATCCAAAAGCTTGCAAACACCAAACATGCCGTTGGTGGAGCATGAAGCGTTGGAGATAGTGGTGTTGTTCCCCTCGTCATCGACTTCCTTGTTCACGAGATAATTGAAAACAAGACCAGGCAAAGGAAAACAAGACAAGCAAGAAAATAACGGAGCAAAATTTACGGGATAAAATTTGCCAAAATTGTTTAACTCCCTAGGGGAAACCAAAACACAATCACAGAAAACACTTGGGACACGAGGACCCCATGTGTCGATGGAGAAGGCGACGGAGATGGGAGGTATCCTTGAGCACTTCTTGTGCCCAAGAGAAAGCACATCTTGGATTTTTCTTGTGTTCAAGAGGAGGCACATCTTGGAACTTGGAAAGCGCCCAAGAGGAAGCGCGGCATTGGTACTTCCGAAGCGCCCAAGCGGAAGCGCCGGGGGTGAGGATGTAAAACAAGAAACATAAACCTACAAGGTAACAAAAAGGTCCCTTACTCGAAAATTGAGCATTTCAGGAGTCGGCACAAGAAAGTCCTAAATTTTCAGGGCTTGCGCTAAAATTGGGCAAGCCTCTGCTACGAGAAAGATGAAATGGGGTTCAAGTCCTTTAGATATATGCTTCTATTCATCCTAAAATCCCCAAGGTGATTATGTTTCAACTAATCAAAGAAATGTAAAACTAAATGAAAAATTATTACTAGGACAACTTAAAACAAAGGTTCGAAAATGGGCTCATAAAACAATAGAATTTTTGGGAGGGTTGCACACGAGCAAAACTTCATCTAAACCTACATCTCAATTTATTGTGTGATAAATCACTTTCAATACAAAATATTCCTAATCCAGTCCCCAATCAACATGACAACAACAAACAAGAGGAAAGAAAAAGCATGGAAGACACGAAGAAAATCACCATGTCCGCATCCGAGTCAGTGTTGACGGTGGGGGGCCGCCGTGCCGTTGCCAAGGCCCCACCATTTCTGTTTCTCCACGGCGGCGGGTTGTGGTGGCCAAGGCATTAAGGATCCATACGGCTCTACCCCCACTTAGACACCCAATAATGGGGCCCGGCTCTGCACAGCTACATGCTAAACAAAGTGTAGGAGACGTGTGACACCAAATCAAACTCTCATACATGCATTACCATTATCCTTGCTCATAAAAAAACGGGAACAAACCATGCAATAGACATAACCACGTGCAACAACCAAAAGCCAAGCAACAGTAAACAAACAATATGTGTTTGAATGAAATCAATGCATAACACTGCAATGAGTGTAATGAAAGCATGTGAATGCAACACATGGAATGCAACAAAGCAAAATAGTGGTGCATAATCGGGAAACTACAATTCACACCTCAAAAGTGAGCGAACCAATTGAAGAGGATAAACGTACAATCAGAATCAAACCTAATGAATCCTTATATTCGCATAATCCGGCGATGGCAGCGCAGGCTGCAACAGAGTCTAAACTGTCCAATCACGATCTTTAAGCAGCAAAAATATGATTGCGTGACAGCAAAGAATTGAATCATGCACCTGTGAGTACTGTTCGCGGCCCGCGAGCGACGCGATCTGTCTTACTGTATTCTGCGATCTGTCTGGCACTGTACAGTCTAAATCTGGAACACAATCACCTGAACTGTAGCGACCTTGAAAGAAATCCATTTTTTCCAACTTGACGTGGCATATAACCTGGGGCGGAAGTGGGACGTGTTCTTTCCGGTGTCTCAATGCCATTCAAACCCCTATCCTTGGGTCTTACTGGACCACTCCTACCACCACCAGGACTACGTCCTGCCCACGATGACGCCCCCCGTCAAGGGTGCTAACAGCGGGGCAAGCACTTCCAGAGGACTCTGCCGTGTTGTGCACATGGTGGTTTTTGCAAGGTTTTGGAGTTCCGCCCCGTATCAAAACCACGACCCCACGACTGTCCCTGACCCGTGACCCAAACGAGCGAGCCAAGACTTTTGCTCAACTATGGCGAAGGCTTGAAAACGTGAGTGGGTTGGCGGGTACAACCCATTTCCCCTCATGTCTCAAAAAAACCCATTTCCCCTTTTTGCATTGAGCGTGGTGTTTCATCTGATTTGCCCTTGTCCACACGAGGGTAAGGTATGCAAAGTACGAAGTACTCGTGTGGCTCACATTACATGAAGATTGCTACTATATACGGTGAGGACTTAGGTCTAGAGGGAGGAGTCGTCCTCTACGTACTAGTATTCTAATATGAATTGCAATAGGTGCCTTCGCGCCGTCACCCCTTGTGTGGGTGGGGTCTTCAAAGGCTATGGCATTGCAGATTTTGCCATCTCCGCCGCCTTGGTATTTATCCATGGACGCTATGCGTGCCCGGGTTAGGAGTGAGTACCCAGTATTGCCATTGCATGGGGCATTATGCTGGCTGGGTATATTGTTCAGGTTCTTGTTGGATTTCAAGAGGATGTTACGGCCTGCAGCGAGAAGGGTACAAACAATATGACGAAAAGCGTGAGTGTGCGCGTGCATATATTTATGAGAGTAGATATGTATGTTGATATTTTCTCTTGAGTTTCCACGAGTGGACTTGGGTTTCCACAACACCCGAGGGGTTCTCTATTCCAACACCCAACCAAACGGGTTGGGATATAGGCGTTGCATATTTTGTTAGAGGCCTGTGCGTGAGCTTGGAGTACCACAACATGCCCGGACCTCGCGCGCGCTGATCCTCAGCGCCATAATAAAATAAAAGGACGACGAAAAAATTTTCTAAATAGCTGAAAATAAAGCTAAATAGCATAAAAACCGCTGAGGGCAAAAAGCGCGCGGCGAAACGCTTTAAAACACGACGTCGAAAATTTTGAACTTAAATAGACAAACAAATAGCGCTGTAAGCGCCGTAACGCTAACAGGAACATAACGCTGTCCCTGTCGTCGTCTAATACGCCGTCTACGTAAGGAAAACTGCGTCGTGAGCAACGCGTAAAACTCGAAAATCTTTTTTCGAAGCACGCCGTGCCCCTGTACTCGTCCCTCACGGCCTCTTTTTTTCACCATGTACCTTCCCCTCCCGCCCGTGCCCCACCCTCGACACTTTCGCCTCCCTTTCGCTGCAGGTGGAACGTACGCGGCGTCAAGTCCAGGACACCGCAACCACCAAGGCATGCCAGCCACGACATCGCCACCAACGCGGGGTGACATGTAAGATGATTGATGTTTTTTGTGCGTGCCGGCAGGGAGGGAAAGGGCACCACAGCACACACACGCCACTACCGGGCAGAAACCAGCACAGACAACCAACAGCACAACACGGCACAGCACGGCGCCGCACGACGGGCCGCATGAGGGCAAAGCAAACACAAACAGCACCTTAAAACGACAGCAGAGCAGGACAACACAGCACCACACGACAGAACAGTGCCACAGCACACGACACAGGGAAGCAGGGCACCACAGCCAGCACAACAAGGCACCGCAGCGCGCAGAGCAGAGAAGACAGGGAGCGCACAGCACGAGGGAAAGAGCACCACAGCACGCAGACACCACCACCGGGCAAAGAACAGCACAACCAACCAACAGCACAACACAGCACAGCACGACAGGCCACAGGAGGGCAAAGCAAGCCCCAACAGCATGGCAACACGACAGCAGAGCACAACAGCACAGCACCACGCGACAGCACAGCACCACAGAACACAACACAGGAAAGCAAGGCACCACAGCAAGCCACACCAACCACAGGGAAGCAGACCACGCGGCAAGACAGGGACACCGACACCGAAACACGCCACCTACAGACAACCACGGGCCACCAGACCGAGCACTGCACCACAGCACACCAAAGAAAACAGCACGACACACAGCAGCGCACCACAGCACCAGGCGCCAGCAACAGCACGCACCACACGAACAGCACAACGCAAGCGCACCAGCACAGCAAAGCACAGCACCGCACAGAGCGGAGAGGACGGGGAACGCACAGCACAGCACGGAGCAGAGCGGCGAACAACAGCACGCACCACCGCGCCACGACAAAACACACACAGCACAGAGCACACAGCGCGGGGGAACACCGCAAAACACAGCGCCGCAGAGCACAGGGCCCCAGAACGACGGGCAGCGCCAGGGGGCACAGCACAACAAGCAGCGGCACCAAACGAGCGCAACAAAGCAACACAGCACACGACAGCACAACACCGGGCGGCACAACGCGCAGCAGCGCCACGCAGCACCGCACCCATGGACACACAGCACAGCACAGCACACGGCACACAGCACCGAGCGGCAGCGACGAAAACCGTGAGACACAAGGGGGGGGAGGGGAGGGGGGGGCAGCAACCACCCGGGAGCAGCCAACGGCCAGGCGGAAAGCACGAAAGAGGAGAGGGCGCACGGAGAGCCAAGAAGCGGAAGGCCAACAAAGCAAACAACGCACAGCGCCGAGGCCCAGGGCACCTGGGGCCGGAAACCGGAGAAAGCCAGAGAGAACAGGGGCGCACGGGGGAAGGAAAAAAAAAATCACGAAGGCACCAAGCAGGAGCAACGAAAAACCGCGAGACACAAAAAGGGAAGGAGGGGGAGGGGCAGCAATCACCAGAGAGCAACAAGAGCACACGGAGAGCCGGGCAGCGGGAGGCCGAGAAAAACAAACAAAACACAGCGCCAAGGCCGAGGGCACCTGGGGCCGGAAACCAGAGAAAGCCTTGGACAGAGGGGTTGCAAGGAAAAAAACAACAGAGAAACGGAAAAAAAAAGAAAAAAAAGCAAAAGCAAACAAGCATAAGAGAAGCAACCCCGGCCCGGAGGGGGCCAAGCAAAGCAGAAAGACAAAGCGGGCAAAGGAAAAGGTCAGCCGCACCAGAACGCGCCCGGGAGGCCGGCCTGCCCGACCCGGCCAAAAAGAGCAAGCAAACGCACAAACGCACGGGACCCGGGCGTGGCGTCCTCCGACCCGAAAGGGGCGGTGTCGGCGTCCACACGAAACAGCCCCGGTGCACCGGCGGTGTCCCCCGTCGAACGACGGACGGTACGGGAAACCGGACGCGTCAGTGACCGGGTCCACACACGCCAACCACTGCAGCGCACGCAGCCCAAGACCGACGCCGGAGGGACCCGCCAGGGACAACCCCGTCGCGGGTCCCCGAACGGGTACGACGCGGAGCGAGCCCAGGGCCCCTGCCTCGGCAGGGGCCAGCGGCAGGCACAATGAGCCCGGTTCTCGGCCGGCCTCCGCGTGCCCCGCGCAGCCACCCAGTAAAGCCGGGGGCGCAAGCCCCCGGGGTGGGGAAAGGCACCAAGGCGTCGGGAAAGCCGACCGGAGCACGGAGAGCAACCGGACCAGACGAGGCGCGGCGCACCACGCGGGGCCACAAGGCACGCCAGAGAGGCACGCCGCCGGCCACAACCAAGGCACACGGACAGGTGCCAGGCAACAACGGCCGCCAGGTGCCGCAAACCCGGAGAGCGCGCACAACACAAAACGAACCACGGCACAAGGACAGGTGCCAAGAAACACCAGCCGCCGTCCGGATCGACGAGTGCGCGCCCGAAGGGTACACAGCCCCTACCGGCTACGAACAGCTGCCGTCCGGATGGACGAGTGCGCGCCCGGAGGGTACCCAGCCCCTGCTGGCTACGAACAGCCGCCGTCGGGATGGACGAGTGCGCGCCCGGAGGGTACCCAGCCCCTGCCGGCTACGAACAGCCGCCGTCCGGATGGACGAGTCCGCGCCCGGGGGGTACCCAGCCCCTGCCGGCTACGAACAGCCGCCGTCCGGATGGACGAGTGAGCGCCCCGCAGCGACGCCCCGTACAGCAACACCCCACACGCAACCCAAAGCACAGCACACAGAGCGAGCACACTGGTGAATAAGAGCCAGCCGGCCCAGGACACCGCACACACAACACAACACACCGAGCGGGCACACCGGTGAACAGGAGCCAAGGGGCCCAGGACACCGCACGCGCGACACAACCCACCGAGCGGGCACACCGGTAAACAGGAGCCAAGAGGCCAAGGACACCGCACACGCAGCGCTACACACCGAGCGGGCACACCGGTGAACAGGAGCGAAGTGGCCCAGGACACCGCACACGCAACACAACACACCGAGCGGGCACACCGGTGAACCGGAGTTAAGTGGCCCAGGACACCGCGCACGCAAAGCAACACACCGAGCGGGCACACCGGTGCACGGGAGCCAAGTGGCCCAGGACACCGCGCACGCAAAACAACACACCGAGCGGGCACAACAGTGAACAGGAGCCAGGTGGCCGACGACACCGCACACGCAAAACAACACACCGAGCGGGCACACCGGTGAACAGGAGCCAAGTGGCCCAGGACACCGCGCACGCAAAACAACACACCGAGCGAGCACACTGGTGAACAGGAGCCAGGTGGCCCAGGACACCGCGCACGCAAAACAACACACCGAGTGGGCACACCGGTGAACAGGAGCCAGGTGGCCCAGGACACCGCGCACGCAAAACAACACACCGAGCGGGCACACCGGTGAACAGAAGGCAGGTGGCCCAGGACACCGCACACGCAAAACAACACACCGAGCGGGCACACCGGTGAACAGGAGCCAAGTGGCCCAGGACACCGCACGAGCAAAGCAAAGGACGGAGCGGGCGCACCGGTGAACAGGAGCCAAGCGGCCCAGGACACTGCACACGCGAAGCAACACACCGAGCGGGCGCACAGGTGAACTGGAGTCAAGTGGCCCAGGACACACACACGCAAAACAACGCACCGAGCGGGCACGGCGGTGAACAGGAGCCAAGTGGCCCAGGACACCGCACGCACAACACAACACAGCGAGCGAGCACACCGGTGAACAGGAGCCAAGTGGCCCAGGACACGGCACACACAACACAACCCACGGAGCGGGCACACCGGTGAACAGGAGCCACGAGGCCGAGGACACCGCACACACAAAGCAACGCACTGAGCGAGCACACCGGTGAACAGGAGCCAAGTGGCCCAGGACACCGCACACACAACACAACACACTGAGCGGGCACACCGGTGAACAGGAGCCAAGTGGCCCAGGACACCGCGCACGCAAAGCAACACACCGAGCGGGCGCACCGGTGAACAGGAGCCAAGTGGCCCAGGACACCGCACACGCAACAGAACACACCGAGCGGGCGCACCGGTGAACGGGAGCCAAGTGGCCCTGGACACCGCACACGCAACACAACACACCGAGCGAGCACACTGGTGAACAGGAGCCAACTGGCCCAGGACACTGCACACACGTAGGGCGGCCGAGGGACAGGAAAGAACCAACACCCCATGGGTCGGACGCACTGGGGCGACCCAGCCGACCCACCGGGCCAGTGGCAGGAGCGGTACTCCAGGGCCACTGGTCCGAGCCCGGCCAGGCTGCATCGGGGACCATGGCAAACGTCACCCGGAGCCACAGAAGCAACCGGTGACAGGCGAGCCGGTACACAGTCCAGGAGGGGGTCGGCTGCCAAGCAGAGTGGCCCCGCAACTCCAGCCACAAGGGTGAGGCGGTCATACCGTAGACTAGCGAGAGCAATACCCCTTGTGGTGAGAGATACTCCACACGGCTGGGCAGCCCCCAGAGCTGCCGCCCAAAAAAGGGGGCACATGGCCCTACCCATGGACACATGTGGGGACACCCTCCCACCTGGGACACATGGACCGGGTGGCCGCGACAATGCCTTCCCAAGCACATGCGGGAGCGGCTCAAGAGGCACCTGACATAGGGCAGTGGGAGGGACAGGACGTCCCCTTGGTAAGACCTTCTTCCTGCAATGTCAAAGGAGGCATCCCGAGCTCCCGAAGATACCTACCTACCTGAATCATGCACCTGTGAGTACGGATCGCGGCCCGCGAGCGACGCGATCTGTCTTACTGTATTCTGCGATCTGTCTGGCACTGTAGAGTCTAAATCTGGAACACAATCACCTGAACTGTAGCGACCTTGAAGGAAATTAATTTTTTCCAACTTGACGTGGCATATAACCTGGGGCGGAAGTGGGACGTGTTCTTTCCGGTGTCTCAATGCCATTGAAACCCCCATCCTTGGGTCTTACGCGAGCACTCCTACCACCACCAGGACTAAGTCCTGCCCACGCTGACGCCCCCCGTCAAGGGTGCTAACAGCGGGGCAAGCACTTCCCGAGGACTCTGCCGTGTTGTGCACATGGTGGTTTTTGCAAGGTTTTGGAGTGCCGCCCCGTATCAAAACCACGACCCCACGACTGTCCCTGACCCGTGACCCAAACAAGCGAGCCAAGACTTTTGCTCAACTATGGCGAAGGCTTGAAAACGTGAGTGGGTTGGCGGGTACAACCCAATTCCCCTCATGTCTCAAAAAAACCTGTTTCCCCTTTTTGCATTGAGCGTGGTGTTTCGACCGATTTGCCCTTGTCCACACGAGGGTAAGGTATGCAAAGTACAAAGTACTCGTGTGGCTCACATTACATGAAGATTGCTACTATATACGGTGAGGACTTGGGTCTAGAGGGAGGAGTCGTCCTCTACGTACTAGTATTCTAATATGAATTGCAATGGGTGCCTTCGCGCCGTCACCCCTTGTGTGGGTGGGGTCTTCAAAGGCTATGGCATTGCAGATTTTGCCATCTCCGCCGCCTTGGTATTTATCCACGGACGCTATGCGCGCCCGGGTGGGGAGGGAGTACCCAGTATTGCCATTGCATGGGGCATTGTGCTGGCTGGGTATATCGTTCAGGTTCTTGTTGGATTTCAAGAGGATGTTACCGCCTGCAGCGAGAAGGGTACAAACAATATGACGAAAAGCGCGAGTGTGCGCGTGCATATATTTATGAGAGTAGATATATATGTTGATATTTTCTCTTGAGTTCCCCACGAGTGGACTTGGGTTTCCACAACACCTGAGGGGTTCTCTATTCCAACACCCAACCAAACGGGTTGGGATATGGGCGTTGCATATTTTGGTAGAGGCCTATGCGTGGACTTGGAGTACCACAACATGCCCGGACCTCTCTCTCCATGACACACAAAAACCAGGTGTGCGGCGTGTGCATTGATTGCTTGCATGTGTTTGCATGCCGTCATTTTCATTACGGGGTATATGTTTGCCTGTTACGTGGGTTATCAGCCGCCCTGCGATCAAGCAAGACCTAGGTTGACCTTTGGGTTTTGTAACCGTGTACATCGTAGCAAGTTTACACACGGAGTTGTAAACATGCACCGTCATACACGGTGTAAGGGGTTAGGGGGAGTAATGCTCCTTCTGGGCGTGTCATCGTGCCCCCAGGGAGCTGGGTGGGCTGATACACCAGGGGGACGGTATGAACAACCTCCCCAAGTTGACGCATGGAGGCGACCTCCTGCTTTACCGCCCGCCGATGACACACCCACTGACAAAGGTAACACGCAATCTCACCTAAATGTCTATACGCAACGCCCCGAAGACAAACACGAACACCAAGCAACAAGGTGGCATATCTATACAGGTGTTCTGATGTGAATGTGTTTACAGTTTGTTCCATGTACCTGAGTGGTGTGTGGGAGCTTTTGCTTCTGTGGGCGTGTATCACCACGTGCTCCAAGGCCGCCAGCATGAGGCCCACACTCTGTGACGCCCTTCGGGCGAGTGTGTATTTCCGGGCCCTGCCGTTGGATGTGCGCGCACAAGTATGTCTTTTGTTTGTTGGCGTGCATCGCTCTATTACGTGTATATATGATATGTATACGTAATATGGCCCCTAAGTGGTGGTTTAGCAGGTGAGGTCAGATTATGTTTTTATGGTTAAGAGGTGTGTCCATTCAAGTGTGTCTACTCACACCCTCATCCAATCTCCGTACCTCCTTCTTTACCCTCTAAGTGGTGCATCACGTGTGACACACATGCTAAAGTTAAACCAAGGCAAGGACACGGCTCTTGGCTGAGCCGTGCCCACGGAGCCACAAATTATTCTAGCCACAGCCATGGCTTTCCATCCAGATATACGACGGCGCTCCGGCCGTTTTGCAGGTCATTTCTGTTTGTGGCGGTTGAGTTTTTCAAGTGGGCCCTTGGCCGGGCCTTGTTTCTGTCTTTGCAAGCAAGTGAGCAAGCAAGCTTGCAGCTTACGGGTAAGAGCTCGCGCGCTACTACAAGTGTTACGGACAAGCACATCAAAAACATCAAGCACATCAAGCGCTCATAAATCCCCTAAAGCACTTGGGTGCGAGGTGTGGGCATCGTTCCGGTGTTTCCATTTTTGCCTAAGTGTTGTTCGATCATTTACCCTGAGGTCATCGTGACCCCCTTCCTCTATTCAGTGAGCAACGGCACGCATGGTGGGGCTATCGTGGCCATGTTTGTTGGTGGCCTAAGTGTCGCACAAGACAGAGGCGTGCACAATCTTCAAGACGAATGCGCAAGCACACAACAGTGGACTTTTCAAACGGGCATGAATCTGAGTGCAGAAGACAGTCGACTTCCGTACCACACTTGTTGTTGACGAAATAATTATGAACACAACGATATGCACAGCAGCAGTGAATATTCAATGGAAAATGCTGGCGTCGCAGATCGCTCGCGCGTCAGGCGCATTCCACCACCATGATATGATGAATATGAGACACAGATCAAAAGGAATCAATAAGACATGCAGGGCAAAAATAACAAACAAAAGGTCAGGCCATCCCTCCACCCTACCGAGGCCTGAGTTGTTCAAGCTGAGAAATGGAAATGCCTACCTTGACACAGTCATTGATGATGTCTCTTGTGATAAGGCATCCTCTACTACGCCATAAGCCACAGAAACTCTTTTTCGGGTCACTGGTACACAGGTCTTTTGCACCTAACTCAGCAAGAGTGGTGGCGATGTTCAGGGCCCGATCTGCATTGCAGTACGACCAGAAATCAGACTTATGGACTAAACCTGGAATCAGTGATCTCATGGTATTCCTGCAGTTATGAGACCATGGGTCGGGCCAGCGGTTGACGTGGCATTTAAGTCTTGATAACAGATTAATGGCTCTGGAGTGTAGGCGGATCCCAATGTCCTGTTTAGGGTGGAGAGTAACCAGGCATGCAAGCACGTGAAGCGTATCACCCTTTCGTTCAAAATGTAACGGCATGCTGTACAACTGCTGCAAGCTGGTGGTCAGTGTGTTCACACACGAGCTGACATGGTGCCTCCTCCTAAAAACAAGTATAAATTGTCACGATAGCGGTTCGCAAGTATTTTGAATGAGAGCAGATTGGTGCGGATGGTTTTCAGCTCGCATGAAGTCAGGTACTGACAGGCAAGTCTGGCACTGAGGGGGCCTCCCATAGGGAGGCCACCCACGTTCTTAATAATCCATGAGCCTGCACGGGCAAACAAATTTTGGAATATTTCATAGGATAGCAATGCTGACGTTCTTGAACCAAGCAGAAGCTCCAGTACCAAAGCGTTCGTCAGACCGCTGTAACTTTGAAATTGCAAAGTGAGTGTAAGGGGGGCGTGCAGCACGCCTGGATTGAAGCTAATGGAGAACGTATGAAATTGCAGGGATCACAGAAGGGGTGGGGATTTGTTGGTAAATTTTGACAAAGTCGAGTTCCAAACCCTGCCAGGCCATAGAGTCAGCGCTAGCTGCTGAACACGCTTCCTGGAACAGATGCCTGCAGTTGTTCATCTCCCAAATTTCCAGGCAACTGGGGTCGCCAAAAACTGAGGCACAAATCACAGAAAGGCAGCGGCTGGCGAGCTTTCCATAGTGGGAGGTAGGGTGGCAAAAATGAGACAGGACGATTCTACTTTTCAGTAAGCCGGGATGTTCTTTTGGCTTGTCCTTCATCAGTAGGGATGTGGATGGTGCCACAACTTATAAGAGGAGGAACGAGGAAAAAATGGTTTCCATTTTGTATGCAGCTCACAAGACTTGGACCAGTCCTCAATTATACTGAAAAACTCAGTGTCTGCCTGTGGGATGGTGTCGCAGGCGGAGACGACTTACAGGTGGGGGGCGAACAGCACATGTGTCATGAATAACCAAGCCCACAGTTGGCGACTGATAACCAAGGTCGATCCGGGGTTTTTATCAATTTTTCAGAGGCTACAATCGCAGTGATGTTTCTTCACTAGGCGAATGTTATGGGCGCCAACCCCGGGTTGTGATGAGCGGAGGAGGGAAGAGCATTGCATGGCGGCCTTGGAAACAATGCACGCGGCGATTTCGTCGCAAGAGGAAGGATCTGCAGACAGGACACTTTTGAGGGTACGTTTTCTGGAGGCATACACAACTTGTCCAACCTCTGATGGGGTGGGGAGTGTAGAGTTCTTCATGGACTGAGAGATAATTGCGGAAGCCTCAGGACCTAGAAGGTCTGAGACAAGGGGGTCGTGTCCTCGTAGGACAATGTGTCCAATGGGGTCTGGGGCGCAGAGGGGGGAGGATTTGCATTGACAGCCCAAGTGTAGAGATCGCATCAAAGAACTTGGAGTGAAGCAGAAAGCCTTGGTACACAGTAGCTCACCAACGGTCGGGGACCTCTGATAAGCGACTTGCACTCTGTTGGCATAGTATTGGCGCACCGGCTGAAAACCATTGGAGTTTTCAAGAGCCGCAGCGACAGTGGAACGCAGAGATGCCTGAAAATTTGGATCTGGAAGGGGGAACCGTACCATGACGAATTGTTTCAACCTAATGCCGGTGTCACGCCGGACCCGTGAGGCAGTTCAGACAAAGAGGAGGCGCCGTACAGACGACTTCTTTTTCTGTTGGGACAAATGCAGAAGGGACATCTGCTGTAGCAGGCTCAGTGGGGAGCAGAGGGAAGACAAAACATCACAGACCATGCCTCGGTTACCGGAATGGGTGACCATTCCTGGATACATATTTAAGTGGCCAAGACGGTTCCGTTTTCTAATCCTGTTTGAAGGTAGTCGATTGTTTAAGGGGCGTTTAGTGTGTTTAATGTAGAAGTTTTCGATTCCACAAAATCTTTGGTGTAGCAATCTTGAATGGGAGTCATGACCCATGATTCAACACCAAGGCGTTTAATGAAGTTGTACATTTTACAAACCTTGCTACCTGGTTTTGAAGACAGCGCACGTAGGATTTGCAGCGCGTGGTCTTTCCAGCGTTCAATTGGCTTACGTCCTAGGGATTTCAGGAAACGGCGAAAATGTCTTTTCTGGATTCGCACCGCCCTTTGGCCAACGGCACCAATGTAAATGTCTGAGCAGTAGGGCGGCCATATAGCATATATTCCTATAGTGGGGAGGCGGAGTGGGATATTTGGAGAATCACCAGAAGGGGTGAGAGAGAGAAGATGGCGCACGTGGGGTAAGGGACATAGTGGTAACAAGGCGTTTACTCGTTGGAAGGACAAACCGATCTCGTCCCAAGGCACAGAACGAATCCTGTACATGACAGACCGGGATTTCATTTCAGAATCCCACAAGGACCCCCATTCAGATTTCAGGAAGTGTCCGGAATTGCTGAGGAAAAGGCCTCTGGGGGGAGGGGAGAGTTTGTCACGTCCTGAAATGTGGCGAAAATGGCCCAGTGTGTACACAACATCATGGTAATGGATGGGGTCGGCAGTCTGCGCCTGGGCAATTTGGAGAAAGAAGCATAGAACAGGACGACGGTCCCGCATAGTAACGCCATTGTTTTCCCATATCCGGGGACGAGCATCAGATTTATGTCCTACGAAGTAGCCGAGGGAGGGGTTCATTCGCAGAAAATCAGTAACACAGGATGTGTATTCATCCAGAGAGGCATTAATGAGCAGTACGTATCGGCTTGGGGCGGGGTCGTTGAACGTGTAAAAAACATTGTGTAGAGTGTTTAGGGGGACGGTGAAGGGGTTGACCCATAACAGCGATGCAGGGGCAGCGAAAATGTTTTTTGCGTGGCAGGTGGTCCACACTGGAGTGGACGGGTCTCTCCTTGCTGCAACAATCCATTTCCAAACCTGAATTACAACTCCTGTCCTGCCATTGGTCACGAGCCACGGTCTTGAACTCAAAAGGTTGTTTCCCTGTGAACCATCCGGTACCCCCTTCCCGGCATTTTGAACATTTCCTCCCATTCCAAAGTATGGCATCCGCAAACATATCCCTGCTCTAAGTGTTTAGACACCAGCAATTGAATGATTGGTCCGAAGTTTCCGTGCATAACGTCTCTTCCTTTTATGAAGAATACAAAACCCTCTCCACACGTTACTCTCAATCCCCGTTTCCACGTTCCGGCCCACCACTGGACCTTGCATGCTATGTGGCACGCGCTTTTCATGTTCAACACGCCATCGCCACGTGCCCCATCTTCTCTCCTTTTTTTAGCAGTGTTGGATTTCGCACGCGTACAACGCGGTGCATCATTTCTTTTTAGCAACAACGGATGCCTTACGACTTGGTGCTTTTCAGGGTACTTTCGCCTTTGCGGTGTGTTGTTTGAGTGCCATAGATCCAGTTCTGCTTCGTCGATGAGAACGGGTTGTGATAGAAGATGTGGTGGGTGTTTTTGAGCCGAAGTGTTTTGCTTTTGATGGAGATGGTGTAGGGGCTTTAGCGGGGAAAGAGGAGGAAACTCGCTTATCACCGGTGGTTGCAGCAACAATATCATCCTTGAGGGAGGAAAATTCGGAAGGGGAAGTGGAAGCATGAGAATCAACTTTCTTACCAAGTGCGGTAATGCTTTTTTGTGTTTCTTGTATCTTGGTTTCAATGGTGCCAATGCGCTTGGAATGGTCTTCCAGTTTAAGTTGAATAGAAGAATCGGCCTTCTCAGAAAGTTTCTGAACGTAGCTGGCGGACTCATCTTCCGACATAGACCAAGAGGAGTCATCGTCGGAACCATCGGAGGCATTAGAGGCATCACCGTCGTCCGATTTCTTCTCCGCCTTTGTTTTGCCTTTGGCTTCTGGCTTGGCCTTGAGTTTCGACGTTGCTTTTGCTTTCTTTCGGGTCTTCTTCTCCTTAGTCGATTCATTACACGAAGAGGACGAAGAGTCCGAGTCATCACTTAACTTCTTAGAGGCCCAAGAGGCGAGGGAAAGCGTGTTGCGTGAGTCCGGTTCGAGTCCCAAACGAATTTTTTCCGAATCATCCGTGGAACCTATGAAAGCGAGGCAAGGACCATTTTCGTTCTTGGTGGAAGAGTTGTCGTTGATCTACGAGGCAAAACAGTTAGCGTGAGATGGCTTGTCGAACACATACACGCAAGTAAGGTAGACAAAGATGGAATTGGGCTTCATGAATGATATGATGCCGAGTACATGCTTGGAGGCGTCATTCCCATGGGCAAGAAGCGTCGAATGCGCGGTGAGCGGGTTCCAACTGCTAGTAACAACACCGCACTTTTTTTGCACCGCCTTACACCAGAGCTTGGTAGGTTTGCATTTCTTGGACAACCCAAATACGCGTTCATGCACCGCAACATCCGTGGCTTCCTTTTCAAACACATTGTCTGCTAAACGAGAGAGTTGTTTCATCTTGTGAAATGTTGAAGGATCAAACGGAGCGTCGCACTTGAAAGACGAGTCAGGATGAGGAATGCCACACTTGAAGCATACTTTAGGGCGCGTTGAATTGTTATTTCGTGAGGGCGGACGTGAATTATTGGAAGAACAGCGGGCATCATAAGAGCGCTCATAAGAAGAATTGCTTAAGCGTCAAGAATAATCATCACATTGTTGATAATCACGACGTTGTCCATAGCGAGGAGTGTTCCAAGAGCAGTCGTCAAAACGACGGGAACCATTGTAATTAGAGTAAGAACTCATGAAATAGAGCGTCAAGAGTGATATCAGCCGAATGAAAAACGCCAAATGAGGAAAGCGTGTAGTAGACTTGATTCAGTATTGAAGCGAGGTAATCTCGGAGTACTCGGGTGTCAAGAAGATGTGGTTGATCGTCAGGACGAATACGCAAACACACAACAGTGGACTTTTCGAACGGCCATGAATCTGAGTGCTGAAGACAGTCAATTTTCGTACCACACTTGTTGTTGACGAAAGAATCATGAACAGGACAATATGCACAGCCACAGTGAATATTCAATTGAAAATTCTGGCGTGGCAGATCGCTCGCGCGTCACGCGCATTCCACGACCATGATATGATGAATATAAGACACAGATTAAAAGGAGTCAATACAACATGCAGGGCAAAAATAACAAACAGTAGGTCAGGCCAAGACAGTGGCGCATCGCAAGGCAATAGGACAGCACAAGTGATCAATCACAGTGTGTCAGTGTACAAGTTTGTGTCGCGTTGCACCGTTTTGCGGGTACCGTTACCTTCAGAATTGTTTAAAAGTGTGATTGCAGTTTGCCTTTAGTTTATTCCTTAGAAAAAATACCAATTTTACCTGCTGGACCCCAGAATGCCTTTTGCGATACGCGGGGACCAGACTCTGCGCGCAACAGCTCGCGATTCCGCCTACAACCTACTGCGGGATCTGCGCATCCTGCTACTGAACTTCCGGATTTTGGCAGTGGTTTGATTCCCACCGATCAGAGCTAGTTCAGCAGCCGTGCAACCAGCTCCCAGGTTGCCAGCGTCGGTTTGAATCCCTATGGGAGGGGTTATCTGAAAACCCGACATTTATTGTTCTTTGTGGCTTTGTGACTGCTATGTTCCTCTTGGGCATGTACCTCCTGCCCGTGGCAGGCGTTTTAAGTGGGGGGGGGGTGAAGCAGGTCACAACCCTACCCTAGCACATTGCCCCTAAGGGATCGTTATATGACCCTATATATGGGACTATTGTATATCATATTCCATTTCCTTGTTAAGAAACATAGGAGGTGGGATAGATAAGGCAATCTCGGAATTTTTATAGTTATATGAATTGGTGGATGATACTGTGGATTTTACATTTGTGCATATCAGGTATTTCATTGGCTATATATATCGCATCTGTTTGCAGGATACTGTTCAGTCAACACAAACGTTATGTCTTCTTTGCCAAGCAATGTTGCTGCCGGTGCTACTGCGACCTCCGCTGCTGACCCTACGGTCTGGTTCCAACGGGGCCGCTCAGAGATCACGGGATCACGGTCGCCCCTGTTTGTGTGCGAACAAAGAAAAGAAAAGATGCCAGGTGTTCTAGGACGAATTCTGAAAGAAATTTCATTGAAAGCTGTGCAGTTCATTTCTCTGTGGGTCGATGTGTTCAGATGCGTGTTAGCAAAAGATGGGCACACCAGTGGATTGCGGAGGTAACCAAACCCAAAAAACAACGCACAAGAAGCATGTGCCAGAATACCACGGTACCAAATTCTCTCGCCCAGGTCGTGGACATCCTTCCACTTACTTTTGAGGGGGAAATAACGTATTTTGAATCACTAACAGAACAATGAGACAGAGGACGTGAGTTTGCAATATCTTGAGTTGCCTTTGGACGTTGCGCAGAGTGCACTTGGTACATATTTCCCAATTGGATAACCTCGGAAACAAAATACAGGTATTTCAAACAACCACGTCATCATTTTGCTCACAAAACCTTCACACACACAAATTTCCTTTGCAAGAATACATGTGGATCACCACAGCTTCGTTTGTCTAACTCAGGGTTTGTTTCGTATGCCACTTGGCGACATTAAACAATCTGGGTGCTGCTGACCCCAGCTTTGGAGTCATTGGCATATGTAGATCCTTATCTTCGAAGGGGTTTCCTCTGTTTTACTTTTGCGCTGCCTTTGAAAGGGTCATTGCCTTTGGTTGACACTTCGTTTGTTTTCATTGCCATTGGTCCCTCTGGTATGCCCACAGTTAAATGAGTGGCGTGCTTGGCCACTATACATACACTCAAGGCATCACGAGAACGGCTGCATGTGCGCAGCAGTCTTCGGAGAACAAGGCAAGTATACTAATACCTAACATTGAATGTATTGATCCATTGTAAACAAGCGCAAGGGGGCTGCAGAAGGAGAGTTCACGAGGGGTGAGTGAGATACAGTTGACTTGGGTGAACACAGTTGCAACTTGTTTAATGTATAAGCATATCTTTCTGACGAAGTACTATGTCCACGTTACAAGAGTGGGATCAAAAAATCAATCATGATGCCACATAAACACCATGGGGCAAAGAACCATCACATGAATCCGTCAACCTTTGCTCGGGTTTTTTTTTTACCATGCCCATCACCATGAATGGGAACAGCAGTGGTGCGTTAAGTTGTTTGCACTCATGCTGTCTGCCCATCATCTAAATGGCAAATAACAAGTGGCAAGTAAGGAGTAAGTAAGAAGCAAATACTTCAGCCAAAGTAAGAACAATGCTAAAATACCCTGCGATAACTTGTATACCATGCTCCTTAACCCAGGACATATGCATGGATGGTAACATGTTTGCCATGCACCTCGATACAAGCAAACTGCACGAATTGCCAACATCCTATTAAAAAGCCTCAATTGGAAGAGCTTACAACACGGGCATACTATGTTAAATTTGTATGAACCAGAAGCTAATTTGCATTCGCGTTTGGTCACTGTTGCTTTTTGGTGCCAGCAAGACATGGATGAATGTTCAAGACTGGAAAGTGAAAAGTGAGAATTTGAGCGTCGCAAAATTGTAATTACCGCAGAAAAAACGCCTTTGATACGGTAATTGCCCATTAAAAACCCTTCACAAATCAGGTTTGCGATCTAATTCTCTTCCCTTGAGGCTAACGTTCGATTTGCACAATCTTTTTGGAGTACAATAAACCATCGGGCCATCTCAATATCGCCTGTGCTATAAAACGGTTAATTGCTGGTGACCTTGTTTTGGGATTTTAGGCTGCTGTTTTATACATAGGGTCATTCCCTACATATACCTTGTTGGTGTATCTGCACATTGCATTCTTGGCTTTTCAAAAATAGTGGATGCCAAATGCTAACAAATAAAACGTTTGAAGCTGCCAATTTTCTCACCCGTGCATAATTCTTCAAAAAAAAATTGCAGTGCTCATGAGCGCATCAGGGTGGTCATTTTGAGATACATTCTTGGTGATTGGTGAAAAAGTTTTGTTTCCTCGCATGTTCCGTATAAAATGGTATCACTAGGTGCTCTTACAAAGCCAGTGGGGTCAATAGTTCCCCCACATAGAAATGTCCCCATATGGGGGGGCAGGAAGTGAACTAGACACATATTACAGAATGGTCCACGATGCTGTTGCAGATACATGCGTGGAGTTGGCACAGGATATACGAGAAACGTGTGTGACAAACAAACAATGTGAACGAAAGAGCCCTTTAATACCTGGTGGATGGGACCTCTGAACAAAGAAAAAGCACCCTCACGGCTCCTTGATTATAAAGGATTCGATTGCCACGAAAATGAAAGGCTATCTATTCGAGGAGGCATTTCCCAAAAGAAATGTTACCAAAATATTTGATAACTCCACATCATAAAGAATGCTTGGATATTAACTAAAAAAGGTGAAAATAATTGATGAACATGTTTTCCCAAAGAGTATGTTCCCACATTAAATCAACAACAACAACAACAAAGCGAAAGAAGACAAAGACAACAAGATAAGATGGCCATGATCACCATAGGACCGCAACGTCCATCAACTCCTTGTTTTCCAACCATTGGTATGCACACTCTTCGTACAAATCCAACATCGTCTTGCAAGATACTCCACGAGTATCGTTCCACTTATACATCCAAAGATATCCCCATGCACTGATCCATACATGTCACACCATGGCTAAAGAATAAGCACGGCGTATGTATGACAAGTCTCAGAGATTCAATAATGGCATGCAATGCATAGTGAACATAACAACTCAATGAGCGATGCAATCGGGAATGGACATCAGTACAGATTGCGGAGCGAATTAACAGTTTTTGTTCTCTAACACTATTTTCAAAACCACAGAAAATTCTCGAATCACACATAGTAAATTTCTATGAAGTCTACAGTCGATTTCTGATCGGTTCCTCATGAAGAGAAAATATCATTGACGACATGAAATGTCGCCGCGACTCAGGTTGCGGAATTAACACGCACAGCGGCAACACCAGACACTGTAGCGATGCAGTGTTATGTACATTCAACAGAACAGAAGGCATCCCTCAGGAAAGGCAATATTTCTTACTCCCCCCCAGACATGACCCACCTGGCATGTCTTCAGGGGGTGACTTCTGTAATCATCACACCTACCACTTCTCAATCCGAACACCAGGTCTCAGTCCAAACGCAATGCACGTGTACTACCATCCCACATACACATTTGGGTTGGTACATCAGAAGAAGGTGATTCATTTTGCCACAACTCAACAAAACATTCAAATACTTACCAGAAGACTGTGTCTTTTAGACCCTGGATAAGCACAACAAAACAGAAGCCAAACCTAACATCTGCAAAAGTTGATAAGCCAGAGAAATCTCGTGATCCCTCAGCACAGTGACAGCTAAATGGGCTCAAAAAAAGAAATAATCTTATTTCAGGGGTAGCTTCGCCAGGACCACAAAAAAACAAAGTCTCATTTATCGCCTCAGGGGTGGTTCACGTTAGGGGACCCCCCCCCCATTCAGGGCAATTTTAATTGTTAAAGAGACAGAACTGAAGTTGTATCCTGCGGAACCTGTGATAACCCTTCCTTCAAAGGTACACTGAGGTCAGCAGGGTATGTTCCGTACAAAGACAGAGATTGGGTGTAACAACGGAGAGCTGTGTTTCTGACACTGACACTGACATATTTACACCACTGACTGCCCAGAACCACTGACTGTCCAGACCACTGAATGTCCAGACCACTGAATGTCCAGACCACTGAATGTCCAGACCACTGACAGTTTGGTCTAACCGATCCCAGGTTTCTGCAATAAATTGTCAGAAAAGCGCGACCACGTTTTTCATACTGAAAGTAGTGTCACCGTAATGAAATGAGGATCATGTCCACTGCACGGTGTTCTGTACAGTGAAAAAGCACAACAGAAGAAGCACAGAATTCAACCTGACTGGCTGCAGGCAAATCAAACTGTCAATCATCAAAACAAGTTAACCAGGAGAAATGGGCTGCCCACCCCACCACCGCATGGATACAAGCACAGGCTTATTCACCCTTGTGGAGCTCTTCACATTGCGGGTAAAGGAATATTTTTCTCCTAGTCGATATCAGTGGGCTTGCTTCATTCGCTTACATTATCCTAATTCCTCCTTGCTTTTCTTCACGCTGTGGGGAATCCACTGTGGATTTCTAAGGGAGGAGGTTCCCTCAGTGCGTCTCAGGTACACCTGAAAAAAAGGTAACTTCTGAGATCAATATTACGGGCATACACGGCCCGCATATTCTTCAGGTGGAGTGTGATATTGGGGGTACTGTGTGAGGCAAACGTGCGGCTGGGGCTCCGGCGTTCACAACCTTTTGACAGTTTGATCGACGCAAGAACACATGTCTCGACCCGGAAACCCTGCGGGCCATTCCGAACAGTCCCAGGGACTCCCCGGTCTGGTGCCAGGGCAAATCTGTTACCGGCAGAAAGGGTTTGATACCTGAACCAGCCTCCAGAGGTTACTCCCTGCAAGGGGTGCTTCTGTGTCACACAGCATTTATCTCCCACATCACTCCATACCACATCCTGCCATAGATTCCGGGTACCACCCCAGAGGTGTAAGCTTGAACTTGGGGTGTGCTCGGTGTACCCTTGCCTGCGGGATGAAGGTATGAGTCTACAAGCCAACAGTGTCTGAGGTATCTTACAGTGTCGAAGGCCTGTGACTAGGTAACTGTTTAACCCGAACAGATAAGGGGTATCATTGTGTATCCTGAACAGCGTGCCCGGCTTCGCCTTCGGTGAGGGTACCTATAGGCACACAGAAGGAATACAGATGACGTAGGGGAACTCAGTGGTGCACGCCTTGGCTGTAACATGGAACCCTATAATACATTGGCAGAGCGAGTCACGCACCATCTCACTCATTGATGGCTTTCATGACATTGTCATGCACGAATAACCGCGGTAGAGAGCAAGTACTGTACACCGTAATCTTTACAACGCACCGGCTCACGGCCTTCTGGTGCGCTTTCAATGGTCCTACAGGGACCACGAGCGTGAGATGATTGGTTGCGAGTAGACTTCCTAAATCAAATCTGCGTCAGTCGGTGTGACATCTTTCACTTTCAGGATCAACCGCAAACTTTCCCACACCACACACAGCAAAGGTACATCGCACACGAAAACGGGCTGCGCATCCTACCATCACCAGCCACAAAGGCCTGAGAGACAATCTCAGTATTCCTGTGGGACACTGGGTGACACTGACACATACACACACCTACACATAAACAGTAGGCTTCAATGAACGAAAGTTCAGACTGGTTCAGGTCAGTGGGGACTACACGAAAAATTGTTGTAGCACCAACAGGTTTTTTGCAAGGAAACCAACAAGCAAACAAGCAAACTCCTGAGCAAGCAAGGGATTGCATCCTGGGGAGGAAGAATCTGCACCCAATTTGGCTGGCATTGTCGACGAAGTCGAGTTCCAGCTCCCAGAACAATTATGAGCGTCTGTACAATCTCCAGAACCTCATAGTCCCGTTGCAGGCGCTGGGTTGGTCTCTGTTGGTGGCGTACTGACCATGGAGTCGCTGTTGAAGGCGCTCTCTCCAAAGGCACCCACAGTAGACTAGTTTCCCGCTCCGAGTTCAGGTCGACGCACTGGTTCGCTCGGCAGTGTCAAGAAGGGGGTCCCAGCTTCGCGGTTAAGTTCAACCTCAGGTTCCTAGGCGCCGAAACGCCAGTCCAACGGGTCCAGCTGCATTTTCATTAAGGTGACATAGACACCCAGAAGATACCCTGCATGCGGCACACCTGCTGGAATACTTGTCGCGCCCGGACAACATTAGGTCGAAGCCCGGTGAATGTTGAGCAGACAAACATGTCTGCCTTCCAAGGGTACTGAAGATTCAGTCCCGTGTCCAACGCTCCGCAAGGGCGTAGCACAGTCAATCATTATTCTCGTCTCTGGACTCAATCATATGACACCCTGGCCTTGGTCAAATACAGCCTGCATGGCCTCCAATCGTCAGAATTCAAATAAAGGCTTCAGTCTTTTCCTTAGGCATCGCATTGACATTGCACACTCCATAGCAAGCAGCCAGGTTGTCCATTGCGTGGGATGCATCATGATAAACCTTGGGAAAGGCCGGAGACACAACAGTACAGCCAGAGGCCCGTTGAACATAAACTAGGCTCTCATGTTGAAAACCCCTGAACTTGTGTAATTTTTCGGGGTCCACTGATCTCAGAAACCATCCTTCAAAATCTCCTCCTGCGTATCACTCCGGGTGAGGTTTACGACCATCTCTGGTGTTTTGTCATGTACCTCAGTATGGCTCAGTGGCCGTGTCTTGGAGTCCACCGTACAAAGAAGCGCCATGAAGGAGAGCCTAAGGCTGCCATAACGCCCAAATATACCAATAGCCTCACAACTGCAGCGCTCCTTCTCAAGGATCTCTTCTCCTTCAAAGTGCACCAGAAGAATAGTACCGCAGACATAACTCCTGCTAACGACGTTGCTCGGACCAGTAAAATGACGACCTGTCAAATTGCTTCCCCTCCTTAGGGTCAATTCGTACTGACCCGTCACGGTGATCTCCCGAGCAGTATACCGCGTGGGGCAGGGACCAGGGCACTTGCTGCCGGCCTTCCTCCGCCCTAGGGCTTCACTGTCCGTGTCACTGTGATCTCCACAGCACTGTACCGCATGGGGCAGGGGCCAGGGCATTTGCTGCCGGCCCTCCTCCGCCCTACGGCTTCCCTGTCTGAAGTCACTGACGGGGTGTGCATTCAGTGGATACGGACCCTTTGGGCTGCTCGGAGCGTTTCCTCCACAGGGACGTAAGGAATCGGGTTTTCGGATGCCGGTCCAGTTGTCACACACACGCATTATCCAGCCCGTGGTGTGGCGTCAGCATTTCCAACAATTGCTCAGACATGCTCCCCACTGTGGTTCAGTCAGGGGATAAGCCATTGTCTGTACACTGGTACTGTGGTACAGGGTTCTGAAACTGGCCCACTGAATAGTTGCTCAGTTCCAGGACGTCTGCAAATGATAGCTGGACACGGGCAAATCTCCTTCAAAATCATCCTGACGGATATACAGCCGAGGAAAGCGTGGGACCTCACATTTGCAGCAGCTTGCTCAAGGGATAGTACATCACTGGAAGCGCAAACGTGAGTACGAGCACACCCAGTCCTGTCCCCTCGCAGGAGTCTGTTCCAGACAGTAAACAGGTAGTAGGCGCAAGAGTCGAGCTGGAATTTCAGTCGAGCTGGCAAGTCCAAAACCGGCCAAGTTGCTGACCCGACAGGTGGGAAGGTGGTCATTATAATACAACATGAGCTTGCCAAACGTAATAGAACATGTACTCTGAGTTCTCCGGGAGTACGGAAGTCTTGGCGATCGAATGGTAACCGAGCCAGATATGATACGGGTGTATTGAGTCAGCAAAAGGGAACAATGCCATAAGTACCATCCTCAAAGGTCTCCACGTAGCAGGAGAATATATTGAGAAGCGTTGGACAACCACAGCACTCAAACGCAGTTGCAGTGAATCACCTGGCCACAGCCACAGGTCTCACCAATCATGCATACTCGCAAGCGTCCAAGTAGGTAGTGTCGGGCTGGCGCCTGGTCAGACATCCACGCACCAATGGGTCGGATGTACAGATTAATCACACCGAATTAAAACAGACCACGTGGGTACCGGTATTTGCCTTCTGCAAGTTGAACTGGTCCACTTGTAACTTTGAAATTTTGAATACACCAGGCCGGATAGTCTGAATGACACCACCACACAAAATTCTCCCATCCTCCAGCCAAGTCGTGGGCTTAACTGGCTACTGGCAATCAAACCAGAGAAGGGGCTCTGCAGAAGCCAGCGGCACGAATTCTGCAAGAACTCTGAGGTGGTCTCGCTGATGGTGGCAAAGTGCAGCATGTAGTCGTGACCAGAGGAAAGATAAACAGTCACAGTTGACCTCATAAGTGTACCCAGTTCCATCTCAGGACTTTGTGTAAATCAATGAACGTGGTCTCATACGCAACTGGATACCACCGTGTCCAACGCATAATGCAAGCGTTATTGATCACTCACTGTACAAGTACTCCATTTTGGACGGCTCGGTTAGAGAGGATTCTTGACAGACATTGCTGAAATCTCAGACCCAGAAGTTGCTAAGAGGTTTTTGTTTTGACACCACAGAGCGAAAATCTCCAGACAGGACCAATGGCACAATTGCGGCAGGTCGCAGTTGGAGTGTCAGCATGAAATATGACCTCGCACAGATACCTCGTGAAAGCCTTCCTTTGAGTCTCCTTCATGATACGGGACACCTCAGAATCGAAGTTGGTCCACAGCGCCAATGAATGCGGCGCCATCGACATAGCAAATGTAGCCAACCCTTCTCCATTGCGACCTCTTGTGGCATTGAGGTAGGGACAGAAATTCCTGTCAACGGAAAGAGCATGCAGTCAGTTTGCAGAGCTCACTGGACCACTGATCACTAGAGAGGAACGGAAGTTTGCTGTTCATGGATCCTTTCCAGCAGTACCCATCCTGCGTAGCACTCCGCCCGGAGGCATAAATTGTACCGCCTGTAAGTGACCAACGCCCGCGCACAGATGAACGAAAGCTCAGGCAAATGGAGTCGGCAGGGCAAAGGAAAATAGCCACATCACGAAACCACCATTGCATGGTGTAGAAGGAGATCGCTCGGGCTCCGACCCTGGGTCCAAATAGTCATTAGTCTGCTCTGCACTGCGCAGTGGGAACAGTGAGTTAAAAGACGCTGCCAGGTAATACCCAGGGACCAGTACAGCATCCAAAAGCTGCTAGGCACTGCCCGCCATACCGAGTGCCGCTTTGGCATTAGAGGCACATGTAGGGTCTGTCGGTCACTCCTAGAATGAATACCATCTCAATGCACCACACCAGATGCGCCGTCATTCCTGCCAGCGTTGTAATCAATGGTATGCGGTACGTGGACAACGGGACAGCGTTTCAATTCAACGTGACAAATGCAACGCACTCCGTCCGTACGACACCGATGGTAGGCAAGGCAAAAATCTCTAGGGTAACCACGGTCCTTGCTTCGTGATTGCAACCAGATCCATCACTTCTAGTGTGGATATATTGGGAAAGAGGATTGTCACGGCCCCAAGCCCATGCAAAGGCGATGCTCGTGCGAAGAGATGAAACCAAGCGACGGCACACGAATCCTTGCCTACACAACCACCCTGTCATAAGTAGGTACGGTAATGCCATGCCTCGAAGTTAGGGACGAGCACAAATAACGACATAACAAATCCACAATCTTGATTCGTCAATTTCGTCAATTGCAAAATAATTCGTCGTATGAATGTAACGAACTCCCTTTCCCCGAAATATGCAGTACTTCGAAGTCCGCGCTTCACACGCGCTTCGGGATATCCCAACAAAATGAAAGCAAGAAGCCGTCACGTGCTCCAAACAATGATCGTCCATACAAAGCAACAAGGGCCCGTCATAGGTAGTGTCCACGTTCGCGAGTGCCACCATCGGTTACCAGTATTCCTACTCTCATCGGTGGTTGGGACCAATTCAAACACTTTGACCAACGAATCAACACCGTTTTGGCTTACACCCCACCGCCGACCGACGAGCACCTCTTGTTGCAAAGTCTTAGAACTCATCGGGGATCCAAGATTAGTGATAAATACCACTCATCTTATCATCCTTCGTACATGTCTTCGAAATTCACAATCTCCATTTTCGCAAGGATGCTCGAGCACAAACTTGTTATTGGTATCATCGTGCATGTGACCACTGAAGTCAATTCCCATGTAGTGTCGAACAACCATGGTCCTCCACGGAGCCCCGCAAATAATTCATCTCCCAATTTGATGAAGCCAAATCCCTTGAGAGAAACGAGGCAAGAGGACATGGTATCGAGCACCAAATGAACAACTCAGAAATCAAAAGTGCAGCGACCCCAAGGCTTCCTTCATGTTAAGCGTTCCCGAAACCGCTCAAAGGACCAATGATAGGCGTGTCTACGCATTTTGTCCGTGTCGCCGCCTCATCATTGTCGTATCGGTCTTGAAGGACTTGTGGTAGTTTGATCCCATATTGAGTTGAGGAGAAAAGGGGGCACCCATTGGATTCAGTGCATGGGGACTTTGTACCGTAATCCTTGTTCGTAAATCTATTCTTCGTAGAATATCCCAACGGAGATGGCAATCAACCACAAGATATTGGAACAATTCAAGGAACAAGGTAATCAACAAGGGAAAATTTATATCGTAGGAACATGTTTGGGTGCCCAGAAAAGGCATTTTTTTGGTCCTTGGCGCTACCCCTTGATGGAGCCTCTACAAGATCATGAGGTGAGGAAAACTCACAAAATTCGAAACCATATGAGGTGATGGGTGTGGGTCTCCACTTACCTAAGCTTCTGCTACCACAAAGAAAAAGCACCCTCACGGCTCCTTGATTATAAAGGATTCGATTGCCACAAAAATGAAAGGCTATCTATTCGAGGAGGCATTTCCCAAAAGAAATGTTACCAAAATATTTGATAACTCCACATCATAAAGAATGCTCGGATATTAACTAAAAAAGGTGAAAAGAATTGATGAACATGTTTTCCCGAAGAGTATGTTCCCACATTAAATCAACAACAACAACAACAAAGCGAAGCAAGACAAAGACAACAAGATAAGATGGCCATGATCACCAGAGGACCGCAACGTCCGTCAATTCCTTGTTTTCCAACCATTGGTATGCACACTCTTCGTACAAATCCAAGATCGTCTTGCAAGATACTCCACGAGTATCGTTCCACTTATACATCCCAAGATATCCCCATGCACTGATCCATACATGTCACACCATGGCTAAAGAATAAGCACGGCGTATGTATGACAAGTCTCAGAGATTCAATAATGGCATGCAATGCATAGTGAACATAACAACTCAATGAGCGATGCAATCGGGAATGGACATCAGTACAGATTGCGGAGCGAATTAACAGTGTTTGTTCTCTAACACTATTTTCAAAACCACAGAAAATTCTCGAATCACACATAGTAAATTTCTATGAAGTCTACAGTCGATTTCTGATCAGTTCTTCATGAAGAGAAAATATCATCGACGACATGAAATGTCGCCGCGACTCAGGTTGCGGAATGAACATGCACAGCGGCAACACCAGACACTGCAGCTATGCAGTGTTATGTACATTCAACAGAACAGAAAGCATCCCTCAGGAAAGGCAATTTTTCTTACTTCTGATGCACTTGCTGCGGGTGCAATACAAGCTGGAAAATGTAACACATTCAAGCATCAGCCCCCAAAGAGCACAAGATGACAAATGTACCAAAAAGGAGCTGAAATGCCGGAAAGAGGACACACAAGTACTTTCTACTGTCGCAAAGAACCGATCCACTACCAACAGCGAGGTCAAGAGTGTACACTCCTCCCCTTCACCAAAGGTTTCGCAATAGACATCACCTTTAGCTCATTTGGCAATTTACCAATAATAGCTCAACCCCAGGGCAACAAACTGTTGGGACGCAAATGCAGGCTCAAAAACACATCAATGGGGTTATGGTGATCTAGATCAACCCACAACTGCATGAGTTTGTCCGTGATGGGCCAATGTTTTCTGGGGGGGGGGTATTATACAAATTAATGGGCTGTTGGCCAATATTGTCGATTACCATCAATTGTTTGCTGAACTGGATATTGGTTCGCATAGCTGTGCATTGCATGCAAACTTAAAACCATTTGCACGTGCAAATACATTTAGAATTCAATTTGCCCCCACTTTGGAGGTTTCGGCAGTGGTTCCATTGGTCCCAGACGGCAGCTTTCCCATGCCTTCAAGGCTGAATTTTTTGAAGTACGGCGCCGCATGGTTCCGGTATATGTACAGCATCAAACAGTTTGTATGGTGGTGTTTGTCAGGACATCGCTGTTGCGCATCGCACTATTATCACAACGTAGATGATCGTTTGGCGCAGGACATTTGGCAAGTAGTGCAGGGAGAGACTCTTTAATGCCCAGTCCAAACCCGCTTGAGAAGTGTATGCTGACACCTGTAGAGGCAAGCAAACTTCTTCTTGCAACTTCGCAAGACCATTTGATGTGGCATTCATTCCTGCGGTGAAGAGGAAAACTAACGCCATGTGCAGAATCATATACGAAAAAGGCGGTGACCTTTAATACCTATTCTTTCCAATCGGTTTGCAATATTTCCCATTTGTTGGTACCTGAATTCTCCAAACTGCTCGGGTCTCATCCCCTTTCACCGGCTCCTCCACGACGTTTTCTTCAACTCTTTGTTGCCGACTGTGCACATGTATCTGCCCGGTCACATGCCTGGTACCATCAAAGTGGTGCATGATGCAAAAGAGGCCCTTGTCTTTCAGAGACTGGCTCAGCGTGATGCTGCTTCCTGATGGCGACCCCAGACCAAGTTTCTCCAGAGGCAGTCATCGTTAGCGTGGTGTTGCAAAGAGTAACACGTGCTGCTGGTAGAGCTTTGGGGCATAGCAAATGTGGACTGTGGGTAGACGCATTGTTGATGTCCCCAATTGAAGTGGAAATCTTGTTGTTTAGGTCCCCCGTCCTGTGTTCCTCCTTTAGCTGTGCTGCTTTCTCTGAGTTGTGTGCCTCCATTTGCATCCTCCTTGCCTCCTTTTCACCTGCACATCATTGTTGAGATCCTTGAGAGCTGCCAATCCTATGCACATGTGTTGGTTTCATCTTTGCAACCAGAGGAGGTGCTCATTGAGCAATAGCCAGGTTGTCTCTGTCCTTGCTCTGATCTTTCGACAAGAAGATCTTAGCAGCGTCGCCATAACTCAAATTCTTTTTGTCTCTGTTGTCGTGGGCTACCTTCTGCCAGAATACATTAGGAAGCATCCAGAGTGATTTATCTGTCCGACAGATCAAGCGGAGCAAACTAGCTTCAGTCACTGAAGCCGAGATGTAGAATGGAGACCGAGGACACACGATCAGACTGTTTGATGGACGTCCATCAAGATAAGCAGGTTGAAACCATTTGCCCTGACATACCTTGACGATCAGGCACATACGGGTAGTCCTTTGGCAGCACCCCGTGACCAAACAAGAATTTCTTTTCAAAGGCTCTGAAGGCACCCGTAACTTTGTGTCCGCCACTGTCAGTCCCAGTGAGAGCCTGCTGACTTGCCTCCAAAGAACGGTGGTGACCTCTGGTGTCCTGACCTCGGTCAGTCTGACTGAAGACTGGTGGTTTGAGGAGTTGACGTTTCAGCCCAGACTGCATTTGGACTCCGCCAGGCATGGCCTTTGTGGTAATGGGGCCAGGAAGAAGACGGCCTTGATGCCCAATCCCTGATGGAGGAGCTCGTGCGGCTTTACCACTAAGGACTGGCGTCGTGGATATGGACATGGTGCATCCTTAGAAAGACCTGTGGGGACTCTCCGCCAGTCTGCAGGCTTGGAGACCCTGGGCCGTGTTGACAAATCACTTTGGTCTCTCTCGACCCGTGGGACCACCTCGGTCGTCGCGTGACGCCTATGTTGGCCGTGTATGCCACTGCCGCTGTGGTGGTGATTGTTGCAGGTAGGTAGGTAGGTAGGTGCACTCGGTCGTGGAGAGGCGCCTCATGGTTCCCCCTGGCGGCGCCGCTGTGACGAACAGGAAGAGGCTCCGCGCGTGAAGAGGGGAGGCGGCTTACTTCCCGCTAGACCTGACTGTTGGCCCCACCGGACTTCCTGGCGTATCCCGTTCCCAAGGCATGCATGCACGTTCTTGGTACTAGGGTTCCGAGGTGCTTGGGTGTCGCACGCTCCGCCTCGAGTCCCAAAGCAGCGCAGGCCTTAGGATGCAGCCTTACCCCCGGTCTCCGGATCTCGTTTGGCCGGGTCACCTGCATGGCACGGGCTGCCTCAGTGCCCGGGCTGTGGGCACCGGGTTTCCTACTGTTGTGCGGCGTTTGTGTTTGGGTCCGGTTGGCGGTTGGGTGTGGGTTTTGTTAACCTCGCCAGTCCTGGCTGGGGTCTTGGGCGGGTGTGTTTGGGCACGGTTTGTGGCGTTGTCCCTCTAGTGTCGGCTGTTTGTGGTGTTCGTGGTTGGGCTTCGGTTTCGGCCTGCTTTCGGGATGTGTGTGGTTTCGTGGGCGCCCCGCTTGCCCCCCGCTGTTTCCGGTTCCTGCGTGCGGTGTGGGCGTGTGTGTTGGGCCCGGGTCTCGGCTGTGCCCAGCCCTTCTTGGCTGGGTTGTCGGGGTGTGTTTTTTGCGCTTTTGTTTTTCCTTTTGTTTTTCTTTTTTTTTTTTCTTTCCGGGCTTTGTGGTCCCTGTCCCTCCATCCCTTTTCTTTCGGGCTGGGCTGGTGGTTCTCCTTTTGTTTTTTTTTTTTTTTCCGTTTCGGTGTCCCTTTTCCCCGTGGGCCACTGTTACTGGCTTGGTGTTGCCGGTTTTGGGTGGGTGGTCCCCCTGTGCCTCTGTGGGGGTCCTGTCTTCGGTGCCTTCTGGGGGGGGTTAGGACGCCTGTGGTGGTGTTGGCGGGCGGTTTGCCGGCTGTGGGCTGTTTTCTTGCCTTTTCCCCCTCCCCCCCCCTCTTTTTTTTTTTTTCGGGGGGGAAGCTTGCCTGTTCCTCCCTCTGCCTTCCCTGGGCTGGCGCACGCACTGGCCTGCCTTCAGTGTTGTCTTCCGGGCTGTTGTCTTCAGTTGCGCTCTGTGTGACCGCGTTCCGGCCCAATGGGTCGGGTGGGCTATGTACACGGTGGGCTCGGCGCCCCTTCTTGCAGGGTTTGGTCCTGGCTCTGCCGGCTGGGCGGCTGCGCCAGGCGGGTGCTTGTGGTTTTGGGTTAGGGGGCTGGGGTTGTTTGTGTCCTTTCCCCTTTGCGGTGCCGGCTGTATTCTTCTGGGTGGTCCGCCACCGTTGTCGCCTGGCGCGCTGTGGCCCCGTGTGTGGCCTGCGGTGCTGGTGTGTGGCGTGCTGGCGCGGCGCCTTCCAGGGTGTGCGGTGGCTGGCTTCGGTTAGTCCCTCAGGTTAGGGTCAGTTGTGTCCTGCTGTGCCGCTCTGTGCCGCGTCGCGTTGCGTCGTGCTGTGGTGCGTTGCACTGTCGCGCGCTGTGGTGCGCTGTGCCGTGGTCTCGCGTGGTGCCGCGGTGGGTCAGTGGAGGTCAGCCTGGCCTGTGTCGTGGTGCGGAGTGCGGGCCGGAGTGTGGCCGGCTGGTGGTTGGGGGGTGCGGTGAGGTGTGGGTGGCTCGCTGGGTCCGTGCTGTGGGGGCTCGGGCGTGCCGCTCGGGCTGGTGGGTTGGGTAGGTCTTCGGGAAATTCTGCTGAATGATCACGGTGTCCTTGGGGCGTGCACACTGACTCTCACCCATGGACTCAATCTTCACCGGGCCTCGCAGACAGGCAGGCGTACTCGGGGTGTAGGAAAGGCGTTCCTTCTCCAAGGCAGACAAACAGAAATCAGGAATCGGACGGTGGAGGTGGCTTCCGAACGCCGTTTGAGTGGCGAAAGGCTTGCACTGCAGCTCGGCTGCGCTGGCAGGGACATGAGGGTCCGGGTCGGTGTCGCGGGCAGGCATAGGCTCATACTTCAGGGTCAGGGGGATGTCCATATCTCCGGTGCTGAACTGCAGGGGTCCGGGGCACCGGTAGTAATCTTGGCACTTCCAGTCTTCACGGCGCTCGGAGAAGGCCTTGAAGGGGGCACCGTCCAGCAGCACCAAGGCCTTCGCGATCACAGCCTTTCACTTCCCTTTGCGGCGCTCGAAATGCATCATGGACGGGATCGGCGTGCCGCCGCAGTGCCATTCCTCCACTGGACGCAACAGGTTTGTGACGGACGCCCTCACGGACGTGAGACCAGCTGAGATCAAGCCCCCGGCCGTCAATCTAAGTGCATAGCAATACTCTGCGTCGAACCGCGACGGTAACGCAGCCCGGCCCTCATAGCCAAATACGTGGTCGCGTGACGGTCCGTGGGGTTGCCCTCCCTGGGGGCCTGTGCCTTGGTCCCGTGTCCTCTGGGGGTTCCGGTCCCTAGTCGTG
Source organism: Eutreptiella sp. 'Long Island Sound 2002' (assembly GCA_964036045.1). Lineage (NCBI taxonomy): Eukaryota > Euglenozoa > Euglenophyceae > Eutreptiales > Eutreptiaceae > Eutreptiella > Eutreptiella sp. 'Long Island Sound 2002'. The sequence goes on from OZ038381.1 coordinate 45,407,287, forward strand.
GGTGCCGCGGCCGTGCCTTCGTCCTCTTCCGGTGCCTGTGAGGTGGCCTTTGTGGTGGCCGGGGTCGTCACCTGGCGGTGAGGGCGTGGTGGTGCGCCGTGCGGCGGCGTTCCCTGCGGCTTCCTCTGTGGATGTGGCCCGTTCTCCCCGTGTAGGTGTGCCCTCCGTTCTCCGTGTGGTTTCCGGTGGCCGGTGGGCGTGCGCTCGTGTGATCCACATGGTGTCCGATGTTTGCTTCGGTGGTGTGTGTTGGGGTGTTTGGTGGGGCTGGGGCGGCGCTGGTTCCCCCTGTCGTGGTGTGCCCTTCCTGGGTGTGGGTCGTGGTGCCTGCCGTGGTGCCCTTTTCCTCCGCGTCTTGGTCCCCGTTCCCGCCCCTTCCTGGTTCTTGGGTGGTTTCCTGCCCCCATGTGGGGTCTCTTCCGGCGTCCTGTCCCTGCGTGTGCCTGCCCTCGCTTCGGGCCCTTCCGTGCCCTCTTGCCTGAGTGCTCCTTTGTGCCCCTTGCCCTTTCCTTGCCCTTGTCCTGCCCCTTCCTGGTGTGGTGGTGGCGGGAGGGGCGGGGTGGGGAGGGGGCGCTGGCGGCCCAGGCCTGGGGGTGGGTGGCTTGGAGCCACTGGCAGAGGGCTTGGGGGGTGTAGGGGGGGCGGAGGCCCTGGACAGCATCGCGAAGGAGGGCCTCCCATGCCGCTTGCGGCATGATGGCCTACGGGGCGGCCTCGTTGGGGTTAGCGGGGGTGCGGGTGCGCACCTCCTCGAAGGTATGCACCATGTGCACCCCTTCGTGCCTTCCCGCTCCTCCGGCCCACTTCACCCAGCGGCGGAGCTCCTGCAGAGCGGGGGGAGACCACCAGGCGGGGTGGGCGGGGGCCCGGGGGGGGGAGGGGTCCGTGCCCGTGGTCGTGGTGCGGCGGGGGGAGGACGTGGACCTGCTGTGGTGGCGGGGGTGGCGGTGCCTGGGGGAGCGGGAGCGGCGGCGGCGGGGGCTGGGGGTGGAGGACGGGTACGGGCGGAGGGGGGAGCGGGAGGGGGAGGTGGACATGGGGCGGCGGTGGCGCGCTCGGTGGCGTCCGGGGGAGCGGGAGTGGTGGTGGCGGGGGCTGGGGGTGGTGGATGGGTACGGGTGGCGGGGGGAACGGGGAGCCAGGCGGGGCGTGAGGGGGGAGGGGGAGGTGGACGTGGGGCGGCAGTGGCGTGCCTGGCTGCGTCCGGGGGAGCGGGAGTGGTGGTGGCCGGGGCTGGGGGTGGGGGTCTTGTTTGGCCGGTGGGGGGAGGGGGAGGGGGACATGGGGCGGCAGTGGCGCTCGTGGTGGTGCCCGGGGGAGCGGGAGCGGCGCGAGTGGGTGGTTGAGGCGCGGTGGGAGTGAGGGCGCCGTGGGCGAGTGTGCTGTGCGGGAGGGGAGCGGGAGCGCCGCCGTTTGCGGGACCGGGCCTCATCGCTCGAGTCGGGCCAGTCTGGAGCCGTCGGCGGCCCCTGGGGGGCCTCGCGCGGTGCCGCCTGGTCCTGGGGGGGGGGGGGGGGTCCCCCGTCGTCCATGGATCCGCCACGTAGGGGTGTGGTGGCGGCAGTGGTTGGTGGTATGGGTCGAGTGGGTGTCCTTGGCGGGGTTGGGCCCGGGGGGCCCCTTCGGCCATCGGATGGTGGCCGGGGGGGTACGAATACGGTTCCTGGTACGGGGGTGGTGGCTGGTACGGGGGGGGGTGGCTCCTGGCGGTAGGTGGGGTATGCGGGTGGAGCGCTCTGTGGCTGCCATCCCGTCCGCTGGTGCTGTTCGTGCACGGCGGGTTGTGGCCCGGTGGGGTAGGGCGGTGGGCAGTGGTAGTGGTGGGGGTGGTGTTGGTAGTGGTGGTGGTGGGGCCGCTGGTGGTGGTGGTGTGGGTAGTGGTTGGGTTGGTGTTGCGGGTATGGCCCATGGACCCCTTGTGGGTTTTCCTGTCCCCCTTGTGGGGGTGGGGGGTTGGGCATCGTGGGCAGTCCCCGGGGCTGCACTAGGTGGTGGGCATGGGGGAAGGGTTGGGGGCCGGGCTTGACGGTGACGGTGGTCGAGGGGTCCCACGTCCCTGGGTCGGTTTGGCCGGCGGTGGTGGTGGTTTGTGGGGGATGGATGACGGGGCGCTTGGTGACGGGGATGCGGACGAGGGCTTGGACGGGGTTGTGCTGGGTGGCCGTCTCTGCGGTGGTGGTGGGTGCCGGCGGGAGGGGGGCGCGGATTGCGCCGGGTGGGGGGTCCTGGCTTGGGCGAGGGCCCGGGCGGGGGTGGTGTCGGGTGGGTTTGTGTCGTTGCGTCTGCGGTGTTGTGTGTGCTCGCGTGGGCGCCGGCTTGGGTTTGGGGTCGGGTTTGGGGTTGGGGTCCGGTTTGGGTTTGGGGTCGGGTTTGGGGTTGGGGTCCGGTTCCAGGTTGAGGAGTACCTCTGTCCGGAGGTGTGAGGGCGCCGATGTCGGGTCGGGGGTCGTCCCAATGGGTTGCCGGGGTGCCTGAGTCGCCTGTGTGGGGGTTGGGGGGTCGGTGCGTGCGGCCGCGGCTTTGGCTTTCGCCGTGGCCTTGAAGATGAGTTTGGCGGGAACGGGGGGGTCGGAGGATGAGGTGGAGGTGGTGGACGAGGCTGAGGATGAGGAGGAGGTGGTGGACGCGGGTTGGGCTGTGATGCGGGCGGGCTTGTGGGCGGCGGCTTCTGCTGCGGCCACGGCGGGGAGGATGGAGGGCACGTCCTCGGGCTGTAGGTTGGGGGCGGGCGGCTGGGGGGGCCCGGTCGTGACCTGGCGGCCCGGCGGGCCGATCTGGTCGGCAGCGGCGGGGGAGGGAGGCGCGGGGTGTGGCCTTCTCCTTCTGGGCTCGGCTGGGCCCGGGTCCTGCAATGTGCGAGGTCGTGTGGGTTGGTGTCCGCGGGGGGGAACAGTTCGCGTGGGCTGCATTCAGGGGCCGGGGGGGGTGGGCCTGGGTCCTCTGGGGTGTGTGTGGGGGGCGTGGGCGGGCCACTGGGTGGGGTGGGCGTGCCGCGGGGCGCGGGGCTCCCCTCGGCGGGTGTGTGTGGGTTGTCGAGTGTGGGGGGCGGTGAAGGGTGTCCGGCGGGTGGATGTGTGGCGGGCGTGTGCTGGTGTTCGGGCGGGTGGGGGAGGCCCGTGTCGCGGGGCCCGGGGGTGCGCGCGATGGTGGGCGTGTGTGGGTCTCCGGTTGAGCAGCGAGAGGGAGGGGGCATGGGCGGGGATTGTGCGGCGGGGTGTGCTGTGTCGGTGTATGTGTCTGCTTGCCGTGCGCTTGCGTGGGCAGTTGTAGGCCGGGCGGTTTGGAGGAGACGCTTGCCGTCTTCTGCTGATGCGGCAAGGATTTCGCAGACGAGCTTTCGTATCTGGTGGACCTCTTGGTCAGTGGTGGGAAGGGAGCATGCTAGCTTTGGGCTAAGACCCGCGCGGTTGAGGACCCTGTGGATGGCGTGGTACCCGCAGGTGAGGGACTGCTGCGGTCTGGGGGGGGGGTTTGGTCGTGTGTCCGGGCCTGCCTCGACTTGTGTGTGGGCAGTGGGGATGGCCCAAACCCAGGGCACGGTCCCTGTGGGTGGCCAGCGGCGCTGGATCCAGTGGGTTAGGCAGAGCATGGCCAATCCCAGGTGGTAGCCCGCCTTCCCTGAGGTGATTTGGGCCAGGGCGCGGGCTGGGGGCGTGTCCCCTGGCTGGAGGACACCCCTGAGGATCCTGTGCTGGGTGGTGGGGTCCCCCACTGCCCCTGGTGGGGCGGTCTCCGGGGCGAACATGGTGTCTGTCCCCTGGATGATCCATTGCGGGCCGGGGGACGTAGCCGTAGCGGCTATCACGTAGTAGTGGCCGCGCTCGAGGACTGTAACCCAGACCTCTGGCGGGGGGTGGTTACTGTCTGTAGGTGGGGGGGGGGGGTCGTCGTCCGGGGTGCGGAGGCCGGCGGCGCGGAGGGCGGTGTCGCGGTTCGGCGCGGTGGCCTGTTCCCACTGCTCCGGGCGGTTCGGGTCCGCTTGGTGGTCCGTCTCCGCTGGGGCCCGTTGTAGGCGTACGGTCCCTTGACGCTTGACGTTGATGCCGGTGTCGTGCGTCAGGGCCTGGCCCCACTCGATGGGGGGGGATCCAGAATATATTAGGAAGCATCCACAGTGATTTATCCGTCCGACAGATCAAGCGGAGCAAACTAGCTTCAGTCACTGAAGCCGAGGTGTAGAATGGAGACCGAGGACACACGATCAGACTGTTTGATGGACGTTCATCAAGATAAGCAGGTTGAAAACATTTGCCCTGACATACCTTGACGATCAGGCACATATGGGTAGTCCTGTGGCAGCACCCCGTGACCAAACAAGAATTCCTTTTCAAAGGCTCTGAAGGCACCCGCAACTTTGTGTCTGCCACTGTCAGTCCCAGTGAGAGCCTGCTGACTTGCCTCCAAAGAACAGTGGTGACCTCTGGTGTCCTGACCTCGGTCAGTCTGACTGGAAGACTGGTGGTTTGAGGAGTTGACGCCTCAGCCCAGACTGCATTGGGACTCCGCCAGGCATGGCCTTTGTGGTAATGGGGCCAGGAAGAAGACGGCCTTGATGCCCGATCCCTGATGGAGGAGCTCGTGCGGCTTTACCACTAAGGACTGGCGTCGTGGATATGGACATGGTGCATCCTTAGAAAGACCTGTGGGGACTCTCTGCCAGTCTGCAGGCTTGGAGACCCTGGGCCGTGTTGACAAATCACTTTGGTCTCTCTCGACCCGTGGGACCACCTCGGTCGTCGCGTGACACCTATGTTGGCCGTGTATGCCACTGCCGCTGTGGTGGTGATTGTTGCAGGTAGGTAGGTAGGTAGGTGCACTCGGTCGTGCAGAGGCGCCTCATGGTTCCCCCTGGCGTCGCCCCTGTGACGAACAGGAAGAGGCTCCGCGCGTGAAGAGGGGAGGCGGCTTACTTCCCGCTAGACCTGACTGTTGGCCCCCAACAAAGCGGCCCCGGGCAACGCCGGGAGGGCTGATCGCCGCCAGCGTGACATGCTTGTTTCGCCGGGAGAGTGTGCCCCCGTGCTTGCGCACGTCCCCTCCTTTGGGCGGAACCCTAGGGGTTCACCGGACTTCCTGGCGTATCCCGTTCCCGAGGCATGCATGCACGTTCTTGGTACTAGGGTTCCGAGGTGCTTGGGTGTCGCACGCTCCGCCCCGAGTCCCAAAGCAGCGCAGGCCTTAGGATGCAGCCTTACCGCGGTCTCCGGATCTCGTTTGGCCGGGTCACCTGCATGGCACGGGCTGCCTCAGTGCCCGGGCTGTGGGCACTGGGTTTCCTACTGTTGTGCGGCGTTTGTGTTTGGGTCCGTTTGGCGGTTGGGTGTGTGTTTTGTTAACCTCGCCAGTCCTGGCTGAGGTCTTGGGTGGGTGTGTTTGGGCATGGTTTGTGGCGTTGTCCCTCTAGTGTCGGCTGTTTGTGGTGTTCGTGGTTGGGCTTCGGTTTCGGCCTGCTTTTGGGACGTGTGTGGTTTCGTGGGCGCCCCGCTTGCCCCCCGCCGTCTCCGGTCCCGGCGTGCGGTGTGGGCGTGTGTGTTGGGCCCGGGTCTCGGCTGTGCCCAGCCCGTTTTTGGCTGGGTTGTCGGGGTGTGTTTTTTGCGCTTTTGTTTTTTCTTTTGTTTTTCTTTTTTTTTTTCTTTTCCGGGCTTTGTGGTCCCTTTCCCTCCATCCCCTTTCTTTCGGGCTGGGCTGGTGGTTCTCCTTTTGTTTATTTTTTCTTTTTTTTTCCGTTTCGGTGTCCCTTTTCCCCGTGGGCCACTGTTACTGGCTTGGTGTTGCCGGTTTTGGGTAGGTGGTCCCCCTGTGCCTCTGTGGGGGTCCTGTCCTCGGTGCCTTCTGGGGGGGGTTAGGCTGCCTGTGGTGGTGTTGGCGGGCAGTTTGGCGGCTGTGGGCTGTTTTCTTGCCTTTTCCCCCTCCCCCCTCCTTTTTTTTTTTTCTTGGGGGGAAGCTTGCCTGTTCCTCCCTCTGCCTTCCCTGGGCTGGCGCACGCACTGGCCTGCATTCAGTGTTGTCTTCCGGGCTGTTGTCTTCAGTTGCGCTCTGTGTGGCCGCGTTCCGGCCCCATGGGTCGGGTGGGCTATGTACACGGTGGGCTCGGCGCCCCTTCTTGCCGGGTTTGGTCCTGGCTCTGCCGGCTGGGCGGCTGCGCCAGGCGGGTGCTTGTGGTTTTGGGTTAGGGGGCTGGGGTTGTTCGTGTCCTTTCCCCTCTGCGGTGCCGGCAGTCTTCTTCTGCGTGGTCCGCCACCGTTGTCGCCTGGCGCGCTGTGGCCCCGTGTGTGGCCTGCGGCCCTGGTGTGTGGCGTGCTGGCGCGGCGCCTTCCAGGGTGTGCGGTGGCTGGCTTCGGTTAGTCCCTCAGGTTAGGGTCAGTTGTGTCGTGCTGTGCCGCTCTGTGCCGCGTCGCGTCGCGTCGTGCTGTGGTGCGTTGCACTGTGGCGCGCTGTGGTGCGGTGTGCCGTGGTCTCGCGTGGTGCCGCGGTGGGTCAGTGGAGGTCAGCATTGGGACTCCGCCAGGCATGGCCTTTGTGGTAATGGGGCCAGGAAGAAGACGGCCTTGATGCCCGATCCCTGATGGGGGAGCTCGTGCGGCTTTCCCACTAAGGACTGGCGTCGTGGATATGGACATGGTGCATCCTTAGAAAGACCTGTGGGGACTCTCCGCCAGTCTGCAGGCTTGGAGACCCTGGGCCGTGTTGACAAATTACTTTGGTCTCTCTCGACCCGTGGAACCACCTCGGTCGTCGCGTGACGCCTATGTTGGCCGTGTATGCCACTGCCGCTGTGGTGGTGATTGTTGCAGCCGGCACCCGGTGCGCCTGGTATTGGTTAACGGGTCCTTGGGATGCCGAACAATTGCCGCCAGGACCCGGGATTTGATACGTCATACTTTAGCAGCTTTCACCGACGTTCACAGTATCCTACCGAGCAATACCAAGACTTTTCAGGGGATATTTACCCTTTTGTGGGAATTTCTTAGTCAGGTGCAGGTCCTCCCCTGAATATGTGCCTGAGCCCGGCTACCATGATTCGGTGTGTTGGAGACCCCATGGTTTGCTCTAAGGAGGGGGGTGAAGCGGTACCCAGGACCCCATTCCTGGAATGGTGGATATCTAACGTTCCTTGTCATTCATGGCCATCCCCCTGTGTTTCCTGTGGAGACATGTCCTCTCCAGTGCCTGGAAGGGGACCCATGTCGGCTGTAAGCTTCCCCATTGATGAAAGCGATCTGCAATTTTTGTAATTCATTTTGATGATCGAATTATACGGGAAATTCACCTAAATCGATTATTCTGACCCCATTACTAGCCGCCGTGAAATTGTTGCCCGTCGTCGCCTGCGCGCAGATCGGCGCCAACTTTCCGTCGCACGTTTTGCTTGGACCTTCTCTCCTGTACCCTTGAGGGTTAAAAGGAAGGTAAGGGCTGGATCTGTAGGGTTTCTCATGTACTTTCATCTCGTGTACTTACCAGAGTTCTTCGCCGTCGCGTGTGGGAAAAAATCGACGCGCAGGCTTTTCCCTTAAGTGACCGGACTGGTGTGTACCAAGGACCATGAGTTCATTGGGAACTCTACATCTCCTCTCTTTGCCTTCTTTCCATACCCCTTTCACATGGGCATATCGCTTCCTGTGGGGAAGCGGCTTACAACGCTGTTTTGGAACACTCAACGGTGCGAGAACCCAATTTTTTGTCGTGCGCAAACGCTGACTTTGTGTACTTGTGAGCATGAACGTAAAAGGCTTAAAAAGATGCTCACAAGACCAAAAGCTCGAAGTCATTTTCCGATTTGGCAGCTAACTCAACGATGGCTCCACGCAATTCAACGCGCACCAAAACATGGTCGCTTGAAGTGACCTCTTTTTCTCTAAAATGTTGCCTAAATTGCCGTGGCACCAAGGCTTTTTCTTGAAGACAACAGCGAGTTGGACCTCAAACTAAGGCAACATGCAAAGTAGAGACCATGGATGACATCGTGCGTGGCTTGTTCAATTTTTCCAAGCTTGTCTATAATTGCATATAATATTGCCTTGTGAGCACGTGCGCCGTTCCTTCATTTTGCTCACGCGCCCATATGCATGCACGATTGTCTCGGGATCCAAGGGACGACTTGACCCATAGTAAGCATGTTTGTAAACACTTACCATGGGTCCTTCAATTTTACCATATGCCATGTTACATGTGCTTTGGTGCCCCGAGGGTATATATGTCCCAATATTGGCGTTTCGGCCCTTTTTCCAACTTTTCATATGCTCCAAGGCTCGAAGTTTTTAAAATGCTTTTCTTATGCTTTGAACCCGAACCCTTGTTGTTAAAGGGACCTAAGGGTTCGGGTTACTTCAGTGCAAATCCGAAAGCCCATCTCCCTTGGGAATCGGACATACAATTTTTGCAGTGAATACTTTTGGGACGAGTAACCCGCTATTGGACCACAAGGGTTTCCAACTCCTTCTCCCGTTGATTTCAGGCCCGGAGTTGTGTGCGCCTGATATCCAAGGCTAAGGGCGAAATGGAAAGGGTACAAGAACCCGCCTCAAATAGGCTGTGCCCCCATGTACTTTCGCCTTGCGATAGAAGATTGACGCGAGACCCAATATGGGGTATGTTGGTGCTTGCCATGTTGATCAGAAGTCGTGGTCCTTGCTAACCACGAGTTCGGTCGATTGACGGAAATGTTTGCGAGCTAATTCTTCTCCCAGAGGTGACCGCCAAAATTTCTGGTAAGCACACCAGATGAAGGTACGTGAGAAGCCCTACAGGTGCAGCCCTTAACTTCCCTTCTACCCTCAATGCCATCGGAGAAAAAGTCCAAAAAAAATCGCCACAGAAAGGCGGCGCCAGACCGCGCGCAGGCGACGACGGGTGCCATTTTCACGGCCGCTAGAGATCGGGTCAGAATAATCGACTCTAATGGATTTCCCGCATGATTCGATCATAAAAACGGAAGAATGAAAAATACTGATTAATTTAATCAATTGGGAATGTTAGAGCCCATCCCGGTTCCCAAAGCACTTGAGAAAAGATGTCTACATAGGCAGGACGGGTAATGGCCCTGAGTGCCGAACGAAGGTTAGATATTCACCATGCGGGCCATGGGGCCATGGGTACCGCTTCATGAGCAGATCATCACCATGGGCAACGTGGGGAAAAATTGCCCTATGAGCCCTATGTATGGGGCCGGTCGTCCAAGATTAGCTGCCCCAGTTGTCCGCCAAGGTACACAGGGAAAGGCAAGGGTATGGAGTATGGAAATTTCTTTGGAATCAGTTCGGTCGTGAGGGACCTTTCGCTAGGAGATATGAGGGTACCGACCCCCCTCGGGAAAAGCAGATATTTATGTTGCGTTCGACCACCACTACCCCTGATTTGCCACGTTCATGACCCCTTACGTTTTGGTCCTATCTGCACGCCTCTGACGATTTGAAAGCTCCTGTTTGGTTCTATGGAAGCCTCATGGTCTCCTCTTCAATGTAATCATCAACCCTGAAGATGGCTGGTGTGGCGCGGGGCTGTGGGCCCTCGACAGGGGCACCAACTTGGGAATTTTTGGCGTCCACAGCCCCCTTGGCGAGCCCAAGGCTCCGAGAGGCAGGCACCTCTGAGGGAGCTAGATTACGCAGAGCTTCCAGGGGGCTTATGATAGACGGGTATGGGGTTGATTATGACGGCCCTACCCTTGTATGCCCCAGACGAGGGGACATATTTGGAATTGGTTCAGCCAGAGTAATTTTGGGGTGAAATAACCCATTTCCAGACGCAAGACCGCCTATGGGATAATGCCGTGACTATTCCTCTGCCCCAGACCGGAGTTAGACCGAGCTGTCAGTGGAGGAGAAAGAGCGATAGTGAGTAGGCCTTAGAGTGCATTGGTGGCCAGGAACCTTCCTGCGGCTGGTTGAAACTCCTGTCTCTTGTCAGTGTGCAGGGCCATTTCTGGGCATTTCTGTGGGTTGTGTTTCAGCTGCCATATCTGCGTTCCACTAGGGAGGTCGGTTCTGGGGCCGGGGTGTGTGCAGGCACTGAGTGTCTATTGCCATAAAGAACCTCCAAGCCAGTTAGCTGGGAAACCCACCTGTCAGTGTGTGTATGTCTTGGTGTTGGTATACATACTTTCCTTCTATATTTCCAGAGTGGCAAGGATTCTAGAACGCTTTGTTCTATGAGGAATCCCTGAGCGCAGTGTCTTGCCTGCCTGCTTTGCGTGTCCGCGGAGCGTGTGCCACGGACAAGGCCCCCCGCGGTAACACCTCAATCTGTCCTGAGTTTTCTGACCCGCTGCAAAAGCTTTCGAGCTACTCGCTGCATGGTGAGAACACTTTGAATTTTGAATTCCCGCTGTACACGAAGAACGGCCAGCCCATGGTGGTGAGAGACACAATTCCAGGTAAGTGGGGACAGAGAGTTTTGAACTTACATGAAGATTCAATTGGGACTTTGAATGTATGGTCGTTGTAAAGATACTCTTGGAGGGCCCAAGGAGTTTGCCTCATGGGGAACTCCAGTACCGGCCTGGTGTCTGCTGGTTGGTCCTGTCGAGTCGTTTTAGTTACTTGTCATGTCGTTATTTGCCTCTGTCCTTTGGTTGCTCGCCTCCTCAAACTATTTAGTGATGAAAGAATACGAAGAAAGTACTGTGAAGAAACTATTGAGGACATGGTTCATGATGCATGTATGTTACCCCCTTTTATGCATGGTTCGTGCACGTTTTTGTGTGTGCATGTGTAAAACTTGGGGCACAGCCCTTTTTTGTACTGTGTGTCCCCGCGTTACCCCCGGGGCACTGCGGGTAGGGTATAGCCCTGTCAGAATCTATCTTTGTTGCCCATTTCTCCTTTGCATACTCATGTTGCTGCTTGTGTGCCGTTTCAGGTGTAATTTATTAAGCGATCTCAGGATTTGACTCTAATCCCAGACGTCGATCCCAGAAATTAATTCCGACTGCAGATTTCGGTTCAGTTTTTGCAATTATGATGTTGCATTGATTACATTTCAATTCTGCGGTTGGCTAGCATGTGTTCTAACAATATTTAGGTTTCCAATTGGTGGATTGGCTGCCGCTGCGTGTGGGCGCCTGCCGTCTTGGGTTGTTCCGTAATGCAGGCCAGCATATCGAAAACTCTTCCAGTCTGGTGCTAATACTGTTAGATATATCATGTGGAAATTGGAATCACTTATCCAACCGGAGGAAGACTACGTGACAGCCATAGCACGTACGTTAATCGCTTCTGTGCACAAGTGGTCAGGAAGTACCTTCGGGGAAATCAAGGCCGTCCTCATCTAGGCTATGGTGTTAGCCCATGCAAACTGCACCCTGCTTCGCGCATCAAACG